>JAJQQW010000013.1:4327997-5032997 GCA_025583905.1 Ia io
CCCCCATGTGGTCAAAGATCCTGCCCCCATGTGGACACAGATGGTCACCACAAGATGGCCAGCAGGGGAGGGCAGTTGGGAGGCACCAGGCCTGCAAGGGAGGGCAGATGGAGGCGATCAACCCTGCAGGGGAGGGCAGTTAGGGGTGACCAGGCCGGCAGAGGAGGGAAGTTGGGGGCAAACAGGCTGGCTGGGGAGCAGTTAGGCATCAATCAGGCTGGCAGGGGAGTGGTTAGGGGGTGATCAGGCTGTCATGCAGAAGCGGTTAGGGGCAATCAAGAAGGCAGGCAGGTGATCAGTTGGGAGCCAGCAGTCCTGGATTATGAGAGGGATGTCCAAGTGCCCGTTTAGGCCCGATCCAGGATCTGGCCTAAACGGGCAGTCAGACAGCCCTTGAGGGGTCCCAGATTGGAGACGGTGCAGGCTGGGCTGAGGGACTACCCCCCTCCCCTCCATGCATGAATTTCGTGCACCGGGCCTCTAGTTGAATATAAAATTCATGGAGAGTAGTTTTAAACATGAATGATCCTATCAACCTCTTTTTAAATAAAGAGAATAAACATTTTGAAAGTGTGCAATGACTGCTCCTTACTATAGACATGCTGTGTTTGTGTCTACTAAAATAAACTCTCCAAATACAGTTCCCTGAAACTCCTCCTGAAGGAGTGAAATTTGCAAACAATTCATTGTCTGCTGTAGTGTTTCTTTGAAACGATTGGTTGCACATGGCCAACAGTCTCTCATTTTCACCCTAGACTTCCTTAAAACCCTTGGGTAGACGCCATCTGGTACTGCTGATTAATCTACATTTACTTTGTCAATTTTGTGAAAACATCCTGAGTATTGACCACAATTTTATCTTGTACACACAACCTGCTCATTTTCTGGAACAATCTGGATTTACGAATCTCCCTAGCATTCCCCTAATTAAAGTCAAAGGCAAAGACTTATTGCAGCCTATTGGAACTGACATTTTTAATCCTTGAGTATATTATTTGCCCCACAGTCACCCAAAGATCCCAGAGATAATACCCCAGCTAATTTCTGTATTAGATAACATTGAAACACTTCTATTGGCTTTTCATTATTTTCCTAGTATTTATTTTTTGTTGATTTCAGAGAGGAAGGGAGAGGGAGAGAAAGATAGAGACATTAGTGATAAGAGAGAATCATTGATCAGCTGATTCCTGCATGCCCCACACTGGGGATTGAGCCCTCAAGCTAGGCATGTGCCCTGACCAGGAATCGATCCATTTCCTCCTGGTTCATAGGTCGACGCTCAACCACTGAGCCTCGCTGGCTGGGCTGCATGTCGATATTTTCAACATGACATCACAAAATATTTCAATGTAGCAATACCCCACCAAACTCTTCACCAGTGCAAAATCCAAGTCATTTTACTTTCAGCCAAACATTTATAAGTAAGGCAAAAATAAAACTTCAGTAATTGAGCAATTCCAATTTCATTTTATCTGCTTAGAAACCATTGCTTGCAGTGAGTCAACAACAAAATCTAATAAGTAAATGAAATTGGGAAACATTAATGAACACAAAGGAAGCGGTAGCTGTAGAGGAAATAGTAAAAGCTATGATTCGCCACAGGATTCAGCCAGGTAAATAACTGCTTATCATACGCTCCCTAAGGGATCAATTAAAAATGAGTCTTCGGTGATGGAGTGTATTTTCAGCAGTGGAGACAGACTCATTTTACTGTTGCTCTTTTTTTGTTTGCATATACTCACCATAAATTAGGATAACCATATTTTTCAATGTCATGTGCATTAAGTAAAATACATAAAACCAAAGGCAGAAAAAAGCATGTGCAAATTACATGCACACACACACATATGCATATTATATAACTGTATAGTAGAACTACAGGTAAATTTTCATCTTGGATCTGTTGCTGATATTATGTGCAGCTTTAGGGAAATTATTTTAATGCCTATATTTTAGAATTTTTTGAAAGAGTTAAAATAACACCTGATATCAACACCACTGAATCAATTACTGAGTTGCATTTGCATATTGAAATGGATAAAAATGGATTGGGGTTTCCTTAGTATACAGTAATGACACCTGGCCATCTAGGATAGTCTGCCAGCAGTCGCCAGCCGGTGGTCCACAGATTACTGCTGGTCTGTGAGGTCAGAAAGGTTGGCGACCGCTAGTCTGGACCATCTTCCTTTCTGCAGACATTTCTATTGATCCTACTCTTCTGCTTTTATATTTTGAAGTTTATATCATCCTTCTGTTCAATCACTATTTACTTTGGCCTACTGCATCCCCAAATTCACCTCTAATCCCTCATCAACATTCTCACCGTGGCCTCCTTCTGCCATCCTTCTCAATGACTTCCACCTTCACATAGAGTATTTGTTACAACCCACTAAATAAATGTATACATATCTGTCTGTTGCAGGAAGCACCATTTTACCTCCAATTCTCAGGGATTATCTGATGCATCATCTGCCCTACTTTCCACCCTGGAGATATGCCTTGCCCTGCCTCGAGCATTCTGCCTCTCCTTATCATATCCTCGTCTCCGATTGTAACCTTTTTGGCCACATAAGGTTGTCCTCTCCACACTTTGTTTCCTATAAATAGTTGCTTTAATGTCACTGGAAATAGTACATGAAACTCATTTTTTCCCTGTCCTTTTTTAGACTTAAAGTTCTTCGTCTGCCTAAGACTGTGTTAGTTATTTGTATGTGTGCCTTAGCTACTGGCACTTAGCATGATGCTCTGATTTTGACACATACTCAATAAACTTATTGAATTCAACTGCATAGGGAAATATTGAGAATTATAGAAAGAACTTTCATTTCCAATAATAAATGCATGTGTTTGTCACCCATCTCTCCCCACAAGCCATTGAAGTGATAGAAACAATACTTTTTAAATAATTAATATAATAGTCCTGGATAATAAGGAGTCCCTTCAGCTGATTAGAAATTTAGGGAATTTCTATCTTTAAAAAGTGGTTTTAAAAGAGAAACCACAACCTAAGAACAGGTATAGAGAACTTCTATACATGAATGTCCTTCTTCCTCACTGAGCCCAGGGTCATCAGGTACAAAAAGTAGTAGGTGGTCCATGGGGTAATACAAAATATATATATATGTGGATATATAACAAAACGAATATACATATACATGGAGATATATATATATATATATATATATATATATATATATATATATATATATATATATATACATATATATATATATATATATATATATATATATATATATATATCCATATATATATATATCCATGGCGCGTATATATATGTGTGTATGTGTGTGTGTGTGTGTGTGTGTGTGTGTGTGTGTGTGTAATTTTAACGTATAAAATAAAATTGAAAAACATTTATTTTTTTTATTTTTTAATTAAGTAAAAGAAACATAAAAGCTTCAGTCTGGATTTTAAGGTTCCATCTTCAATGTACAGCTTTTATATCCTTGCTTATATTTTGTTTGCTTATTGTTGTTTGTTTGTTTTCTTACAGTGAGTATATATTTAGCAGACAAGATTTCCTAATATCTTTTCTGACTTCTTTCCTGCTAATGAACCCCAACAATTAAGCATGTTGGCCTTAACCAATAAAATCTGTCTTACTCCCCAGTTTCAACCCTCTCTGGAAGCTTGGCCATATAGTTCAGTCCTGACCGGGGGCACGCTAAGAAGTTTGCTGACAAATTCTGATGAAGGGGACATGTCCCAGCACAGCCCCGTTGACCCTCCGTAATTCTGCAGGGGACATCCTTCTGGAGCTACAGCAACAATTTGCATACACAGGAAACAAGTGTGAGTACAAAACAGTACAGCTGCTGCTGAAGGGGAAGTTCAGGAAGAACTAAGGTTGCCTATGATATTGTTTGGCTGGTTAGGTAAGACTACTGGTTAGGTAAGGAAATTCAGTAAGAGATTTGATTGGTTAAAACCAACATGGATGATTGTTGGGGTTCATTAGCAGGGAAGAAGTCAGAAAAGGTATTAGGAAATTGTGTCTGTAATTTATTTATTTAAATAAATTTTTTCTTGTTATCTGCTGGGCTTATTACTACTTAACAACTTCATTGCTTTTAAGACAAAAATATTTAGTGTGTTCTAGTTCCGCAGTTATAAACCTCTAAGGCCCAGATGGCATGGCTTAGTGGTTGAGCATCGACCTGTAACCAGGGAGGTCATGGTAAGATGTCCCAATCAGGGCATCTACCCAGGTTGAAGGCTTCATCCCCAGTGGGAAGCGTGCAGGAGGCAACTGATCAATGGTTCTCTCATCATTGATGTTTCTATCTCTCCCTCTCCCTTTCTCTCTGAAATCAATAAAAGTATATTTAAAAAATAAAATAAATAAAAAATATCTTTAAAAAATAGATATATAAAATAAGCAAATTATAAAACTACCTACAAAGATATACAGACACATTATTGAATCCTATAATAGACAAATATGCAAATTGACCATACCTCCAACACACCCACAAGCCATGCCCACAAGCCACGCCCACCATCCAATCAGAGAGAGTATGCAAATTAACCCAAACCAAGATGGCTACAGCCACAGAGAGCAAGGTTTCCTAGGTAACAGAGGAAGCCAAACTTTCCGCCTGCCCTTGCCAGGCCTAAGCCTCCACTCAAGCTACAAAGTTTCAATTATAGAAGGTAAACAAATTCAAACAAATGGCAGCAGAATGGAGCTTGAGAGAGCAGGCCAGGGTTGCCGCCAGCAACAGGGGAAGCAAAGCTTTCCGCACACCCTGGCCAGGCCCACCCGCTTAAGGCAACAAAGTTTCAATTATAACCCCAACACATATGGCTGCCAGCCTCAGAGGGAGCCCCAGGCTTGGCTCCGCTCCAGGCTACAAAGTTTCAATTGTAGAAGGTAAATAAATTCCAGATACCAGGGCCTCCGCTTGGGCTGCCAGGGGGCGTGGCCCACCTGCAAACCACCACAGGCCCCTTGCTCAGGCCGCCCCACACCCTAAGGGAACCCCCACCTGATCCGGGATGCCCTTCAGGGCAAACCAGCTGGCCCCCACCCCTGTACCAGGCCTCTATCCTATCTAATAAAAGAGTAATATGCAGATTGATCATCACTGCAACACACAATATAGCTGCCCCCATGTGGTCAAAGATCCTGCCCCCATGTGGACACAAGATGGCCACCACAAGATGGCCAGCAGGAGAGGGCAGTTGTGAAGCACCCGGCCTGCAAGGGAGGGCAGTTGAGAAGGACCAGGCCTGCAAGGGAGGGCAGTTGGAGGTGATCAACCCTGCAGGAGAGGGCAGTTAGGGGTAACCAGACCAGCAGAGGAGAGAAGTTGGGGGCAAACAGGCTGGCAGCAGAGTGGTTAGGGGGTGATCAGGCTGGCAGGCAGAAGCGGTTAGGGGCAATCAGGAAGGCAGGCAGGCAAGCAGTTGGGAGCCAGCAGTCCTGGATTGTGAGAGGGATGTCCGACTGCCCGGTGGGATCTGGCCTAAACAGGCAGCTGGACATCCCTCGAGGGGTCCCAGATTAGAGAGGGTACAGGCTGGGCTGAGGGACAACCCCCCTCCGTGCACGAATTTCGTGCACCAGGCCTCTAGTATAAAATAATATGGAATAAACTACAGCTAGTTAACAAGTTAAGGTAACTTTCATGTTAATTTCCTATGAGCTTTTTCATTTTCAAAATCTCAAGATTAACATTCCTTTAATAACAAGATTTTGTCAGATTCTTGTCAAACCCATTCAACTGAAGTCATTTTATAGCACTCCCATCTAGTCACGAAAATATTCCCCAAATTTAAAAGAATAGTCAGCTTTTTTATCCAGTTCTCCTGAGAAGGTTCTGTGATATTGAGATCCTGGGCCCACCAAACTGACAGCAGGGCCCAAGTAAA
Organism: Ia io; assembly: GCA_025583905.1. Taxonomy (NCBI): domain Eukaryota; kingdom Metazoa; phylum Chordata; class Mammalia; order Chiroptera; family Vespertilionidae; genus Ia; species Ia io. Next base: position 4,333,893 of record JAJQQW010000013.1, read on the forward strand.
TTGTCATAATGCAAATTGTTAGAGAGCAACTCCTGGTCTGTTCCTCTATTTCCAACAAATGCAGGCACTTTCAAAAAAGCTTTCAATTCTCTTTGATGTGTAATTTTATACGGGTCTAAATTTTTCACACTGCCTAATGAGATTTTGCTAGCAAATAAGTACCTAAAACATAAGGGGATGATGGTCATTAGATCCAAGGGAATTGTTATCTTTAGAACTGTCAGAGCTAAAATTTGAAAGGGATAAAACTGATTTTTGTTCAATTAATTGTTTTTGCCTACTGTTTATCACATATGTTAGGGCTAAAGAGAGAATTTGTGCTAACATTTCAACTTTCTGACAATTCATTAAACATCATCATGTCTATGCTTTTTGGGGAAACTAATATCTTGCTTGCTCTGTCCAGGTCACCTGAGCTTATTATTGCCAATGTTTAATATTAGAAAAGTACTATATATCCCTAAATTTCTATCTATTTGTGTCTATAGCATACATGAGACTCTTAAGTAATATTGTTCAAATATATTGTATTTTATGTACATATTCTGCCTCTCTAAATTGATTGTGGGCCCCCAAAAGAGAGATTGTATGTAAATTTTATTTTCAAGTAAGAACATGTAATTGCTCTGCTATACCCAGAAAGGGAGTTCAGTACATATCCATGGTTGATGTTGATAATTATGATCATGTTAATGACAGTTTGGCTAAAAAGATTATGTCTGCATTTTTAAAGTATTTATGAATTACACACATCATTCGCTTTTGGATTGAGAGTTTGCTTCCATCAATATAGTCTATGTCATCACAGAACGGGAAATCCCAAGTAGAGATTGGCTCATGTCTCAGTAATAAATTAACACCTGCATACCCTCACAGAGGGATGCCTACATTAAAAGTAGCTAAGTGGAAAGAACCTTGGTGATTTAGCAATTATCACAACAGAGTGCTCTGATTGCTGGAAATACATCATCAAGGCAAAGAAAAAAATTTCCTTGAATGCAAGTAAAGACTCAGTACCTCTCTCTTTTTTTTAAAAGAATGTATGTATAGCATACAGTCAGATACGCAAGCTTTTATTACTTTGAATACAAGGAATATGTCACAGGCTGTGATAACATTTCGTCAGGTCCTTGGCAGAGTCCGTCCTGGTTTCTTCTCTATAGCCCCATGCAATGGTTCCTAGAGGGATAGGTATATGGCAGCTCTGATATGTGCCAGTGGGCTAGCCTGCAGCCAATTATAAGCCATAAACCACACTGGAGACTATAATCTATGGGCATAAGGTTATCTTGCCCTCGAAATATTCATCCCCATCTTTCCTGTCATCTATATGGTAATTTATCCCACATGGGTTTAATGTGGGATAATTCCAAGTGTCCTTGGGATATCAACTCAGCAAGTCTAATTTTTCAGAGTTGGCTTCGTGCTTGCATTTCCTGGTTCCTCTCTTATTTACTATGTGATCTTGGACAGTGCTGGTGAAGTGGGGAAAAGGGAACCCTTGGACACTCTTGCTGGGATTGTAAATTAGAAAACAGTACGGAGGCTTCTCAAAAAAAAAAAAAAAAAAAGAATAGAGCTGCCATGTGATCCAGCAATTCACTCTGGGTATTTATCTGAAGAAAACAAAAACATCTATACTAATAATAGAGGAATATGCAAATTGTCCAAGATGCCATCACAGTAATGACCAAACAGCAGGCTGTGTCGGGCGACTAGGCCAGTGTGGGGAGGCAGTTAGGGGCCATCAGGCAGGCAGGCAGGTGAGCAGTTAGGAGCCAGCGGTCCCAGATTGTGAGAGGGGTCCCAGATTGGAGAGGTGCAGGCTGGGCTGAGGGGACCACCCCCCCCCCCGTGCACCAATTTCATGCACCGGGCCTCTAGTTAATTCAAAGTTATATGCAACCCCATGTTCATTGCAGCATTGTTTCCAATAGCCACGCTATGGAAACAACCTAGATGTCCATAAACAGATGAATGAATAAAGAAGACATGGGCCCTGGCTGGCTTTACTCAGTGTTTGGAGCATTGGCCTGGGGACTGAAGGGTCCCAGGTTTGATTCTGCTATAGGACTAGTACCTCGGTTGCAGGCTTGATCCCTGTCCCTGGTCAGTGGAGGCAACCAGTCCGTGTGTCTCTCTCACATCAATGTTTATCTCTGTGTGTGTCTCTCCCCATCCCTTCCATGCTCTCTAAAAATCAATGGAAAAAATATCCTCCAGTGAAGATCAACAACAATAACAAAAAAGTTATGATACATATATACAATGGGATATTACTCAGCATTAAAAAATGAACGAAATCTTGCCTTTTGTGACAATGTGAATAAGCTGGAGGGTATTATGCTAAGTGAATATGTCAGACAGAGGAAGACAAATACTGTATGAACTCACTTAAATGTGGGATCTCAAAAAATGAAGAAACAGTACAAAACAGAAACAGACCCATAGATATAGAGAACAAGCTGATGGCTGCCAAAGTGGAAGAGGGAATGAGAATGAAAAAACCTGAATGAAGGAATGAGGTATATAAACACAGATACTTAATCATCTCTGTGTTAATCATTGTGCATGTAGATCAAATGAGGCAAAGACCTAGTATTTTGAATTAAACTGCAAAGGGTTTCTGCTCATCCTTAGCATGAAGGGAAAGTGGAGAGAAGGCCAATTAGGGAAAAGATGAGAAAGCTGGGCAGCTATGTGCACGCTGATGCTGTAACCACTGAACAATACAGGCCAGGGTAGTGATCACTTTTGAGCAAATTAAGAACCCAGTAATCAAACTCAGTATTGACTAAGCTACACTTCATCTGTTTTCTTTAATCGGGGGTCAGAAATTCATTCTTACTTTAAATGTTTTTGCAACAGATAAACATGAATACCATTGCATATTGTATTTGTTTTTTCAAAATCATTTTAATATATTTACAGAGAAATAGAGCCAATAATGACATTGTTGGTCAAAGCAATGCCAAGAAAATGTGACAAGAATATTAGGAAAATAGTAGACATAATAGAGATTAGTGAATAAGAAAAATCTCCTGAAAACATTATGCAGTAAAAGAAAGAGCACTGTAGCCAGAAGCAAGAGCACAGGGCGAGAAATATCACTCTAATCCCTTGCTAATTCTCACAGCCCTGAGCTCTCTGTGGAGACTGAGATAGGAAGCTCACTGGCCACAGGCATATAAAAACATCACAAGTGAAAAAGGTCACACCAAGTTTCTAGAAAGCTTGGTCTTCATGTTAATAAAATAACAAAAAAGGAAAGTCTAATCTTTTGCTAGCTCAATAAAAAGAGATTTACAGACAAATCATGAATGGTAAGAAAATGCTTTCAAAAACAGAAATAGCATTTTTGAAAACATGAAACTGAATGTAACAAAATAAAGTTATTCAGGATATAAAGGAACACATAAATCTACACTACTAAAATGGCCTAATATTTTTAACAATAACATATAGTAACAACTGAGAAAATAAAAACAAATTGAAAGTCTATATTTGAATATTTAAGTTATGAAAAAATACCCTACTGAATGAAATATAACTATGTGAAATGTTTAGAGTTTTATTTAAAATGTTTTCTCTATAGCTCTGAATTGTCCAAAATAAGATATTTAATGGATATGTTAATCAGTCATAAAATAAATTTTGATCATTGAAAAAATATATGATTATTAAGAAAAGTCAAAGTTTCCCTTAATAGCCACCAACTTATCATAGGTCTTAACCATAATTTGCTACTTAATATTATAACTCTGGGTTGGGATGGACTTAAAAGGTGAGATACCAAAGTATAAAATATTTGCTAAGAGGAATTCATCAGTTTCTGTCTTTGATCTAAAGGGCAGCAATGAATTTAGTAGATGAAAAGGTACATTGTGGAGAAAGAACCACCATGAGTTATTTTTGTGTTGTTTTCTTTTTAAAACTGTGTTTAAAAAAAACAACAACAACTAGTAGCACTATTTAAAAACTTCAGTCACCTGTGGGTTGAAAATAGAGTGCCCTCTAGATTTTAAGGCAGCAGATCTCAAATGGAATGCTTGCAGAAATCACATGTCTTATTTGATAAAAGTTAAACCCCCAGGTCATGCCCTGGACATACTGATTCGGTGATTCAGGTAGAGGACAGGAATCCACATTATTTTTCTAGAAAAAAGAAGGATCTCTTACCCTTTGAGACAGCATGGAGGGACCTGGAGAGTGTTATGCTAAGCAAAATACTGGTAAGCCAGTCAGAGAAAGACAAGTATCACATGATTTCACTTTTATGTGAAATCTAATGAACAACATAAACTAACAAACGAAAGGTGGAAGCCTGGAACAGACTGAGGAATCTCAGAGGGAAGTGGGGAGGAGGGCAGGAAGAGATTAACCAGAGGTCGTATATGCATATATGCGTAACCTATGGACACAGACAATAGTACAGTGAAGGCCTAGGGAGGCGGGGTAGGTTCGGTGTGGAGGGGGTCAATGGGTGATAAAGCAGGGCCATGTGTAATATTTTCAACAATAAAGATAAATTTTAAAAGATAAAATTTCCCCAAATTATAAAAAAAATCTACAATTTTGGTAAATTCTCTAGGAGGTTGGGATGCAGTTGCATATTGGCCCTGAATTTAAGAGACAGCATTCTAAGCTCAGCAGTAAGTTAAACTGGGGATCGGAGTGTGGGAATGGGGTGTCCTAGAACCATACAAAATGGACCATCTAGGCCTTACAACAAGGTCAAGCTGCAGCTAGGAAAATTAGATTCCTGCTCCCGGCAAGAAAATGAGCTGGGGTCTAGTCTCTGAATAAAATAACATACCTAAAAAAAGTCTTTATTTCCTCTGGTTTCTTCATTATATATGTTTTTCATGATTCTGTTAGAATTTGTCTATAATTTGTTTTCAGGAATAGATATTAAAATTTGTGACAAAGAAATAAGTATTTACTTCTCATCAAGGCTATAACCCAAGAAATCCAGTGGCCAATCCTGTTGGTCCCAGTGAACCCGGAGGTCAACCGAGCCCGGAGCTCATGCTTTGTGTCACCACCCAGCCAAATGAGCAGAGACAAGACTGGATTACAAGTGCGTGTTCATTGTCAGAGGCCGGAAATCTGGGAAGGTGGCAGGTACAACCCTAACATCTGCCTTCCTCTTAGGCTTGTTAGGAGTGAGCTTGTGCAGGGGAATCAGGGAGAGGGAGTGGGAGGTGCAGGGGGGGTCCTGGTGATTGGCGGTGCTGCCATTCGAGTCCCTGTGGGGGTCCTGGGTGTTGAATGTCTTCGTTACTGGTTCCTGGAACAGGGTGGTCAGCATCCTGACACCAGTCCATGGATCTGGTGTGCGTCGTCCCATGATTCTGAGACCTCATTGCTCAGCCTCCGCATTCCTGGTGGCCACCCGTGCAAGTTCAGGGCTGGGTTAGAAGTCTCTTTGTTCTTGCCTGATCGACTGAGAAATGCAACAAAATCTTAGCTAGGACCTAAGGTTACATGTGTACGTTTGGTTAATTAATTGCACATTCTCTTAGTAAAAAGAAGGGAAAGGAAGAGAAGAGGGAAAACATAAAAATGGTATTTTATTCTACCCTTTGCCCCTGTCACCGGCACAGTCCTACAGGGAAGCCCTGAGAAGCCTGTTGGAGCTGCCAGACCCTTGTGCCGAGACCACAAGAATCCAGGGTAGCAAGAGTCTTTGTTTCTTTCTCTCAGGATCCACCCTCTTTAAGTTCTTCTGGACCTGAAATTCTGGGGCCCTGGGAATATAAGGAGCGATTCCCTCTGCTCTTTTTCTCAAGGAATATGGAGAACAAACCAGAGCTAGAAAGGTCAGTATTCTGGCAAAAGCAATGCATTGATGACCGTTCAAACAGATCCAGTTAAGAGAACTATTGATCACGTTTAGAAAAGCAGTTGAGGAGTCCGGGGAAGAATGCAGGAGGAAAATGGTGTTGCCATGCGTCTCCACTTACATATACTCTCCTTAACGTGAGAAAGTCCTGTAGTTCATAGAATTCTTCATCACAGGCGTTTCCTGCGGCCTTTCATTTCAGAAATAGGTGGCGATCCTCATGTTGTGATCACTGAGGGGGCACTCCTGGAATTAGCTAAAGGAGCCAGGAATAGTAGACATTTTTCAATGTAAGGGATAGGTTTTCTACAAAATGAGGAGCTACCTCTTGACTATTAGATGTCTTAATGAACCTTTACGATCACATAGAACAAAAATAAAAGTTCAAATAAGAAAAAGAAGACAGTACTACAAAAAGCTTTAGAGAGATAAACTAGACCTCATGGGATCCTGTCACTTCAGGACTGGGAAAGAACACAGTGAATGCCTCTAGCAAACAAATAATTGTAATGTATACTTTCCAAATATTAGTAAATCAATAAGAAATACTGTTTAAATAACTTTTACTAAGGAAGTTGAATAAAATCCCTGAATTTCATGCATCTCTTCTAATTTAACAGAATATATTTATTCCACTCTTAAAAACCTCCAAATGCTCTCCTTATATATTTGCAATTGATTTTGTTGCCTTTCAGTAACTGTAGTACTGCATAAAGACACCTGCTTTTAAAAATATATTTTTTATTGATTTCAGAGTGGAAGGGAAATGGGGAGAGAGATAGACACATCAGTGATGAGAGAAATATTGATTGGCTGCCTCCTGCATCAAGGCCACAACCTGGACACCCAGACCAGGAATCAAACTGGGACCTCTTGATTCATAGGTCGACACTCAACCACTGAGCACACCAGCCAGGCAAGGCACCTGCTTTAATCGAAATATGTCTTTGGAAATGCTCTGATAATGAATTTAGTTTCTTTCCAAGGAGTGAGTATGTATGTTTTAGTTGAGTCCAAAACTTACCAGACATAGATGCATTAAGTCATGCTTTGGCTTCAAAATCATTTTTAATTCTTCCTGAATTATTGGCTAACATGTTTCACAGCCATTTCAGATGGATTAATTATCCAGTCTAACATTGGATGTTCATACAGATTTTTAAATTAACTATTATAACTTTTTAATAGAACAGAAATGAGAGCAGTATCATTCCATTTCTATATGCTTGAGCTTATCTTTACTTAACTGCTACAAAGATAGAAACTGAAAATTCTTGGCCAGCAAGGATTTTTCAAATAATGTACTATTGTTAATAAGTTTACTAACACTCCCTTTAATTTCTTTATTGCATAAAAAGAACTTCATTCATTTTTCCAAATGCATATTAAAAATATGTCACATTATTTCATAATATTTTAACTGTGGTATTCAATTTTTATTCAATTAAAACAATTCTACAATAGACTAATAAGTGAACACAATTCTTTTTAGAATAATTTTAGGATTGGTTGTGTGTTTTTTTCTTTATCATCTTTTTTACAATTTATGAAATTTGTCATTTAATGGGTTTACATTAATCATATGTGCATCACTAATAACAACATTCTTTGATTTGTGAAGTCTCTACTATTTGGTGGCTAATATCTTGATTGATGAACATTAAAAATAAATGCTAAGATATTTAAATTAATTTTTAAAATAAGACTTTAAACCATTATAATGACTCCATCTGTTTCATAAGCAATGATATTAAAGAGAACAAATTTTTCATATGAACTAATATATAAAGATTATAACAATTGTCATCTCCTTTGTACTTATTATTCATGTGTCAGTTCAGGTTCTCCAAAAAGTGTAGATACCAAGGCAGGAGTAGACATTCAAAGAAATATTGGAGGAAATGCATATGAAGAATATAGGGGAGGAGGCCTGGCTGGTGTGGCTCCAGTGGTTAGAGCATCATCTGGTGCACCAAAGGGTCTCAGATTCGATTCCAGGAAAGGCACACACTCAAGTTGCAGGTTCCAGCCCTGGTCCCAGCACTTGTGGAGTAGGCAGCCGATGGATCTCTCTCTCTCTCTCTCTCTTTCTCTCTCTCTCTCTCTCTCTCTCTCTTTCCCTCTCTCTCTCTCTCTCTAAGCATGTCCTCAGATGAGGATAAAAGAAGAATAAAGGGGAGGGAACAGAAGACAGAGAGTGTCTTCGGAGTGCAGCATGGCTCAGACACCTGTGAAAGAAAGAGAGGAGAGAAGGACTGGGGGAAAGGACTACAAAGCAGTTTTAAGAATAATTTGAACAGGCACCTGAGAGGTCCTCCAGCTACAGCCGCTCACCAGAGTGGCCCAGTGCGCTGTGGGAATGGACTTGCAATGGCACGTGCCCCCATGGTTCTATTCACCCCAGTCGTGTTTGACCCTGGAACAGCCCACAGGAAGCATGGCCTCCGTGGGAGCACAGGCAGGCCCAGAGGGTAGATGGATGCAGCTGAGGCCGACAGCGATGCCTCCTGCAGCAGATCTGAGCAGCACATGGCCGTGCTGCCACATGAATAATTCTGGAAATCACCTTGCTTCTATAACTTTTAAATTAGTGATAAACCATACATCTCCCAGAAAAGGAACTTTATTTTTATGCAGGGTGCTTTCAATCACTCCTGAGAAAAGACGCTTATCTGCTGTTCATTACATAGATGTGGTTTTAACTTTCAGTATCTAATTGATTCCTCTTCAATCAGTTTACTGCTTAATTCAACAGAAGAGAATAATTTTCTTTGGATATTTTTTTTCATTCCTTGAACTAATGACATGCTGCGGCTGATAAATTTATGTTTCTCCAATATTTTTTTAGCTTTTGATATTTTACTATTCTTTAAGAATTGAGTGCCTAATCATTTTGATTAAAATATTTGTAAGTATTTCAGGGACCATATTAGAGTTCTCAGACATTACTTTATATCCTAGAAATATAATTTTTATCAAATACAGTGGTATGCTATATATATTGATTTCAGAGAGGAAGGGAGAGATATAGAAACATTAATGATGAGAGAGAATCATTGATTGGCTGCCTCCTGCATGCCTCCCACTGAAGATGGAGCCCACAACCAGGCATGTGTCCTGGCCAGGAATGGAACTGTGTCTTCGTAGTTCAGAGGTCAATTCTCACCTACTAAGCCATGCTGGCTGGGTGGTGGTATGTTTCTTCACACAATGTATACTTAATCATGACAGTTCTATAGCTTAATTAGAAAAAGAAAAAAGTGTTGGCAGAGTAAGTAATTGGTAACTGTGGATTTGTGAGCAAAGCTATAAGACTCACCTTTGAATATTCAACTGAATATTGTCAACATTGGTTCTTTATTTGATATTTTGAAATGAGGACTAATGAAATACAAGTACTCTCACACAGAAATATACATATGTGTGCATATAATTACCAAGTGGCTTATGTAGGACTACCTTGCAAATACATACAGGGGTGGTTAAAAGTAGGTTTACAGTTGTTTGTATGGCAAATAGTACAATAACTTATAAATAATAATACAAGAATATACTGTGTTTTGCATGCTCACAACTATAAACCTACTTTTGCCCACCCCTGTATATTACTTTTCCTAAGAGGAAATATGGTGAATACAGTCCATCTGGGCCAGCAGATTGATGCCTGATGGGTTGAGACTCATCACTGGGATTCACCTAGGCCCGTGGTCGGCAAATTGCGGCTCGTGAGCCACATGCGGCCCTTTGGCCCCTTGAGTGTGGCTTTTCCACAAAATACCACAGCCTGGGCGAGTCTATTTTGAAGAAGTAGCATTAGAAGAAGTTTAACTTTAAAAAATTTGGCTCTCAAAAGAAATTTAAATCGTTGTACTGTTGATATTTGGCTCTGTTGACTAATGAGTTTGCCAACCACTGACCTAGGCCTTCAGTTATTCAGCTCTGAAGGATCTACATCAATGAGAAATTGCTATCATGGGAGAACCTAGGTTTCATTTAAGATGGAATAGTGGAAGAATAGTAGATGACACTGTAGATGATATTCAGGAACCAGTTCTAGAAAAACAGAGATACCACAGGGGCAATGGGGACACAGCAGGATAGAAAGGTGTAGAATGGGATCTGGAGTCTTACAAGTAAGACTCAGGCGATCCTTATAAGGATCAAAAACTGGCAAAACAAATGGGGAAATTTTTCAGTTGGAAAATGAGTACACAGGAGGGATTTTCATTTATTCATTAACACATTGGGTGTTGCATCTCTTCACAGATTAGAGTAAGCATTTGAGAGAGAATGTGAAACAAAAACTATTCATGATTGTTCTGAATCTTATGTGTAGTGGTTAGAAACAGGAACTGAATTGACATTGAGATGATCAGTGGTTGCTGCTTATGGAGAAAGCATTGTATGATATGCAATAAGCTAGGCACTTTCTATATATTATCTCATTTATTGTCAACATTCATTGAATCATGTATTTTAAATTGTAAATTTTATTGTAAATTATACCTCAGTACACTTGAGTTTAAAAAAAAATAGCCTCCATACGCACTAAGTTAGATATAACTCTTTTACCAAATCGGTTAGTGTATATTCATTTTTTCAATTTGATTAATTATTTTGTTGGGGAAAAAAAACACATGAGTTCATTCATTTGAAGGAACAGTGACAACATTCATAAACCTTGATCTTGTTGAAAAGGATGGTGAAAGCAAGAACTTATGTTGCACATCTAGGAAGAACAGGTACCAAAAAGGGTCTGACACAGATAAATTCTCCATACTCTTCACTTTGCCTGAAGCTACCTCTGCCATTCTGAATCAGAAGCACTGATTTTTATTCTATTCCTTCTACACTTATTTGCATATGTTTGTTAATCTTACTCTGCATTAAAGTAAATCAGACTAATTACTATAAACATACCTGAGAAGCAATATTTGGACAGTGATGATCATCTTAAAATGTGACTATATGAGGTGATTGGAATTTCATTGAAATTAAAAGTAGAAGTCCCTGAGAAAGAAAACATGCATGAATAAAATTGATTCTTTAATATTATGTTAACTAAGTATGTTATAATAGCAGTGAAGGGACATAATTCTGCCACATAATGATTCAGACCATTTAATTTTCTTTCAGTGGAATAAAAAGAGATAATATTTGGTGCATAGATAGTTTAAAAAGTGTTTATTTGTACATCACCATGCTTTAAAGAATTGCCATTAAAATATCATCATTATCTAAATTATGGTATTACAAAAGTAAATAATTTATCTCAACATACAAGATTGAAATATCTTATTTTAAGAAAACTAATATTTAAAAAATTTCAGGAATATACATTTACCTGAAGTGATGAAGTAAGTAAATAAATATTTACTGAATTTATTTGATACTTTAAGCACTTACAAGATATTTTACATCTGCTTTTCAAAGAAAGAAAAGAAAAAAGCAAAATACTTGAATTAAAAATGTCAGACAAATTACTTTAAGCATTATACATACAAATAAGCTTTAGTTTTAAGAGCCTTAAAAGTTTAAATAAAAGAAGAGAATTTTCAGTATAAGGAAAACAGTACATTTAAGATATTTACTCTAAATGATGGTGAAGAGGATGTTGGGGAGAAAAATTTTTTCTCTACCCTTCAAAGTTCCTCTGACATTAGAGATTAGCAGGAGAAAAAAATTAAAGTTTAATAACATGTATACCTCTGGTTATTGGAGCTAGTGAGATTGTATATGATTTGGGGGAGCAGAGATGTAGGGCATTAAACTGCAGGTGAGCCAGAGACAAAACTTTTGTTTTTGTTATTTTTCAATTATGCCATATATATATATATGAGAGAGAGAGAGAGAGAGAGAGAACATTTGTGGTTTTGATTATAAAATATACACAGCATATATTTTTTTCTATATACATATATACATACATAGAGTCAATAATTGTTATTCACAGATTTTTGTATTTGCAAATTCACCTACTCACTAATATCTATTTGTAATTCCAAAATCAACACCCCTGGTGCTTTCCCAGTCAGTCACTGACTTGCACAGAGTGGTGAGAACTGTGAGTTTCCTGACGTGCGCATTTCCAGTTGAGGTTAAACAAGGCCAGGGTATGGCCTTCTTGTTTCAGTCTCATCGTCTGCTTAGTGTCCCATTTCTGTTCATATCTGTGGTCTTTGGGCTTGTGATTCCACTGTTTACAAGTGCAGTACTGAGGTGCTGCTCTCCAGTGCTCCTAAGCCTAAGAAGGCTATGGTATGCATTGTGGAGAAATATGGGTGTTCGATAGGCTTCATTTGGGCATGAGTTGTAATGCTGCTAGCTCTGAATTCAGTGTTGATGAATCAACAAAATGGTACAGTCAGAAAAAGGAAGAGGAAATTTAACAAACTGTAGGTGAGACGCCTCCAGAAAGTGTTATGTAACATCTATAGCGCATTATAAAGCTACTAGAGGCCTGATGCACGAATTTTCATGCAAGGTGCTCGGCCCTCGCAGCCCCAGCTTCATCTGGAAGGTTGTCAGGAAGGACGTCCAGAAGGTCGTTCGGCTGTCTGGTCTAATTAGCATATTATGCTTTTATTATTATAGATGGCAAAGATGGAAAAAAATGGCTAAATTTGTAGGTTCATGAGATGATGACTGATATTTAAAAAGCCATAGTGGACAGTATTGTCATGAGGTTGGAAGCCAAATCAGTGTACGGTCACATGACCCAGGTTCAGGAAATGTGAAACCCACTCAGCTAGTGCTGGCTGGTTCGCACGTTGCGAAAGGAGATCTGGCATGAAACTGTTAACCCTAAAAGCAAGGCAGAGTCCACAGATCCGGAGCCTAGGAGATAATCTTTAAAACTGCCTACTAAATGTTATATAAGAAAAGGGTTTATATATGAGAGTAGGTTTTTAACACTGATGAGCCTGGCTTGTTTTTCAAGGCATTGCACAGACAAACCTAATTAATGCAAATGACTTCCAAAGTTCCTGGCTTCAAATTATTCAAAGGCCATGCAATTAATTACATGTCAGAAATATATATTTAATACGGTGTCTTTAACCAAAAACACCTGTAATACAAAATGCTGTGACCCGAGACTCGGGAATCTAGCTCTATTTCTGCCGGGAGCACTAGCTCTAATTCAGTGTTCCCAGTGCATTTATAGATGATAGCTAGTGTGGGTAATGAGAATTGACGATAATACACATATGTGTAAGCATATGTACACATACATACACTCTTTGGAATGTTTCAGTAGATAGAAAAAAACCTGATAATGATTGAGCGAATGAACTATTTAAGTAGAAAAGTCTATAAAATAATGGGATTAGATTGTGGCAGTCAGCCAGCCCCTGTTTTCTCTCTCTATGTACAGATAGATACAGACATGTCAATGGAAGCCTCTGGAAGTTTTCCAATTCCTCCATTAAAGAAAAGCATGGTTAGTAACTGCAAGTGAGCAGAGGAGGTTGTAGAGGCATGCGGAGAGAGGAGCAGATGAGAAGGAGCTGAGTGACAGGTGACTCTTTCAGGGGGTGTGGAGTTGGGTCGCCTGGAAGGGCCAGAGTTCCTTTGAGGTTTGTCATCATGAATTTTAAGGGAGACCAGTCAGCATTTTCATGGCTCTTCTCCATCCACTGTCAGATTTTCAGGTGCAAGCTAGGGATATTCGCGGAGTTGCATTTAACCACGTTAAAGTTTTGCTAGAAGGAAGATTGTTAATGCTACCTCTTAACTATATTTTTAGAATTTTGGAATTGGAAGAAACTTTAGAAGTTTTTTTTATTACCTTTGGGAGAAGAAAAGATTTCAGAACACATATTTTAAAGCTGAGTGAACATGTTTCCTTGTGCCAGATACATCTATTTTTAGACTTAGCAAATTACTTTCTCTAAGACAGTAAATCGAAAACAATAACATGTTTACTTCAGAACAGTTTAAAGATGAAAATAAGGCAAAGAAGGAAAATATAAAAGCACCTAGTACAGGACCAGGCACATCGTGACATTCAAGACATGCTGCTTTTTTTCTACCTTTGTCTGCATTTACAAAATCTAGACTGAGAATGTTTAGAAACATTTTTAGTCTCAAAGTATTTACAGCTTTTTTCCTCTGCTTCCACTGACTGTTTTGAATTTCTTCAGTGGCCTGGGAAAAAGAGAAACAGTACAGTTGTCTGAGTCTTCTTAATAAGACAAGATTTGACTTTCCTTGAGACCAGAGGCGGGGGGATAGTCCCTACTGATTCGCCCTTTTGTGCTTTGCTCCTTGCATTCTTCTGGAGCGATATTTTCATCAGGCTGCAAGCTTTCTCTACAGCCAGTTCGCATTGACAGAGACTTCCTTAGGAACAGTGTATACTCTTCAGAGAACGTTTCATGGCACTTGGGTTCCCTCTAGGATAAATGTTGTAGCAGAGGACTTTGGTGCATTTAATCCAGCCCCTCTGGAGACCATCCATTCCTTAGAAGCATCAACGTGGTCCCCAGTGCAGGCTCAGGTCCGCAGACAGTCCCATGGGACCAACATTCAAACTTCAGGCTTGTGGTTTACACTTGCTCCACTCCAATACCCTAAATCAGTCGGCAAACTCATTAGTCAACAGAGCCAAATATCAACAGTACAATGATTGAAATTTCTTTTGAGAGCCACATTTTTTAAACTTAAACTTCTTCTAACACCACTTCTTCAAAATAGACTCGCCCAGGCCGTGGTATTTTGTGGAAGAGCCACACTCAAGGGGCCAAAGAGCCGCATGTGGCTCACGAGCTGCAGTTTGCTGATCACGGCCCTAAATATATGAATAAGGCAGTAACCTGCCCTGTTGGTTCTTTCCTGGTCCTGGACCCCAGTCCATGAACACACTCCTTGGGAGAAAGGTGGCTATACAATGGCACAGGATCAAAGGTCAAAAGCAGGGTTTTAATTATTTGAAAATATGGCTTTAGTTACTGAGCCATCTATAATTCTGTGTGGTTAACATCTTTGATAGTATATGTTATTTATGAACACAATAGCAACATGACTACTCTGTATTGTCTTTCTATCAGGCATTCATATTACCTGATGTCGTTCATCCTTATGCTCATTCTCTGGGTTGATGTTTGGAGTGATCGAGTGGCTCTTCCAACGTTAGAGCGGAGGGTAAGTGGTGGAGGCCAGAAACCTATGGCCTACGTCTGGCTGCTTCTTGGCCTGGCGTGGCATTTCTCTGCAGCAAGTCACGAAGGGAGAGGCTGTGGCAGGGGCCTCCACTCCGCTGCTGCCTGCTGAGCTCAGAGCTGAAGGCTCCACTGCGACCCAAGGCTGGGGAAACACCTGGGTGAGGTTTTCAAGGGATTACAAATCCTCCTTTCCCTGTTGACTCAAGTTTCACTTTTTGATTTGTCTCAGGTAAAGAAAAGGAGTGAGCTGAGTTCATATCTGTCTATTATCAAAAGCTTCATGCAGCTAGGAATGGGTGTAGGGGAAGATGTATTGGAAATGACTATGGTTGAAAAGCCGGGTGCATTCTGGGTAGAGAGAGAAGACCTGTAGAAAGTATGTAGTGTCGTATAACAAGAACCTGACATTAGCTTCACTCTTCCAAAAGTCCCACAGGGAAGCACAGTCATCGTTGGTCTTACAGTTCCTCTCTAAAATAAATCCATTATTCACCTACAAAGAGCAATCTGCAGTTTATTTTGAGATCCAGAACACTGAGTTACTTTCCTCACATTATATAGATGTTCAGATGTTCCTGTCTTTTAAATGCCTCTGTAGTGTTTTTTAATGAAAATTGTTCTCCTTCTCAAAGATCGAGCAGATGCCTGGCATGTTAAAGGATCCTTTGGCGCAGGAGAGTCTCAGCAGCCAGGCATAGTTGTGAATCTACAGTTTATAGCGTGATGGTCTAATGTGTTTTTACAGTTTGTTTTTCTTAATGTAAAAAGTGTGTAGTCCAACCCAGTCTTTAGGTTCAAGTTTTCTGAACCTGCTTTTGCACACATCACAGCCCGTGTGGAGAGCTAAGTGATTGGTGCCAGGAAACAATGGTGAAGGTGGGAATCTGACCATTTTCCCTGCCTCCCATTAAACTTCCCGAGCTGCGTGTGGCACTGCAGGGAATGAATTTCACTTCACCTGCGTGTCACCATCTTCACCTACAGAAAAACAGCATCCAAATGTTCAGAGTCAAGAACCACCTTCAGAGAAGCTGGGAAAATGTGCAGCTAAAAAAAATATAAGAAGGTTATTTTGGGAACCAGCAGCATTGCCACATAGCATCACCCTACCTCATTCTCCGCTCAATGAAGCCCTTCAGAGGAGCTAATAGGAAAGCCAGCCAGCTACCTAGCTCATCATCAAAACCCAAAACAGGCTCTTCCTGTGATTTGCCAACGCACTTTTACTTAGTGTGCTGCGGGGTCAGAGACCTCGTAGGATGTTCACAGGCACCATTGGAATCACAGGATTTCAGAGCTGGACAAGCAAAAGCTGATAAAACTGTTACCATGTAGTCACTCTTTCAACCTGGTAAACCAGTGCTCGTGGGCTCTGTCTGCCCTTGGGGATACTCTAGGTTCACTTAGGCCTCTTACACCTCGAGTCAAGATGTAGAGAGAGCTTAATATGGAAAGATGACACAGACAGAGATAACTGGCATCGGATAGAAAAGCATGGGGCCGAACATCGGGAAAGACCTATTGCAAATAAACTGTGGCAAACGAGTTTTCTAATTCCCCCTGAACACTTCCCAGGAGTTAATGCGCTGAAATTGCAAAGGATCTTCGGATCAAATAGAAGGGCAACCGCAGCTTGGCATTGTGATATAGTGCAGGCGACTTCTTCACTACGGTGTCTAAAGTGTTTTCTTATAGATTGCCTCTTGTATGGACTCCGCATCCTAATGAAGAAGAAGCAATTATCCCTCGTTTACAGATGAAGAAGCCAAAGCACACGGAATGTAATGACTTCCCTGCTATCTAAAGGCTTTTACAGAGTCTCAGGACCGGAATCCACATATTGCAGTTCTTAATTTAATACTTTTGGTCATTAGATTGCAATGTTTCCTGACCTTGGTCCTGACACAATCCCTGCATGTATTGTCAAAGTGCCCAGTAGAACCTTCCCTGAGGACCCCTAAGAGCAGTCCACACTGTTATTTGGCATTTTGGTACAAAATACAGAGGAACAGTATTTTCCTATTTTTTAAGAACTGAGTCTTCCCATCTCAAAGTAGGTCAACAAAAGTATGTAATTTGCCAACATAGGAAGCATTTCAAATCGCCCACTGTGGACTTGAACTTTGAATCCTGAAAGAACTTTTCTACATTGGCCTAGTTCAATGTTATTTTCCCAAATGGTTACAAGGCCCATAGTCTAAAATTGGGTTGATATGGTGCCAGGACAGCAGGCTCTACAGCAAATATAAAACAAACTCCCTTTCATCTGAATGTTCAGGCACCAAGTAGCTTAGAGCTGTGGTTGTTTTGCATGTATTACATCATATTCGGGATGAGCACAGACTGATCCAGAGAGATCATATTAATAAAATACAGAGATTTGTCAGGTCTCAGGACCAAAGAACCTTAGAGGTAAAGAATGTCAGTGCTACCCCTAAGACTGATCCTGTAATATAATCATCCAGGAGATTTTTAAAAAATATTTATATTGATTTCAGAGAGGAAAGGAGAGAGAGAAATAGAAACATCAATGATGGGAGAGAATCATTGATCGGCTGCCTCCTGCACACCCCACATAGGGGATCAGCCTGCAGCCCAGGCCTGTGCCCTGACCAGGAATCGAGCCATGACCTCCTGGTTCATAGGTCAACACTCAACCACTGAGCCATGCTAGCTGGGCCAGGAGATTTTTTAAAACATATTTCCAGGAACTCATCCTACACGAATGGAATTTAGTCTGGGGTAGAGAGATGATATCAGAATTTCTGTTTTAAGTTTTCCAGGTAATTTAATATCCACGCAGGCTTGAAAAACATGTATTTTTCTGGGAGAAATCCCAGTATCCTAGGGACTAGGAAAGTGTAAACTGGCTCTCCAGCAACTGCCGCTCCTGGAGGGAGGGCCACAGAGATCTCAGACCATCAGAGTTCAGAGATTGCATCCTCAATCCCAGAGTCCTAGCATGGAAAACTGAAATTTTCACTTAAAGTGAGAGTAGCTAGCTCTGTGATAAAATATGTCTACTTTTGTTTTTCACAACATTAAAGACCAATACAACATTACTAAAATAAATTTATTGAAAAGTGGCCAAAAGGACATGTAAAGTATGCAGTTTCAACATCATCATATAGCCCTGGATGCTGAAAAAAAAGTTCCTAATTCAGTATGAACTGATGATTAGCTTAAATTATATTCATACAGGGTGGGACAAAAATAGATATACCATTGTTCATATGGGAAATAATACAATAATCCTATCTAATAAAGAGGGAATATGCTAATTGACCCTCACACCGTCACAAAGATGGCGGCACCCACAGCCAATAAGGAGGGAATATGCTAATTAACTACCCTGCCCTCAAAGATGGTGGCACCCAGAGCCAATAAGGAGGGAATATGCTAATTGACTGCCATTCCCTCAAAGATAGTAGCGCCCACAGCCACAAGATGGCAACGCCCAGTCCCCTCAGGGGGCTTGGCTGCTCTGCACACCTGCCTCCAGAGTCCCCCAGTCCCCTCAGCCCCCCAGCTGCCCAGGGTCGCCCGAGGCTCAGGTAACCAGGGCCGGCCGAGGCTTGCGCTGCCGGCAGTGGCAGCAGCAAGAGGTATGATGGGGCAGCGCCTTCCCCTGATCGCTGGGTCATCTCCAACCCCTGAGGGCTCCTGGACTGTGAGAGGGGGCAGGCTGGGCTGAGGGACACCCCCTCCAATGCATGAATTTCATGCACTAGGCCTCTAGTAAATAATAACACAAGAATAAACTGTTTTGGGTAATCACATCAGTAAACCTACTTTTGCCCCACCCTGTTATATACAAAAATATTTGTAGGTGAATGAGTATACAGGCACCTGTATTCTTGTTCTGGCAGCTGAGAGGTCCTAGAAGCAGTAATATCCAAGTTTAATGAGCACTCCTGGCACCAAACTTTTGTAGAGTCAGCAAGTAAGTATTAAAAACAAACAAACTCTAAAATAAAACTGCAGTGGAAATATGTCAGAGACACAAAAGCCAAATGAAAGAGCTCTCTACGTCCTAAGTCAGAATGATTTGAGCAACAAAATCCATAAAATGGTATCCTACCTAATAATAGACAAATATGCAAATTGACCGTACCTTCGCTATGCCCGCGATTGGCCAGGAGGCATGGAGGGGGCGGGACTCAGGGTGGCCGGGGTGGCCGATTGGGCCGGCGGGACAGTGAGCTTGTGTCGCCAGCGGCAGTTCGAGCTCAGCGTCTGCGCCATGGCTGTGCTGCGGCACAGAAGGGGCCTCTGGGGCAGCGAGCTCACGTCCCACCACAGACCATCAAAAGCGGGGGAGCTGGGTGCCTGTCTGCTCAGGCACCAGGCCTTTCAGAAGCCTCCGGCGGGGCGGAGGCTTCTGAAAGACCTGGTACACCAGCGGACAGGCACCCAGCTCCCCCGCGATTGAAAGCAAAAGCGTGGGAGCTGGGTGCCTGTCCACTCAGGCACCAGGCCTTTCAGAAGCCTCCGCCGCGCTGGAGGCTTCTGAAAGGCCTGGTGCACCAGCGATCAAAAGCAAAAGCGTGGGAGCTTGGTGCCTGTCACCAGCGGACAGGCACCCAGCTCCCCCATGATCGAAAGTGAAAGCGTGTAGGGGACCCTACACGTGCATGATTCAACCATGCACTGAGCCGCTAGTTAAATTATAACTGAAAATACAAAAAAAAAAATCACGAGTCCATTAGTAATAAATAAATAATGGACAGATAAGTAAATAGAGGAAAAGAGACCAATTCCCAGTAATTGAGATAGATGCTCTGCTTCTAAGGAGGTAGGCAGGGCAGAGCCCCCCTCCTTAAGGGTGCGCTGTGCATAGTGACTCTCTATCAAAGAATACAGTACAGACAGGAGGGGAAGGGAAGGTTGCAGGGGAGTAAACTGACAAGCACTACCTGTGTGGTGTTAAGAGGAATAAGAAGTCATACTAATAGATGCCCTGGACACAATGTGAGGAGAATGGCTGCATGCTCTGTGGTCTTGCTCCCAGAAACCTATCGCCCCAGGCTAATCTTAAGAAAATATCACACAAATCCCAACTGAAGGAGACTCTACAAAAGACCTGACAAGATACCCTGCGCAATGATCAAGGTCATCACAAACAATCCAAGTCTGAAACACTGTTGGAACCAAGAGGAAATGGAGGGAACTTGACCAGGAAATGTAGTAAGAACCCTGGATGGGACCCTGGGACACAAAAAGGACATTAGGTGATAACCAAGGAAATCTGTATCCAGCATAAATGCTCACTAAGAATGTAATAGTTCATCGTTCCTTAGTGGTGACAAAGGTGCCATTCTAATGATAGGTTCATATTAGGAGAAGCTGAGCATGGGATAGATGAGAACGCTTGTACTGTTGTAAGGGATCCTATAAATCTAAAACAGTTCTAAAATTAAAAAAAAAAAAAGAGTGTATTTAAAAAACGATTCCTCTTCCCTTAGGAAAGACAGGTTACGAACCTGTCCACTGTTCTTGCACACCGTTGTTCGTGATTCCTAGCTATCATAGAGAGTAAAGATCATCATGGTTGCTTTGGAGTTGCCTTGATATTATCAACAATTTGAAAACCCAACCATGGAGAAATTTTTGTGCATTAAATCTAGAGCCGGCCATTACAAATATTATCTATGCTGTAACGGTTTCACATTACCGGGATGAGTTCCATGTTCTATGGAGCAGAATTCGGGTTTTCGAGATAGAAAATCTCCAAACATGGTTCTCCCACTAGTAATGAAGCCCATGTTATTTCACGGTCACTGGTTCTGCCAAGCTATTTTTCTCTTGGATATTTTCATAGATTTTTTTTCTAACAGTGGCTGCTGTTCAAACTTACATAATAGAATTGTCACACTTTATAAACTGTGTTGAATATTCTAATCTCTTTCATTTGAAGAGGTCCTCTATTTCATGCCCAACTAGCTTTGAGGTCCTCCCGAGGTAATCAAGCAGTCGTTGGCACCTTGCGTGTAATAGCCGTGGCTGTGTGAAGAGTCCATAAATTCAGTTCTCTGTGTAAAAGCCAGGGAAAGCAGAACCTTCCAGCTTCAATCACTAGCAGGCTGCTCTGTGAGACTTCCGAGGCTGACCCTGATAAACCAAATTTGGGGGGAAATCTTCTGTTGTTGATTGCCTAATATCATGTGACTTAGATGTCAATTTCAACAACTGCTTTCTCCAGAGTAAGGTTAGAGGCTGGTTTTTCAGGCTCCTTTTTTTTATTGCATTGATGCTGTTTTAGTGGTTCAGCTACCTCAGTGGTTTGTAATCACAACCCCTGCAGCCTTAGGGAGACCATCGTCCTGATCCCGTGGGATAAGATGGTCTACTGGTCTACTCTGAGAATCCCATCCACACCGTTTTCCTGCCACACATCAGACGGTTGGGTTGCTGATGCCCATCCTTAATGAGTTACAACTTGGAATTCCGTCCGACTGGGAGAGATTGCCACTTATCTGCAGTGGAGGCCGTTTCCGACACAGGTGATGCTCTGTAACTCAGCCTGATTGAAGTCTTCCCAGGTTCTCCTGAAAAGAAGTATTAACAGACTCAACCTCACTGTTACCGTGAACATTATCGATACATCTCACCCTGACGCCTGTGGTCTTCCTCCAGAGCGCTTCAGGTATACATATCTTTTGAAAATTGTATTTCTACTTTATCAGAGCTATAAATCTTCTCTTATCAGTATCAAAGCACAACAACAGGAAAGAAAAACGTCCTCATGCTCACCTCTTCTATTTCATGATGGGAGAGGCGATACAGCATCACCAAGGAGCCCAGCAAACAACAAGCAAAAGCAACTTCGTTGTCTGGGAAATAAATGAAAATAAACATAGCTAATACACATAGATGTATGTATATATGGACACACAAATGTGTATGCTCATAGCTAATACAGATGAACATGTGTATATAAATTCCTGAGCCACTGAGAACTCACATAAAGCAAGCACTTAATTTTCTATTTTTTAAATTTTCAACACATCCATTTAAACTTAATGATGAGGATGCATTTTAAATGAAAGGATGACTAGAAGAAAGATTCCAAACTGCAAAAAATAAATGTATTTATATATTGGCTAACTCATCATTAAAAAAAAAATAGTGGTTTTACTCTGAAAGCAGCAGAATTCCTAATCAACATTTTTCAGTATTTTTTATTCCTGCCTGGCCAGTGTGGCTTAGTGGTTGACCATCGACCTATGAACCAGGCGGTCACAGTTCAAATCCCAGTCAAGGCACATCCCAAGTAGGGAGTATGCAGGAGGCAGCCAATCAATGATTCTCTCTCATCATTGATGTTTCTATCTTTCTCTCCATTTCTCTCTGAAATTAAAAAATATATTTAAAGATATATATTTTTATTCCTTTATTAAACTCAGTCCTCATCCCATCACGATCACAAATAATGTAGGTAAAAAGCAGCTCTCCTCTACACTTACTTGGGACTCCATTTGTGTAGATTACCTACTTCTGTTCCTTTAAATAATTAACAGGATATCTAATCTACACAATAGATTATGCATAGCAACAATCTCAAGTTAGACTTCATTTTTAAAAAATTCTATTTATGTGCTAAGAGTCACCTCACTAACACTAATAAAAGCTAAAATATTTATGTTTGTCAATGACTTAAACAGTGATTAGTTCATATTTATCTGAATGCAGGACAATTATTTTTGTGTCTGTCAGCATTCTTTAGCATTAAGTGAAAACATGCAATTTTTAGTTAAAAGTATTTTCAAGGTCCATTTTTTAAAATCTATTTGCTGTATATATCTCATGACAAAATAAATAGCACAGGTTTTCATATAAGACAACATAGTTTAAAAATCAAGCCTAGCTCATGCTTCTGCGACACCTAGAACAAATTGTTGAGCTTGCTGAACTCAGTTTATTTGTTATGTAAAAGCAAAAGTATTATTCTTTATTTTTATTTTAAGAGAGAGAAAGGGGGAGGGCAGGGAGAAGAGAGAGAGAGAGAGAGAGAGAGAGAGAGAGAGAGAGAGAGAGAGAGAGACTTGTTCCACTTATTTATGTATGCATTCATTGGTTGGTTCTTGTATGTGCCCTGGGCACGCATTGAACCAGAGACCTTGGTGTATCAAGAAGATGCTCTAACCAACTGAGCTACCTGGCCAGGGCAAGAATCATCCTCTAAATAAATACTTTATTTGAAGCATTCAGTAACAAATACAAGTCAAATTAAAAAAATAAGTGCCTAACCTCTAGGGAAAAACAAAATTAGATACTAAATATTTTCTTCCTCATCACTTTCTACTGGAAAATCTTAGAAAACTTCCATTGCTTCCTTTTTTTAACAAACACATATTGATTGCCATGACTATGCTCAAGCACTGAGCTAGGCACTACTTGAGTGGAAGACAAAAGAGATACGAATTCTACTTTAAAGAATCTTGCATTGGATTCTTATCTGTGTGGTATTGAGCACGTGTATAAATGTTCTTTTGCTACTATTTCCTCATTTCTTTTTTGAAAATGTTTTTATTGATTTTTTTTTTATAAAGAAGAAGGGAGAGAGAGGGAGGGGGGAGGGAGATAGAAACATAAATGAGAGAAACATCGATTGGCTGCCTCCTAAGGATCAAGCCTGCAACCTGGGCATGTGCACTGACCAGGAATCAAACCAGTGACCTCTTAATGCATGGGACAGCACTCAGTCTTCTGAGCCACACCAGCTGGGAAATTTCTTCATTTATTAATAGGATGTAATGATTTTATTAATACAACTAGAGGCCCAGTGCATGAAATTCATGCACAGGGTGGGGTGTCCCTCAGCCTGGCCTGCACCCTCTCCAATCTGGGACCCTAAGGAGGATGTCCGACTGCAGGATCGGGCCTAAAACGGCACTTCTGGCTCCTACCCGCTTGCCTGCCTGCCTGCCTGATTGCCCCTAACCGCTTCTGTCTGCCAGCCTGATCGTCCCCTAATTGCTCCCCTGCCAGCCTGATAGATGCCTAACTGATCCCCTGCCAGCCTGATGGCCCCCAACTGCCTTCCCCTGCTGACCTGGTCACCACAACTGTCCTCCTCTGCCAGCCCAATCACCCCCAACTGCCCTCCCTTGCAGGCCTGGTCGCCCCCAACTGCCCTCCCCTGATGGCCTGTTTGCCCCCAACTGCCCTCCCCTGCCGGCCTGATAGCCCACAATTGCCCTCCCCTGCTAGCCTGATTGCCTACAACTGCCCTCCCCTGCTGACCATCTTGTGGGGACATGAGGGCATCACTTGAGGGCACAAGGACCATCTAGGATTTTATTAGTATAGAATTTGAAATTAAATGGGAAACCAAATATAAAAATAAAATGTAAACTATAAAATACTATGGAAAACTGATTTTTTATATGTATTCAAAAGAAAGAAACATTTATAGATACTGTGATATTGAAGTGAGAGGACATACTTGGTATTTTCCCAAAAATTTCAGGTAAGATAAGGAAATGGTTTATAAAATAAAAATGCTTCCCACATAGTTGGATTTATGTGCTGGAAACTTTATGAGAAGACTCACTGATCTATAACATCAATAATGTCAGGGTTGGGTCTACTCTGTGTTCCTTTATATCTTCCCTGAACATCACAGAAAAAAATCTCAGCATGCTTGAAGCCAAGTGAGAGGGAAATTAACCATTATAAATAACTGGAGCATTTGTCTTCTTAGCAAGACCTGCCCTCCGAGGAAACTCTCTTACCTGAGTGTTAAATTGCTGTGATGGTCAGGAGGGACAAACCTACCTGCGGAAAGAGAGACACTAATTCCAGAGTGCACTCGCTGTCCCGTCCCACCAGAGGGGTAGCAGGAGGAAGCTGAGAAGCATTGGGGAAGTTCACAGCCCCAGCCACAGGCTCCCGAAAACTGAGTCTTCACCCTAGAATGAAAGGACTGTGCCCTCTCCTACACTATGCTCCCAACCATGTTATGAAAGGCTCATCTACTGAGGCTCCTTTGATCCAGCATGGAATGTCCATGATACACAACACATTGCCATACAAAAAGGCTAAAACCCCAGTTTGCAAATCCTGAATAAGCATCAGAATGGCAGCAATGATACAAGGGCCTGGAGGGAGGAATTAGGACTATTTTGTTGTTATAAGGTATTTGCACTGCCTCTGAAGCAGCATAGAGTTGCTTAAAATTGGATGTTAACTAGCTATATATTGCAAACTCTAGTACAACCACCAAAAGAAGGTTTTTTTGGGGAAAAAAGTACAATTGATATGCTGAGAAAGAAGAGAAAATACAATCATATAAAATGCTCGATTAAAACCACAAAAGGCAGAAAAAGTGGGGAAGACAGAAACAGGAACAAAGAACAAGGGCAACAAGTAGAAAACAGTGATAAGTATGGTAGATATTAATTCAATTACATCAACAATCACCTGACATGACAATGGTTTAAATACACCAATGAAAAGGTGGGGATTGTCAGAATGGATCAAGAGACAGGACCCCAGGACATGTCTCCAAGTACCCTGCTTTACATAAAAGACACATGTAGATTAAAAAGAAAGGACTGGAGGAAGACATACCATATTAACACTAATGAAAAGAAAGCAGGGTTACTGGCATTAATTTCAGACAGAGCAGACTTCAGAGCAAAGAAAGTTATCAAGAATACAGAGGGGGAAAGTTATTAGGAATATTATAAAACTAGAGGCCCAGTGCATGATTGAATCATGCACGTGTAGGGTCCCCTACACGCTTTTGCTTTTCGCGGTGGAGCTGGGTGCCTGTCCGCTGGTGCACCAGGCCTTTCAGAAGCCTCTGGCTCAGCGGAGGCTTCTGAAAGGGCTGGTGCCGGAGCAGACAGGCACCCAGCTCCCCCGCTTTTGATGGTCCCCAGCCGCTGAGGGGGGCTACCCTGCTGTTGAGAGGCACAGGGGGCGGGAGTCCCGCCCCCTGCGCCTCTCAACGGCCGCTGAGGGGGGCTGCCGCGGACACCTGGCTACCCTGCCGTTGAGAGGCTCAGCTGGGTGTCCGCGGCAGGCCCCTTCAGCCTCTCAACAGCAGGGTAGTCCCCCTCAGTGGCAGCGGATCCGTGCCTCTCAATGGCCCTATAGGCCACCCCGAGTCCCGCCCCCCAGCCTCCCGCCGCCCATTCGTGGGCGTAGGGGAGTGATGGTAATTTACATGTTACTCTATTATTAGATAGGATGACAAAAGGGCCAACACTCTAAGACGACATAACACTCTTTGATGCCGATGCGCCTACCAGCCGAGTGTGAAAATACACGAGGCAAAACCTGATGATAGAACTACAAGAACAAACAGATTAATATACTGTTCCAGTTGAAGACTTTAAAACTTCTATCAGAAACGGGTAGTTCCAACAGGGAGAATAATAGTAGAGACATAGTAGAACTCAACATCACCATCAATTAACTGCTAAAATTGACACCTATAAACGAAATCCATAAAATAGAGACCAGGTGAAGAGATATTCTTACCTATCCCCATCTGTTAAATTCCAAAAACTAATCATCTGAAATAGAACCTGTATGGATATGAAAGAAACGAATCAGAAAAGTTATGGACGACTAAAGAGCAAAAAATACACAGCATGATCCAGCTGTTAAATTAATCGAGTCCTAGATTCATGTAAATTGCACTGTCTGAAGCAAGTCTGCATTGACCGGGAACAGAACTGGGTCAGGTGGCGGGGTGAGCACGGTTGGTGATCTCAGGCAAAGTAACCAGTTTAGCAGGATTGGCTCAGGCTCAGATAGAAAACTTTCCTCCCCCTCCCCCTTCTCCCAAAACAGGCCAGATGAAATTCCACAAGAATGTTTTCCACCTTTCAAAGACGTTTACCATATATTCTAGCTTCAGATACTTATTTGGCATAAATAGGGTAGTTGTTGTTTTCAGCATTTTTCACAAAGTTTTGGAAATAATAACCTGGCTGGTATGTCCAGCACTGGTTTGTGTCCTTCGGTAAATCTCACTTAGCCTCAGCCTCCTGAACGCTTCAATTGGATTAACTGTATCTACCATTGTATAATTGATATGAGGACTCAAAAAGACTAAAAAATCGCAGCTGTTTGTGTTATTAAAATTGCTCAGCAATAGGGCAATATACCATGGTATACTATTAAAAAAAAAAAAAAAAAAAAAAAAAAAAGCCTGGGCTTGGAGCTAGAGTCCCAACTTCACCTCCCAGTTCTTCCCTTCCTAATACATCACTTTAGGGAACCAGCTTAATTTCCCTGGGCATCATGTATAAAACCATAGAATGGCTTTAGCTATGGCACACGATGGCTGTAAACTTAAAACCATATTCCCTAAAATCTAAGAGAGATGGGCAGTGCTCTGTAAGGACCCCCAGGACTACACTGGGCTCACCTGGCGAGCCCACAATCATTCAAGATAACCACCCTAGTTAAGGTCAGGTGACGAGCTAACTTAATTCCACCTGCTACCTTTGCCGCCTTCGCCCCGCATCCTACCACATTCAAGGGTTCTACGTGTTCGAACATGGACGTCTTTGAGGACTGTATCAACGACAGCAGCACCTCTGAGGTAGGTGCAGTTATTCTTACTTGTAAGGAAGCTATATTTTCATATTTTGTTTTAGGATAAGGTACTATGTGTATATTTAGGTCCTTCATAAGCTTTTAATTCAGAGCCGTACCCACAGAAAGATACCAATGAACGTTCATCACAAAGGGCCATCTTGTATATGTTGCTCAAAATGTTAAAACACAAAAGTATGTAGTCCCACTTTGGCTGAACAAAGGCCTAAATTTTATTGTCATGTGATAATAGTCTTTATGCTAATTCACCTACCATTCTTTGAAGAAAACTAAAATACCAGATTATTTATTCCACCCGTTTTGAAGGAGACCATATCCTTTCTAGGCAAGTCTGGAGTCCATTGTAACTTGTCATCTTAATTTTTTATTGTAGGAAGAGCATGCAAGTTGGAGTTAAGCAGATGTATATTTGAAACATGTTGCCCTAACCGGTTTGGCTCAGTGGATAGAGCGTCGGCCTGCGGACTGAAGGGTCCCAGGTTCGATTCCGGTCAAGGGCATGTACCTTGGTTGCGGGCACATCCCCAGTAGGAGGTGTGCAGGAGGCAGCTGATCGATGTTTCTCTCTCAGTGATGTTTCTAACTTTCTATCCCTCTCCCTTCCTCTCTGTAAAAAAATCAATAAAATATATTTTTAAAAAAAGAAAGAAAGAAACATGTCTACCCATTCCCAGAAGGGCAGCTTTGGGGAAGTTATGCACAGCAACCTCATATTATAGAGATAATTCCTTCACGGTAGCAATTTCGTGACAAATAAGACATTATGTATATAAAGCACCCACCACAATGATGTAATAATTACCCGCTCACAGCCTGCCCTTCACTTGTTATGCACACCTTGACCAGTACATTTAATGTGTGGATTTGCCGTTGGTTAGCATGGGTCCCAGAATAAATACCTTGGCTTTTGGATCCTCAATTTCTTTATCTGTGAAAGAGGACTTAAATAATTATTTTCTCTGAGGATTAAATGTGATCCTGAATATGGAAGCACTTGTAAACTATTAAGAGACATCATTAATATTATTCTGGGACCACTGCTGTTTGTTGTTTTTTAATATGTTTTTATTGATTTCAGAGAGGAAGGGAGAGGGAGAGAGAGAGAGAAACATCAATGATGAGAACCATTGATTGGCTGCCTCCTGCAGGCCCCAACTGGGGGTGGAGCCCGCAACCCGGGCCTGTGCCCCAACCGGGAATCGAATTGTGACCTCCTGGTTCATAGGTCGACGCCCAACCCCTGAGCCCCTCTGGTTGGACCGGGACCATTAGTTTTAAGTTCAGAAATTCTTAACTCTTAAAGGGTCATTAGTGCTTCACATCTCAGAACATGGAAGTCAATGGGCTGTCTCGTTTTCACTTTTAATATTGCGTAACTATTGAAGCCAAAGCCAAGAAACGTTTCTGAGCCAGACTGTAGAAGTTTTTCCCTGGGCCTCTGACACCCATTGTCCGCCTGTGGAGCACACTGGAACGGAAAAATCCTAGGAGCATCTCCAGGCACGTGTCTGCAATTCCAAACAGGCTCGCTGCCATCTGCTCCTCCTGATAAGAGGCTCCTCTGTCTGCGAGGAGGGAGGGGAAGGCTCACTGAGGAGGAGAATGGGACTCCCCGCCCCTGCAGCCTCGCTGGGCGGCTGGTGGACATGCACCAGCTCATTAGGGGTCAAAGCCACGCTCTTTCGATGCGTTTGGATGGGATTTGCGTTCCCTGTGGCTGCACTCTCATGCACTGTGCACAGCTAGTAGTGCAATTTGGACAATGAGTCCGCATCTGCTACCTTTCAGCCGCAAGGCACAACCGGGGGAAGTGTGACTGAGGGAGTTCACTTATCTCAATGGTTCTTATGTTTTTAAAAAGCTAAAATGAGAGGGGTTTCTACCTAGACAAGGGTGGATAGATGATAGATAGATAGATACATAGATAGATACATAGATAGATAGATAGATAGATAGACAGATATAGATGATAGAGAGAGAGGTAGAGAGATAGAAGTAGAGAGAGTGAGAGAGAGATATCTGTGTGTGTTTATGTATATGATGTAAGAATTACTATAATAATGTAGCTTTCTCATAGCAATGACAACACTAAACTTAAACTATCTGAAGTAATCTAAATAAAAAGCCTCCAATTAAAAATAATTAGTAGGACTTTAGTTGTTAACATGACATATTAAACTATATAACTTATACAATTTGTATTATGTCTACACTAGGTTTACACAGTAACATTAAAATATTTTCTCACATATATGCACAGAAATTCCTGGAGGTATACATTTTAAAATATTAATAACACACATTTCTGAGGAGTGTAATATAATTTCGGTTGCTAGTGAACTTTTGACGGAAATTTTTAACTTTTTACCAGTTGCCTCCCTGGACTCTGATTGTTTTAAAATCCTGAACCTATATTGCCTTATATACTTAAAAGACACTCACCTCATTAACAAAAGGAGAATTGGAAATTAAATCTAATTTGATCTAATAGTCTAATTTTAAAGTAGTCTTGCATTGGAATCAGGAAAGTTAGTTCTGTCTCTTCTAACAGAACTAGAATTAATATTGAGGGACATCTAAATGACCTATCTTCCTTTCTCATCAGTGAAATTGAAACAATATAGTCAGATCTAGTCCACCTTTCAGAGTTGGTTATGGTTAAAACCAGATTTACTGAGACATACTCTGTTATTAGGGTTGCTACGGTAACACACTGTGGTCAAGTGTCTAGCTCCCAAGTGATGGAGGCATTTCTGTATACATTCCGAAGAAATTTCCATTTGCTTGAATAATTCAGATAATACCATCGACAAAACCCGCTATTCATTCAAAATGCAAACTCATATTAAGTGAATGCTATATGCCGGCAGTGCTGCATAATATTTGTGCCTTAAAATAGCTATTTCATAAGTTTTCAGGACAAAAAGTGCTGGATGACCAATATTATTATGCAAAATCCCACATTTGACATTTCTTCCACTTAGCACGCATTTTAGTCCGCTAGAAGAGAGTCACAAAGAATAAGGATAAGAATATACTTTACGTCTTTGATTTTCCCTATATTTTGCTCTACTCTGCCCCCCCCCTCAAATAGGATACAGCAATCACAATTTTTCATTTATATTCTTGAAAGTGCTACAAAATGACCTCCCAGTGTAAATGGGAAAGCAGGCTGTAAACTGCAGAAGTAGAAGAAGACTGTGGTTCCCAACTTGTCCTTTTCTGCCCCCTTAATTCTTCAGCAAATTCTGAGCTTACCTGGGAGGTTGATGGGGAGTGGGGAGTGGGGAGAGGTAAAACCGTATAATGAATGAATGAATGAATGAATGAATGAATGAATCAGTGAATCAACAAATCCTGACCCCTTTGGCTTCATGGCTCCAGCTAGAGAGAGAAGATGAACAGGGGGAATGTAGGGAAAGGCAATGAGCACATGCAGCTAGCAGGAGAAACCCTCACAGTTGGCAGCCTCTGCAGTCATCTGAGGTTCGGTACCTGCCTAAATCCCATCGCTCTCCTGATGCTGTGCTCGTGCAGGAAGCAGTGAGCATGTATACAACACGTGCATGTTCATTCTGACGTTCTAGCCTCCGGGCAGGTGTGTTGCGAAGCTAAAAGAGTGGTTAACGTTTCTAGCGGATCGTGGACCTCCTATGGTTTGATTGTTTGCTGCCTCAGCAGAAAATGTCACTGTGGAATAATGGACATGATCATGGCCACAAAGGCCCCGCCCTGGGGAAGGGGTGCCGCCTCTTTGCACAGGTGTTTAGAGACTTGGAGGAACACACACCTCTCCCCAGCAGAACATTCTTTTCTTCCAGCCAATGACCACCTAGTAACAATACAATCCCGAGTACATCCGTAATACCTCTTCCCCAAGGAGGCCGCAGCATCGTGCAGATATGAGCTCATAAATCTCCAGGTTTCTGTGTGCTTTGGGGGGGGCGTGTATTATTGAAGTCACCTGACTTAGCAGAAGCAGGGCACCGAGAGGGAAGAGGCATTCAGGGGAGTCAGCGAGGCTGTAGGGCTGACCCCTGGCCACCCTGGGCCTCAGCTTTTGCTTGTTAGTGGGGAGGTTTGCTTTCACATAATGACCAGCTGGACTGTGTTTTGCTGCTGCGATCGGGGCACCAACAGCATCAGCATCACCTGGGAGCCCATCAGCAGTCAGACTCGGGCTCCATTTCAGAGGCACGGAACGCTAATAGGCATCTTACCAAGATAGTCACATGATGTGTGTGTGCACTAACGTTTGAGAAGAAAGACACTATGGCATTCAAAAGGCCTACACACGCCCAGCAGGCATGGCTCAGGGGTTGAGCCTGGACCTATGAACCAGGAGGTCATGGTTTGATTCCCGGTCAGAGCACATGCCCGGATTGTAGGCTCAGTCCCCAGTGGGGAGCAGGCAGGAGGCAGGCAATCAGTGACTCTCTCTCATTGATGTTTCTATCTCCCCTGCCTCTCTGAAATAAATAAAAATATATCTGTTTTTTAAGTCCCACCAATTTTTTGCTTTGGTTTTCAAAATTCTTCCTACACATTTAGTGGGTAGCTGTTTACCAAACTCGTCTCCCTTTCCTTGGAGCACACGGCTAGGTTCGTTTCCACTTCCTCATGCTGTGAAGTGGGATCCTGTGACAGCTTTGGCCAGTTACACTTGGGTGAGAACAGTAAACACTCCTTCCATCAGCCCACAGGGCCCTCTGCTCTTTCTCTCTTGTCCTTCAGTGTGACTGGGAAGTAGGGAATTCGCTGTAGTTATCACAGCCTTCAACAGCCAGGACCCCTAAGTGACTGTAGAGTAGGGCCCCACATGGCTGTGTGGGGGGAGACTGAAATGCTCTGTGTGAAGTCATTGAGTGTCAGGGTTTATCTGTTAGAGAAGGAAAGTATTACTGTAACATTTTAATCAGTTTGAGAGGAAATTATTAAATTATAAAAATAGCGACTTGTGATATAGTTAAAAGGCTGGTAGGTAGGTAATATTGGGCTAATGGGGGCCCAGTTAGCCGAATGAGTACAACCTCGATTCTTGTGGATTCATTTTATGCCATGTTTCTTTTTCTGCATAACTTCCTCACTCATCTCTCCTTGTAATCTATTATTCATCACCCCCTCGATTCTAGAATTCCTTAGGTTGCTTAATTATTCTCTTTTTCAAAGCCATGGAAACAGACAGAAATTCCTAGTTACGTTTCCAGTTTTGTAGATGCGCGAAGCCCCCTGACCTTTGTTATTACTTATGCATGGCAGCAGGGGGCTATGGAGGTTTATAAGCACATTAGCAGCCCTTACTCGTGTCTCCTTTTGAAAATATGTTTAATAATTCAGGCATCTATTCGGAATGTTTGTTTATTTAGTCTTTATTATAAGTGAGCCACTTGTGGAAAAATTAGAAATCCCCACGGGCAGAAAAATTACCTCTCCTGATTGATGGAGTTTTAATAAATGAGTTATAATTAGCTTTCTGATATCTTGTTGTGACTGGTCTCCTCAAACACAACACACTTACAGGCATAGATACAAACACAGTTTCTATTTTGAAAAGAACTCTGCAGTCATGTGGAGAAAATGATATAAAATTGGGATCATTATATAGCTTTTTATAAATTTTTCTCTGTAGAATAAAGCCATAAAACGGGCAGTGTCTGATTATAAATGACACAGCTCAAACCATTTGTCAGCCATTCATTAGTGAAAACATTTTATTTACAGATTTGAAGACATCACAAAGCAGGAAAATAATCGTTTAATGAGAAAACACTACGAGTTTTTAAAGAAAAATCATATTTTTAAAGAAAAGGGTAAAAGTAAATTCTAGTTTCTCTCTTTCTCTTTACTTCTTTTACTAGTAAGTATTCATAAATTGAAAAGGAAAAAAATCAGTGCTGATGAATAGCCATATTTGTAAAGTTATTTATGTATGCCATCTAAGCTAATTTCAGTCTAAGAAGGAAACAAGAGTATTTTGAAGATGTTGAAGTAAATTATTTTTAAACCAAGCTAGGTTGCACAATTTTTTTTTAAATTTTTCATGTAATTGTAATGCTGACAGCAAATAGTAGGGGCGATTATTTTTATGTATAGATTGTACATCTTTTCCTTTCTTTCTCCTGCTTTCTCCTATACCTGAGAATGTGTAAGCACATTATACCACGCAGCTTCTCTCCCCTTTCCTTCCCGCATGTCTTTTGAAGTTCCGAAAAATGTCAGACCCACGTCCAGCCATTCAACGACCCAGAATCTGCTTCTTTTTCAGACTCTTTCCTGGCTCTCCTTGAGGATCCACCGTGGCTACATCAGCTCTCTGTGATTTCAAGAGCTTTCTGCTCGGGGTCATTGTGATCTGGCCTACAGGATGCTTTTCCTCTGTCACATCCTCCATCCTTCGCCTCCATCCACCGCATTCAGTAGTCACTTTTTTTTTTCAAATTACTGTTTACTTCAATATTATTTTGTATCCGTTTCAGATGTTCCCGATGTCCAGCATAGTGGCCAGACAGTCCTACAGCCTACATTTTGTAAGTGTTGCCCTGATATTTCTAGTACCCACCTGGCACCATACCTAGATATTACAATATTATTGACTGTATTCCCTGTGCTGTACTTTGCATCCCATGACTGTTTGGTAACAAGAGTCTGTACTTCTCAATCCCTTTTTCACCAAGTCCTAAACTCCTCTCCTCTGTGGCAACCTTGACTGTTTTCTCTGTATCTATGAGTCTGTTTCTGATTTGCTTGTTTGTTTATATTATTCCTTAGATTCCACATATAAGTGAAGTCATATGGTATTTCTCTTTCTCTGACTGACTTGTTTCACTGTTTGTTTATTGGTATTAAGTTAATATTAAGTTTGGGTATTAACCCCTTATCTGATGTATCATCGGCATATATGCTATCCCATTTGGTGGGTTGTCTTTTTATTTTGTTGATGGTTTCCTTTGCTGTGCAAAAACTTTTTAGTTTGACATAGTCCCATTTGTTTATTTTTTTCTTTTGTTTCCCTTGCCTGAGGAGATATATCAGAAAAGATATTACCAAGAAAAACGTCAAAGATTTTACTACTTACATCTTTTTTAGGATTTTTATGATATCAGGTCTTACGTTTAAGTCTTTAATCCATTTTGAGTTTATTATTGTGTATGGTATGAGTTGGCGGTCTAGTTTCATTTTTTACACATATCTGTAAATTTTCCCGACACCATTAATTGAATAGACTATCTTTACCATTGTATGTTTTTGCCTCGTTTGTCAAATATTTATTGTCTGTATAGATGTGGGTTTATTTCTGGACTCTGGACTCTCTTCCATTGGTCTATATGTCTGTTTTTATGCCAGTACTATGCTGTTTTTATTTCTATGGCCTTGTAGGATAGATTAATATCAGGCAGTGTGATTCCTCTAACTTTGCTTTTCTTTTTCAAGATTATTATGGCTATTCGGGGCCTTTTGTGATTCCATATAAATGTTTGAAGTATTTGTACTGGTTCTGTGAAATACATCACTGATATTTTTATAGGAATTGGGTTGAATTTATAGATTGCTTTTGGTTGATGGACATTTTAACAATGTTAATTCTTCCTATCCATGAGCATGGTATATGCTTCCATTTATTTGTATCTTTTTCAATTTCTTTTTTCAGCGTCTTGGAATTTTTTGAGTATAGGACTTTTACCTTCTTGGTTGTAATTATTCCTAGACTAGAGGCCTGATGCACGAAATTTGTGCACGGGGGTGGGGGTGTCCCTCAGCCTGACCTGCAACCTCTCCAATCTGGGAGCCCTCAGGGGATGTCCTACTGATGGCTTAGGCCCACTCCCTGTGGTTCTTTGCTCTCTGCAGGGCCTGCCTGCTCCACACTGTGGCAACTGACAAGCAGGCCATGCTGGGTGGTGCCTGCGGGCCAGGCTTGCCTGCTCCCCAGTCACCACAGTGACGGCCAAGCAGGCCATGCTGGGAGCTACCTCCTCCCTGCTGTCAGTCTCCATGGAGGTGATGAGGTTAATTTGCATACTCACTCCTGATTGGCTGGTGGGTGTCATGAAGTGATGGCCAATTTGCATATTTCTCTTTGATTAGTGTAGATTATCTCTAATGCAATTGTAAATGGGATTGTTTTCTTAGTTTCCCTTTCTGATAGTTTATTATTGATGTATAAAAATGCACCCATTACTGGACAGCCATTCTTAAAGTTTTGATTTATAAAAAATTGATTACCCTCCCACTAGAAAACTGAATATTTTGTGCAAACATTTAGTTCTGCTTGTAATTTTACCAGGTCCACAAACTACTTAGTTCTGATTATTACCCTCTGTTTAAAAACCTTTGTTCTAAGTGGTTTGATATGATTGCTTAAGTCTTGCTTTTCAACTTTCTTTTTGAATTGAAATGAGCACTGTTGCCCTGCCTGCCCTCCACCAACATATACACTCCAGTGACTGGGTGGGACATGGAGCATGCCACTCAAAGACAAAACAGGTTTGCGAATCATTTCCACTTTCACATCCCATGAGAAATAACCACCCTAAGCTGATTATATTTTCCTACACTTCTTTGGAACCTTTCTTCCCTTCCTACTATTAAGCTAACCAAAGTTTTGGGTCCTGTTCTAAGATTCCTTCCCCTTTCTTAAATATTTTTATTCTCTGAAAACTTATAAGAGAGCAGGAAGTAGGAAAATATAAACAAACAAACCCTTTTACAAGTGCAATGCATCTTTGCTGTTGCTGTATTTATCCTTCAGTGGTCTTGCAGCAAAATATTCTGCTTGAGACGAAACTTAAGAAACTTTACCCAGGGTTTTGGAACTGAAGCCTAATGCCACCGCAGTGACTGGTGGCACTGTATGGAAGACTTGACTTGTGGTTGTTGTTAATTCCTTTTGTCATTCTCAAATGTGGATATCAGCAAAAAAATGAAAATAGAGAAGTTCATTTCTTAGAGAAGTTCAATAAACATTTGTGTTAATAGTGTCAGGGATTTGACAGAGCCATACTCAATGAGGGGAACAATAGTTGTGAGTTTCCAAAGAACAACCTGTTTGAAGTGGTCAGTTTTCACTCAATTGTCTGAGAAGAAATTAGAATTGAGAGCCAAAAAGAGGAAGACTGGTGTCCTGGGAGGGGAATCTTGGAAGACAGATGGAAAGGACCTGAGTCCAGATGTAGATTTCTGAGCTCTATCCCTATGTAGGTTCCAGGCTTGGTCCCGCCCCAGAGGGGGCAGAGGCAGTAGAGTGGGGAAACAGCCTGTTGGAAGAGCACCGTTTGACCATCCTCACTACTACGGCCCATCGAGATTCTCCCACCGTGCAAGAAGTCTTATTCACATTTCCTCATTTGACTGTCTCCACTCAGACAGTTTCTGGAATTATCCTAAAATGTATCACTATTTTAGGATAATTCCAGAAACATATTTGAAAACCCAGAGAACTATTGCACATCTAATCATATAGAGAAGACAAAGTATCTAGAATTTGTGGACAGAATTTAATAAATAAATAAATGTTAACCTAGCAACTACAAAGAATAGATACACATATTGCATGTACCTTTTTAAGTAATGCCATAATGTTATTTTTTTTAAAAAAATGTATTGAATAAGTTATAAGTGTATTCTAAGTCTTACAACAACTCTGAGGTAAATATTATCCTCATTCAACAATTGAAGAACTTGGGATCCCAAGTCAAGCAGCTATAAGG
This sequence comes from Ia io, assembly GCA_025583905.1. Lineage (NCBI taxonomy): Eukaryota > Metazoa > Chordata > Mammalia > Chiroptera > Vespertilionidae > Ia > Ia io. The sequence goes on from JAJQQW010000013.1 coordinate 4,371,188, forward strand.
CTATAGAGATGTGATTTATAACAAGGTACATGTGAAATGCACATTTGTACAGTTAGATGCTTTTGCACCTTTACTTGAGGAACCTACTCAAGTTGTTTTAAAATGAAATTATCACTTATGATGGCTCAACACTTTAACCTCATCAGATATTATTCTTAGTACTGACCAATTTAAATAACCTGCTTAATATAATTCTCTTTCTCAACACAGCAGAGTGGGTACATAACTATCGTCTGGGGTCATTTCAAATTTAAAAAAGGACCTTTTCTCTCCTTTCCTATACTTTGTAAAGACTCTTTAAAAAGAGATAAAGATACTCTCAGAATGACATTATCATGTAATTAGAGTCGAGGCAAGCTCCTTGAGCAGAATTATAGTAGATGCCCATGGTAACCTCCTGTGAAAGAGAGAAGTTTCCAAATATTATCACAATCCTGAATGTCAAAGCCTGGATCTTCTTAATCTAATGAATCATCTCCAGTTTTTAGCCACCCACCCCTTCCGCATTACTCATTACAGGACCTTTATTTTGTCGTTGTACAGAACTAAGGCATTGCAGAAATCTTTAACTCCAATATCCCATTCTCTCCTTACACTGCTAGGTGCACAGATATCTTATTCCAAATTAACCTGCTCATGAGACTTAGAAACATCCAGCCTCTGGATTGCCTGGTTTTCATCCTAGTCTAATATACCCACACAGCTCTGCTTTCTCTCTCCTCTATGCTAGAATCTGTGATTGATCACCTGAACTAAACTCTCAACAATACCTTGCATTTTGTTAACAGTTTTATTCTTTATTTGCACCCACTGAGCAAAACTCCACTCTTGGGTCCTTTGTATCCACAATACAATCCCATTTTTTCACTAACTATCCCCAGTTTACTGAACACTAGTATATAGATCAGAACTAAACCGACGTATAGGTTAGCACCAATAGATGGTAATGTGTTTCAATTACTATTGTAACTGGTCCCATCAGTCATTTTACGTATTATTTATTTTGCCCTTTAGTTTCTTTTTAATTATTCCAGAAATTCACCTATCCTCTAATGTCAGTTCAATCTCTACCAACGTTACTTTTAGCCGACACCCTAAAAATGATAAACTCTCTAATTTTCTTTCCTTCCTAACTTGAAAACTATATTATCATCCTCTTTCCCCCTGCTCTCGGTGAAAATGTAAGAGGATCATGCAGTCTGCCTCATAATAACATGGTTCACTCCCCAGTGCCTTTACATCAAGGCCTTCCATCTTTTTTCTTTTTTTCAGTTTTGTTCCATTAGTCCTGGTCGTCTCCAGTTGTTCCTCATGCAACCAATAAACATATCCAAATCTCTATTCCATCTTCAAAACATTGCTCTTAACTATTTGCCATCTTTATACTTCTGAACATTTTCTTTTTGCCTCATCATACAAATGTCTAAAACAAGCAAGTGTGGCCAAGCTGGTGTGGCTCAGTGGTTGAGCATCCACCTAAGAACCAGGGGGTCACAGTTCAATTCCAATGATTCACTCTCATCATTGATATTCCCATGTCTTTCTCCATCTCCCTTCCTCTCTGAAATCAATAAGAATATTTTTTAAAAGAAGCAAACACATTTACTGTTTCCACGTCTTATCCCACTTTCACTCCACTAAATACACTAATTCAACTTTCTTCACTACCACACTCCCAATGCAGCCCTTGGTGAGGTCACCAGAGGTGACCTGACTGCCACACTATATGACCATAGAACATATCTGTCCTAACTCTACTAGACCTAAGTGCATTTGCTGCGTAGTCATGACCTTCTATACCTTCTTTATATCCTTGACATTGTAGTTCTCCATTCTGGTTTTCCTTGGACTCCTCCAATAATTTATATTCTGTCTTTTCTTTTTAATATACCTGGCCACTTTTATAAATAGCTTTTTTTCCTCAGTGTTCCTTTATCACCTACTCTTCTTATTTTATTCATGCTTCCTTCTCTTTCTTGGTTTTAATGCCAGCCTACACTGGCTACTGCTGAATTTACATATCCAGATCGTATTTTGCCTTGTCTTTAGATTTATACAGCAAGTGTAGTTTCACCTAGTGAATAAGAGGTAATGTTCTTCAGCTAGACTTCCTAGGTTTAAATTCTGGCTCCACTAATTAGTAGCTGTGTGATTATGAGCAGATTACTGTACATCTCTGAGTCTCTGTTTCTTCATGTGTAAAATAGTATCTGTTTGGATAGTTAGTGCATTAACATAAATAAATGCTTTGAATAATATCTGGCACATGGCAAGGTTTAAATATGTGAAAGCTAATCTTAGCAATAGCATCTTTTTAATCCTTACCCAAGGATATATTTCTCTCTGATTTTCAGAGAGAGTAGAAGAGAGGGAAAGACAGAGAGAAATATCTGTGTGAGAGAAACACATGGATTGGTTGCCTCCTGCAGATGCCCTGACCAGGGCCAGGGCCGGGGAGGAACCTGCAATCTAGGCATGTACCCTTGATTGGAATTGACCCTTTAGCCTATAGGCCAATGCTCTATATACTGAGCCAAACCCGCTAGGGCAGTAATAGCATTTTATATACATGTACTTAAATGCCACATAGTCACCTCAAATTCCAAATATTTAAAACTCACCCTCTCCTCTTTCCAGTTTTGCCATCACCCACCCACTCACGCAAACTAGAAAGTGAGGAGTCATTCTTCTCTTACAAGCTCATCCCCAATTCTAATCAATTTCCAGATCTACTGTTTTTACCTCATAAATATTGCTTATATCTGTATTCTCTATCCACTCTTTTTTCTGTCTGTTCTTTTGAAAATTTAATTTGCAAACTTACCATTTTCTCTTTAGTCATCAATATATATATATATATTTAATATGCTAAGTGTCCTTCCTTCCTTCTGGGTAATGGTGTCACATAGCAACACCTGGCTTCCTCTCCCTAGCAACTAGCCTCCTTGCAGTTTCTTCAGTCCAGGAACATGACTTGCTTTATAGCCAGGTGGAAACATTTCACACTTTAACAAAATGTCTGTGAAGCATTTTCCTGTGCCTCATATCATTTGATCCTCACAGAAGTCCTGGAGTGGGTAGATAGGAGACTCAGTGGAATCCTGTTTTCTTTTCACTAGTCAGAAAATGGAGATTTAGAAAGTTTAGAAACTTGACCCAACTAAAAAGAAGTAAGAAATGGTGGACCTTGAAAATGACTTCAGGTTTTCTCACTGCACAGAATATAGTCAAACACTGCTGCAGTTAAATATTTCACCCTTCGTTCTCCCTGCATGATCTACAATAATAATCTGCTTCATGTTGATATTTACTACTGTGTTGCTGACAATTACCTGAAAGAGAAGTTGGGGTGCTTCACTGGGCTGGAAAAAGTTTACCTACATCAGAAAGCAGGTCTAATTAAGCAAGTTAGTTCTATATCCATAAAAGGCTAAGTTGACTCGCGCACACGCGATACATATAAAGCTCTCGTTGGCACCAATCACACGCATGTGTTTCGATCTGTCATCATCGATCGTTAATTTGGTTGACACTTCTATTATAGAGAAAGGGCAAATAGTGATATTAAAATATTTCTTCTAATTAATTTCCTTTCGATGTGCATGAATCCGTGGACTGTGCCACTAGTTTCCCAAGAATTATCCTTGCCCTTCCTTTCTCATTCTATACCCTTTTTTCAGTAAATTTCAACCCCAAGCACAATTTTAATCACTTTATTTATGCAAATAGCTTCCAGATTTTTTTCTAGCCAATTCTATTCTTCTGAACACCAGATTTATATGTTCACCTGCCTAGTTGACATGGTGGTTTAGGTATGTTAAAGGCATCTTAAGCTTCTGTATTAAATCTGGTTCTTTCTATAGTTTCCCTGTCAATGACTGGCACCACCATTCATCAAGTTGCATAGGACAGATGTTTGTTTACCATTCTTGAGACCTTCTTCTTAAACCACTACAACTTCCCCAAAATCTAGCCAATTATTAAGTGCTACCATTTTCCTACTAAGTATCTTTTGAATATGTCTATTTCTCTCCATCTCAGTCCCCACTACTGCCACCCTCTGTCAACCAGACCACTTTGATGGCTTCTAAAGATGTCTTTATGTTCACTCTTTCACGTTCACCCATTCCCCATAGTGGGCTGCCTATGGCCAGGTTACCTAGGGCCAGAGGTCTTTGAAAATAAAGGTGATTCTCTAAAATCTAACTCTGGTCAGCTTCTTCTCTTATGTGGTTTGATATTGGACTTAAAGAGCAAAGTTCTTAATGGGATAAATATCAAAAGCTATGTAGTCTGGCATCTGCCAAATTCTTCAGCTTCATTTTGCCTCCAGCCACCTTGTTAGCTGCTCTCCACCTTACTTTCTGTAATATAGTCTTGCCACCTCAGTTTTGCCATACCTCAGTTGTGCCACGTTCCCTCCACCTGTAGACATGTAGGTACTTTGCATTGAACACGTTGTGGCAGGAACCACTTTCCTCATCATAGCATTCACTGGAGTGACCACCAGGTAAGTACATGCCTGGTCAGATTCCCACAGGTGTGTCTAATAGCACTTACCCTTCACTGGCTATCTCTCACTTCCTGTCCAGGGCCTTCTCTGATGCCAATGTTGAGAGCTGAAATCACTCTCTTGGGCATGGGAAGGTGTTGAGAGTGAACCCCACTCATCCAGCAAGAATTCCTAAAACTTTGGAACCATCCGGGAGATGATGCCCATGTGGGGTCTGGTTACGTTCTTAGACTCCACTAGTCTCCATCAACACTCCCTAATCTCGGGGATGGAAAAATGTAGATAAAGATGAGGATTTGAGATTCCTTTAGAAGGCAACAACATGGACTGGCAGAGAACTTTGTAAAAGTATTACACCATAGTTTTCAGAATTCTACCATTGCTCTTTCTAGCGTCCATGGTTCCAGAGAAAACAACAGTAGGGTATTAATAGATTGACTTACTGATAGATGGTCAATAGATTAATTCTGAGTTAACTTAGAAAGAAAACACTAATTCGTTCAGTCATATATTTTGAGGGTTTGGTAGATATTATAAGGTAGCTTATTCAATCAGAGGTAAGCAGCATAACTTGTGTTCATGTAATTGAAATGCTGAAAAGGTAAAATAACATTTCCCAGAATGCCCTGAGTCCAAGCTTATCCATATCACTTAGCATTCCATCAATCATAGAAGTGTGAGCAGTGTGAGGTGGGGAGATCAGATCTTTGGGAAACACAGTGGTGGAGGCATCCAGGTCTGCTCCAGTGGAATTCAGGTCTCTGGGTAGCAGGAAGCTTAGAGCCATGGTCGGCAAACTGCAGCTGGCGAGCCACATGCGGCTCTTTGGCCCCTTGAGTGTGGCTCTTCCACAAAATACCACGACCTAAGCGATCTACTTTGAAGAAGAAGCATTAGAAGAAGTTTAAGTTTAAAAAATTTGGCTCTCAAAAGAAATTTCAACCGTTGTACTGTTGATATTTGGCTCTGTTGACTAATGAGTTTGCTGACCACTGGCCTAGAGCATCAGAGCAGCCCCAGAGTGTATCTGGCCACGTTATCTCTAACTTCATCCTTTATAAATAAGTAGCGTCTTAACTATAATTATGATTGCTGACAAATTTGGGGAATGTTGTTGATTAATTAAGTTTACATGATCATTCTGAAAAGAAAGTTTAACCAAAATGTGTAGATCAAAAAATTATTCTGCAACTGAAATGCATTCAACCGCCCATGAGCATGTAATAGCACCTGGCATGTGTCGGGAGGCATGCTTAGTACTAGAACTACTAAGATGAGTAACATGCAGTCCTTGTTTTAAGAAACCCTCTGGTGGTGGAAACAGACACCTGTAAAAGGAAATCGGGGAGTACACTAGCTGCATTGTAGCACAGGAAAGGTGACCAGGGCAGTGGAGGTCATGGGTCTCAGGAAGACTCTGCCTCTAGGAGAGAAAGTATACCTGAAGCTTAGAGTAGGGATGTGGGCGGGGCATTTTCAATGGTGAATATGCAAGAAGCATGTAGTCAAACAAGAGGTGAGGTATGGTCAAGTGCTAAAGTGAAGTACTTTAGAGAGAGCTCTAGGAAGACGATTGGAGGTCGAGGCAAATAGTCAGATGATGAAGGTCCCTGTAAGACAGAGCTTAGATTATACCTCTAGGTGCTCATGTTTCTAAATGATGCTAAAGTACAGGTCTGAATTTTCGGTAGGTCATTTAATAGCTGTGAGAAGAAGCTAGGGAGCCCAGTATGAAAGCTGGTGCCTCGGCCTGTATGTAAAACAACAGGGCTTTGAAGCAAAAGTAAGAATGTAGGGCATCTCAGAGAGAAATGATTCAGGATTTGGTATTAAAAGCACAAGGAGATGGCCCCAAGTTTCTCTCTGAGTGTGTAAATAGGAGGTATGCAACAGAGCACACCACACCTGGGTGATAGTCAATAGAACGATATTGTCCAGGGGCCCATAGGTAGAGTTGAGAGTGTGGCAGCCCCAGTTGGAGAAGGTTCCATGAAGACAGTTTACAGGTCCAGAAACAGTCCCTCGCAGAGTGGGCGTGGTGTAATGGGCAGGTTACTTAAAAAGCTTTTTGTTTTCTCCAGATTGATTTTTCCCCCCTTTACATTCTTAAAACAGTGTTCCTTAATAGTCTATTGACTGATACATGCTATTAATTATAAAGTGGACCTGCACAAAAGACATAACATACCACACCCCTCCTCCTGGGAGACAAGGGAACAGTAGAACGTGATTAATAAACAGTCCATTTCGACTTCAGAGTAAATATTTGCTTCAAAACAAATTACCCCGATTACTAGTATGAGGGTGAGATGCGTTTCACACCTCATTGGTAGAGGAAGTAGATGCTATGTTGCCTTGTTAAATAATTGTGAAATTATCCTTCTGATGTATCAACGGCATGCGTTACATACGGCTCACATTCAAACAGATTGCCTTCACAAAATTCATGCTTAAACAACTTGAATGTAATTTAGAGATTCTGTCATGTGAATTCAACAATGAAAATATTAGGCCGATCCCAATGAATGTGACAGAATGCCAAGAGCAGCCACTCGCTGAATAATAGTTTCACCTCTGGATGTTGTCTTCAATTAAATTTTCTATTACATGAAAGAATTGATTAGTCTCTTCAAGCAAGAAGTCTTGCTTCCTGCAAGTAAACAGAATCACTTCCATTAAAGCTTTCAGAACCTGTAAGAGGCTGTCTTCTCTGCTGGGGAAACCATCTATGACCGCCCAGCAGCCACTCTAATTACTTGCACTTATTTGGCAATAAGTGGTGTGCTGCACATTCAGGAGCATAACCTACCGAGGCCGTGGCCGGACTTCTGCAAAAGAGACCAAAGGTCAGCTGGTTACTGTCGGAGTCTATGCTGAGCATTTCTATGCTCTGGTATGTGGTTGTGTATACACAACCTAATGAATGTCGACTCTGGCTTTATAATGAAACCAATCCATTTTCTCACTGGATGCCTAATTTTCTCATTTGTGACATCTTTGATTAAAAAGAGCAAACACCATCTTGGTGACTGCAGTCAGAATGATACTCATTACTACATTATGAAGGCAATACACTGGGTGATAAAATGAATTTGGCCAGCAAAAAAAAAAAAAAAAAAATCAACTTAAAATAATTATGTTGAAGTGGTCTTAATGGAGATAATTACATATTTATTTAAAACTACCCATGAGTTTCCTAAGCTTGGGATGAACTTAGAGCTGAGGTATCTTGGATATTAATGTGTGAAAACTAATAAGGACAAATTTGGTAATTTTCATTCAAGAATCAAGCTAAATATGATTCCGTTCACGCCATGGTGTTCATGTATGTTAGTCATCAATTATGTTTTGGTAATTTTTTAATTTGCTTGCAGATTACTTAGGCCAATTTTCTGGTATTTATTCATGCTGCACTACCTGAGGCATACATACTCACATACAGTAGGTCCTCAGGTTACGTCAGAGATCCGTTCCTACTGCACAACGTAATGCAATTTTCACCATAAGTCGGAACCCACCTACATAAGCACCTACGTCGCTCACATGGAGCACATACACAGCAGTAATAAAGTGAAACAGTAAAAAAAAATTTAAAAGAAAGATAAAAATTCCTGACCTTTACTTGTGGTAAATAAATAATAAAAAACATAAAGCACATATGTACATACGTCGAAATGATAGAACTTTTTTTTTTTTAATAAATGGGAGATGGTGACGTAACTACGAAATGACATATATTGAGTCCAACGTAACCCAAGGACTGTCTGTCTATATGTATGTATATATATTAACCGGTGGGGTCCCTCAGCCTGGCCTGCACCCTCTCACAATCCAGCACTCTTCAGGAGATGTTGGAGGCCCAATGTATGGATTCGGCCCAATCCCTGCAGGCCAGGCCGAGGGACCCCACCAGTGCATGAATCCATGCACCGGGCCTCTAGTATGCATATAAGATCTTTGGTTAATCTCTTCCCTCCCTCCGTCCCTCTGAGATTCATAGGTCTGTTCCATCTTTCCATGCCTGTGCATTGAGCGTCTGCCCCCTGGTGGTCAGTGCACGTCATAGCTACTGGTTGAATGGTCAGACAGTCGCTTAGGCTTTTATATATATATATAGATTGAACATTATTATTGGGTCTCATTTGTAATTACCATGAACCTATATGCAGATGTCTAAGCAGTGGAAGGTAAGGAAAGGGAACATGTATTGCTAAATAAATCAGGTTATATAATTGTATGTAAGTATAATGTGAAGATATAAAAGAGAGATGATGTTTTTGCTTTAGTAACTCAGCGCTATCCTTCATCTCAGGAGCTCACAGACACTTTCCATATCAGCATAATTCATGCTATGAAAAGTATTTGCAAACAGAATTCTGTGTAAGTCTGAAACTGTCACAAAAACTGAAAATTACATTATGAGGCAGCTCTTAAATATAGGCACTAGCTGGAAATATTAGCTTAAATATAGGCATTAGTACTTTGATTTTATTCTTGTTTTGATTTTGATGACTTTGCCAGTGTGGTGTGTCCCTTTAAATATGTTTATCAAAGGCACACTGCCAGGTCTCCACACTGCATCCTTGCATCTAGAAAAAAAAAGGCACCTCTTAGTTCTTTGATCCATGAAACATCTTGATTTTCCTATTTTTATTATAAGTCAGTCTATATAATTAAAGAAAATTGGCAAACAGACTAATATAAGGAAAAAATCACAGTAGTCATACCCCCTAAGCACAGCTATTATGAAAATGTTGATGTCTTCCTATGCTGTTTTCCTGACCCAGGTTTTCATTTTTAGAATGTTGTGTGACCTGCTTCTTTTCCTGTGATACCACAGATACTTTTGTGGATCAACTTTTTAAAAATATATATAATCTAGTTTAGAGTCATTTTCGACATTCAAAAGAGTTATAAAGATTTTCTACACAATTTTTAATACAAGTTCCAACACCATTTCCCTGATTCTGCGCATCATTCCTTAGTATGACACATTTGTTATAATTCATGAAATCCCATTTTGATGCATTATTAACAAAAGCCAACGCTCTATTCATATTTTCTTAGTTCTTCCTACTGCCCCTTCTGGTTCCAGGATCCCACCCAGGATAACACATCCTATTCACTGCTCATGTCTCCATAGGCGTCTCTCAGAAGGGACGGTTTCTCAGGTTGTTCTTATTTGTGATGACCTTGGCAGTGTTTGAAGACCACAGCCATGGACTTTATAGGATGCACCTCTGTTGGAATTTGATGGTCTTGCTCATGCTTAGACTGGGTTATGTGAACACCTCAGAGGTAGAGGGCCATTGTCATGACATCACATCAAGGGCACATCCTATCAACACGACATCTCACTGTTGGTATTGCCTCGATCACTGGGATGAGGTTGTGCTTGTCAGGTTTCCCACTATAAAGTTGGTCCTTTATTCCCCTTTCAACATCACATTCTTCGGAATGAAGTCACGAGGAGGAGCCATACTTAAAAAGCAGGAAGTTCTCAGCCCAGCTGGTGTGGCTCAGTGGTTGAGCATTGTCCTATGAACCAGGAGGTCACGGTTGGATTCTGATTGGGCCATATGTCCGGGTTGTGGGTTCCATCCCCACAGTGTGAGGCATGCAGGAGGCAGCCAATCAATGATTCTCTCTCATCATTGATGTTTCTGTCTCTCTCTCCCTCTCCCTTCCTTTCTGAAATAAATAAATATATATATATATTAAAAAAAGAGAAGAAGAACAGGAAGTTCTCTCCACTTCCTTGAGAACAAGGTATCTACATAAATGTTTTAAAATACTTCGCATGGGAGGTTTGTCTATTTTTCCCCATTTGTGTGGTCAGTAACTTATCTATATCAGGGTAGATTCAGGGACATTTAGCTTATACTTTGGGTTTTGATACAATACTATTTTGCTTATTTTGCTGCTCAAATAGTTCTAGGTTCGACCTGGGAGCTTTTCCAGTTGCTTGCGGGCCCCTTTGGCCTACCCCTGTCAATGTAGTGGTTGCTTGAACACTTTTCTTGCTTTTCAGCCTTTTTATCTGCTTCTCTGTATCACCAATTATCCAGTGAAATGCTTTTTCCTCAGACTGCAACAGCTCAGGGTTCAGTGGAGTTATAATAATTATTAGTAAAATATTCGCTCTCAGATACATCATCATCCGGCAGCAGAATCACTGGTTTGCTGTTTCAGACTCCTCCCCGACAGTTCAGGCAGATGGCAGAGGTTTCCCTAAGTCACTGTGAAGAGCCATGACCAGCCACATCCTCAACCTGGCAGGTTCAGTAATTCATTTCTCCAGAGGGCTGGCTCTGTATTCACTCCTAGTGACAAGGGCAGCTCATGTCATCATTATTGATGTGATGCACACTGATAAACCTTGGGCAAGTTCACTCTTTCTCTGTTTCCTCATCTGCCCACTGGCATTGCTCAGTGGTTGAGCATTGACCTAGGAACTAGGAAGTCATGGTTTGATTCCTAGTCAGGGCATATGCATGGATAGTGAGCTCAATCCCCAGCGTGCGTCTGTGCAGGAGGCAGCTGATCAATGATTATCTCTCATCATTGATGTTTCTATCTCTCTCCCTCTCCTTCTCTGAAATCAATAAAAAAGATATTAAAAACATGTAATCTTTATACACACACACACACACACACACACACACACACACACATCCAGGTGTGCCATAGATGTTGAATACATGTAAGCTCCCCTATCATTGTCTCCACATCCCTGTCATGACAACAGCTTCATTGGATGGCTTCTCTAGTTGGTGCTTCCCGTGCAACATATTAGCCCATGTCTGGTGTAGAAGAGAATTGATATCACCTAGTGATAAGCTTTTCTGGAACCAATTTGGGGTCGGCTTCTCATCCTCTCTCACCCCATCTCCGTTAATTGCGTGCCCCATTACGGAGAGCAGATGGTTTCGTGGAGTGATGGCAGATATCCCTAGATGGACAGGGCACTGTTGATGCTTCCTGTGACTGTGCCGCCAAGTGGTGCATTAGGCTCTCTCAGGGGCACCCTCCCTGACCTACCTGTGCTCTGTGACCAGACACGTGTGAATCCACATAGCATACAGGTCCCTCACTCTGGGTCCTTCGCTGCACTCAAACTCTGACCACTTTCTTCTTCACGTCTGTAACACCACCTCCATGTTATTCTTTAAATACTATTTAACACTGTACATCTCTAAAAAACTTACTTGCCCAAATGGCAGCAAGGTAAGAACATGCCTGTGATTCCCACACAGGCAGCCAGCTCCAAGCTGAACCTGCACGGGCAGAAGACCTGAGATGAAGAACGAGAAATGTAGAGCGAAGTGGCCCGAACACATTTGGGTTTATTGCCACTTTCCTTTGCCCTCACATCATTCCATTTTAGTGAGTATAGAAAAACGGTGTGTTTCGATTGTTTTGAGTGTATGTTACATCAAACTTTCTAAGGTTTGCTTAATGAAAAAAATATTTAAGCTTTTTATGTGGAAAATTACTAACATATAAGAAAGTAGGGAGGAATGAATGTCTATGGGCTCTCAGTTGCTCCCTTCTCCTTCAATATGTCTATGAACCCATTACCCTCTCTTATTATATTTTAAGGTTTACTTATGTTAAGTGGCAAATTTGGTTAACTGCTAACTTTGAGTCATCCTTCCCACCCTCTTCTTCCTTAAGAGAATCCTAATTTGCGTCCAAATGGCAATACACCCATTGTGTTTAAGGCAAGTTGTTCCCTTTGAAAGCAACTCCCCAGCCCTCTCTGCTGAAAGGAATGGCCACATGATCCTGTTCTGGGCAATGACATATAAGAAAAGTCTTCTTTCTCCTTGAAAAAAAGGAAGCCTCATTTCACTCAGAAGCGTCCTCTCTCTTTTATGTCGTAATATATGGATGCAATCCCTGGCACGCTGACAACTACCTGTGACCATGAAGTACAGAAGGTCCAGGGGATGGCTGAGTGCCAGGCTAGGGCTCTAATATTGTGTGATCACTTTGCCAATCCTGCAACTGCCTACCTCCTCCAGCATGTTTGTTGAGTAGATGATTCGGTGGGTGAATTGCCACATCACTCTTGCAGGTAACCACAAGCAATTTAGGTGGCATTTGAAATCTTTTGGTCCTCTTTTATAATGGCTTGATATATTTGCTTTTCTATTACAAGTTATAGAGAACCTTCACATTTCTCATAGCCTGTACTTTTTAGTTGAGATACAATGTGACTGGAAAATTAGTGAATGTATTTAATCAAAGTCCCCTGTAGGAGCTGAGGGAAGAGACACTGCCGTGAGCTCTAGAAAGAATGATTGGAGGAGGGTGTCTGGGCACACGTTCTACCTGGGACAGCAGCTCACCCAATGCACGAGATCTACCTTTGCCATTCACTCCAGATCATATAACGATGTTCGCTACTACACATCTTGGGAATAACATGACCCAGCAAATTTGGAATATCTTCTGTGAGGTCTTCCTGCCAACTGCTTTCTCTGTGTACACATGGATTATTTAGGCCTAACTCCACAAAGCTGTTACAGTCATTCTGAAAGGCTGAGTTCAATTCATCTTATTTTTACAACTAGGATTTACTTATGAATTGTCAACTAGTTAATTTTATTTTTCATAAATTTTCTTTTGAAATTGAAGCTCTTTGGGGTGGTCCTGGATTGGGTCTAGGCTCCTCACCCTGGTCCCCCTTGCTGGAAAGCCCTCCCCACTTGTTCATTACCCCACCCCTGGCACCAGGCATTGCTTCCCCTTAACCATGCAGTGACAGAGCCTGATTTAACTGCTTTACCATCTCCATATTGTGTTGAGTCACCTCCCACATGTGCCATAACTGTTCTTCTCAAAATTCCAGGGAAGGAGTTGGTCTCTGGCGGGTGCTCTTCATATTTGAGGTGTTCGTTTCCATTTCCAGCCTCTGAAAAACTCCCACACATTTGGGCTGTCCCAGGCCTCAGGAGCACCCTTACGAAGTCACTACAGGCATGCATGGCCAAGGTTTTTGTTTGTTTGGTTTTATCTTTTTTTTATTAAAAATTTTACTGTTGCTATTATTGCAGACTTCCCCTCTTCCTTCCCCACTTTGCCCACCTCCATAACCAAGGTTTCAGCAAAAGACTCATTTAAAAGATGGTCCCAGGAGATGTCTTAATCCACAGTAGAAGGCGGGAGTAGAGAGGGTGGCAAGAGGAGACTCACCTTATTGACCACTTAGGACTTGTCAGGATTGGGGCTAAGTTCTGTTTCTGAGGCCTTCCAGCAGGCTGAGGGCACGGGGCCAGGACTCAGGCGACATGGGCCAGGGACTGACCGTGCATCCCTCAGATGTCACCCCAGCCCAATTACCATGGGAGCCCACCCTCCCTTTCAGAGATGGTTTTTGGCTGGAGAGAGCTGCCTCATCCAAAATCATGTCCTTCATCCCCTTTTCTCGAAAGCAGCCTGTATCCGACAGCTGCAGGGGACAGGAGGGTGCGGTGTGCACAGGTCTCTTTGCCCAGCTCACAAGGCTCTCCAAGACCCAGCATTCTGGAGCCAGAGCTTTCATTGTGGCTTGATTGCAGCTCAGCTGCCCTCTATGCCTAATAGTGGCTCTTCCTCCCTCACGTGGCCACTGACAAAGAGCACTTCCCAGGAAGTTCCCTCTGCGCTGACCGCTCACTTCCTTCTGTGTCTGCTTCCCACTAACTCACTGGAGCTCTCCTGGAGCCACTCACCACGTGGGCCTCGTGTTTCTAAATGAAAAGTCAAGGAAGCTGGTCTAGTTGGCTGAATTCTGTTTCCAGCTCCATGATTAGAACAGGCAAGGGAGGCGGAGAGAGGAGAGACTTGGGCAGCCTGAAATCACACCAAAATGGTTTTCTTTTCCTGAAGCAGAGCCTCCGTCCTGAGGCCAGGCAAGGGCCTGGAAGGGGGGAGTCCCTGTAGTCATTCCTCACTGCCATTGATCGGTGTGACCCCCTCTGTATATTATTCTTGTCTAGGCCTTTGTGCCTTTCAGCATGTAGTTATGTATGCCATGTGTGAGGTCATTCTTTTCCCTTGCAAATAAATCATGTAACTTCTGTGTTTGTCAAGAAACCTGAAGTAGAGAAATGTGAAATGTGAATTGAGAAAAGTTCAGCTGACTGAGTTCCATTAATTCTCAGGAATGACGAGTCAAGGTCAGGCCAAGGAAGAATGAAAAATATAAAGTGATTGTCTTTTAAATGGGAGAAAAATAAACTGTAGGAGGATGTTTACCTTAGTTTGTTGTGGGTTTTTTTATATTTTATAGCCTATAAATAAGTTATAGAAGTCTATAAAACAAAGCCCACAAAATTAATACTTCAGAGAAGTAAAAAATTTGACAGTTTGATATATTTTACTATATTTAATACCACTTAATATGGGACAATGGGACAAAACAGTTTAAGTGAGAAAAATTATATGAATCTAGTCATTTTTTGTCATTCTCAGTTACTATTATTAATATTTTGCCTGAAAGACTTGCATTGGTCTTATAAATGATCTTATAACAGATTAGGAACATTTTTTTGCAGTGAGACAGAATAATTGTCTAATATTAATATATGTAATTACATTTCCTTTGAACATCAACTTTTAAATGTTAGCATACCCTAAGTGCTCAAAGTGCTAGATCTGGCCAAATGATCATTCATTCATTCTAAATAATTTTAACTTTACAATGCACATGATAATAAGTTCTAAATTAATACAACTAAATTTTCAATATTACCTTGGCTATTTGAAAATCACAAAAGAGTGCTATATATTTGCAAGTTAAAGCCTCGTTCCTATGAACACTCTAAATTTAACAATAAAATAGCTAAGTTTTTTAAGATTTCAAGAACTGATTCTTGCCTAAGTGATAGTGTAATGGTTACTTTGTAAGAATATAGACATTATTTTCAATAAATACATATTCAACTGAACAATATTTGTATAATACTCTAAGAGAGGTGTGAAACACATACTGCCTTTATACAAAGCTACATGTGTGAATCATATAATTCTGAAAAATTAATTTTTATCAAGTTGACTGATAGACCTCCACAATTGGGAATCTACTGCCACATGTCAACATAGTGCGAAGTAAATTATTTGGAGTGAGATCCACGAAATCAGAATGTCAGCGTGGACTAGAAGGGCACCTTCTTGTCCAGTCTCTTCAATCCGTGTGGTGTTAACAATACAAGACTCGCCAGCCGACAGCCGGCAGCATTGTGAGCAGGTTCCAGGCTCACAGCCCCATCAGCTGCAATTTAGAGCCCTGTTGCTCTGGCCCCAGGTGGGGTAAGAGTGCTGTAGCCTTCCGTTTGCATAAAAGGGCGTGAGGAATTGCCTTCTTGTCAAACTCGTTTTATAGCTTTATTAGGAAAGGCTTTCCATAGTTCAGTGGCTCTGTCACTCATTTTAACCAAATTGCTTCCCAAGGTCAGTGTGACATGGCTCAGTATTCGAGCGCATTGTTCCCAGGGCAGATGTCCTAGAGTGCCTGGGATGGTGAGACAGTGAAAAACCAGCTGTTATCCAGGGAGGCACTCTGCTGTTGTTTGCCAAGAGTTCAGATTAAATAAGTACCGTAGCTGTTGTCCAAATCGGTTTCATTTGCGATTTGCAAGGGAAGGAAAGAAAGAGGGATATGGAGTTTTATTGGATCTTTTGTTCTAAGAGATTTATGAATAAATTTTTTAGTCAGATATACCCTATCTATAAATATAGCAGAGAGACAAAAGCAAAATTTTCTAATCATGCAGATTAACAGTAAATAATCCATCTAGAAATTATTCCAGATTTTAGAAACTCATTCAAATTACACAGGATTCTATTGATTTCAGAGAGGAAGGGAGAGAGAAACATCAAAGATGAGAGATAATAATTGATGGGCTGCCTCCTGCACGCCCCCTACTTGGGATGGAGTCCATAATCAAGGCATGTGCCCTGACCAGTATCTAACCATGACCTCCTAGTTCATGGGTCAACACTCAACCACTGAGCTATACTGCCTGGGCTCATACAAGATTCTTATTCAAAAAATTGCCAAGTTGTCTTTGGAAGATTCCAGTAAAACTGGGTCTTTCTGATTTTAGTTAACCTCATAGTGAGCTAACTCAACATTAATACTTAAAACTAATATGGAATGAATTACACGCATGCAGATACACAGCCATAGGAAATCAACAAATTCCTACACCAGTGTCTCAGATATGTTTATCTAACCTTATGGGTTTTATTTTGTTTATAATGTGAGCATAATTATAGTAGTGAAAGCTCAAATACATTTTTTTTTTTGTTTTTTGAGCAAATTCAAATAAATTCCACGATGGCCTCGTAACAGTGGGATTTGATACATAAAGCCTGTTAGCCGTATACCAGACATTCACTTAATAGCACTTCCTTAGCATCTGTCAGATGGGATCATACTCTGGGATGAGTTAAAAATCAAGGTAAACTTCTGTACAGAAAATCTGGACGATAATAATCATTTCCTGAGAGTATGTTGCTTTAGAGGTCATTTGAATTAGAAAAGATAAACAGATCAAAGCCGTGAAATCACAATATACCTTAACCCACGCTCTCTGCAGAGGGGAACTGCCCTTAACTGATGATCAATATTGGCTGCTTTCAGCCTATCATTGCTATTGTTGCTTACCTTCCTAAAAGTAAACTCCAAATTTGTGTAAAAAGTCAAAATTTCCTTTGACATATAAACTAGATTTTTATTTCAGTCACCCCTAATCTGACTAAATGCAATTTAATGGGAAAGATACAGTAAATAAGGTTAATACAAAGTTTTTAAAAAATGTATATATATTTTCTGAAATTTTTTGCCAAAGAACTAAACTGTTATTTGTGCTAGCTTCAGCATTATATATCCTTTTTTACAACTTTGCTATTGTATCAATCAAGTCCTGATTATTTATTACCTGTGAAAAGAAAAAAACAGAAGTTTTATAACTTGATTGAAAACCTTTGGAACAACTATATACAGAAAAGGCTAATATGCTAAGTGTCCGACCTTCCCAGTAATGATGTCACATATATCCTGGCTTCCTCTCCCCTAGCAAATAGCCTCCTTGCAGTTTCTTCAGCCCAGGAGCACAACTTGCTTTATAGCCAGGTGGAAACATTTCACACTTTAACCAAATGTCTGTGAAGCATTTCCTGTGCCTCATCTCATTTGATCCTCACAGAAGTCCTGGAGTGGGTAGATAGGAGACTCGGTGGAATCCTGTTTTCTTTTCATTAGCTGGAAAATGGAGATTTAGAAAGTTTAGAAATTTGACCCGACTGAAAAGAAGTAAGAAATGGTGGACCTTGAAAATGACTTCAGGTTTTCTCACTGCACAGAATATAGTCAAACACTGCTGCAGTTAAATATTTCACCCTTCGTTCTCCCTGCGTGATCTACAATAATAATCTGCTTCATGTTGATATTTACTGCTGTGTTGCTGACAATTACCTGAAAGAAAAGTTGGGGTGCTTCACTGGGCGGGAAAAAGTTTACCTACATCAGAAAGCAGGTCTAATTAAGCAAGTTTATTCTATGTCTATAAAAGGTTAAGTTGACGCACGCATGCGCAATACATATAAAACTCTCACTGGTGCCAATTGCATGCATGTGTTTCTGTCTGTCATTGTCGATCATGAATTTGGTTGACACTCCTATTATAGAGAAAGGGCGAATAGTGATATTAAAATATTTCTTCTAATTAATTTCCTTTCGATGTGCATGAATCCGTGCACTGGGCCACTAGCTATTTATATAATACTTGAACGGAAGGTGCTTTGAATTCACTGGAAAAGTGCACATCCTTTCACATTCATCTGAAGCCTTAAGATCTGCATTAAACCTCTTACTCTCATGGGTAAGGTAGAGCTAGGGATGTGCTACATTTGATTTATGACTCAAAGAGATAACTGACATTATGTGTTTGTGACAGTAGAGGCAGAATTTATTGTCCAAATTGAAACACATCAGGATTATTAGGAAACAAAGTTTGTCTCAGCTAATGAGCAATGAGCACTCTAGAATAAGAAATAACAATTTAATTTAATCCTTTATATTAAATGAGTCCAAACTAATAATAATATGTATACATATATAAATATATTTAGTATATTTGTGACATATATGCATGTACATGTATAAATACATATATGTATGTGTGTTTTATAAAAATACAAATGTAAACAGTATATATAGTATAGAAATATATTTTTTTCTTTTTTTTTCTTTTACTAAAATCACATCCCACTATTCCAGATACATAGCCATATAACATACACTCTAAGAATTAGGCACCCCTCAGAATAAAATCACTCTCTAATTGGAGAGTGTCACAGGTAAAGAGGTCAAGACCCACCACCTCTTTATATCAATGAGCTGGCACACAGAACACAGGACTCCAGGGAATGAGAGTGGATGTAAGTATACCCTGGCTGACTGAAGTTAATAAATTGTCCCTCCAACACCCCAATAGGCTAGGTCTACACAACACAATAAAACACAAGATAATTTAGCCTAACCTATCCATCAGTCCATTCATTTTTCATGTTTATTTTTATTCAAAATTTCAGTTTCCCTGCTTTGACTAGTACTGTGAATACATTGATCATCTTAGGATACCGATTTAGACACAGGACAGAATCATAATTCCTTAGAGAACATTTGATGTATATTGCTTTGTTTTCGACATTTTACTATCCTCCTCTATTTATTGATCCAGAACTCCACAATAATAAGCTAGGAATTTTGGATATTAACTATTTCTTCTTGCTTAGGTGACTAACGCATGATTGCAATGCCCTAAAAGATATAATTCACTTCCCACACTTGCACATTAATTGGGTTCCCAAATCATAAACTATATTAAGTTGCAGAGTCCTGGAATCCTAGGTCCTGTGGGAACTTCAGAAGTCGTCTGCACAGGCCTCCCACCAGATGAAGGAAATGGAAGCTGTGGTTTTGTTCTCAGAATGATTAACAGGCTCATTAGTTCTATAATTAGCCCACATACCTCATCTCGGTTCTGTGCGCTATGAATCCATCCTCTTTAACCATGTCCTTGTCACTTCCTTTAACAGTATAGTTGAAACAGCTGAGTTTCAAATCTATTTGTCTATAATTACATTCAGGTGATAAAATAAATCAAAATATTAAGAGTGGAATTCACATTATTATTTCCATGCCAGAGAGCTGTTTAGTAGTTGATTTCTTGCTAGTAGTTAGTAAGAGTGGCGGCTTAGCAGCCCGTTTCTGAGTCCAGTGCAGTAAAATGCTAGACACATGGAAACAGACACATTGCAGTTCTGATACACACGGCGATTCGTTCTGCGACAGGGAAAATTCACAATGACACTTCGCACCGTTAGGGGAATGTATTTGTTTTCCACTGTCTCTCAGTATTGATTTACCTTAACTTTTGGATTACTTTAGATTGAATCACATTGAACTAAATGTAATTTTTCATGAGAAATTTTATACCAAGTTTTATATGAAATATCTGCAATGAAATTGTGAATTGATAACATAATTACTGATCTAAGTATTATTTTTATTCATTTATAATCGTCACAATCTATATATATAAAAGCCTGAGCAACCAGCCGACCGGTAGCTATGATGTGCACTGACCACCAGGGGGAAGACACTCAATGCAGGAGCTGCCGAGCTGCGGTGAATTGGCAACTGCGTTCTCGGGTGACACACCCGGAACCAGAGAGGAGGGACCCTGATTCTGGGATGCGTCACCTGAGAACCGCCCTCTGGCAATTCACACCCCTTGGAGGATGTTGGAGAGCCGGTTTCGGCCCAATCCCCACAGGCCAGGCTGAGGGACCCCACCAATGCACGAATCCGTGCACTGGGCCTCTAGTAATGTATATAGTTACACCTATGTTTGTTTTAAAATATATTTTTATTGATTTCAGAGAGGAAAGGAGATGGAGAGAGAGATAGAAACATCAATGATGAGAGAGAATCATCGATTGGCTGTCTCCTGCACGCCCCACACTGGGGATTGAGCCTGCAACCCTGGCATGTGCCTTGGCCAGGAATTGAATCATGACCTCCTGGTTCATAAGTAGATGATCAACCACTGAACCATACCAGCTGGGTGACTTTTATTTCTTATGCTTGACTAATTGCTCCAGTTAGGCCTTGGAGTACTAAGTTGAATAAAAGTGGCCAGCATGGGCAGTTTTGTCTTGTTTCTAATATTCTGCTTTGACTTTTGCTCAACTAATTTCCCTTACTCTGTCTCTGTCTGTCTCTGTGTCTATGTCTTTCTGTTTCTGCCTCTGTCCTCTATTTCCTTTTCTCTTTTTCTCTCTCATGTTCCTAAAATAAAACAAAACAACTTTGGATGTTGTTGTTTGTTCAACTACGGAATTAGCACTCAGCTGCAAATGTGATATCTGGGAGAGTGAAAGAAAACAAAAGGAAAGTAGGCAATATTTCCACATCATGCCCTTCCTTGACCTCTCCTGACCTTTCTCCTTTTTATTTTTTCCCCTCTCTGGGCTTTCTTACTCCTCAGACGTAAAGTGATGAAATAATGGGAAGTTTCACCTATGGCACCAGAAAGATGTTATTCAAAGGAGAGGGAAATAAAACATTTACTGCTTTGACATAGTCAGTGACCTTCTTTTTATTGCTACAGTTCACAGAATGTTAAAAAGGATTTTATTAATGTGGTTGGGCTAAACACAGACTTGCTATATAGTGTTTTTTGTCTGTAGCCTCTTACTTTGTAAAGTTTATCTATTGTTTAAATGGTGAACATTTTTCCAACTAAAATGTATCTTGTTTATTTGGTATGATGTGCTGCTGACCATTGTCTGATAGTAATCAAATCAATATCTAGGCCTCAGAGGTGAGTTCATGGGCAGTTCATGCCAATGACCTTGTCTTCTGTTTGCCAGTTCCAAGTCAGTTTTCTAAAAAGGGGCTTGTCAATTCCCAGAGAGATTATATAAGTGATCAAGCAGACATATTTTTAAATTACAGTTGATTTATAAATTTCTTAATGTTGTTCAATTATATATATATATTGAAAGTAATTTAATAAATATCCTTGGCTTTAACCAAGAAAAATTACTTCATTGAACTGAACTGTTTGGTAAACACCATATTTCATATAAATTATGTCAATAAAATATTTTGTTATGAATTACATTTTTTTCATTTTAAATAATAGTACTACTTTGATCAGGGATAACATTGAACTATTTCTTAAGTTATTATAAATAATTTTAAAACACAAGATGTAGGATAAAAGCTCCTCAACATGTGTTTTGGCAATGCTTTTTAGATATGACACCAAAAGCAAAGGTAACACAGCAAAAATAAACAAGTGTGATAACATCAAACTAAAAAGCTTCCGCAGAGCAAAGGAAACCACCACAAAATGAAAATGCAACCTATGGAATTAGAGAAAATATTTACAAAACCCATACCAAAAATATGCAAGGGACTCATACAATATAATAGAAAAACAACAACAACAACACTTAATTTTTAAAATGGGCAAAGGATCAAAGTAGACCTTTTTTTCAAAGAAGACATAATGGCCAGCAGGTACATGAAAAAGGTGGTCAACATAGCTATTATAATAATATTATTTATAATTGCCAAAAAGTGAAAATAACCTAATGTCTACCAACTGAAGAATGGAAAACAAAATGTGGCCTCTATATACAAGAGAACACTATTCAGCAATAAAACGTGAGGAACCCTCTTGCACTGCAGGTGGGAATGCAGATTGGTGCAGCCACTGTGGAAAAGAGTATGGAGTTTTCTCAAAAAAATTTAAAAAATGGAACTTTCATTTGACTTAGTAATCCCACTTCTAGGAATATATTCCAAGAAAACAGGAACACCAATCAGAAAGGATATATGCACCCCTATGTTCATAGCAGCACAAGTCACCATAGCTAAGATTTGGAAACAGCCTAAGTGCCCATCAGCAGATGAGTGGATTAGAAAACTGTGGTACATCTACACAATGGAATACTACGCTGCAGTAAAAAAGAAGGAATTCTTAACCATTTGCAATAGCATGGATGGAACTGGAGAGCATTATACTAAGTGAAATAAGCCAGTCAGAGAAAGATAAATATCGCATGATCTCACTCATTTGTGGAATATAATGAACAACATAAACTGATGAACAAAAATAGATCCAGAGAGTCATAGAAGATCGAACAGACTGTCCAACCTCAGAGGGAAGGCAGGGGGTAAAGGGGTAAGAGATCAACCAAAGGACTTGTATGCATGCATATGAGCATAACCAATGGACACAGACAGTGAGGGGTTGAGGACATGTGTTGGGGGTTGGGGGCAACTGGGGAGAGTCAATGGGGGGAAAAGGAAACATGTAATACTTTAAAAATGAAGACTTAAAAACTTTAAAAAATGATATTCTGATTCATACTACAACATGGATAAATCTTGAAAACCTTATGCTAAGTAAAATAAGTCACCAAAGATGGCATACTATATGCTTCTGTTTATATGAAATGTTCAGAATGGGCAAATCTGTAGAGACAGAAAATAAATTAGCAGCTGCTTAGGGTTGGGGTGGGGGATAAAGAGGTAGTTTCAACTTGAGGTAATAAAAATGTTCTAAAAATTTACTATGGTGGTGGTTGCACATATGTGTAAATGTACTAAATCCACTAATTATACACTGTAAATGTGTGAATTGTAAGTCATGTGAATTATAGCTCAATAAAGCTGTTGTTTTAAAAAACACAATGAAATACTATCAAGCACCTGTTGAGATGGCTATTATTTAAAAAAGATAGCAAATATGAGGAAAGATGTGGAGAAAAGGGAACCTTTGTGCACTTTTGGTAGCAATGTAAGTGAAGACATTATGGAAAACAGTATGGAGGTGCCTCAAGAAATTAAAAATAGAATTACCATGTGATCCAGCAGTCTCACTCCCGGGTAAATATCCATAGGAGACAAAATCATTATCTTGAAGAGATATGTATACCTCCATGTTCATTGCAGCATCATTTACAATAGCCAAGCTATGGAAACAGCCTAAGTGTCCTTCGACAGATGAATAGATAAAGAAGTCGTGGTGTGTATGTACACAATGGAATGTTGTTAAATATTTTTTTTAAAAAAAAAAGGAAAAAATTCTGTCTTTTGCACAACATGGTTGTACCTGGAGAGCATTATGCTAAATGAAAGCTAGACAGAGAAATACAAATACTGTTTAGTATCACCTACATGTGGAATCTTTTTAAAAAGTCAGACTTGGAAACAGAGGAGACAAGTGGTTGCCAGGGGCTTGGAGGTAGGGGAAGTAGGAGCGGTTAATAAAATGGTACACACTCTCAGTTATAAGATGAATGAGGTCTATAACACGGTGACTATAGTGGATAACGCTGCATTGTATACAGGCGTACCTTGGAGATACTGCAGGTTCAGTTTCAGACCACAGCAATAAAGGGACTCATAATCTCTTTGTTGCTGGAGGATCTTACCTTTAATTTGTAAAAAAAAAAAAAAAAAAAAGAAAGAAAATGCAACATCTGTGAAGTGCAATAAAGCCAAGTGCAATAATAGGCCTGTAATTGAAATTTGCCAAGAGAGAAGAAAAAGGTTCCCACACACACACAAAGAAGTAAACATGAAAGTTGGTGGATGTGTTCCTTTACTCATTCGGGGGAATCCTTTTGCAATGTTTACATATAGCAAATCATCACATTGAACACTTGCAATATTGAACAATTTTATTTGCCAATGATACATCAATCAAGTGGAAGGAAATGCTGGTTTGTGGCTGTGAAGATCACCTTAGAATCAACACATTGAGCTCATCTTGCACGGCACTTTGAAGGTTAAAATAGCTTTGCATTCTCAGAGCTATTTGCAAGGCATTTAAATTTGTTCATAACATAATTTTATTGTAGTTAAGGGTCAGGTATTTTACGGTATTCTTTGTAAAATTATGACAGAGTTGTTATGTATTTCCTGTTTAATCTTTTAGCATCTGTTTTTCATCTGTAAAATTAATATCTTCTCAGATTATTTTAAAGTATAAAATGAGGTAGCAGATGAGAAGTTATTTTCCAATTTAAAGGTCCTAATGACTGTTCAGTGATGCATCCATCCTTTAAAAGCAAATATGAATTTAGAAAAGCACTACAAGACTATTGGCTATAAATTGAAATTGAGCCAATTATATATTTATCAAAAATGCATATAATAAGATTTGTTTTTATTTTGTTTGTTAAAATCTTCAGATACCAAAATAACTACTTGTATACCTAAGTGACTAATGGGCAAACAGAATTTTACTTGGGTACCTGAAATTTACATTTCTTAACACAAGAATTTGTTAGGAATCCTGACTTGGAAGAATTCTATATGTGTATCTTAACATCACCACACGTCAGAAGAAACATATTTGAAATGATATTTGAAAGCCTAATTGTACTTATTTACTTAAATAATTCACATAAGGAAAGAAATGTAGTAATTTAACTTCAAAAATATTCAGTCGAAGAGGACTATTTAGAAAACAAGTATATTTATGTTTTCACTAAGCTGTCTTTCAAGGATGAATTGGGTTCTTCCATTTTGGGGGGAAAATGTGCCCCCTCTATAGGCACACATTCAGGCGAGGATGTCCTTGGCAAGAATCTCTGCCTTCACACAGGAATGGGCGCAGAGCCCGCAAAGCTGTGCCTTTGCGGGAATAGGAGAGCAGAGCAAACAGTCACGTGTGACTCATGAGACTTGTTCATCGTGACCATCAGGATTTTCTCTGGGAGGAATTTCCTGCTGACATTTTCAAATCAGCATAATAAATGATTACTTCGTTTTTATGTTTCCAGTAGTTGCATTGTGTCATCTACATCCACCTGGCTGTACTGGGTTCCTGGAAGTCAACATTCTCATCACAGTTCTCATTTTCTCAAACCTGCTTATTCTTCTGTTTCTCCCCTCTACCCTATGACCAACTATAGTAATCGTGGGTTATTTTGAAATGCTCCACACCCCCCACCGTGCACTATGAAATTGAGTTGATTCCCTCCCTGAACTTCCTCTTGCACGTCTCTCCTTCCACATGACTGCTGTTGTGCTGAGGTCTATTTATTTCCTGCCAGCATGTCCCATAACTTCACCTTGCCTCCTTGTCCAGTCTCTCTTCCTTCTCTAATCTCCTCTCCACAATGGCCAGGTCCCACTCCAGCAGAGCTGATTTTGACATTTTCCTGTTGAGAAATCATTTGTAGCCTCCATACCCACATCAGTGAAAGTCTGTGTTTTTATATGGTTTAAATCAATTGTTTTTGACCCAACTCCAACACACCTGTCCAGTCTGATCTCTGTCCCTCCACTCCGCACCTGAGGTTAGAAGCCTAGTCATCTCAGACTGCCCACCTTCCTCAGGTGCCAGCATTCGCTCAATCCCATGCTTGTGGTATTTCCTCTGTCAGTAATCACCTTCGTTCACTTGTCCTAGTGAGTAACTCTTCATCTGCCAAGGCGCAATAGAATGTCTTTTCTCTGTGAAGGTTTTCCATGGCTTTTCCCTTTCCTAATTTGGTATGAAATTAATCACTTCATTCATCCATGCTACTCCAGCCTTATATACACCTGTGATGACATTCGTCCCATTGTAATAATTGTTATGAGCTTTTGCTTTGGGGTCAGAGAGCCCAGGTTTTAGTATTTGTTCTTAAACCATTGGATTTGCTAGGAGACTTGAAGCAAGTTAGCTTCTTCAACTTCATTTTCCTAATCTGACATATGGCATTACATCTACTTCATGGGATTGTGGTGGTAATTCAATTAGGTTATTTATGTAAAGTAGAGAGTACAGTGTCTGATATACACTAAGCACTCCAAAGATGGAAGTTATTACTATTTTCATCATAATTAGTAATAGTGAAGGCAGTGGTCTCCTCTGCTGGACAACAATCCATTTGAAAGGAAAAAGAATTACATCTTCATCATTGTGTCTGCAGTCCCTGATCACACAGTGCTTGGTATATACAAGGCAACTTAGGAATATTTACCAAGTTAAGAAAGAACATGGTCTAAAAACATCAAAATAAAATAAAATTGTATATTCCTTGAATTTATTCTTATCACATCCTGATTTGTAACATGATCTATTTAAATGAGTATTTTACAGTACCATTAAGAAACCAATAATGGTTTTTATTCCAAAACACCAGGTTAGATATTATATACTAAGAAAGCAACAATAAAACACATCCGTTCTTCCTGCTATCTCCTCCAGTCCGGATAGAGAAAAATTTTAATGCATGAATTTAGTCAACTGAGAGACAGAAATGTGATGCATTTTCTTGCCAAATGAAAAGATCAACAACATTGGAAAGAGATGGAATTGAACCATATGACACTTTCCAAAGTCATATTATTTAAAAGCATAAAATCCTTTTCTTTAGAAGTACTTGAACTCCGGTTCTCAGTCACATTATCAATTTTCAAAGCTGGGTTGCAGGATAAATTTTATTTTATTAATGTCCCATACATCATGTCTTCCTTTTCATTTACTCACATTACTCACGCTCCATTTAATAATTTCCCTTTACTCTGAAACTTTCACTCTGTCACTTCTAGAAGATTCGTAATGATTATGTTTTTGTAAGAAAGCTAGGAAAGCATTTGAAAAGTTAGAAGTGGTGATGTGATAGTATTTGAGAAGATCTATGTAGTATGAACTATCCAGTTGTGTTAAAGTGTGTTCATCACTTAAGTGCATAGATGTCAGCAACATCAGTTTTTCTTTTCTTTTTAAATATTTTATAGATTTCAGAGAGGAAGGGAGAGGGAGAGATATAAACATCAATGAGAGAGAATCATTGATCGACTGCCTCCTGCACACCCCACACTGGGGATTGAACCAGCAACCCAGGCATGTGCCCTGACCAGGAATCGAAACCTCACCTCCTGGTTCATAGGCCAATGCTCAACTACTGAGCCACACCGCCAGGTGGCAGTGTCAATTTTTCATTGGCCTGACAAAGACTAGAGAACTTAGGAAATAACAAAAAATGAAAGGTGGTTTATAAATGGCATGGTGGTGGTGTTTTTTCATTCAACCTGGAGAAACAATCACTGATATGTGTGTATTTAAATGGATCACTGAAGCATACGTAGTACATGGCCAAAGTGAAATTGAAAAGCACCAAATTATACTGACCTTCCAATAAAAAACGTGAGCAGGTAGCAGCAGCCAGATTATCACATCTATCCCTATCGTTCATATAAGAGAAAATTAAGACCCAGATATATTAAGTTTCAATATTTGAAGCCAGGCTGATTTAGGAAATGAGTAAAACTAGAACGTGTATATTAACATGAATATTGCTTTTACCATTATGCCTTCCCTTGAGTTCATACCTTCAGTTTACACTTCTCATTTGTGAAACTTTCATCCACTTTTGCCCAAGAGGGAAGAGTATTGGTATCTTTCAGGATGCTGCTGAGTTAGGTAAATTCAATGTATTAATTGATAAATTCCCATATATAGTATTAGTTGAGGATGATGACGAGTTAAGTACTTTATTTACTAAATAGTGGTAGTAGAAAGTCATGGTCAGTATCGTGCTTCCTATGTAGACACAATCAAGGTCCTTCAAGAATGGCTTAACAAAGAAAGACTTGAAGTGTAACCAGCATTCTGGAGCTCTCTGGGGAAGGAAATCCTACACAGATGAGCCTTCACAGCTTTTATTGGCCCCAATTGCCCACAATATGTCACTGTAATCCTAATTATAGCTGCTTGGCCCACTGCAGACGAAGCTCCCTATGCATTCCAAAAAGACTCTTCCCAACTGC
This sequence comes from Ia io, assembly GCA_025583905.1. Lineage (NCBI taxonomy): Eukaryota > Metazoa > Chordata > Mammalia > Chiroptera > Vespertilionidae > Ia > Ia io. The sequence continues at coordinate 4,399,546 of JAJQQW010000013.1, forward strand.
TTTTTTTTTTTTTTTAATCTACACACAAATAGCCAAGATCTATAGGTGAACTTATAAAAATTTAATTAGTTTTATTTTGTGCTTAATTATCACTTAAATTGGAATTTCTTATATATCTCCAATCTTTTTTATTTTGTCAAACAACTTTTCCGTCAAGTTCTAGAGCTAATGTTACTTCCCGCTGAATGTTTACACTACACATAATAATTCAAAATTAGCAATTACTAAATGAATGAATGAATCCTAAGCCTTGATATCTCTGAGCTATAATTTAAAGTAAGCTTACAATAGCAAAAATGTACCAATATTATTTTGGTAAGAAGATAACTTTAATTCTGGAAAACACATAAACCCGTGCTGATGTCAATGGCATCCAGTAGTATGAGCACCATACACTACTAGGAGAAAACTTGTAATCTCTTTTCTCTTTAAACTAGATTCAAACAAAACACAATGAAAGCTTTTTTTCCCAGCTCCCCCTACCCAGTGAAAGCCTGGAGAATATTTATAAAATCATGCACATAGGTATTAATAGTGCCTTACATTTATATAATGCTTTATAATGTATACATTTGTTTTAGAAACATATCTCATATGATCTGCAGGACTGCTTTTTGCACTAGACAGGTACAGGTATATGATCTTTCATCTGCTACTTCAAAGCACAAAAAGCTCTGAAGACAAAAAGGTTTTGCTTTTTGCTGCCAAAACGCATTTAAAGGCAAAGCTAATCTAAACTTTTATAGGATGTTTATAGATCTTATTTTTTGCACTTAGTATAAATATTCATGGATCACTACAAAAAATGAATGTGTTTTTTTGTAGGATGCTGCCTCAGACCCCATTCAATATTAAATATTATATGACATATGCACTGAATGATTTTTCTCAATTTAAATTTAAACATGACTGGATCACCTTAGCCAGTTTAGCTCAGTGGATAGAGGGTCGGCCTGTACACCAAAGGGTCCTGGGTTTGATTCCAGACAAGGGCAATGCCTAGGTTGTGGGCACAGTCCCCAGTAGGGGGAGTGCAGGAAGCAGCTGGTCAATGATTCTCTCTCATCACTGATGATTCTCTCTCTCCCCCTCTCCCTTCCTCTCTAAAATCAATAAATATATATATTTTTAAAAATAAATAAACATGTCTGGATGCACATGTTTGATAATGAATGTGGGTCATTTTAATTCCGATCCGTGTAATGATGAGGAAACTAGTTTCCAGGGTTAAAGCAGCTCACCCAAGGTCACACTTGCTAGTAACTTCCATCTCAGGCCCAGTGCTCAATGGCCTTCTCAGAAACACATTTGCTAATGAATAAGGGACTTCTACTTGGTGTCATAAATAGGAATAATTTTAGATCACAGTAGCTTTTTTTCACTCTTGTATAAATTGGTCTATGGTAAACCTATTCACAAGTCCTCCGAGGAGAAAAGAAATGTAGATATATCCCTCAATCTACAACTTACTGAAAACACAGTCCTTCAAAAGTTTAAGTGGGTATTTACCCAGAGTAAAGGTCAGTTTTTCAATGAGCATGGTGCACCCACCAACAGGTGTTCAACTAATAGTGGACACTCACTGATGCTTTCAAAATAATCATTTTTGTAAAGAAACATTTCTGTACAGATCCAACTATCTATCCTATTCTTCCACCCTCCACATATTTAAAATTCTCTTTAGAGATGTGGAAGTTTAGATACCAAAAATAATTTAAAGAATTTAAAGGGGTTATTAAGAAGAAATATACCTTCTATTACTTTTTAATGTATCTCTAATGAGTAGCATGCCATTGGTTATAAAAGGTGGTGTTGTGGATATGGGCATAAATCACATCCAATATACATGTCAATTCTTCCCAGGTTTCCACTCTATCATTCGCTATAAGATAAATAGATTTTCTCTTACTTGTTAAACAGAATTGGGGGCCTGCAATATTACCACAGGGCTAAAGAAAGGCATCTCTGCCTAAAAATATTAGTCAGAATCGCATAGTCCTGAAGAATCAAAAGATATCTCAGAGGCCGAGAGGTTTAAAGTGTCATCTCATATACTTCTGGGAAGGGGAGTCTCTCTACTTGTGTTATATTTTTGTCTTATCTATTTATTAGAAATTCAAATAAGCCTCCCTATAGCTTCTAAGCATTTGTCCCTGAAAAACAGAGTAACTCCAACTCCTTCCACATAAGAGCCCTTTATATATTTGAAGCCTGCTACCTGGCCTTTTATTTCCCATAACTCTCACATCCCTACAGTGCCCTAAATACATAATTTACTTGACTTTTTAATCATAGTTTTTATAGCAATAAAAGTAGCAACACTGTATTGAAAAGAAATGACAAGGAACAAAGTTGGGTTAAAGAAAAATGGAAATTATTATGATTATAATAATTAACACTTACATGGTTCTTACCATGTGCCAGGAGCTGTTCTAGCACTATTCAGAGTGTGTCCAGTGTAATAATATATAATCCCAGCAATAATCTAATGAGTTTATAACCATTATTTATTCTCGTTTCACAAATGAGGAAACTAAAGCACAGGAAGGTTGATTGACTTCCTCATGGTCACACGGTAAGTGGCCACGCTGGAATTTTAATCATGGTGGTCTGGCTCCATAGCATGGGTGCTCCTCCTCTGTGCCATACTACAGAGCTTCCGGAGGACTAATGAAGCCCAGCAGGACCTCAAATCTAAGCCAGTTATCAATCAATACCCCAAACACTGGACAAGAAGACAAGGATAAGAAACAAACATGAAGATAAAGTCAGTGTATATTGTCAAATAATAAAATTGAGCTAATACCACTAAGGTTAACTTGATGCAATTTCACCAGAATTTTAAACGTATAAGACCTCCAATCATCAATAATGATTTGTTTGGAATGATGTTTTTATTTCTGTAGGTGGGATCACAGGGCCTCAGAATTCTATGAATAATAAGAAAAGAAACTTAGAAATAAATTAAATTGATCTTCAGTTGCATCTTCAGTGACATCTTAATAATACATATCATCCACCTTTATAAAAATAATGGAATAAAAGCAATTTTATTCTCTGTTATAGGTTCACTTTACATAAGACCCCAACATTCATTATGTGAATCACTATTGTGTCATTTCGATAGTCGAGGTAGCATGGAGTCTCTAAATACCATAACAACAGACGCCCTCCGCCTTCAAATCACTCAGAGGCTGGTGGAGTGAGCAGAGGAGTAAATCATCAACTGCAACCTACAGCAGGTGCTGGGGAAGGTAATCACAGGTATTGTGAGGACAGGGAGGGGCAGGCAACTCTGATAGAGAGGAGGAAATCATTGCACTGAGTTTCAAAGAATCTGTCAAGTTAACTATGGGAATGAAAACAGGGAAATAGCTTCTGAGCAGGAGTAAGACATGTTACAAAGCCTGGAGGGAAGGGGAAATTGCAAGGAATCTGTTCTAGCCAGAGGTTAAGGAGTCTCCCAATTGACTGATCGTAGGTGAGTCTCTCACTATGTGGAGGGACCCGATCACCCAAGATCTGATTGGTTAACTAAATAGTTTGGCTTTTATTCTGCAGAATACTATCAGGTATTAAAAGAATTTACTTTTTCAAAATTTTTTGACATATTTTCTAAAAACTTTTTAAATGTATTTTTTTTCTTATCTTTAAGGACTTCCCTTTTAGTTTTAAGAACTTCCCATATATCTTAACCCAGTTTCTCATAATGTTAACATCTTTCTATGTATACAGTTATTAAAACCAGGAAGTTAACATTAATACCTGAATGTTTGCTCATCTATAGAATTTAACTCCAGTTTCATCACCTGTACATTGTTTTCATTTGCATGGTCCAGGATCCCAAAAAAATTTTTAAATAACTTTATGGGAAAAATATTTTCAAATCTTCTAACTATGAAGAATTAATTATCAAACTATATTATGGAATTCTGTGAATAAGGAATATATAAACCTACAGTAAAATGAGAGAAGCCAATTAACAAGAATTTTTGCAAAATCAGATATAACAATGGCCAATAAATAATGTAAAAATATCCTTCTCTCTAGTAATCAGCAAAAGCGAAACAATATTTCACAATCATCTGTTAACAACAACAAAAGTCAGATAATACCAAGTGTTGGTGAAGATGTGGGATAAACTGACCTCTCAAACACTTGCTGTGAAGTAACCAGGAATAAAACTTGAAGAGTAATTTGTCAATAGCTAACATAGTTGAAAATGCACAGCATGTGGCCAAACAATGTCACACTTCCGCATGCGCATGAAAACATGTTACATTTTTTGTAATTTGCAGCATTATTTATAAAAGAACACTGTAAAAAATGCAAACACCCTGAATTTCCAGTGAGAAGAATGAGGGATCATGGCTTTGCCTACACATTCTGATACATTTATACAATGTAATGGTATATAGTGGTCAAAACACCATACACATGAATAAGTATGACACACCATGTTGAGAGATTCTTTCAATGCTTTAGCAGTCCATTATTTCCTGTTTTCTAACTGTTGATATTTCTTAAGCTTTCGCTTTTTTAATGCATTCTAACTCTAAAGAGAGCTCTAACGTGTAAATCACTAGAAGTCATCTACTAGTGATGACTTCTGCAGACTCCTACTACAACTTTATTCTACTGATGGAGTGACAGATGAGGCCAAGTAATTCAGACTATGACATTATGTGGAGGGAAGAAAAAAATAGAACGTAATCATTTATTTCTGTCCCCAGACTTTTCAATTTAAATGGGGAGTAGTGCATACCTCGTGTACCTCTATCTTATTGTAACTAAGTCATGACATTTAAACATAATTGCATTTTTTAAAATGGCACAGTAGAGGTGACACATAATTTTAAATCCCTAATTTCAATTATACTTGTATGGAAATACAGCCATGATGTACTTCCGATTTTATTCCTACATGATTAGCTTGCAATAATAAAAAGAAAATTTCTCTATTACTATAAATATGATATTATACCAGCCTAATTTAGTTTTATAATGGTATGTCTCCTTTGTTCTCGTAGGCATTAATACCTATTCCTTGAGTTATTGCAAACAGATATTCTGTTGTCATTGTGCAAAAACTAATAAAAACGTAAATCAAAAAAGACCAGAAAACATAAAAGCATCTGCTGCCAACTTGTGTTTACAAATTTATTGTCAACAGAGGGGACAATATGTTAAAGCTATAAAAGCCAATACAATTACACAAAACTTAAAATATAAACCTTTGTCTCCCACGGGAGATTGTAATTATTATAATTACTCATTTTCTGTGCCTCTAGTGGCAGTTAAACATTTTAATTGAACATTTATCACCAGAGATTTAAAAGATGCATAGATTTCTACTTGTTACACTAAGAATAAAAGACATGACCTATCTTATAAAAAGACCGTATTGGCACCCCCATTTGCCACCACTAAATTCATTAACTAGCGCTCAGGGCAAAACCTGAGCATGGCCTATATGGGATCGAAACATAAGTTTGATTTAAGCATCTGGATGCTGAACTTCACTAAATGAACTTTTTGTCAAAATGTTAAGTTGAATGCTCCATTTAAAAAAAAATTTAAAAAAAGAGGTTTGCAGGCACAGTCACTGAAATCTCATTTTTATGGGAGAAAAATTGAGTTTCCACAAATAGTTTCCACAAATTGAGATTCCACAAATAGTTTCTATATTGAAAGTCTGACGTTTGCTTCAATTACAATGTATTCTTCTAAATGTTATTTCATATTTGCAGCGATGGCCACATTCTCTCGCTTTGAATGTTACGTGAAGTTAGGCAGCGCTGGTGGAATCTGGTAGCCATGGTCGGTTCTTAAACACCCCTTGTTTTATCGGAAAGCATTGCATTCACCAGTGAGTGAGCCACACAGACATGCAGATCCACCTCAGCTGTGCTATTATGAAGTAGAAAGCTGGAAGCTAGAGACAAAAACCAGACCCCCTCAATTGTTCACAAGTGGATATGGGTTTTCGGTAGTTAAAATATGCAGCATTGATTGCACCTGCAAAGAAAATGTTCACCGGCAATTTTAAAAGCAGTTATTCCATTTTCTGATTTTATGTATTCTCATTAAGTTTATATAAAAGATTATGTAAGAAATGGGTTAATACTTAAAATTTTCTCTTTTGCTCTTTATCATATTTTCTTTTGCTTCAGAGCATATGAATTCTACTTGAATTTTGAAACATGTTGCTGCTTCTTATATTTCTCCTACTTGAGGCTAAACGGGGAATTGTTTAAAATGATGTCAACATACAATGTTAAGGAGAAGATTATAAAAGTCAAAGTTCCAACCCATCAAAAACATGTTTAAGTAAATAAATAACTAAATAAATAAATATGTTTTGAGTTATATAATGATGTTCCTAGTATGAACATTTAAATACTCTTCCGTATAAGTTATTAAGCTTTGAGGGAACTGGGATATTTCAAGTATTTTAATATACTTCAGGTAATCTTTCTTAGAAAGAATGTGAGGCAAATAAGATCCAAACACATATATTAAAACAAGGAAAATATGAAGAGAATGTCCCTTGTCTGTTCAATATTTCACTAATTTTATGTTGTCTTTGGAGTCCCAACTTCTTGCTGTACATCCCATGCTGCCCTATGCTAGATAATACGGTTCAGAAATGGTGGGGATTCTAAGGAATGTACCCAAGAACAGTTGAATTCTCTGTAGGCTCTATCTATATGTGAGAATTATTTATCAAAAAATGTTTTGGAGGGTTCCCTTTTCTTCACATCCTTGCCAGCACTTGTCAGTTGTTGATTTGTTGATGGTAGCCATTCTGGCAGGTGTGAGGTGGTATCTCATTGTCATTTTGATTTGCATCTCTCAGGTGATTAGTGACTTTGAGCATGTTTTCATATGTCTCTTGGCCTTCTGTTTGTCCTCTTTGGAAAAATGTCTATTTAGGGCCTCTGCCCATTTTTTTTTAAATATACTTTTATTGATTTCAAAGAGGAAGGGAGAGGGAGAGAGAGATAGAAACATCAATGATGAGAGAGAATCATTGATCAGCTGCCTCCTGCACGCCCCCCACTGGGGATCGAGTCTGTAACCCAGGCATATGCCCTTGACCGGAATCAAACCCGCGACCCTTCAGTCCGCAGGCCAACGCTCTATCCACTGAGCCTGGCCGGCTAGGGCCCATTTTTTAATTGGATTGTTTGTCTTCCTTTTGTTAAGTTGTACGAGTTCCTTATATATTTTGGAAATTAGCCCCTTATCAGATGTATTATTAGCAAATATGTTCTCCCATCCGGTGGGTCCCCTTTTCATTTTGATGCTGGCTTCCTTTGCTGAGCAGAAGCTTTTTATTTTGATGTAGTCCCATTTGTTTATTTTTCCCTTTATTTCTCTTGCCCTCGGCATTGTATCCGTGAAAATTCTGCTATGTGAGATGTCTGATATTCCGTTGCCTGCATTTTCTTCTAGGATTGTTGTGGTTTCATGACTTACATTTAAGTATTTTATCCATTTTGAGTATTTCTTTGCTTCTGTGATTTCTCACATGTGCTTAGCAATGCACTTACTTCATTTAGCACCACGCTGCCCGGGTGGGTGTGGCAGCCCCGTCTGAGCACTGTGGGGTTTCCCGTAGTGGGACCACAATACTGTCTTTTTTATCAGAATATACTTCATATAAACATAGGTAATAAGTGGCTGCACTCCCAGATTCTTACATCTGTGCTAGCTACTTCTAGAAAAAGATTGGGCAAGGATAGAATTTATGAATTTCAAAAAAATAGTTTTATATAAATACATCTTAAAAATACACTTTGTTGAACTCTCAGACAGCATACACCTGGCATCTCCAGGCAGGGGTTCTAACGTGCCTGGTGTATCTCAGCATGTGCCCTCAAGCTCAGGGGAAGGCACTCTGTAGAATGTGGAATGCCCCCCTTTCTTAGTACCAGGAAGGTAAGGTTGTTAGCACCTTCCTTAATGTGTTTAGAAATGAGATTGGGACCAGCCAGCATGGCTCAGGGGTTGAGCATCAATCTATGCACCAGGAGATCACAGTTCAATTCCCAGTCATGGCACATGCCCCTGTTACAGGCTCGATCCCCAGTGTAGCGGGGTTGGGGGGCATATAGGATCTCTCTCATCATTGATGTTTCTATCTCTCTCTCCCTTCCTTTTTGAAATCAATATTTTTTAAAAAATAGAAATGAAATTGGTAGTTTACATGATATTCATGGAGAAAAGTGTTTTAAGAAACAATTAATGCATCTCCAAATCCAACTTATGTATTGCTTTGTCTCTTTGCCAGCTAACAACAAATTTTTGGAATGTTGTTCTAATTAAAGAAAAATCTCTAAAGAATAATATCTTTTGTAATTCTAATCAAATATATTTTGTCACAAAGGAGATAGCATGCTTTCAACTTGTTTTTCATACCAGAGGTCCATTTAGACTCAGTTTCAATTTTAAATGAATCTCAAAGACATCAATACATACCCAATTAATCTGATTCCATGCACAAAGGTTAGCATCCATGTAGTAAAAATTTAAGAAGCCTAATAAATGCAACTGAAGTGTAAACAGTGAAAACGACATGAATAAAAAAAAGTATGGAAATTGAAATAAGTAAATCCTATTATCTGAAATCCTGTGTTAGCAAAGCAGGGAATCTCCAGTTTCACCTTCTGCATCCCTCTCTTTGTGAAATACAGGTGAGACTTTATCCTGAATTTATGCAGCCCCAGTAACCAAATTTCAATTATCAAAAATTATTATATACCACCTGCACACATTTAGGCATGAAGGAAAGGTTAACTCAGCCTAAGGAGTATTTGTGACAGCTTGACTGTTGAAATAACACTTTAATTCACTGAAGAATATATAACACATGATCACATGGGGCAAGGAGCTAATGAAATTTTTAGGACTTAAAACTTGGCCCAACTCTATACACCTCTTGTCTCATTGTATCTTGTTTGCTTATAGTGTTTTAAGAATAATAAGGGGGGAATATATATTACAAAATCTGTATTATTTAATGATTAATTTCTATTATAAATAATTCTTAGACTTTCTTTCACTATGTCGTTTATAGCTTATTATAGTCTACAATACTTTTGAGATTTTATGAGGGTTATTTTTCCTAATGCAAACAGGAATGTGGTTCTTACTTCATAAAGATAACATATTGTCTGTAGGTTGGGGATAGCAGAAGGTGAAATTCCCAGATTCAATTAAGAAACAACTCTGAGCCCTAACCTGTTTGGCTCAGTGGATAAAGCGTCGGTCTGCGGACTGAAGGGTCCCAGGTTTGATTCCGGTCAAGGGCATGTACCTTGGTTGCGGGCACATCCCCAGTAGGGAGTGTGCAAGAGGCAGCTGAATTGATGTTTCTCTTTCATCGATATTTCTAACTCTCTATCCCTCTCCTTTCATTTCTGCAAAAAATCAAAAAATATATATTTTTTTTAAAAAGAAAAGAAACAATTCTGACATTAGCCCCTCTTCCCTACTCTGTTACTATTAGCTTGGACTATGCTTATGTAACGGCAAATACAAATTAACAATAAGAGGTCAGGTCATATGATTGTTCTAATCTTAGTTTTTTGAGGCACTACCATACTGTTTTCCATAGTGGCTGGACCAGTCTACATTCCCACCAACAGTGTAAGAGGTCAGGTCATATGATTGTTCTAATCTTAGTTTTTTGAGGCACTACCATACTGTTTTCCATAGTGGCTGGACCAGTCTACATTCCCACCAACAGTTTTCTAACAGTCTCTCCAACACTTGTTATTTCTTGTCTTTCTAGTAATAGCCACTCTAACAGTTGCGAGGTGATACCTCATTGTGGTTTTGATTTACATTATTTTCCTAATAATTTGATGTTGAACATTTTTTCATGTGCCCTTTGGACATCAGTATGTCTTCTTTTGGAAAAAAAACAAACACACTTATTCAGATCTTCTACTAATTTTCTAATTGGTATTTTTAAATGTTGTTGCATCATGTATTCTTTATCTATTTTGTATAACTGCTGTAATTCTTTATCTATTTTGTATAACTGCTGTAACCTTCTGTAGGTAGCGAAAGCATCTGTCATAAGCAATGGAAACAGAAACTAGATGCTACACATGACAAAAAGCACAATTTGATTTTGGGAAAGAGTGAGAACATAAGTTCATTTCTCCATGCTCAGTTTTTAATAAAAATTTCTCTAATTTTAAAAAATATGTTTCATCTATTTCTCCATCTACCTATTTATTTAGTCAATGGATTATACCTCTTCCATGTGTTAGACACTATGTTTGGTGCTGGAAATACAATACATCTTATTCTGTCTCTTTGGGAAAACATGTAAATCCTTTCCAAAGCTGAATGAGTCCTTTGCCAGCTTAAAGACCCAGGAATGCCTCTTTTTAAAACCTGAGAACCAACTCGTTGACAAGCTAGGAAAATGTGGTAGCTGTTCACCTGGTCTCACTGGTATGACTGTCCTTCATGATGTAACTAGCTGGGTGGGCTGAGTCAAATTCTAGCTTTTGTGACCTCAAACTCACGCTGATGCTAGACTCTGGTTGGGGCGTGAGCCACAGGCTGGGAACATGGTGTCCTAAGGGTGTGCGCATCCACTCTGCTTCAGACCCAGTAGGAGCCTCCATGGCTGCTGACCTGCAGCGCAAGCCCTAAATCCACAACACAGCCTTGTGCACTTCAACTTCCAGAAAGTATCTCAGAAGAAACACTTGGGTGAAAAAAATAACTTTTTTTAGAAGTAGAGGCAAAATGAGTGAAAAATCTAGAGAGATTAGAGAGGAAAAACTATTGTCCCAAAACAGGAGCAGGAATGTTAAGGATTTGGAGAGGTTGGATGGCACATGTGCAAGAGTATAATGGAGACCAATTTGCTCAATATAACCTCGGTGAACGAAAGGATCAATAAGTCTTGTTAACGTAGAAATTGTCAGAGATAGGAAAATCTCTCTTGTCAGCAATGTGTTTCCATACGGCTTTGAAGGAATTTTCAAAAATCTGGTGAAAAACATCTTCTTGATGTCCTATCCCTAGGGTGTAATAAACCATAAGATCTCTAAAGGTAATGCCTTTGCCTTAATAATAATGAACACTCTGCAACAGCAACCTCACCGTTTTCTGCTCATCAACACAGATGAGTGAGTGCGAGGCCTCCCAGTCCCCAAGTCTTGGCACAGAATCTGGACTTAGCTGTGTGTCTCGGGAAGGCGTTCTTGACAGACTGCTACCCTCGGGAAGTCCAACTTCCAAATGCTAGGCCCTCGAGTCAACCACCTGGTCTCCATTTCAAAGCCTTCGAGTTAGTATCGGTGCCAGATCCAGAGTCTGGGATCATACATTGCACAGGCTAACCTGGCCACGCCTCCGAAGGAAGATCAGGAAAGGAGAAAGTATCATGCGTTTAACAAACAGTTACTGAGTTCCATTAGCATAGAAATGGTGCTCACCTGTAAAACTTATGCATCTCATCTGGTAAGATTTCCACATTGCTCCGTTGGTAAATATCTGCTATTACCGTCCTGATTACATGCCAGAAAATTACCATTTAGGTTGAGATGGAATTTTGTAACTATGTCTTGTGTCCAGGACCAATTTGGGAAGCAGGGAGTAATAGATCTGTCGAGGCAAATTTTTCATGGGGCCCAAGAGGGCAGAGGCATTCTTGCCCCAAATCGCAGCCCACAAGTTTACCTCTCCAGATGCAGGCCTCCCTCAGAGGTCAGTCCAGGCCTCCAGGCCTCCAGGCCACCGCGTAGACTGAGCAATGGAACTGCACATCCCTCCAGTTCCTTGGCTGATGGCCATGGGGTTATCCAGAGAAATGGCACATCTGCTGGTTATGAAGCTGGTGACTCGGGGATGGCAGGGCCACCCTGGGCCCTCCAGGCTGCGGGAGACGCACAGAGGAAGCTCCTCTCCCATCCGTCGCCCAGGCACGGGGAAGTGGAGAAGCACGTTTTCAGTTTGCTATATACAGAGCAGAAAACTCCAATGTGCTATCGATCATTGCTTCATGTTCATCATTCTTGGATTTGTCTCATTTTGGTCTTCTTAAACTCAGTTGACATGAACACATATAATTTTCAAGTCTCTAATAACCTAGGACAAGTCAAGAATTTCTAGTTAAGGAAAATCAATTTATTGTTTGCTCAGTCCCATCTGTCAGCAAAACAAAGTGTAGATGGTGTTTTTCTCAATAATCTTTCAAACACTCTGAATATATTTTGAGTTTAAATATCATGAATACAACTAATTATATAGTTCATGACAGTGTGGATAGAACAAAATAATTATAGATTTTCGAAAATGGTAGAAGCACTCTGGAAGCAGAAGATATATTTTACAAACCTTTTTATCTTTCTGCAGAAGCAACAGCAAACATTTTGAAAACACCCTCAGATTGCATGTCAACAAAATGGCAATTGTCAGGATGTCCTGCTAATCTGTGACTCTCCTTCTGTGGGTAGCGAAAGCATCTGTCATAAGCAATGGAAACAGAAACTGGATGCTACACATGACAAAAAGCACAATTTGATTTTGGGAAAGAGTGAGAACATAAGTTCATTTCTCCGTGCTCAGTTTTTAATAAACATTTCTATAATTTTAAAAAATGTGTTTCATCTATTTCTCCATCTACCTATTTATTTAGTCAATGGATTATAACTCTTCCATGTGTTAGACACTATGTTTGGTGCTGGAAATACAAAGAAAAGATATATTCTTCCCCTCAAAAAATGTGCTTCAGAGGGAAAGGGGGAGGAGGCAGGTAGAAGATGGGAAAGGAGGGATAAATGGTGATGGAGAAAGATGACTTCGGATGATGAACACAGTACAGTATACAGATGACGTATTAGAGAATTGTACACTTGCAACCGATATAATTTTATTAACCAATGTAACCCAAATAAATGTAACAAAAAAAAATAAAAAGAGAATTGCACTTCTTTTAGGATAGACAATATCCAAGAAAATAATTGAAAATGGAGTGTTATATATAATAAAATATGTGTTGCAACATAGAGTGATTCCATACAGAGGTAGTGATCAAAGCTTCAGTGGGAACAGAAGCTATCTGAGCGAGGTGCTGAAGAATGAACCTGAGTTGGCCATGCTGACATGCAGGTTAGCATACGCCATGCAGTGAGGAGCAGCATATTCAAAAGCCTGGGGCATGCACCTAAATACACAGACAGCTTTAGGCCTGTCACATGACGGGAGCACGAGGAACACAGCCTGCGTGAGCTGGAGAGAGAGACACAGGCATTTTACGATGTAAGCAATGGAGAGTCAGAGAAGTTCTGCAAGGAAAGAACAAGTTCATCTCTGATTTCAGAGGGACGGTTCCTGGAGGATCACGGCCGGAGGAACACTGGAATCAGGGTATCGTTTAGGAGACTATGGAAACGGTGTGTTTAACAGTGAGACCTTAAATTATATGGAAACAGAGAAGTGGGAAAAGCAGATGTCTAGGCTGCTGGTGAGTGTCTTCAACTGAAACAGAATTCGAAGCAGCAAGAGAGCATTTGGAAGAAGAGACTGAGTCATGTGGGGACCTGTGGAGACTAATACGTGTGTAAAGGAGTTCATTCATAAGGTGTTGTGGGTCAATTAAATATAAATTGTGAGCAGGTACAAAAGTGAACTCTCCAGACAGCCCCCTTAGCAACCCATTTCTACCCCCAGGCTCCTGCGCAAGCGACCTGTGAAGGCTGATCTGTCTGTCCCGTCTGGTCGCTCCTGAGAATCTCTGTAAGCTCTGCCTTTCAAGCCTGAGTGTTTCCTTCATTTGTTCTCCGGTGCAGACCATTCATTTTAATCCATTTCTCATCCTAATTCCCTTGCTCGACTCCCAGCCACCTACACCAACAGAAAACTGGGAAATGCTAAGGTGGAGAGAGAGAAACCGACATACAGGTATCACTACTTGTGGGATTAGTGATTTCAAGGAAATAAAATCAATAAATTATAGGATGAGGCAAAAATAGAAACTAATGAAATAATTAATAAATAATACAAGAATAAACTGTTTCACGTACTCACAACTGTAGACCTACTTTTGCCTCACCGTGTATTTTGGGTACATTTAAAAACTGGAATATTTCTTTTTATATATATATATATATATATATATATATATATATATATATATATATATATACACACACACACATATATATATACACACACATACACACACACATATATATGTGTATATATATATATATATATATATATATACACACACACACACACACACACACAAACACACACACACACACACTGGCCAATGACACAGTTGACTCATGTCATTTGGGTGTGTTATTCTATCTGCTTGGCTATGTAGTGTTTCTTCTATTTGGTAAAGGTAGATCTATTCTGGAAATGTGAAGGAGTAATACAAACACCTACCTACTTTGTACCCACTTCTATTTGTCCATCCATAGCTCTCTTCCAAAGGCCTACTTATATTGATCTTCTAAACTTTATCCTCTAAGCCCCTGACTAATCTCCTGACCATTCACTATAACCTGTGAATCTGTCTACATTCTTGCCTTAGGCATTTCTCTCGCCATACCAAGGTGATGATCAAGTTCATGGAGCTTTTTCCTTTGTTCAGACTTTTCATCAGCACCTCTATCAGGGCCACCTCTAACTGTGGGTGCTGAGCATCAGCAGTCCATTTCCAGTTAGCACCAACATAGCAAGCTGGCCCATCATGAACCACCCTTGGTTTTTCTATCTCTGTCTTCTTGTTACAAGAGAACCCACTCCATTTTGGCACAGGTATAAGATAAGGACAGGCAGGAAGCAATGCAATTGTGGTGGAAGACCGTAGTTAGGGAATGGGCCACTGTTAATGCAACTTCATGTGCCTTTGATGCTGCTCATGACTACCTTCATTATGTCACTCCCATTTTATACTGGACTGCTATTGGGCCTACCTCATCATATGACTTGATCGGTCTTGGCATCTCTGACTACATAGACACTTGATGTCTCCTGGTTAGATACTTCATCAATATCAGGGCTTAGCAGAAATAACGGGGATGCTTTTTGAATGGTGCTGCAGATGGCCTGGGGTCTTTCGCTAAATAACTGAAGGGTATTTACTGTAATTTTCCTATTACAGCTTGACACAGCATCTTTTCCCACCACAGATACAAAACGACTTACTAGGTCTATGACTCAAGTTGACAGAGATACTTGCATAACACATTGATCCTGCTTCAGCGCCATATTAAAAGCTGCCATCCTTCCATGTCCCTGGATAAACTAGTGCAACAATATTCTCAAGTACAGAATATGCTACCTTCAGAACTTGGTGATGCCTGAAAATTACTCTGCGTCATGTATAAATTAGGAGGTCAGAAAAAGCTCTTTGGCCATAACAACACACACTTCTCCCACAGCAAAATATACTCACCCAACCCCACCCAAAAAAATCCTCAACCTGTTTTTCTAATCATAACATCAGGCTCAAAGTCTGGGATTTTGTAACTTATATCAGGTCTAGCTTTGTATCCTCTTGATCTAAAAACCTATGAATTTCAATAGGAAGAGAGAGACAAATGAACAAACAAGTAAGTTTTTTATCTCTCACATACATTATACGATTTGTGGAAAAGCGACAAGGTAACTCCAATGAACACTCCCATTTGAAAAATGGAAAATGGACATGAATCACTGCCGCGTGGCACTCAGAAGCCCTATGACTGTGTCGGCACGCCCCCTCCTCTGGAGGTAAAAAATGTTCCATGATCGGTTCCCAGTTCTGCTTCCTGGGAGTGGCTCTCCGTCTACGGTGCCCCCATGGCATTTATCCCAAATCCCTGAGGGCTTTATGTACTTGGCTATCGTCAACTACATTTCCCCAAATAACAAATCTGTGGGGTTTGTTAGGTATTTTATTCGCATGAATTGTGTTTAGAAAAGCCACAGACATTTGGGTGCTTAGAATTTTATTGGCCCATCAGGAAATGGTGAAACCATAATTTCTAGAATAAATACAAATGTGTGGAAGTTGAGAGCAGAAAAGAAGGTAGGAGAGAAGGCTAAAAATGAATACTCGTGTATAAAGTGCTCATGAGTAGTGAGGTAGATATCAGGGGGGAAAATTTGAAGAAGGAAGAAGTCATAATATGGGCAAACAAGGCTAAAACCTAGAAAAGGGTAATTATATTTGGCAATTAATAGGTCTTATTGCCACATAACAGATGTATGAAGTGATCACATAATTTTTTCATGGTTGAATTAAATGCAAATACAAATCGTGGATTATAGCATCTGACTTTAGGGCTGCCTGCCCTAAGACCAATTTAATAAACGCAAGGCTTTGCCCAGCATATTCCTAGGGGGAAATTAAATATTAAGATTCTTTGATATCTGTGTCTAAGAAATTCTTATAATTAGATGCATATGGAGGGAGAGTAATCTAAATTACAAAGCTGAAAGAAAAAAAATTAGTCTGGCAGTGGCTCTTCAGTCTATCTCATTTACAATATGAGTTATAAAAAATATAATTAGCAGAACATGAGGAGGAGCAAATTCCCCAGGCCTACCCTCCAAGTTTTGACTCTGTGTTCCAGGGAACTTATCTAAATGAGCAAAAAGAAAATGCAACCCCCTGTGAATAACAAAACCCTAAGTAATATCAGTAAAGTTGTTTGCTCCCCAGAGCAGTACACCCAATAACAGCAGACGGAATCTTGTACAAAGGAGAGACGAACAGTGCTCTAGCCCAACAGGAATGATTTGCTCTCTACCCAAATCTAATTTGTTCAGATAGATTAGATAGTTAAAGAGAATGCTATGCATAGAATATGCCTACCAAAGATTCAGCTACATGTTTATGGACATGGAAAGAAGCATAAAGGGACTTTGGCTACAAAGTTTGATTTTATGAATGCAAGTGCTGTGAGTTGAATTGTGTGCACCCCTGAAAAGCTTTGTTGAAGTCCTATTTCCAAGGACCTTGGAATTTCATCTTATTTGGAAACTAGTGGCCTGGTACACGGATCCATGCACATTGAAAGGAAATTAATTAGAAGAAATATTTTAATATCGCTATTCGCCCTTCCTCTATAATAGAAGTGTCAGGTTGGTCACTTGGCCTTTTATGTGTGCCTGCGAGAGCTTTATATGTATCCCGCATGCGGGAGTCAATGTTTATTTTAAATTGCCAGTGCGCGTCACATGTACCGGTCAGATGGACGTACGGTTGGTCACTTAGCCTTTTAAATATATAGATAGGGTTGTGGCAGATGTGATTAGTTAAGATGAAGTCATGCAGGAATAGGATGGTGGGATGGGCCTCCAACACAGCATCTTAGATCTTCATGTAAGAAGGTAGCTGGCCGTGTAAAAATGGACACAGAAGGAGAAAGTGAAGGCAGAGGATCCAAGTGATGCATCTACAAATGAAGCAACACCTGGGCTTTCAGAAAACCACCAGAGCTAGAAAGAGGCAGAAAGGCTCCCCTGCAGGTTCCAGAGGCACCGTGGCCCTGCCAGCGTCTTCGTTTCAGACGTGTAGACTCCAGAGCTGTGAGAAAACAAACTCTCGTTTTGAGTCACTGCTTAACAAGAAAGTATAATGATGGGTAACGATGATCGTGAGCTTTGAATTCAAGCAATCTTGGCTTAAAGATCGAGCTCCACCATGAACTAGCTATGTGACCTCAAACAGTTTATTTAAATCGTTATTTAAGACCCAGTTTCCTCATCTGTAAGGTAAATATTATAATGATATCTGCCCTCTAGAGTTCTCAAAAAGACTAAAGCAGAGTTCTTTAAAGCACAGTGCCAGAGCATAGTGGTTGGATAAGTTAGGTATAGTTATCATCCTTATTTTATAACTTTTCAATCTTTTAAGAAATCCTTATTCCTCGCTATTGTAAACCAGCTTTTTCTCCTTTCCCTATTCTCATAGCATTTCCTGCTATTCGCTAACCAACCTTAGCTTCAAGTTAAAGTGTAAGCTATGCTATAGTACATGAAGAAATGTATGATAAAGTGTAAAAACGTCTTTACAGTCAGACAGCTCTGGTCTTCCTCTCTTTCCAGAAAGACTTGAACAATGCATCCAGCCTCCCACAGTATCTGTTTTATTTCCCCATAGAATAAGAAGTATAATTATGTCTGCCTTGTTGAGAACATTACATGCAATATACAGACAAGAGTACCTGGCACACAGAAGCTGAGAAGCCACGGGTGCAGCATTCCCTAACTCCTCACTCCATTCTGGTGCAGGTCAACCCATGGTCAGCCCATGGCCGTTAGTCGTCAGGTCTCATGGCTTTATGGTGGCATCAGTCAAACAGCTTCCGCAACTAGTTCCCCTGGCTTTGATCCCTGTGTCCAGCCCTATGCAACCTGCAATGCCCCTAACAGAATGAACTTCATGGTATCATCGTACTTTTATTTGAAAAGGGACATGTGTTCACCGCCATAATTGCGTGTACTCTAAACCACTTTTTCTGTCTGTATAGTCTAGTCCCGCCCCACTGAGGTGGACACTGTAATGCACCACCCGGAAGGACTAGTTGCCCAGCAGCAAGGAGGGCAGACAGCAACCAGCTGACAAGTGTCCGAGCCCTCAGAGGTTGCCTCGCCTGCAGGGAGCCACTCTTCACCAGGTCATGCCCCTCCCCAGGGTGCCCTATAACCAAGGACTCATTCGTGCATGCTCATAAGGCCCCAATCCACTTAGCCGGTCACTCTAAAAGGCCATTGTCGACCCAGAGCTCGCCATTGGGTTGGCCGAGGCCATACCTGGGTTGCATTCTTGACTTCTCCTTCAGCCCACTCCTCCTGCTTTGTCTCCTCCCTTTCACAAGAGTTGATCCCCACAGCTGTCCTTCAGCACGCTGCTCAACAACCTTCGTCTCCCAGCTCGCTTCCCGGGACATGAATCCACACACTCCTCTAAACCGACTGCGTCTCCAAAAAGTCATCACCATGCGTGCTTGGCAAGGCTGTTTATTCTCTCCTCTTTGGCAAATGAATCACTTACTGATGGATTCATTTTGAAAATGAGTAAAGCATGCTTCCTTCCCTGTCGGCTTCTTTCCCTGTAGACTAGTAGAGGCCAACAAGCATGTACGATCCATGTGGCTAAAACAAGAGAGTTGCCTTTCTACAGGTAGCTGTGCAACTCAGAGAGGCACATGGGAGGGGCTGTGCTGGGCTCAGGTGACGTTTCCCTCCCGGTGTAAATCCGTCACATCTGTGAGCATCAAAGTCAAGACTCACGTCTTCTGGGGAGCTTCTCTTGGAAATTCTCATTTTATTTTTTTATTTTTTTACTGGCAATAATGGCAAGCTTCCTGATTAAAATATCATTGCCTTTACTCTTATTTCAAAGTATGTGCCTGCCATAGGCAAAGTAGAAAGTGCAGAGCTTCACAGAATTGATTGGAAGCATATAAGTTCACCTCAGTTCCTTAGCTGTCAGTGTGCAGAACTTTCTGGAAGGTATAGAATTGATTGGAAGCATATAAGTTCACCTCAGTTCCTTAGCTGTCAGTGTGCAGAACTTTCTGGAAGGTATAGAATTGATTGGAAGCATATAAGTTCACCTCAGTTCCTTAGCTGTCAGTGTGCAGAACTTTCTGGAAGGTATAGAATTGATTGGAAGCATATAAGTTCACCTCAGTTCCTTAGCTGTCAGTGTGCAGAACTTTCTGGAAGGTATAGAAATGGCAATAGGTTTCAAGATTAAACAGGCAAGTTCCCTTGGGCCAGAGTTCATTATATCCCAAAGATAAAATAATATTGATTTCTACAGCCCTGCTGAAGTGTTCTCCGTCTCTTTCTATACCTCCACATAAAAGCAGAGAAGTTAAAGAAAGTTAAAAAAAATAATAAAAGTTATTTTTCACCTTAGCTGTGAATTTTCCATTGATCATCACCAAGTTGTTCTACATTTGTCACAATGATACTATATCATTGTACTCAGAATCAACGGGACAAATCAGAAACACAATAAACATACAAAATGAACTACTTAATGAAGAAATCAATAGAAAATCACCTGCATTTTCTTTCCCATTAGAAACCTCAGAATTATACTCTTCGCAAAGCATTTTTGCATGTGTGCGCGATGAACGTGATGTGTTCATAAGGCTTCACCTCTGAATTTTTAGGGTTAACTGAGTAAAGATTAGGGTTGATAAAATGAGGCCAGGTATGCACATGATGGCCTACACCCCACAGGCCAGGGGAATTACTCCCACAGCCAGCAGAAGCAGCACATACATGGAACTTCTACATTCCACTGTTTCTGTGCATAATTGCATTTTCAGGAATTGTATACTCACAGTTATTCTGCACTACTATATTTATAGACTGTTTCAGTGATAATTCGGCTCAAAGCCATAGCCAAATCACTAGTCCTGTACGAAGTTGCTTTAAAAGTAATACTACACCCCACAACTGTTCCCATGTTTTCTGGTGGCATTTCAACAATTTGAAGAGAAGGTATTTAAGAAAATTACAGTCATTCTGTTTCTGAGAAGCTCCCTTTATCAACTACCCTTTCCAAGTCACTTAAATATAACCCCAACTAAGTAAAAATTCTCGGCTTTTTCCCTCTAGGGTGGGTAGCATGAAAAGCTTTAGAATAGTGCATCGCAGCGAGCTGACACTTCCACCACCATTAGACTGCCGCGCATTCTCAGAAAGGGCACCCAAGGCTTAACCCCTTGTGTTTTTCCACTACACCGAGATTCTAACTGATCATCCAAGACTTGTCACAAAGCTCTGATATGAGCGCACAGATTCCTGTGCAAATGGAGACTTTAGAGCTCAAGCAGCACAGCAGGGCTTGGCAGGAAGCACTACTAGGGGTGACTGACTCGAATCTAACCCTACCGTTTGAATTTAAATGTGACTCTATACTAATTTCTCTAGCAGCTTACTGCTTAAAGTTAAATCAACCTAGAAGATTAGTCATTAAATGCAGTGAAACGAAGGTGCAATTCTCTAGAACATGGACAAGTTGGCAGCGATTCCGTTCATTAAAGTAACCCATGCACACTGTGTATTTACCTTTTTTAGAACACTTGTATACACAGGAAGAAAGGCCCTTGCTAAGAGCATCTTCAGGTGGCAGGATAATAAATTTGGTGAAAACATTTCACTTACTAATGCTTAATTCCAGGGAATGTGAAAGCAGGCTGATGGAAAGGAGCAAGAAAAAAGGAGAGAGGGAGGGAGGGAGAGAGAGAGAGAGAGAGAGAGAGAGAGAGAGAGAGAGAGAGAGAGAGAGAGAGAGAGAGAGAGAGAGAGAGGGAGAGAATATTATTTCTGCAAAGCCTTTAGTTCTTCCCTTCTCAGATTTTTCAGGTCTAGAGGTTGGACACTTTGTCTCATTCTTTGATTGACCTTATTTCCCCACCTAGTGACTGAGCAAGCAAAATCTGCAGGGAAAATTCCACAGAATCAGGACAAAGACGGTAAGAGGTAGTAGGAAAAACCTATAAGGAATTCACTATAAATATTTCCCCAAGATGTGTCAGCCTTGAAAAGGGATTGCTTCAAATCCTATTAAAGTTTATAAATTCTTGGAACCTGGACCCTTTTTATAGTGAAAGATTTTGCACGTTAGTATTGCCAAAGTTCTTCCTGTGACCAAACCTAAGATCTTTGAGTGAGGACACCATGGAGGAGAGTAGAAAAAAGAGAGTAATGGAAAGAGAGAACCAGAGGACCAGAAAAAGATCAAACTTGGGCATGCCGCCTCTCTTAGGCAATTACAGTAACTGCAGAAATCAAGATAGAAATAATCAGTGTTTAGCTTTTGTATAAAAATTTAAAATAAACCCATTGGCAAAGTCTTTAGCTTTTTGGGTTGCAAGAGGCTACATGACTTCACTTGCTACTATAGAAATTCAATATTTATATATTCCTTAAATATGGTTTATGTATTATAAATGTTTTTGGAGTTTGTTGTCTGTCTCTTAGTTTCTGGTGTGTTTTGTTAATTGCATGCCTATTTTATTGTCATATATATATATATTTTTTTTTAATCTTTATTGTTGAAAGTATTACATATGTCCCCTTTCTCCCCCTTCTAGCCGGCCCCCACCCTCCACCCCAGGCCTTCACTCCCCTGTTGTCTATGCCCATGGGTTATGCATATATGCATACAAGTTCATTGGTTGATCTCTTCCCACCCACCCACCTTCCCCTGCCTTCCCTCTGAGGTTTGACAGTCTGTTCTATGCTTCTATGTCTCTGTATCTATTTTTGTTTACCAGTATATGTTGTTCATTATCATATTTTATTTATTTAGGAATTTTTTGTTTTATATTCTCCTTAATATCCACCAATCAAAAAATAGAAACTATATGTTTTCTTCTAGCATGTCTCTTGTTCATTTATACATATAAATTGCTACAGAACTAAGTCTGTAATGACACATTTTAGATGTAGCTTTTAATATCAGTTATAAAATTGTCCATCATATTCCTACTGATTTTAAATATCATATTCATGAGTTGGTCTCTAATTTGTTTGTTAGTTTATTTTGTTCATTTGATTCCACATAAAAGTAAAGTAATAATGTACTTGTCTTTCTCTGACTGGCTTATTTCACTTAGCATAATGCTCTCCAGACTCATCAATACAGAGAACAGACTGACAGCTGTCAGAGGGAAGGAGTCGGGGGCTGACTGAGAAAGGTGAAGAAATTAAGCAAAGGAAAGAAGAAAGACTCAAGGACACAGATGACAGTATGGCAATTGCTAGAGGGAAGGATGGGGGATAGGAGAAGGTAGGGGGGGAAATGGAGATGGAAGGAGACTTACTTGGGGTGCTAAACACACAATACAATATACCCATGATGTATTAGAATTCTATACCTGAAACCTATATAATGATTTTTGTTGTTAATCCTCACCAGAGTATATTTTCCATTGATTTTTAGAGAGAGGGTAGACGGGGGAGAGAGAGAGAGAAGCATCAATGTGAGAGAGACATATTTATTGGTTGCTTCCCACATGCCCTGTGGCCCAGGTACATGCCCTTGACCAGGAATCAAACCTGTTACCCTTTGGTGCTGGGGCTGATGTTCTAACCATTTAGCAACACTGGCCAGGGTGAAATCTATATAATTTTATTAGCCAATGTCACCCCAATAAATTAAATTTAAAAATAAAATTTTTAAAATGTAATCTATATAATAAAAGCCTGAGCGATCGTTACAGCAGAACGACCGGTCACTATGATGCACACTCACCACCAGGGGGCAGACACTCAATGCAGGAGCTGCCCTTGGTGGTCAGTGCACTCTTACAGGGGGAGCACTGCTCAGCCAGAAGCTGGGCTCACGGCTGGTGAGCGCAGTGGCTGGTGGGAGCCTCTCTCACCTCCATGACAGCGCTAAGGAGCAGTGAGCCAAGTGGTAAAGAGCAGCAAGCAGGCAGGCAGTAAGGAGCGAGGGGTTCCAGACTATGAGAGGGATGTCCAACTGCCAGGT
Organism: Ia io; assembly: GCA_025583905.1. Taxonomy (NCBI): domain Eukaryota; kingdom Metazoa; phylum Chordata; class Mammalia; order Chiroptera; family Vespertilionidae; genus Ia; species Ia io. The sequence goes on from JAJQQW010000013.1 coordinate 4,423,046, forward strand.
TAGGCCTGGGGGGGATTGGGCCTAAGCCGGCAGTTGGACATCCCCCAAAGAATCCTGGACTGCGAGAGGGTACAGGCCGGGCTGAGGGACCTAAACCCCAGTGCATGTATTTCGTGCACTGGGCCTCTAGTATTTATTATAAATGATGAAAAAAAAATAGTGTGCCCCTCTACTTTGTATTCTAATCTCTTGCCCTGTCAACTTTTATATTGTAGTATTGTTTTAATTACTTAGTAAAATTCTTTCTGCTCTCCTAGTCTCATATGTTTGTTTCTACAGATCAATTTTATAATCATTTCATATAATGAAAATATTATTTTGAATATGAAAATATTCCAGTAAAAAACTAATCTAACATAGGACTTATTTATAGCTTTCCAATGTTGAGAACTCTTACCTACACAAAAGGAAAGCAAGGGCCACAAGACTAATCTAAATATTGAAATGCTTTCACTGATCAGTCACATAAAAACAAATATCTCATTTGAGAAAAGTCATATGGATAGAAACAAAAATTTCATGAAAATTAAAAAAAATGAAAATAAACTTAGAAATTAATGTCCAGACATTCACAAAAGAAAGGAAATCCTATAAAACAGCAATAACATACTGTTTCTAAAATACCAAAGTGATACAAAGGCAAAGTACTTCATCAAATCTTATGTTAATGAGACTGTGATTAAATTGATATTGTCATCTGTTGTTGATGGAATATGTCTGCCTTTGAAAAGCACTTTGGAAGTGTAGTTACAAAAATTCTTGTTGTAAATCAACACATCAGCAAGCTGACTTTTAGGAAATACCCAACAGCTTTCAAACTTAAAGTTTCAAAGATAGAAATATCTGAAAATTCCTTTAAGTCTTAAAAACAATGTTAATACCAAGAACTTGGAGACAGATCTGATAAATTACTGTAAATCTGCACAATAAAGTATTATGCAGGGATTTTTAAATGTGGTAAATTGACATGAAATGGCACAAGACCTTGATTGTAATAAATGATCAGTAAATAAAATAAAATAAAGGGTAAATCATAGCATGCTGGCTTAAGAATAATTCTATTGTATAAAGTAAGTTATTTATAACTATACTAGAGGCCCAGTGCACGAAATTCGTGCATGGGTAGGGTCCCTAGGCTTGGCCAGCAATCAGGGTTGATTGAGGCTTTCTGGCTGCCGGCCCGGGCCTCCCCTCCCCAGCTGCTGGCCAGGGCCTTCCTTCTGGCTGCCCGCTGGGGCCTCCCATCCCGGGCTGCTGGCTGCCGGCCAGGGCCTTCCTTTGTTCCACGCCGCCCCATGGTGGTCAGCACACATCTTAGCGAGCAATCAAACTTCCAGTCTCCTGGTCGAACTCCTGAGGGGGGGCAATTTGCATATTAGGCTTTTATATAGAGAGATGTTCTACCATACAAAACTGGCTAATTCTGGGAAAGGGAGGAGGTAATTACAAAGACTGTCTTTTGAGCTTTTATTCATATAATGTACCCTCTGTATCTTTCTATATGTGCTATTTGTATCATACACTGAAATATGTATTACTACTCTTTTAAATGTTTTTTATTGGTTTTTTAGAAAGAGAGGAAGGGAGGGGAGAGAGAGACAGAAACGTCCATGAGAGAGAAACATCAATGGGCTGCCTCTGGTACACCCCCCACTGGAGATAAAGCCCACAACCAGGTCATATGCCCTGACCAGGAATCAAACCAGTGATCTTGGTGCATCGGACGACACTCAACCACTGAGCTACACTGGCTGGGCTACTCTTTTAACCTTTTGCACTCGGATGTCGAGTGTGACTCGACATGGTTAGCATTAGAATAAAGGAATCGAGAAAAAAGCAAGTGAGTGCAAAGGGTTAATAGACCATTTAAATTCTTGTAAACTATCCTATATAATAAAAGCCTAATATGCAAAGTGTCCGACAGTTCAACCATTCCACCAGCCACTATGACATGCACTGACCACCAGGGGACAGATGCTCCAACCGGTAGATTAGCTTGCTGCCGGGGTCCAGCCAATTGGGACTGGGGAAGATGGGCCGGACATGCCCTGGAACCCTCCTGCAGTCCCTCCCCAGCCCCAATAGTGTACCATTGGGGTCCCTCGGCCTGGCCTGAGCCCTCTCGCAATATGGGACCCCTCAGGGGATGTCAGAGAGCCAGTTTCAACCTGATCCCCACAGGCTAGGCTGAGGGACCCCACCGGTGCACGAATCCATGCACCGGGCCTCTAGTTCAAGTATAAAATGCCAAGTAGTATGATAAAAACACTTGTCTTTTATGATATGGTCAAATTTCTATTTCTATGCTTATCTATAGACTAGAAGTCCAATACATGAAATTCATGCAAGAATAGGCCTTCCTTCCCCCGGCTGCCAGCACGGCTACCCTCTGGCACCCAGGACCCAGGCTTCCCTCGCAGCCCTGGCTTTGTCCAGAAGGTCGTCCAGTCTAATTAGCATATACACTTTTATTATCTACACTAATAAAAGAGAAAGATGCAAATTGACCGTACCTTCATGGCGCCCACCAGCCAATAAGGAGCAAGTATGCAAATTAACCCAACAAAGCTGGCAGGTTAATTTGCATACGCAGGCGCCAAGTGGCCAGGAGTGGAGCAGGACACTTGCGTTGTCGCCATGGCGATGACGCAGGCGTTCCGCACTGCCCCAGCCGCTTCGGGCCTCTGGGCAGCGTGGGAAGGCAGAAAGGCAGCTCAATGCAGTTCCGGCAGTCAGGGGAAGGAAGGCCCATTCTTGCACAAATCTTCGTGCATCGGGCCTCTAGTTATAGATATAAAAGGCTAAGTGACTGGCCAGCTGGTAGGTATGATGCACACTGACCACCAGGGGGCAGACACTCAACACAGGAGCTGCCAAGCAACAGCAACTTTGCAGAGTGCCCTCTTGCACTCTGGGATCCCTCAGGGGATGTTCGACTGCCAGTTTCGGCCCAATCCCTGCAAGCCAGGCCAAGGAACCGCATCTGCCAGAGGGACCCTGCTCACTCCACAGATGCCCTTTGAGCCCTGGCGCCTCCCCAGGTGCGGCTGGCCGGGGAGGGACTGCAGGAGGTTGCCTCCAGGGCGTGTCTGGCCCGTCTCCTCTGGTCCCACCCCACTGGCCACCTTCTAATTAATGTACTTTCAATGTGCACGAATCCGTGCACCAGGCCTCTAGTTCAAATATAAAAACCATAATCACATGGCTTTAAAATTCAAAGCAGAAATCATGCAAAATAGCATGCTGATGTTTTTATAACTTTATATCTTGATATTTTTAAATGCTATAAAGGCATTAAAATTGAATGTAAATGTATTTTGTGTCATATAGTCATTATTAGTACTTAATAGTATTTATTATATCTAACATTTTTTAAAGTTGTCAAAGGCTCATAATATGCAGTACCTTACTTGAGCTTCATAACAGCCCTGTAAATTATAGATGAAAATAATACAATTTCCATAGAAATTACCCCCAGATCCTTATACTCAACACACATAAACATCTTATACAGAGACAAACTTTGCATTTGAAAATGTAATGTAAATATAAAATGAAACAGAGACTTCAAAAAAATGCATTTTAAATTTTACCTCACTGAATTAGAAGAATAAAAAGTACCACATTAGCATATCCCATGTACAATAACAAATTGTTTATCCATATGTAAAACCAATGCTTGAAGTTATTCTCATGTACAAATTAAGTCTAGTTTGCTCTACATGCAGGGACTTGGTATAAACCAGAGTAAAAACAAAATCTCCTTCTCCCCTGTTCCCACAGTACTTAAAGCCGCAACAAGTCGTACTTGCCAACAGGGATCCCACACAAGGAGGACTCCCAGAGGCAGTAATGAAGCAGATTTATTTGCTGTTTCCTTTCTTTGGCTCTGCAAACCTTTCTCCTTTCTGGATGAAATCTCAAGCACAGCCCCAACTCCGCCCGTCCTTGTCTGCTTTTATAAAGGCCTCGGGTCCGATGAGGCCTGCCATCATCCAAGAGGCACGCTGCAGTGACTGTTAAACCCTTTGCACTCGCTTGCTTTTTTCTCGACTCCTTTATTCTACTCGGGATTTAATTTTTTAAATACCCCAGATTTTACAAAGCGCGGCAGTAGAATAAAAAACTGGAGTTTCTTTTCATACCAACTTATTTATTTGGATTTTTTTATATTTCAAATTATTGATGCATTCAAAGAGTAATTTTAGTCGCTATAATTTTTCATGGTGTGATATTTTTTGAAACATTCACCCACATGAAGACCTGGTTTACATTCACATGTTTCGCAAATATAAATCGTCTCTCTTCTTCCTCCTTTGATTTTTCTGTTAGAACAGACAACACAGTCTTTGTGTTTTTTGTTAGGGTGAGGTGTGATTATATGGAGCTTTCCATCTAAACGTTGCTCTAAGTTAGTGGATAATAATCTACCCCTGGAAGTTAGTGTACCATCTCTGAATTCTCCAACAAGATCATGTACTAGTTTTCTAATAAATTTCACATGCGTTATCGGTTTTTCATTTTTTCTGTTGAGACGGCATTTACATTTTACTTGTCCTTTCATGCTAATGAAAACAAGAAAAGATACTGGAAAAATAGACAAAAACCCCCCTTTTTCCCCCCCCGCGGTGAAACTACGTGTCGAGTGTGGCTCGACATACGAGCTGCTACCGATGCTAACCGTGTCGAGTCACACTCGACGTCCGAGTGCAAAAGGTTAAGTTCAGGCAAAGTAATAATCAAAACTCCAAACTTTACTAAACTGTAAAGCTCCTGGACCCCTTTCCTTGGACCTCCTGAAGTGGGGGCCTGCCTGGCACCTCTCCTGCTCCCCTGCTCCTCCCCCTCCTCCTCCTCCAAGCTGGGAGAGCCAGAGGCTGGGAGGGCCTTTCCCCTGCTCACTCTGAGAACGCGCTGGGCCGCCCACAGGCACCTCCCACACACGCTCTCCTCTGGGCTTCCTCGTCCCTCCAACAGACTTCCTCTCACTCCAAAGGTCGTGAAGAATGTATTCCCTTTTAATTCGTCAACCCTGGGACCCTGGCTGGGGAAGCATGAGCGTGAATGTGGTTGAAGAAGGCAGAGCCTGGCCCAGGATGAGGAATCTCTAAGCACCTGAACCAAATGGGACTGGTTTGGGAGAAGCGTTGCCACGCACCAATGCACCTAAGCCAGCATCGGTGCTTCAACTCTGAGAGCTTTGGTAAAAAATTAGTATCTAATTTAATCTTATTCCTACTGCTCCTCAGGTACCCATCATGCTATTTTAATCTCGGCTATAATTGCATTTATGTGTATATACATGTAGGCACAATTTATGTTTATGTTTATGTATATATGAATGATATATTTTTAAGCTTTTAAAAAGTAACTTTAGTGTCCGTTTTTACATTGAATAATAGGTAAAACAAAACAAAACAAACACAAAAAAAGCTTAAGGTATTTTTCACATCAGGAAAGACCCAAGCATAAATTATATTAATTATATTTCTCCTGTATAGGCATAGATTTAGCCTACCAGAAGGAGACATAAATATAACAACTAGAGAAAAAAGCAATTTGTCAAGTAAGGAATTTTCAAGTCAAAGTAAGTTATCAATAAATGTTTTAGAAATTTCAAATGAAAGAAATTTAAGTTTCAGATTTGTTTACAAAACCAGATAGGCATGCAAAAGGCAACGCCCACTTCAGCATCCCTAGCAGCCACCTCACGGTGCTTTCTTTCATCAGAGTGTTTACTACGCGCCTGTAAACCAGAGTCTGTGTTTTGGAAACTGATGCCTATCTGGTCCTATTCCTGGTGGGGGAGATAGAGATGAGGATCTTATTCACTTGATGCCTTAGGAAAATAAAGTGTACATTTCTGCTACAACCTGGGTGTCACAGAACAACTATAACATTTGAATTTAGGATTTCAACGTTCTATTAGACAAGATTTTCCAGTTGATATCTATCTGACAGCCAGTGAGAAATGATTCTCTTATTACTGTTTATCACCATCGGCAAAAAGTGTGGCGATGTCAGCGTCCTACCTGGTTTCTCTCTCGCAAAGACCAAGTAGTGTTAAGAGCTAGGTTTCATGCGGTGGTTCTGAAAGAGGAATTATTTAATTTGGAAAATATATAATGTGGTGTGTTTTTTTAATCCTGGCATTCATAGAAGAAATTATTTGGCAAATTCGTTCATGCTACAAAATATGTACTATGTCTACCCAATTTAGGCTCAATATTAAGTAGTCAGAATACAAATATAGGGGTAAATGGACTCTGCCTTCCAGGACCTTATAGAATGGAGATGGAATGGAGATAGGCGTGCTAACCAAAGATTACAATGCAATGTGTTATTGCTATAATAAAATTACATGTCAGACGCAGGAAGAATGTAAGGCAGGTTGCTACCAGTTATCTGGGATAATCCACAATGTATTTAAGGAGCAGGAGAGCCTTCAGCTACGACTGACAGGATGAAGAGACACTTGGGTGACAGTCAGCAGCAGGTCTGACAGATGAAAAGAATATCGTGCGAAGGCCTGAGTCTGACAGGGTCTGGCAGCGTTGATTCAGAGAGGGCGAATGGAATGTTGAATCAGGAGAGCTACCACATTGATGTAAGGTTCATACAAAGAAGAATCAGGTACATTATGCAGAAGACCAGATTTTGTTCTCTAATTAAGTGTTTTAAAATTACATTTCCACGTGTAGTTGACCTGTCAGATATCTGTGCTTGGGAGGTCATTCCGGAGATGGTATTGAGGATGGACTCAGGAAAGGTAAGCACAGAGGGAAAAGCATAAGGAAATTAGTATAACTAGTTATCCAAGTGAGAAGAATGGAGAAAGAACATTAGGTCAGGAATGTGAGGATGGAGCAGAGGGGACCAAGGAGAGAGATGTGTAGGACAGTGAGAAGGGGTTCAGTTATTGACACAGAAGGCAACCCAAATGAGAAATCCAGTCTAAGGTTCTCTGTTCATAGGTTGGACTAATAGAAGGAGAGTGTTAACAAGACAACTAATATAAAATGGAAAATAAGTTTGTTTTGTGTTGATTTAATACGAGTTTGAAGAAAAGAAAGTTCTCATGAAGCTACATTGAATTGGAAGTTCCAATGAAAACCTTTATAGATTTTTCTATTGTCAAATAAAAAATCTTTTAAAATCTCTTTTCTTCTGTTTTACATAATTAGGAGCTTTTCATGAAATCACTATAAATGAACAAGTAAGGTTGATATCTAATGTTAATATTTGAATCACTAATATTGGAGTAATTAAGCCAGAAGCTGAAATAGAAGTACATAGTTTTTTGTCTGGTTTTGTTTTGTTTTGTTTCTTTTTTAATCCTCACCCGAGGATATGTTTTTATTGATTTTTTTTTCATTTTTTGTTTTGAGAGAGAGAGAGAGAGAGATACTGATGTGACAGAGAAACATTGATTGGTTGCCTCCTGAATGGGCCCGGACCTGGTATCAAATCCACAACAGGACAATGCTCCAACCAACAGAGCTACCCAGGCAGGTCAGAACTACTTAGTTAAAAAAAAAAAAAAAAAAAATCTCCATGTTTGAAAGAGACTTTATTAATGTCAGCTTGGTATTTTTTACCATAATTCTCTAAGGCTTTGCCTCTCAAATGTTTTTGAACATGGCTCACCTAATGGAGCCATCGTAGTTTCCAAAGGAGTCAGGGAAGTAAAAATGAGAAAATGCAGTGATAGCAAAGTGTCACCCCATTATCCAGGATCACAGCAGGGCTAACAGGAAGTGGAGGAGTACATGGGAGGACACTGCACTGACCAAAACTCACCTTGCACAGAATGTGGGACACGAGTGGAAGGAAGATGCTGCTGATCATGTAGGGTCAGGGTGCAGGGTAAGGGGAATCCCACGGGCCCTTCCTAAATAACAACACATGCTCACCAAATGGTCTTTCAAAGAAGGCGGTTGCTATTCTATTCAAGGTCCTTCTGGAAAAGGGTTTGCTAATGTCTTAGTTATAATACAGGAAATGGCTGAGTCTGTGTCCGGGGTCTCTCCCTCTCTGACTTGGTCTCAACCTCTTCTCCGGAAATTGTCAAAATTTGGTTTAAAAGGGTGCCAGATTACTGGTCTGATGTGAGGCGCCTAATTATTAATACCCCTAGAGTGCCGATGCATTTCATCCACTTAGTCCAAAAGGTACATTTAAAATGTTCTTATTATCTCCCCCCTCCCCTAAGTCCTTAATGGTTCTGAAAGGTTTTGTTTTTCTTCCATTTTTTACTTCCACCAATTCGCTGCTGTCTATGTTGTGCCTGCCTGGGATAGAAACACCTTTTTTAGGGTCAGCGTGTTTTATACTGGCATGTTTACCTATAGTGTCCAAACTAGAACAGGTTTACAATTATGAAAAAGAGGCAATATGCTTGGGATATTAGTACATAAATCATTGTCAAGAAACCAAGCCTGTGCTTCAAAGCAGCAAAAGCTTTTAAAGTATTAATCTGGATCCAACCAAAAGGGCATGCAGAATTTCCTCTCCTGAAGATACGGCCTTTTTAAGTCTCAAGAAACTTAGTTGATCAAACATTATTATAAATAGATTAATTTAAAAGAGTTGGATCCAAAAAAGACTGTTCTTTTCTGAATATCTATCCTTTTAAAGATTTTAGAGTTAAAAATGTAAAGTGTCCTTTTGAAGCTAGAGTACTTACCAAATCCACTAAACATTTTTCTAAAAGAGCAGAAACAAAGACAATCACTCAAATTCATCCCTAAGAATTTAGAAAAATAGTAAAGACTTGTTGTTAACATTGTTCAAATTCTAACATGTCAGTTATGCTGAGACATTCAAAAATGTGTATTCTTTAAACATCATTCAAAAAGTCTGTATTAAAGTATTTCCATTTAGCTCACTACTGCATGCCTTGACTTCTGGGTGATGCTATAAAAAGTGATCTAAATGAGAATGCTGAACAGAACTCTCAGGTCACGATTGTTTACCTCACTATGAAAATACTTCCACATTTCCTCCCTGTGTAGGAAAAGATCCGAAAGATACTTTCTAGTGGACAAAAGAGGAAAACACTTTAAAATATCAAATTAAACTTTAAAAATTTAATCACCGAAATTAGAATTAAAATATTTGAGACCTGGTTCTGCTATAATTATCTGTGCCTTGACTTTGAACAAGTTATAAATCTTTGGATCTCAGCTTTTCCCAAAATGTAATGAATGGGGGGGAGGGGGAATGAAACTATTTCCGTACACCCACTCTGTTCCACTGTTGTGTGACTCTACGATGAGCGTAAGTTTAAATAAGGAAATGCTGGCAGTTTTGTAATATTTTATTGCTCGTTTAGACCAGGTAGACAGGTAGCAGTGTGTCCAGAAACACCAAAAACAAGACAATCATGAGAGAAGGGGAGAGAGCGAGTTTTTCCATCTGTCAGAATTTTCTCCTGGGTGGGTGATACATGGGTTACTGAAGTCCATGTGAGGAACTATGAGATAACTTAGAAAGCTGTACCTTCATCTGGAATTATGACACAGCCATATTTGTATACATGTTTATACCTTTTGTCACTAAAGAGATATTTTATTCTTTAACTTTCCATCACTCTTATTTTTTGCCCATTTTTCCAGCTAAAAGGAAAGGCATCTAATTGGGGGTTTCCATTGAATAGCCTTTTCTTGCTCTGGCCAAAAGTCACCTTCCAATCTCATGAGGTCCTTGAATTGGACCTGAAAATTATAAAAGTGGTCACGCTGGGAAAGGGTAGTGATGGCCCATCAGATGTGGCTCCGACAGTCCCTACCAAAGGCTTTCCCTTGCAGAAGCCAACCTCATCGTGTTTCCTCTCCAACGCCATGTCCTCCCAAAACCCCAAGATACACTTATACAATCATTGACTTATAGGTGTGTGCTCCCCTGTGTTATTAGCTGAAGACTTTCAAGTCACAATCCCAGGGGAATTGTATCACCTGTAAATAATTATCCCCACACTGTGTGGAAGCTTTAGCCTTTTGCTTTGTTTGCAGTAAAGGTACTGGCTGTACTTTTAGGCAAATGTTGCCTTTTGTAGGGAATCCAAATGTCCTGGAATGAAATTATTTCTGTCATTAAGTTAATCAAACAAAATATCTAAAGACTAGAGGCCCAGTGCACAAAATTCGTGCACTTGTGGGGGGAGTCCCTCAGCCTGGCTTGCACCCTCTTGCAGTCAGACATCAGCACTGCCACTGTGCTTGCCAGCCATGAGCCTCGCTTCTGGCTAAGGGGCGCTCCCCCTGTGGGAGTGCACTGACCACCAGGGGGCAGCTTCTGCATTGAGCATCTGCCCTCTGATAGTCTGTGTGTCATAGAGACCCATTGTTCTGCCGTTTGGTCAATTAACATATTAGCCTTTTATTATATAGGACTAGAAGCCCAGTGCACGAAATTCGTGCATGGAGGGGGGTTGTCCCTCAGCCCAGCCTGTACCCTCTCCAATCTGGGACTCCTGGAGGGATGTCCGACTGCCCGTTTAGGCCCTATCCTGGGGGATCGGGCCTAAACGGGCAGTCGGACATCCCTCTCACAATCCAGGACTGCTGGTTCCCAACTGCTTGCCTGCCTGCCTTCCTGATTGCCCCTAACCGCTTCTGCCTGCCAGCCTGATCACCCCCTAACCACTCCGCTGCCAGCCTGGTTGATACTTAACTGCTCCCCTACCAGCCTGTTTGCCCCCAACTTCCCTCCTCTGCCAGCCTGGTCACCCCTAACTGCCCTCTCCTGCTGGGTTGATCACCTCCAACTGCCCTCCCTTGCAAGCCTGGTCCCTCTCAACTGCCCTCCCTTGCAGGCCGGGTGCCTCCCAACTGCCCTCTCCTATTGGCCATCTTGTAGTGGCCATCTTGTGTCCACATGGGGGCAGGATCTTTGACCACATGGGGGCAGAAATATTGTGTTGGAGTGATGGTCAATATGCATATTACTCTTTTATTAGATAGGATAGAGGCCTGGTGCATGGGTGGGGGCCAGCTGGTTTGCCCTGAAGGGTGTCCCGGATCAGGGTGGGGTTCCCTTGGGGCATGAGGTGGCCTGAGCGAGGGGCCTGTGGTGTTTTGCAGGCTGGCCACACTCCCTGGCAACCCAAGTGGAGGCCCTGGTATCTGGAATTTATTTTCCTTCTACAATTGAAACTTTATAGCCTGGAGCGGAGCCAAGCTTGCTGCTCCCTCCAGGGTGGCAGCCATTTCTGTGGCAGTTAATTCACCTTCTACAATTGAAACTTTGTAGCCTTAAGCAGGTGAGCCCGGCCAGGGTATGAGGAAAGCTTTGCTTCCCCTGTTGCTGCCGGCAACCCTGGCTTGCTCTCTCAAGCTCCGTTCTGCCCCCATTTCTGTCTGAATTTGTTTACCTTCTATAATTGAAACTTTGTAGCTTGAGTGGAGGCTTAGGCCTGCAATGGCTATGGAAAGCTTGGCTTGCTCTGTTACCTGGGAAACCTTGCTCTCTGTAGCTGTAGCCATCTTGGCTGGGGTTAATTTGCATACTCGCCCTGATTGGCTGGTGGGTGTGGCTTGGCTGGTGGGCGTGGCTTATGTAGCAGAGTGATGGCTAATTTGCATATTACCATTTTATTAGAGAGGATAATTTTTAATTCAAATATAATGAACTTTTAGCAATAACCCTAATTTTGAGGTGCTAACCTGTCAGTGGCTTTTATGTTGTGTAAGTGAGCTTTTCTTAGTCCTAGAAAAATCAGTTAGAAAGACAGGCAACTGTCCAAACCTCTAATTGTAACACCCTTGAAAAAGGATCCCCAAGTATTGCTCAGTTTATTGCTTCTTCGTGCCGTGACTGTAACAAACACTTAATATGTGTTTGTTGGCTGAGTCTTGCCCAAATCCAAACCAAAATGGCATAAATTATGGAGAGGAAGGTACGGTTATTTATATTGCATTGTCTAAAATGATTTTCTACATTCTCTTTATTTTGCCTAGTATCTTGTTTTCACACTTTCCTTCCTTACTATTGTTGTTTTGTGGGGAGGGGAGGCAGGGGTAAGGAAAGGGAACTCATATTAACAAATTGACTATTTAAATATTATTTCATCAGTAGTAGTATGAGTAGTATGAAACTAATACAGTCCCTGTGAATTAAATGACCTAATCAGCTGTGAGTAGGACAACAGCAACAAAAATTTGTGAGATTTGTGTGAAAGAGTATTTAGCTACTGCTGTCCAGAAAGGGACTCAAATTACGACATAAACTTGAGTAACAAACAAACTGATCATCTGACAGTTCTGTTTCTATCTTTTGTACATTGCAAAAGATGCAACAAATATATGCCATTGTGGTCTTTAAAATGTTGAAATGGAAGAGTTTGGAGACCATAAAGACAGCATTTTCTATTGCAGAAAGTCTACAAAGCAACATTAAAGCACTGTGATAATTTGTAAAGTCATGGTAACACTCCTAGGTTATGACATTTAAAAAACCAACTCTCCCACTGTTTTGTCAGTCATTTTAACTCTATGTTGTTTTTTTTGGTGGTGGCTCGCCAAGCCCCTGAGGTGAAAACAAACATGGAATTTATGAAAACTAGAACAAGACACACATTTGCTGGCTCTCATGGAGACACATCGAAATCACAAAGATGATAAGACAAGCAGGCAAGGGTTGGGTGATGCAGGTCACTGTAGGTAAGAAAAATAGATTTTAGTGAAACTCTGCAGCCATCAGAAGGTTAAAACAGGTCAGTAGCATAATCTAATTGGCATTTTTAAAAGTTCACTCTGTCTCTGTGTACAAAAATCGATTGTAGGGGGAAAATGGAAGATGCAAACCTATTCCAAAGTCAATGCTATCATCCTGGTAGAGGTGACAGTAGCTGAGAGAACAGGACACAGTGGAGGATTGCATGTAGGGGTGGAGAACATAGAAGAATCAAATGTTTGGGGGTGTGAACAAGTCAAAGGATAGTAGCTTCATTTACTAAGAAAACTTGGAAAGGCCAGGATCCATGGAAAAGATGAGTATACATCATTTAGTCCGAAGCTATGAAATGTTTAACTAGCATCACCTTTGTTATTGCTATCACTGCCGAACTGCCTGTCTTGATAGGCTACAGAATTCTTAAGACATGGTCTGTGCACTTGACCATGGTAGCCATAAAAAGTATCATGCAAGGCTCCTCAACATCAGAATTTATACCTAAAAGGGATCCTGACATATGCTTCCCTTTTACAAGTAATGAGACTGAATATTAGATGAATAATTTTGCTCAAGGCCAACTTTGTACTGTGAAAATTAATAAAGGAAATCCCAACTAAAATGGGAGTCAGAAAGTCCTGTAGCGGGAGCTCAAATAGGAAGGTGTCAGCAATTGCACCTACAGTTAATTCAGTTACTGACTCCAACAGGAACAGTTGTAGCTTGCAATCCGTGCTCTACTTTATGACTCCAAAAGGTGGAGGAAGGTTGTTTTGTTTTTGTTTTTTTTTGCCCAGCCAATGGGAACACCGCAGCCAATAAAAATCCACTGTCACCTCAACTCTTACTTTCCCCCAATGAAATTTCATCTTTCCCTGCTGATAACTTCATTGTCTTGTCCTCCTTTTCATAACGGCTTCATTCTTGTCTAACCCCTAGGACCGTGGTCGGCAAACTGCGGCTCACGAGCCACATGCGGTTCTTTGGCCCCTTGAGTCTGGCTCTTCCACAAAATCCCACAGCCTGGGCGAGTCTATTTTGAAGAAGTGGCATTAGAAGAAGTTTAAGTTTAAAAAATGTGGCTCTCAAAAGAAATTTCAATCGTTGTACTGTTGATATTTGGCTCTGTTGACTAATGAGTTTGCCGACCACTGCCCTAGGAGTATCTCTTTGCCTGCTAGGTCAGATGCTGCTTGATTCATGACTTATTTAATAAATCAAATTGATCTCCAAATTTACTCAATTAACTTTTGTTTTTAACAATTATCAAAGCCAGAGTACCCTGAAATCTACTCTATGGATATGAAATCTATTTTAAATTGCTATATAGTAGCGTAGAAATATTATTTATAATCCAAATTGGCAGTAGTCACTCGCACTATCTCAGGAAAATAGTACAGCTCATTTGAGTTGGAAATACATGTCTATTCTGCAAATGCCAAAACCATTTTCGTATCTCATGTGCTGCTAAATGCTGAAAACTGAGTTGGACACTTTCTCTGTTGGCAAGCAGAGCACATTAATGAATCTCTTTCATGGCGAGGTAGAATCCAGAGTATAGACCTAAACGTTTTTGTATATTAGAATGAACTGAATTTTTGAGGAATGTAAGACTTTCTTGGAGGCTTATGAATATGGAGATGCAGGCAAAGGACAAGGTATTATAAAGGTGAGAAAGGGTTGAGCAGTTCAGCCATCAGGGACCAACTCTTTAGTAGAAAAGGCCACACAGAAATGTTTTGTATGAATTTGGTGGTGGTGGTGGTAAGAACATTATAAAAATTGGGTTGGTGTTCTATATCTGGTTAGAAAGCAGAAGAAACAAAGGAAATGAGGCAGCAGATACTTAAGAGATAAGTAATAAATTGTGCTAATTTGAAATACATGCATGCACACATCTATACACACATACATATATATGTGTATATTTAATTAACGAAAATTAAACAGCAATTGTAGCAATCTTTATTACTTAGTCAAGGAAGATATTTTCAGGAAGGATAACTTTGTCATCAACATCATTTAGAATTCTTGGCGTATGGTGATTTAAAAAAATATCAATTTTGCTCTGGCCATTGTGGCTCAACTGGGTGAGTATTATCCTGTACACCAAGAGACTGCTGGTTCGATTCCCCAGTCAGGCACAGGCCCAAATTTTAGGCTCGATCCTCAGTAGGGTGTGTGCTGAGACCACCAATGATGTTTCTGTCTCTCATCCTCTCCCTTCCTCTCTCTGTAAAATCAACAAAAGCATATTAAAGGGGAAGAAGCCTAACATTTTTAAAAAAATTTTTTTAAAAGTATCAATTTTGAGAAGGTTTACTTACCTAAAGACAATGTCTGTCTGTATTAGGGGCAGACTACACCTACTTTTCCTCCCTGGGTATACCACTGTAAAAAATAATGGGTCACTAAAATTACCATGTATACATATATATACATATATAAATCCTATGTGTTGCATGTATATATCGCATACATGTATACATATTTCTCAAGGGGCAGGGTGACCTCAGCTAACATTTGTTACAGTTAGAATGTATTAAATGTAAAGGCTAACATTTGTCAAAAGATCATTTATTTCTAAGAGCTATAGAAATACAAAGAGTGCAATATAAACATCTTTCCTGAAAGAGTGAATTTTACATTTATACAGAATAGTTTGGCTTACAAAATGTAATCTGACACTGCACACTATTCAAAAACATAAGCTTAAATTTTATAACTAATATCAGACTCCAAATAAAAATAATTATTTCTCATGATGTTTATATAAAATGAATCCAATAAAATTTTTGATTCTACATTCTGGAAATACACATCAAAAAGTCAGAAGATAATTCCTATAAAAAAAAACTTTCAAGTTCTCATAATTCTGCAAATGTCACTTTTTCCATAAAGAATAATGATATTTCAGGAAAAATGTCCTACACTTCAAACTGTTCTTTCTGTAATCATGTAAAAGGCACACATACAAAAATAAATGGCCTGAGTGAAAATGAGGAGTTTGTTTAAGATTTAGCTTTAATGTCATCTATCTCTGTAAAGTGACTCTTCGTGCCAGCCAAACAGTCACTATAGATCACACAAGCAGTAAGTCTTCTGGAAGTTTCCTCTAATGTAATTTTCCCCATGAGGCCATCGATAGTTATTCTGTGATGTCATTTACATTCTCTTCATAATTTTGAAAATGTATGAAACAAAAACCCAGAAGTCTGGATTGAAACAATACACTCCCGAAGAAAAACCACTGGAAGTCTTTGAGCTACCTTCATGCCACTGTGCCAACCAGGCTCATGTCTTAAAAACTGGGGGACAGAAAATCAATAAAATACATTAAGCTTGACTTGGTTCCATTAGTTTAAAAAGTAAATGAAAATGAAAAGAAAACC
This sequence comes from Ia io, assembly GCA_025583905.1. NCBI lineage: Eukaryota > Metazoa > Chordata > Mammalia > Chiroptera > Vespertilionidae > Ia > Ia io. The sequence goes on from JAJQQW010000013.1 coordinate 4,439,110, forward strand.
TCTATTCCATTCAAAATACATGGTCACCTACATGGTCTCCGTCCTCTAGGAACCCTGCCTGTCTTAAAGGATTTACTGAGAAGACCTAACAAATAAAAGGGCCAAGATTTAAGACCCACGCTGTTTTACTACAGCTGTAAATAGTATTGATTTTCATCAAACAGCTGAGAAATATTTGATTTAAAGCCTATTTGGCCCCTTGACAAAGATGTGTCAGACCCAATTCAAATTGTTAACTTACTGCATTAAGGATCACCGGTAAGGAGCCTCTAAAACCCCGGTGCTGCTTCATTCCTTTGTACTCAGCATCAACCAAAGCAGGGCCTTCGCAGAGACGCTTCTGAGGAAGCAACTGTGCCCAGGGCCAGTCCTGAGTCCTGAGCCCCTATTCAGGGAGGCATCTGATATTGTAGTTTGCAAAAGCTGCTTTTTCCGGTGGCTCCACCTGCTGTTTTAGACTCTGGATGGCCTTTCAGTCCTAGGTGGTGATCTGTAGCTCTGATGTGAAAGAAAGCATTTTGTTTCTGCACAGTTTGGCGCAACCCCTTTCGTTTGCGGACCTTCTGAAACCGTCACTCTTTGCTGGCTCTGGTTTCCTATTAGCTTACTGAGAGCAAACAGCATTCTTTCCACCACCACGTCCCAAAGGAGCAGCAGGACCCCTGCCTGTTGTCGGCTTCCAGCTGCAACTCGCCCAGGAGAGTAGATGCCTCCTGCAGTGTGTTACATGAACCCTAATAGGTAGGATTTGCTTCATGACCTTGGTAATAGCAACTTGTCATCCAATGTCAAAGTTTCTTCCTGGATTGTGCGTCCTTGAGCATAATGTTTCATGTCAATAGATCTCAAATTATTCATCGGTTGAATGGAGGAGAAAAGGGAATAGAGATATTCACCTACTGTTCTAAATGTCGGAAATAAAACAAGTCATTATAATCTCTAGTAAGAGATTCAGAAAGAAAACCATGGATTGGCTATTCACAGATTCATCCATCCACTCATTAGAATACAAAATTTCATACATACAGACAACTTGTTTTTCTTCTCTGGGATACCAGTAGCAAAAACAGTATCAGGCATGAAAACAATCTGGATCCATTAAGTAATTGGCTTGATCCTAGATTTCCACAGTCATATGACTCTTGGAAGAGTAGTAAGGTGAGGGAATTCCCTGGAGACGTTGCCTCTGAGTCAGAAGGGTGCTAACGTGGCCGTGGGGCAGGGTTGGCCATTGCCAGAATTAGAAATAAACCATATCTAGAGGAAAGTTTGCACAGTACTCCTTCAGGGTGAAGATTTGAAAAGTAAATAGAATTTCTAGAAATAAAAGATATAATCATTGAAATAAAAGCAAACTCAATGGATGGGTTAAATGACAGATTTGATGCATTTGAAAGAGAATTTGTGAACTTAAAAATAAACATAAAATTACTTTGTAAGCAATGAGGTGAAAAACAAGAAAGAATAAGAGACACGAGAATAGGATAAAAATTTCTAACTTATATCTAGTTCAGTTCCAATAGTAAAGACTAGAAAGAATGCTGAAGAGACAGTGCTAGTATTTAAAATCATGAGTAAATTTTCTCCATTAAAAATATAGATCCATAGTCAATGCATTGCAATCAAGACTAAAAGAAAAATCTATGCCAAGATACACTGTAGTAAAACTGAAAAAACACCAAGGACAGTAATCTTGAATTAGAGACAAGGCAAGATAATCTGCAATTGAATGACTGTTAAAAAGTACCACAGAATTCTCAACCACAGCAACAGGAGCCAGAAGATATGAAGAGTTATCTTTAAAGGATTAAAAGATGACAACTATTCACAGGAATTATAACTTCAAATATAATGCATTATGTTATACTCATAATGCTCTTTTATATAATTCCAAATTAGTCAACATAAGCATAATACATAGGATTGCATATGGGTGATAAAACTAGTATGTATACTATGGTAGATACACATATCGATATATATAGTACAGTGTATAGCATAGTATAATAGTACTAGAGGCCCTAGTACTATTATACTATAGTACTATATCCCCCATTTGTAGGATAGGATTCATGCACTGAGGTGGGGTCCCTCAGCCCGGCCTGTGCCCTCTCCCAGTTCGGGACCCCAGGCCTAAGGAGGCAGGCGGACATCCATTTCACAGTCCGGGACCCCTCACTCCTTACCACCCACCTACAGCAGAGACAGGAGAAGCTCCTGCCACCGCTGCTGTGCTCACCAGCCATGAGCCTGGCTTCTGGCTGAGTGGAGCTCCCCTGTGGCAGAGTACTGACCACCAGGGGCAGCTCCTATGTTGAGTTTCTGCCCCCTGGTGGTCAGTGTGCATCATAGCAACCGGTTGTTCCGCCGTTTGGTCAATTTTCATATTAGGGTTTTATTATATAGGACTAGAGGCCCAATGCACGAAGATTCATGCAAGATGGGTCTTCCTTCCCCTGGCTGTTTGGCACGGCCTTCACTCCAGCTGGAGCCACCTTTCCACCTTCCCATGCTGCCCAGAGGCCTGGAGTGGCTGGGGTGGGGTGGAACGCCTGCGTCGTCACCATGCAAGCATCCTGTCCCCCCCTCCGCCCCCCGGCCGTTTGGCGCCTGTGTATGCAAATTAACCCGCCATCTTTGTTGGGTTAGTTTGCATACTCCAGATTGGCTGGTGGGCATCATGAAGGTACAGTCAATTTGCATCTTTCTCTTTTATTAGTGTAGATAGTCTTGTACAGCATGATATAGTATAGTATAGTATAGTATAGTATAGTATAGTATAGTATAGTAAAGTATAGTATACCTACTTTAGCATATTATTTATTGAATAGTGATTATTCTAAAATGAAAGAAGGTAGGAGGGTAGGATAGGGGAAGAGCCCATTCACAGCATATTACAGTATTGAATTTTTGACACATGTCTTGGTTCATGAGTTTACATTGTATAATAATAAAAAAGCAAACAGACAAAGACAATAGGGCCTTAACCAAGGACTCTGTTAAAATAAAATATGAAACAAAAGCAATCTGGATCAATTAAGTAATGGAACATAAGAAATGGGTAATGACATAAAAATAAGCACTTAGTACTATTATTCAGCTGCTAATAATCTGTAAGAATGTCACAAGAGAAAAATTGCTCTTAAGTTTATGGATAAACCGTGTAAATAGTCCTTCTCCTTGACATCGATTGCTTCTCTTCCCTTAGGGTTGAGTCGAGATGGAAAGCACAGCTACGGAATGATGTCCTGGTCTCATTGACCCTGAATCTCTTTCCCATTACACACAGAGAGACACTTACCACCAAAATAGACACTAATCTGCTTCTGATGGTTATACACAGGCTCAGAGAGAAATAGGGCAGCCCAACGGCACGGCTGAGTGGTTGAGTGTCGACCTATGAACCAGGAGTCATGGTTCCATTCCTAGTCAGGGTACACGCTTGAGTTGCGGGCTGGATCCCCAGTCAGGGGGTGTGCAGGAGGCAGTCAATCGATGATTCTCTCTCATCATTGATGTTTCTGTCTCTTTCTCTCTCTCTCTCCCTCTCCTTTACACTCTGAATTCAATAGAAACATTTTTTTTTTAAAGAAATAGGGAAAATTTGAAATTCTGCATTAAGTATAGGAGCCATAATATGTAAAATATAGCTTAAGGGCAATAGCAAATATAAATCGCCTGGAGGTAAATGACTTAGGATGACTATGTTCATGGAAGTCCTCTGATTTAGTAAATTACAGAATGGTATTGTTTTGGGGCATGATGCATTTTCAGTGACCATCTCCACCTAGTTCTACGTCACTTAATATCTTTCCTACATCACCTTGTGTCACCATGGCCCTGTGTAGCAATAGAGAGGAGAAAGACACGGATTTGGATCAGCCTTGCCAGGATTTGCTGTTTCCATGCTGGCTACTGACATCATTGGAATAAGGCTGAAGGTAAATTCAGCCAAGCTTGAAGGACATATTTTTTACCAGAATGTATATTGGCTAAACACACATTTCCAATTTGTTTGGCGTAACACCAACATGTTTTTTAAAGGTCGTTTTGTACTCCTTGCTTTTACTATTAGTTTGGTGTGGTTTTGCTTCTTTAATATGGAATACTTCACAAATTTGTGTGTCAGCCTTGTCCATAGATCACGCTAATCTCTGTACCATTCCAATTTTTGTATATGTATTGCCAATGTGAGCACTACTATTAAATTTTAATAAATATTACCAAGGTCCTATCGTGAACTCTTACATTATCTATACGTATCTGGTATGAACAGTTTTCATATGTGAGAATATAGCTAGCAGAAGTTCATATTAACAGGTTGTTGTATTAGAAAATCTTTGGTAAGATTTAGTAAAAGTAAATATGTTCCTGGAAAGCGTGTTATTGATCATTTCAGGAAACTGCTTTATATTTTTTTAAAAAGCCTTGAAGTAAATCTGGTACATATATAATCGTCCTCAATGACAGTGGCTGACAAAAGAATGGGGCTGTAATTAAGTTCAGCTCAGTGAAAAGAGAACACTCGTTATTATGTAGCTTCCCGAACTTCATTTTTCTTAAATCATTAAAGATTTTAGAGGGGAAAAATCAATAAATACAGCAATCAGTGCTTGCTTTATATCATAAAAAGCACTTTAATAACTATATCCAAATATAATATTTAGGCTAGTAAGATATACAGGCACAAAAAATATAATAAGGCCCATATGCAGTAAGTACAGTAGGAGTATATTTAGACTCCACATTCATTCATGTTGTCACAACTAGCAGGATTTTCTTATTTTTTAGGATGAATAATATTTAATTGTATGCATGTGTCACATTTTTCTTGTCAATTCACTTGCCCATGTACATTTAAATTGCTTTCCATGTCTTGGCTATTGTGAACAATACTTGAATAGATAGTGGGAAGGCCGATATCTCTTCAAGATCCTGATATGAATTCAGATTAAATCATATGGTAGTTCTATTTTTAAATTTTTGAGTGGCTGCCCCAAGTTACATCCCCATAAAAAATGAACTAGGGTTCCCTTTTCTTTATATCCTCACCAAGACTTGGTGTATTTGTACATTTAAATTATTTTTTAATAGACATCCTTATAGGTGTGAGTTGGCTAATGATTTGCATTTCCTTGATGATTAATGATGTTGAACACCTTTTCATACACCTATTGGTCATTTGTATATTTTCTTAGAGAAAAGTTGATTCAGTTCCTTTGCTCATTTACTAGTTGGATTGTTTGTTTTCTTGCTATTGAATTGTAGGAGGTCCCTATGTATTTTGGATATTAACCCTTTATCAGACATATAGCTTGTAAATATCTTCTCCCGTTCTGTAGGTTATCTTTTACTGCGGTTGATTATTTCCTTTGCTGTTCAGAAGCTGATTTTTAAATGTTCTTCATTTTTTTTATTTCTAACCACTTTATTGAGGCATGGTTGACATACTAAAAGCTGTACCCATTTAATATAAACAACTTGATGACTTTAGATAAAAGTATACACCTGTGAAACCATCAGAGCTTTTATTTATGAGAAATGTGCAAGGCTTTCTTTTATGAAAAATCTAAAATAGCCAAACTTATTCAAGCAGAGTAGAATAGTGGTTGCCAGGGTCTGGGAGAAGAGGGAAATAGGGAGGTATTAGTCAAAGGATACTCAATTTCAGTTATGCAGACAAATTAGTCCTAGGGGTCTACTATATACCCCAGTGCCTATAGTTAATAATATTTAACTGTATACTTCAAAATTTGTTAAGAGGTTATATGTTATGTTTGGTCTTATGACATACTAATAATAATAAAGAGGGCTGGAGGAAACTTTGGAGGTGATAGATATGTTTATGGAATAGATTGTGGTGATGGTTTCATGGGTATATATTTATCTTCAAATTCATCAAATTTATATATTAACTAGAGGCCCAATGCATGAAGATTCGTGCAAGAATGGGCCTTCCTTCCCCTGGCTGCCGGCACTGCCTTTCTGCTCTGGCCCCGGAGCCGCCTTTCCACTTTCCCACACTGCCCAGAGGTCTGGAGCAGCTGGGGAGGTGCGAAACGCCTGCATCCCGCCCTGCCCCCAGCCACTTGGCACCTGTATATGCAAATTAACCCACCATCTTTGTTGGTTTAATTTGCATACTCACTCCTGATTGGCTGGTGGGCGTTGCGAAGGTACAGTCAATTTGCATCTTTCTCTTTTATTAGTGTAGATTATGTATAGATTTTGTATATTAATCAACCTTCAGTAAGTATTTTTAAGAAAGAGCCCAGCCAGAGTGCTCAGTGGTTGAGCATCAACCTACAAAACAGGAGGTCACCCGTTTAATTCCCAGTCAGGGCACATGCCTGGATTGCAAGTTTGATCCCCAGTAGGGGGGCATGCAGGAGGCAGTTGATCAATGATTCTCTTTCATCATTGATGTTTCTATCTCTCTCCCCATTTCTTTCCTCTCTGAAATCAGTAAAAATATATTTTTTTTAAAAAAGAAAGAGTATATTTTCCAAAAATAAGCCTTACCTTTTTTCTCTTTGTCTCATACATGCACCCCAAAATCTCAAATATCACTAATTGAATTATGATCACTTATAATAAATTAAATGTTTGGAGGACACCTTAAATGCAATGCAATATCTTTGGATATGCAGTAAGAGTTTGCAAATGCAGGTATTTAAGATAAATGGCATACTGTCATGAACACAGGCATAAGAGACAAAACTGAGTTTGAAACTTGGCTCAACTGCTTCCCAGCTGGTGATTCCAGGCAAGTGTCATCAGGAAACGGAGACAGTAACTGCCCTAGAGGAAGGTTTTCAACATGAAATGATAAATGCACATAATGACTGGGGAAAAGGTCTGTCATTTAATAAACACGCAGTAAACGGTCATCATGTCACTAATCTATTTTGAAGGATAACACGAAAAGAGAAAGAGAAAATAAATGCAAGTAGAAGCGCTGGTAACCTAAATAGTCAGTAAGCTTAATACAAGCCCGGGTTTAGTCTGAGAAAAGTTACTTAAACGTCATTCATTCCCCTTCTCAGTTTTGAAAGAAATCTGATATATTTTTTAGGAGATGGCCTCTACTGTTTTTGCAGATGCTTGCTTTAGGCTCATGATGTAAAACAGCCAAACAAATATGATAGTAAGAAATATGGGATGGGAAAGTGCTAATTTGGTGGCCAAATAGAATTTCTGTGGACGGAGTGATTTTTTGAAAGTGACAGCATGCTTGTCAATACCACATTTCCATACCCATCCCCACGGAGCATGAACCACCACACTCTTGGTGCCAAGGCATCCCGATTGGCTGGGTATAACGTTGGGAAGCTTTATAGCTGAACTTGAAAATAAATCCGCATGATTTGGGGCTTTAAATTCAATTTTTGGAATATTAATCTAAGAGAACAACCGACATTTATCCTACCATTGGCTCTCTTAACAGCATGCCGCTCAATTCTTCTGTGAGTGATTGAGACTCTTCTATTGCCTTCTGTCGCCGTACATTCCACACAAGGCAGCAACTCCTTAATGGATATTTGTTCACCTGTCTTATCTAGTCCAATAAAAAAGCTGACATAAATATACACTTGCATTGCTCTGAGGATTTATTCCAGAGAAATTATCTGCCAGGAAGTTAGTTACATCCAGGAGACATTCATCTCTCCTCCGTGTGCAGGAGGCCACCAGATGGTCGCTCTCCACAGCTCTTGTGGGCTGTGAATTGGCACTAATTGAAACATCAGCGCTCACTTCAAGGCTCCTGTAGAGAAACCACGTCCCCAGATCACCAAGTCCTCTAAACCACGAATTTAGAGTGTGTTGCACTTAATGTTATTTAATGCTATCATTTTGCAAAAATCAGTCACATTTTTATAGAAAATGTTACCCATGTGGTAGAAAAAAAATCCTTGAAATTCTATCATTAACATTTCACATAAGTTTATTCTGATTCTAAATGGCTCCAAATAGCATTTTTTTTCCAAGATGGTATAAAACAGTTCTACGATAAATTTCACTCTAAGAAGGATATTGTTTTGAATTGGTTTGATTTATCTGAAGATATACATTGATTTTTGTTTAATAATGGAAAATAAAAATAAATTACTATTTGATTATCTCCTGTATCATTTTCATGGCCCTAAGCTAAACAGACAAAAACACATTTAAACGGATACTAGCTACTCAAATAAGTAAAGCCCCATCTCATGAGTTTTTCAGAAAATATTTTATATTGGTCAAGCTCCTAATTGTTTACAAAATCCTAATTAAGAAAAGGCTAATATGAAAATAGACCGAACGGCAGAACAACCAAACAACCAGTCGCTATGATGTGCACTAACCACCAGGGGGCGTGCGTGGAACATGGTGGGCATCGGCCACGGCAGGATGGTGGAGCAGGTGAGCAAGGGGCACCAGATCAAGGCAGGGCACCAGTCACTGTTATTGGGGCGAGCCTCTGGTGGTTACTGAAAATTCTTTGCTCCTGCATGCTGTGGGCCCACCCAGTGCTCACACCTGCAGCTGGCACCAGCCTCACTCGCACCCACTGCTGGCCCCACTTGCACCCACAGTAGGTGCTGGAACCACCACTTGCACTCAGTACCAGTGCCTGATGCTGGTCCCAATTGCCCCTGAGGGCTTCTCCATCTCCCCCTGCTCCTGAGGGGCGATCAGGGAAACAACTGTTGCTCGTAACCACTGATGGCACCGGCCCCGCTTGCACCCACTACTGGCACCAGCCCCAATGGCTCCCCACCATCAGTGGGTGTGAGCAGGGGCAGCGGGAGTGGGGCTGCTGGGAGACAGGGGACCAGGGGCTGCAGTGGGAGGGGCCAGGGGGGTGCAGAGGATGGGCCAAGACCCGCCCCTGTGCCTTCAGCAGCCTCATGGGCCACAGTTCCTTTCAAGATGCACGAATTGGTGCACTGGGCCCCTAGTACTGTAATAAAATCTTGATTCAATTTAGCAAATATTGATTGAAAACTCATATGTGCTAATCATTGTGCTAGGCATGATGAAAGAACAAAGAAGGCTATGAAATAATTTCTAAAAATTTGGGGGAGAAATCAGCATAGATGCAGAGATAGAAAGAATGACTTCAGAAAAATTGTGGTGTTATAATAGAGACACAAAATAACTTCTCTTGGACCCAGTTGGCATGGCTCAGTGGTTAAGCATCGACCTATGAACCAGGAGGTCATTGTTCGATCCTGGTCAGGGCACCTGCCTGGATTTCTAGCTCCATACCCAATAGGAGGCATGCAGTAGGCAGCCTATCAATGATTCTCTCTCATCATTGATGTTTCTATCTCTCCCTCTCCCTTGTTCTCTGAAATCAATAAAATATATTTAAAAAAAAAACTTTTCTTAGGAGGAATCAGGAAAAACATTGAGATGTAATGATAAATAAATTGCATTAGAATAGAAGAAGGTGGGGCAAGGACATTCTAGACAGGTAGAGCAAAGTCATCAGAGAATAAAATATGAAAGTAGGAACTTGACCAATATAAAGTATTTTCTGAAAAACTAATGAGATGGGCCATTACCTATTTCAGTAGCTATCATCCGTTAAAGTGTGTTTTTGTCTATTTAGCTCATGGCCATGAAAATGATATGGGAGATAATCAAATAGTAATTTATTTTTATTTCCCATCTTAAAAAAAAATCTATGTATGCCTTCAGAGAAATCAAAACGAAAGAGGTTGAATGAAATTAATAAAATGAGACATGGACTCTACTCTGGAAGTTAATTGGTGACTTTCCCCAAATATAGTTTTTATTGCCATGGCATTTTAAAAATGTTATTAGAAATTAAGGCAGGATAGTAATTTTTTATCCTGAGGTACAGGACTCTTCTTACATCTGGAAGCAAGCTTATTTTTACATTGCACAGCACTGCTTCAGTGTATAAGGGTGAGGTTGAAAGTCAGATTATAAGGAATCGCAGGCTAAATGGTAACCCAGTAGATCCACATAAGAAGTGTTGATGGTATGGTGTTTGAGAAAACATCAGTAGAGGTTAGATAGCCTGTAGAAAAAGTCATAGTTAAGGAAACTCTATTTTAGATTAATTGGTTGGATTTTTAAAAGATTGATTTAGCTAGTAGATCAACTTTAGCCGGGAAAATCAGAGCATGAGCGATCCTGGGAAGCTAGTGAGAGTAGGAAGGCAGAAGTAGTTAAGAACATAAATGTTGGGAGTCCAACAGACCTGTGCTCAAATCCGGACTCTGGTTGTATAACCTCCAGCAAGTTACTGAAACACTTGGAGACTCTTTTCTCATCTACCTGAGTAGGTAGCTTCTCTCCCTCGGTGGGTTTCATGGGTCTCAGCGGGCGTCACTGTGGGTCTTGTAGGTATCATCATTATTGCTCCAGAACGTGGCTATAGCAATGTCACAGAGGTCACATAATTCAGGCAAAACTTAGAAAGTCACACTCCGAAGGCATTTAAAAAGTGGAATGCCTTTAGAAGTGCCTGTTGAAAATCAGTTGACTGGTTTATGGCAGCAAAGAGTCAAAACGTATGTTTCCCAACATGTCCACACTGGAAAAAAAACAAAACAAAAAAAGAAAACACCAATAACTCAAAGTGCAGGGAATGACCAATTGATTTGTTTGAACTAATTTATTTTTATAAAAATGCAGAATATTGTTAAACTTCGGAGAAAAAGTCAAAGGTAGAAACCATTATGTGTGCATCAGTTTTATATCCTATACAACATTGTTTCCTTTCATTTTTGCTTGCCTATATGGCGCAGTCATTGTATGCTTTTTTACATAACACTCATTGAGAGCTACTTCAATAACGAATATTTTGAAGGCAGGGTGTGTAGGAGAAGAAAGTCTGACTGCCTTGTCTCTCATCCCAGCATTCCCATTTTCTCTTGTCTGTCATGACCTCTCCAGTAATAAGAACCAGTAGACTATGGCAAATAGCAATCCAGGAAACAGCTTGCAGATCATTAAACATTCACAAAAACAGTTGGCACTTACAAATGATCCAAGCAGATTTCATGAGACGACATGAAATAATTGAGCTGAACTTTAAGCAAAAGGTGCAATGTTTCAATTTATTTTTCGTGTCAAAATATATCAAGTATACAAAAGAATGCATAGATAGAAATATAAATATTGTAGTTTAAGAAATAAAAATAACATTCACGAGCCTACCACTCACCTTAGGAAAATGAACATTATTATTGCCTTTAAATACCTCTTATTCCTTTCTTCAGTCATATCTCCCTCAGAAATAACCACTACCATTGGATTGGAGGCTGATCATTATCTTGTATTTCAGTATATTTTTCCAATTATGTATGTATCTCCAAAAACTAGACAATCTTTTATAGCTTTTTTTACCTTTATATAAATAAAATGATATTATCTGTATTTTTAAAACTTGCTTTTTGCTCAATATTAAAATGTTGAGATTTAATTATGTATATTCATATTGCTGTGAATTAACTTGTCTTCACTGGTATATAACACACCATTCTATAAATATACCTCTATTTATTTTTACTTCAGCCAATAGTTTGGGGTCATTTCCCAGTGGTTTTCTATTACAAAAAAAATGTTATTATAGACATTTATAGAATATCCCTTGGTACACTCATGCAAGAGTTTGTCTAGGACGGTAATACTAGTATAGCTAAGATCGCAATTTCTCAGTCCAAGTTTTTGTGCACCTTCAATCTTACCAGATAATACCAAACTCTTTCCAAATTGCATGTACCAATTTACACACCTACAAGTAGAAGACAAAAGATCCTATTGATAAATACCCTTCCTAATATTTTATATTTTTGGAACTCTTAATTTTTGCCACATGGATATATATTACCAGATTCCTATCTGCTGGGGGGGGAAAAAAAGAGAGAAAGCAAAATTTTACATGATCACATAATTCATAGGTGAATAGGAAATAGTTTTTTACTATTTATGACTTTAACTCATATTTGGAAGAGACTCTGGTAATGACATGCATTGAAATATAGCCTGTAAATTTTTTTTAGCAACTAAGATTATAGATAGCCAGTTCTTTGCTATTTTTGCTAATTAAAAAGGAAGAAGAGCAATGATAGAAAAAATAGCAGAAAAATAAACAATGAATTATATGTGCTCAGACACATAATCTTCCCATATCTTGACAAATGCATATTTGTGCCTAGCCTCCCTTATGCTTTATGGCATGACAGCTGTTTTTGGAAGCTCAAAGCATAATTCCACTGATAACTTACGTGATGTATAAATGGATTTGACCACTTGGTAAAAACAGTAGGATTGCATGATGTAATTATTTCAAATTAATAGCATTTATCGACTTGCATATGAGATGATGTGTCATAGTATTAGAGGTAGAGGTTTTGCATTGATTATTGATTAACTTTTCAACTGTGAGCAGTAACTGGAATTATCAAGATTGCTTAGACTTTATAAATTGAATGTTTCATTAGCCCAATTTAATCCTGAGGAGGTAAAGGATTTAAAACTTTATTGATTACATTGAACCACAGCATATCATTTTTTTCATCTTCACTCAAAGATATATTTTTATTGTTTTAGAGAGAGAGGAAGGGAAATGTGAGAGAGAAACATCTAATGCTTGCTTCCCATATGCGCCCCAATCAGGAATCAAACCCAAAACCTGTTAGTGCACTGGGCCAGGACAGAACCACAGTATGTCTTAGAGAATTGTGGAGCTACCATGTTAGTAGGTGAGAAACATTATTAACTTAAAATGAAAATTTCCATGTTTATGTCTGCTTTATAGGCTTTTGTTTAGATGTAATATAAAGAAAGAACTATTTAAACCTTATTTCTTTTTCTCTTCTTGTACAATGATTTTTGTTTTTATTGATTGATGTGAGAGAGAGAGAGAGATTTATTGTTCAACTTATTTATGCATTTACTAGAGGCCTGGTGCACGAAATTCGTGCACAGGGCGGGGGGTGGAGGGGGTCCCTCAGCCCGGCCTGCAACAACGCCAGCGTCCCATGCCCCAGCCTCTGGCCAGAGGCCCCTCCTTTCTTCCCTCCACACGGCCAGGGTGTTGGATGCTGGGCTCACGTTGCCGGGGCAACACTGCCAGCATCCTGTCCCGGCTGCTATGGGCGCTTCCATCTTTGTGACAGAGTGATGGTTAATTTGCATATTACCCTTTTATTAGATAGGATTGGTTGATTCTAGTATGTGCCCTGGCCAGGGATCAAGCCTCCAATCTTGATGTACTGGGACGATGCTCTAACCAACTGAGCTATATACGACCAGGGCGGTGCAATGATTTTTAAAGCAACGTTCAGTATTCTTTAAGCTCCTCACTGCAATATTTCGCATAAATCCATCATTACTTCCGTATGACTTTCTTGGTTCTCATTGCCAAAGTCAGGACAGAATCTATAAAATCCTTAATCATTGACACCATTTCCCTGGGATTAAACTCGAACTCAGCCATGAAGATACTAATGAGTCTTACGATGACTCCATGAGCAGCCTTCGCGGTGACAGCTGGGAATGTGTGGCCAGTGTGTGTGCCACGCTGATGGAACTTTTTTTAACAATAGCTTTTGAGTTTGGCATAGGGGAGAAGACAGCCAGCTTTTTCTCACAATGCCAAACCTGGAATCATTCCCATCGCTTCCTCATCACACGGTCCTTAAAACCTCCCTCCGCTTGAATAATGAAAAGGGGGCGATATGAAAATTGCATGAAAGGAGGCTGCCCGGGCCAGGCAGGGAGGAGGTAATTACATGTGCCGCACAGCTGGAGTGGGTGCTCCGAGGCAGGCTTTGAAGTGACAGGAGTTAATTGCCTCGGTTTCAGGGCTGAAGAGAAGGCAGGTGAAGAAGCAAAGGGAAGGGCGCAAGTCCCAAGAGGGTGTCACATTTAGAAATTCGATTTCTTTTTTTTGTTTTTTTAAAAAAAAGGATGATTCCAAATTAGAAACGGACATAAGAAGGGAGACGGGGAACCACTTTTTCCAACGGGCAAACCGAAAAGGGAGAATGTTGCAGGATGAGAGCATGTGCTCCCAGCTGGCCGCCCCCCGACACACACACACACCAAGCACATGAGACAGGGCCGCCTCCCCTCCACCAGGCTGCTGTCCCCCCTGACACTGGCCACAGGGCACCCAGGGAAGAAACAGCACATGCCCCTGCCTCTGTGTGCTGACAGGGGCTTCCGTCTCGGGTTGGGTACCCCAGGGCCATGGAAACCAGGAGGCGTGCAGGCCGGTCTCCAGCTGAAAGGCACAAAGGCTTTGAAAGAGACCCTCTGGGTGGCATTTCTCTAATGAAGGCGGCACCGCTTTGTGCCAGCTGTGTGAGTCTGTCACAAAGGAGAGAAGGTGGCTGTGCGCGAGGGTAGGTGTCACACTGAAAATGGAAGTTTCACAAGGAAAAAGAGTAAGCTGTGCTATCCACCGGGGCTCTGTGCGCCTTCCCCAGAGGCCTGCTTGTACCGGGCTGGTTGGACATGAGCGATGCCGCTCTGTCCTGGTGGGAGAACAACAAACACAGCATCTGACACAGACAGCCTTCCCTCCTGAAGGCGCTCAGGGGGAGTGGCTCACAGAATCCCCAGAAAAGCAGTCTTCTTGGATTCGGTACAGTAACGGTGCCTTCTACCAAGGCGGAGAGGTATAGGAGCTTTTGTAAGGAGCCTGGTGTGATACGTTATCACGCTGGCTGAAGGAGAGCACCACTAGACGGTTCATTGATAGCAAGGGATTAATTGCATGGCATTAAAAAGTTTAAGAATGACCGGGGTTTGCTCAGGGAATGAAAGCTTACTGTTGAGTGTTCATACATCCTTCAAATATATCCATTTAATTACTCACTCTCCCCCACGCTTTGGACACTTCATTTTGATGAGCTAAATGTGTTTTTGAAGACTTTTTCTTTAGTTTGCTGAAAAAGTCAAAAATCTTGTCGAAGCTAGAATGTAAACACAAACACTAAATCACTTCCTAAATATCTGTCAGCAATTTACAATCCCATGGCCTCGCGGCAATTTAAAATCTCTTAATGTTTCATCATTCTCGCCAGGGGAGAGCAGCTTAAAATTATCAAGGCAAATACATCTTTCTCCTCCAGATTCAACGCAATCCAGATTTCTCATTAGAAGGCTTATTTAGAGTAACATGATGTAATGTGCTTGCTCATAATGGACAGCTGTGTTGATCAGCCTGCACACAGATTAAAGGTACAGATATATTTACAATTTTTAAAGTAAAGCTATTTCAGTCATTTTGTATGTTTATATACACCTTTGCATGAAAAATTCCACCTTAATTATTCTGTATGTTGTCAATTTTATTTTCATCTCACCATTCTGATGCTTATTAAAAAAAAAACTAAAAAAAAACAGGGTGTTTAGGAAGGAAAGCAGAACACACATTTTATGGTCCTTAGAGTGTTTTTAATGAGTGAATCTACACACATGTACACAGTTAAAAAGGTCATAACACATCCATGCACAATTTACAAAAGTATTTGGGAGATTCACGGAGGAGCGTAGTTGAAAGAAATTAAAGATCGTCTTTAAACTACTCTCCAGTCCCTGGACAAAACTGTACTTAAGTCGGACCAGAGGAGAGTTTTGACGGAGTTTTTAAGAAGAAATTTACTCACCAGTCTATCTCCTAAACACTCTTCCTATATACCCATGACATCTAGCATAGTGGAAGGAGCACTTTTTTCCTTATTCTTTTCTTGGTATTGAAGACGAATCTTGAACTACAATTTCAAAATGATAAACTCTCTCAAGCCAGGCTTCTTGCAAAATGGATCAGGGTCCAGTTTCATCATTGTATCCATCAGTGTTGGCTGCTAGCTCTATCACGCATTATACAGGAGCAGAGAGCCCATTCAAACATAGACTCCCATCTCTGGGGCCGCCAGGGACTCAGTGAAAACCCTGATTTGCTTTGACAGCAAGAGTTTATAACACATACCTTCCATCACACAGGGGTAAGAACTAGCCAGATATTGCTTTTTGGTGGTGACCTTATTTTAACCCCTAAATCATCCCTTTGGTTCTAGAATAAATTCTCTAATCTTTCATTATTGTTATTTAACTGTATATAGCACCAGCCCTGATACAGTAAGACGTTGCTGATTTCCTTCGTATTGGATATTATTCAAGCTGATGAAGAGAAACTCTGTACCACATTTATTTTTTTATGGTAGTCAAACTCTGACTGCATTTCTTACAAGCAAAGTGCTTTTTTACTGACCAACTGTTGCTTGAACACCTGTCATATGGCCATGATTGTTAAATACATATCAGGGACACAAAGGAAAGAGGAAAAAATAATGCAGTTGCTGACCTCTAGGGATATACAGTTTATAAAACTAATATAAGAAGTTGTCACAATTATATAGATAATACATATTAACATGTATGTATGCATATGCATGTATGTATATACATGTATGCATGTGTATATACATATGTATGTGCATATATGTATATGTGGATAAACACATTTACATTTTCACATACATTCTGAGACATATGGCATTCAGAAGTGATCTAATATTCAGACTAGAAATTTCTAATTGGATAAGAGTCATTGATGAAACAGAAGAAACTTTCAACAAATTATAACAAGTAAAAATTAATATAAATTAAAAAGTTAGAAAATGAATCGAGACATCTAAACAATCTCTCCAAACTCCCTTGTTAGCCCCAATTCCTAGACCATTTGGTTTGATTGGTTCAGGTTTTAAATCATCTATTCCACTAGAGATAGATATCATGTTTGAAAAAAAGGAGAGAGCAAATGCATTAAAAAGAACTTGCTTTATTGATACATTAACTAACAACAAAAACTGTAAGTCCAACTCTTTTCTTTCTCAGTTTTTTAATCCATTGTTAGACAAAATAAAAACTTTTTAAAGAATTTTAAAAACAGTGAAAGAAATCTGTCCATTTGTATTGATGAGTAATCATCAAGCAATCTATTTTATTTTCTGCACAGCATTTTTGGATGTAAGATAAGCAATTTATCCAATCGAAAGCCCCAAATATTAGATGAATGCTTACATTTTTAATAACACACAGGCACATATGGTCAAATCAATTCTAAATTTAGAAAATCTCAGGTAAACTTGCTAGCTACAGGGTTAGAGACCGTCCGTGCTAAATGGTGTAATCATTGCTGAATTAGTTCACCAGGGTGCATGCCAGCAAGCCACAGGTGACTTCTTCCAAGCATGAAGAGCTGTGGTTTAAATGTTCCTTGCACACGTCCTACCGTAAGAACAGGAAGGCTTGCACCAGGCTTGCACCAGCTCGCAATGGGTGTTCCTGCCCGGTCTCCTGGAATCTGAACTGTGGCTGCACAGTCATGTGGAACGGCCCACAGCTTTCTCTCCTGTCCCTCAGCTGACTGTTCCGGTCCTAACAACTTGCTTACGTAGATCCACAGAATGTGATGTGCTTTTCCTGTTGGTCAGTCTTATCTTATTGTCCCCATCCCCTAGCACAGTGGTCGGCAAACCACGGCTCGCGAGCCACATGCGGCTCTTTGGCCCCTTGAGTGTGGCTCTTCCACAAAATACCACGTACCCTAATTAAGTTAATAACAATGTACCTACCTATATAGTTTAAGTTTAAAAAATTTGGCTCTCCAAAGAAATTTCAATCGTTGTACTGTTGATATTTGGCTCTGTTGGCTAATGAGTTTGCCGACCACTGCCCTAGCATCACACAAAATATACCACCTTTACCTAGAAGTCTCCACAAATCCTCCATTCCTCCAAACTCTCTTCCTTATGAATAGACGGTGCTGTGAGATGCATAAGCAAAAGGTAACATGGCCAATATCCAATGGTCACCAAAGAACAAACTGAAAGTTCATCCTTGGGAGAATGGGGGTAGTCATACATTTCAATATCAAAATGATGCTTTCCTTTGATATTAAGCAAAATCAAGGTCACATTGACTCATAGGTAGAGTGATGTGGGAGGGGGAAGGAGGGAGAGTATGCCTTATATATCTGAATTTATTTAAATGTGACCATGACGCTCAGTGGCTTATGGAATGATTGGGACTATAGTTAGAACTTTTATCTTGGTTTGCCAGGGACAGTTGAGAATTTTACCTTTTCCTAGTGTAGTTATTACTAGCATCTTTTTTACTCTTAAAAGTGACCTAGTTTGTACAATAAACCTCATGATCTTATTGTCAATAGTCAGAGACATCAGCATGGTAGGATGACTTATAAAACATGGATTCACTGAGAGAAGAATGTGATGGCTTGTGGAGAGCAGTGGGCCAGCGTGAGACAGTGAGGGCCAGGAGGCCAGGGTGCGAGGTGGAGGCTGTGAGTTCTGTGCGGGGGAGAATGAACGTATTTGCTTTTGTGGAGCACAGTGTTTGACTTTCAGTGTTACCGAAAATGAGATCAACTACGCAGAGAGGATCCTAGTGATTACGAATTTTGAAACCCTTAATTTAGAATTCTAATTAGGCTGTAGCCAGTCGTCATTTTCCTTCTCAGAACGGGAGCTTTGCCGAAGGACTCTTGATTCTCATTGCTTCAGAAAGTCTCAGTTGAACATGCGAGAAACTGAAATCAGCAGAAGTGTTTGTTGTCCTGGCAGACATGGCGTGGGAGGACTAGGGACCATATTTGTGCCTATGCAGTCATTTCCTCAAGTTCAGTCCATTTCAAAATAAAAAATAAACTAAGGAATAAATTCACATTGGCCTAACAAATGATGAAGAATGTAAGATATTAAAGTTGGAAGTTACTTTCTTCAAGATGAAAAATCTGTGGAATGACTGTTTCTTTCTATTCATAATAATGAGATGAAACCTCAGCGAGATGGAAAAGACTGTGGGCTGAGAGTCCCTGGCTGGGGTTTTTGTTTCTTTTTCCCCAATAGTTAACTCTGACCATGGCTTCTTATCTGTAAACTGATGAATCTGAACTCAATTAACTATTGGTCTATAAAGAGCTTTAACTTTTTTCTTTGAAGTCTATGAAAAGGCTGTTATTGCTAAGAGTTACTACTAATTACATTTCCAGTGTAAAGTTGACCTCATTTAAAATAAGTTTTAAATATGTAAATCTGCATTCAACATTTCATGTTTAAAACATACTTTTATAGATCACTGATAAATCCAGGAACACACGGTTTTAACATAAATGCTATGAAAACAGTAGACAGTATCACTCTCAGCTTAGACTAAATGAGTATCTTGTCTTCCTTCTTATCGTCAGAGTGCTGGTATGTCAAGGAGCAGGTATGCAGAAAATCTCACGTGCTTGGGACATTATCACTCTTCACTAAGTGAAGCAAAAAGAGCCTCCTGGGTAGACTGTCCCTAATGAACAGAGTTGACATTAAAATGTGGCAGGCCCTAACTGGTTTGCCTCAGTGGATAGAGCGTCGACCTGTGGACTCAAGAGTCCCAGGTTCGATTACGGTCAAGGGCATGTACTTTGGTTGCAGGCACATCCCCAGTGGGGAGTGTGTAGGATACAGCTGATCAATGTTTCTCTCTCATCGATGTTTCTAACTCTCTATCCCTCTCCCTTCCTCTCTGTAAAAAATCAATAAAATATATATATTTTTTTAAAAAATAAAATGTGGCAGGCTGACAGACTAATCAGAAGAACTCAAACGTTCTTGCTGCATGTGTATGAGTGGCCAGAGATGGGAGAGAGACAAAATTATTATCGTAATTTGTTTTGCCATTGCAGTATACATTTTAATTGACACAAAGTTGTTTAAAGGTTGAAATTTGAAGAATGTTGAGTTCATAAAAGATTACTTATGTGGAAAGTTCATGATAGCTAAGTGAAGGCAGGGCCTGTGACATATACATATTTCTATGTCCATATACATAGCATGTCCTCATACATATTTCTTTAATAAATGATCAATAACTAACACTGAAAGCTCCATAGAACAGGGATGTTTGTGTCTTTTGTTGACTGATGTATACCAAGGTCCTAGGAGACTGACTGACACATAGTAGGTGTCAATAAACATTTGTTGAAAGCAAGAATAGATGACACACAGCAAAAACATCTCTTTTTCTCACCTCAGCTTATTGAGTAATATATTGATTAAAATGTCCTTTTCAAAAATGTAGCATTTAGAAAGAATCTTAGCAATTTTGTTGTGGGGATAGCAAAAATATTATGGTGAATGCAAGATATATAAAACACACCTATGCACTACCTTTAATCTTCAGCACGAAATATTAACTTACTGGATATGAAAATGTTTTCAATCGTTTCTTCGTAAAATGGAGTAGTCAAGATATTAGCATGAAATATAACCACTCCCTGAGTGTGTTTTCTGGTTATTTATTGCTGCATATCCAAATGTTCCTGCCCTAAAAGACAATGAGCGTGAACAGCTCTTACAGTCTCTGTGTGCCAGATCGTGGAGGATGGCTTCACGAGGCAGTCCTGACTCAGTGTCTCTTAGGAAGTTGTAGCCAAGATATCAGCCAGGGCTGGACTCATCTAAAGGTTCATCTAGCCTGGCTGGAGTGGCTCAGGGGGTCCCAGGTTCAATTCCAGTCAAGGTACATACCTGGGTTGCAGGCTTAATCCCCAGTAGCAGGGGGGTGAAGGGGAGAGGGGACAAGGGGGGGGGGGGGGGCGTGTAGGAGGCAGCCAAGCAATGATTCTCTCTCATCATTGATGTTTCTATCTCTCTCTCCCTCTCCCTTCCTCTCTGAAATAAATAAAAATATATTTTTAAAAAATAATAAAGGCTCATCTAGAGGTTGAGGATCTGTTTTAAAGGCACCCACATGACTGATAGATTGGTGCTGAGACCTGAGACTCCCGACCCAGGACTCGTCAGGGCCTCCCCGTGCCCTGTCATGGCAGCCAGCTCCCCGCAGAATGCGTGGTGAGGAGGGCTCAGGAGAGAAGCCCAGCGTCTTTTGTGGCCTGGCCTCACAAATCGCAGTCACTCTCACAATATTCTATTTCTTTTTTTTAATTTTTATTTTTTTATTGTCTAAGTTTTACATATGTCTCCTTTTTCCCCAATTAACCCCCCAGCCTTTCCCACCCTGAGCAAGCCCCCACCACCCCAGTGTCTGTGTCCATTGGTTATGCTAATATGCATGCATACAAGTCCTTTCGTTGCCCTCTAACCCCCCTCCCCTACCATTTTTCTCTAGATTGATCTATTCTTATTCAGCAAATTATGTTGATCCTTATATCCACATGAGTGAGAACATGTGATATTTATCCTTCTCCGACTGGCTTATTTTGCTTAGCACCGTGGTCAGCAAACTGCGGCTCGTGAGCCACATGTGGCTCTTTGGCCCCTTGAGTGTGGCTCTTCCACAAAATACCATGGCCTGGGCGAGTCTATTTTGAAGAAGTGGTGTTAGAAGAAGTTTAAGTTTAAAAAAGTTGGCTCTCCAAAGAAATTTCAATCGTTGTCCTGTTGATATTTGGCTCTGTTGACTAATGAGTTTGCCGACCACGGGCTTAGCATTATACTCTCCAAATGGTCAAAGGACCTAAATAGACACTTTTTGAAAGAGGACATACAGAAGGCCCAGAGACATATGAAAACATGCTCAAAGTCACTACCGGTAATCACCCGAGAGATGCATATCAAAACGAAATGTGATACCATCTCACACCTGTCAGAATGGCTATCATCAACAAATCAACAAATGACAAGTGCTGGAGAGGATGCGGAGAAAAAGGAACCCTCGTGCCCTGCTGGTGGGAATGCAGACTGGTGCAGCTACTGTGGAGAACAATATGGAGTTTCCTCAAAAAACTAAAAATGGAACTGCCATTTGACCCAGTGATCCCACTTCTAGGAATATATCCCAAGAAACCAGAACCACCAATCAGAAAGGATATATGCACCCTTATGTTCATAGCAGCACAATTCACCATAGCTAAGCTTTGGGAACAGCTAAGTGCCCATCAGCAGATGAGTGGATTAAAAAACTGTGGTACAGCCCTGACCGGTTTGGCTCAGTGGATAGAGCATCAGCCTGTGGACTGAAGGGTCCCAGGTTCGATTCCAGTCAAGGGCATGTACCTTGGTTGCAGGCACATCCCCAGTGGGGAGTGTGCAGGAGGCAGCTGATTGATGTTTCTCTCTCATCAATGTTTCTAACTCTCTATCCCTCTCCCTTCCTCTCTGTAAAAAATTAATAAAAATATATTTTAAAAAATAAATAAAAAAAACTGTGGTACATCTACACAATGGAATACTATGCCGCTGTAAATATTCTATTTCTTCAGAGTATCACTGTGTACAGCCACGTGCAGGAGAAGGGAGGGGTCCGGCTGCTTCTTTTGATGGGAGAGATTCCTAATCATCTGTGGGCATATGTTAAAATCACTAAAATGTGAACAATGACTTAACTGGTTTCTATGTGAGCTCCTTATCCCTTGGTGCTGCCACTTAGGGGGAAATATGAGGTTGTGAGAGTTTCAATTTTATAATAATCCGAGTCATATAGTCCTCCATGAAGAGATGCCTGCACACTGGGGATTTCTCCAAAAACAAACTAGTCAGATGATTATTTCTATTTCTACTTCATTTTGTCTGTGAGTACACCTTACATGGATAGGAAACCGTTGTGGGCCTCATCTTTACTGTGTGAATTACTGTGTGTTTCCGTAAGATCCTCCTGGGGACACATTCAAAATGTGAGCCTCCCTGGGCTGCAGCCCAAGCTGAGTAAACTCGAATCCTGTGTACAGGATGCTGGGATCTTCATTTCTAAGGAGCACCTAAGAGGCTGTGCATGCCCTCTCACAGTCTGAGGTACAAAGAACTGGTAAAGCAGGGCCTCACCTGGAGTGCAGCCTTGCTAGGAAGGATGTGTGGCTAACATTCCCACTGCCAGGGCCTGGTTAATGGAAATAAGATTGAAAACGTTTGGTGGGTCTTTTTGTGTGTTTTTTTTTTAATTATATGCACTACAGCTCAAATTGAACGTCTAGAGGAAAATCATCATGTTTTCCACAACTCTGCTGTAGGCTAGAGACTAAGCAGGAAATACTGATGGGCTTAAATCATCACAGAAACCTGGGAAAGTTTTACAGTGAAAAACTGCCTCATTTCAAATTAGGTTTCTGAGTTGCAAAGCACAGAAGGCAAAGAAATCAGGCATCGCTCTCACCACTGCAGAAGGACATTGCGGATGCGTTGCTTTATAATGATAAGGGGGGAGAGAATGCCCCAACAGTGACTCTTCCCAGCCAACAGCAATGTTGGCCATTACCTTCTCCTGAGAATAAGGAAATGAACCATTGTGTGTGTTTTTATAAAATGTCAGAAAGTAATTAAATGAATAGCTCTAACGTTATTAAATTTTAATTGCAGGGAAACAACTTTCAATGTACGTCATTTCACATTCCTTTTCAAGCCAATTTGGAGCCTCCAGGAAAGTGGCCCTCAGCTCTACCTTTTCCCATTCATTCACAGCTGGAGGAGTGCAGGGAACAACATATGATCCTATATCATAAAAGGCTAATATGCAAATTGACCAAACAACAGAATGACCGGTCGCTATGATGTGCACTGACCACCAGGGGGCAGGCGCTCAATGCAGGAGCTGCCCCCTGGTGGTCAGTGCATTCCCACAGGGGGAGCACCACTCAGCCAGAAGCCAGGCTGACAGCTGGCGAGCACAACAGTGGTGATGGGAGCCTCTCCCGCCTCCACTGCAGGCGGGTGTTAAGGAGTGAGGGGTCCCAGATTGCGAGAGCCCCAGACTGTGAGAGGGATGTCCACCTGCCAGCTTAGGCCCTGAGGGGTCCCAAGCTGCGAGAGGGCGCAGGCCGGGATGAGGGAACCCCACCCAGGGCACAAATCTCGTGCACCAGGCCTCTAGTGTGGGGATATAAAGGAATGACACCTTTACTGGTATAATGGACACCTTCTGGACACACCCATGCAAAAAAGTATAACCTTCCAAAACACTCATTTTGTCAGATCATAGATTTTTCTGCAGATACAATTGACGCATTTAGGGATTATTCTCAAAATTGGTTAATAAATTATGCACAAAACAAAACAAGTTATCTGTATGCTTTATAGAGGGTATGAATATGAGTCTCAGATATAAGAGCTAGTGAGTGCCAGAGCCGGAATGTGAACCACATCTTTCGGAGCCACAAAGTCCATCCTAACATCTCCCCACCTCCCTCCTCAATGAGGTACTTACAGGTTACTTTTGACCACAAGAGGCTTACTCACTTGAATTCCCAGGTTTTCACCAAACTTTATGTGAATGTTTTATTTATTATTTGCAATTAGTCTTTTCTTAGCTGTAATTCTAAATCTTCCGATGTAAATAGCATTATTTTACATGGATTCATTGTATAGTTCCACACACACAAATAGGTGGGGGTCATGGTAGGAATCGATTTTTAATCACTAATGTATTCATGATGCATACTTTATATATTCAAATTTAGAAATGGAATCATAATGATACCCTAAATTTGTGTACAAAAAATTATAATGTCTGATATGAAAAAGACAATATATATATATGCATGTAAATTCATTTGAAATCTATATTTAACCTGCGTGATAGGCAGGGCTTATTTTATTGACCCTGAAGGACTAGGACCAAACAAGTTAGATAATTCGATTAAAACTGCAGTACTGAAAACATCGCTGTCTGATGTAGTTCATACCCAAATCTGAAGTCCCATTTCACCTCTCAGATGAGAAGCTTTTTGATCACTGTTCTCCTGGGGGAGAAAAAAAATATTTTCTTACTTTCTTTTTGACACCTACTGGCTATTTAGTAGTAAAAAAGGGGAAAGAAATAAAAGGAAGGAAGGAAGGAAGGAAGGAAGGAAGGAAGGAAGGAAGGAAGGAAGGAAGGAAGGAAGGAAGGAAGGAAGGAAGGAAGGAAGGAAGGAAGGAAGGAAGGAAGGGAGGAAGGAAAGAGAGAGAGAGGGGGGGAGGAAGGAAAGAGAGAGAGAGAGAGAAGGGAGGAGGAAGGAAGGAAGGAAGGAAGGAAGGAAGAAAGGAAGGAAGGAAGGAAGGAAGGAAGGAAGGAAGGAAGGAAGGAAGGAAGGAGGAAGGAAGGAAGGAGCAAATTACATAACTTAAACTTTTAATAGATAAAAACATTTTTATCTGTTTTCAGGTTATATATTAGATCAAAACTACCCCCAAACCTCGCCATCTTAAACAAGATTGAGTCAAGAATCTTATCAGGGCTCAGCTAGGTGATTCTTTAGATCCACACAGTGTCAACTGAGGTCACGGGGTGGTATTTGTCTACTTATGGTCTCTAAACCTGTGGGTCTCAGATGGATGAACGAGTCTGGCATGAAAGACAGCTTAGGTCAACATGCCCGTGTCTGGGCTGGCAACTGTTCTCAGCCGGGCCTGTTTATACCAAGTGCTGACACAACACGTGGTCTCTGGAGCTCTTGAGTGTATTAGTCCCAGGGCTGCCGGCCTTCTTCCACAGCGTCTGAGAGCTCCTAGAGGTTGTGTTTCAATAGGAAGTGAAAAGAATATATAATTAAAAATAGTTGGCCCAGCCAGCATGGCTCAGCAGTTGAGCGTCAACGTATGAACCAGGAGGTCATGGTTCGATTCCTGGTCGGGGCACATGCCCAGGTTGCGGAGTGCATCCCCAGGGTGGAGTGTGCAGGAGGTGGCTGATCTATGGTTCTCTCTCATCATTGATGTTTCTATCTCTCTCTCCCTCTCCCTTGCTCATTCTGAAGTCAATAAAAATATATTTTAAGAAAATAGTTGTCTCTGTGGAGTGAAACAAGTGGGGACCAGTGGTACCAAATTATTTTAGGATATTTAATTGCTCTTGTCACATGTAAGAGCGTAATTAAAAACACTTAAATACTAAAAGGATATTTCTTTATAAGTTATAGAGGACAAGAGTAAGAAGCTGAACTGTGGTGGATTGGTCACACCTCTACATTTTAAGATAATTTTGTTTGAGGGTAAGAGTGTATGGAAACAATATCAAGTAGTCTTGAAAAAGCATCTGTGACCAATGTAAACCTTTGCCACTGTTTTTCTGTTTATCAGTCCACTGATTATAGAGTGAGGATGAAGGAACCACGTATAATGTGCAATCTTAATAGCATAGCATTGCATGCATTGAATAGATATCCTAATTGAGGAAATCCAGATAAAATTAAAATTCATTAGTAGTTTATTCATTGGTCAAGTAACAGCCCACAAGAGTGCAAAGACACATTTATCATCCATCTGCAGATCCCCATTGCACAGATGTCACAGAACAGGTTCAAGGTGAAATTTTGAGCAGTTATTGGATATTTCAACGTAAAGCTGCTTGGATTTCCAAATTATGCAAGTCTCTTTTGTTGGAAAGCCACTTCATTATGTCAAAACTACAACCTGAATGCTTGAAAATGGCATAACCATAAGGTCCTATTTTATTTCTCCTCTGCCAGAGAGAACAGTTCAGAGAGATCTGAGCAGCAGGAGAACATGGAGGAGAAAGTGCTGAGGAATGACTGTTTCTGGCCTAGACTGCAAGAGCATAACAGGAAAAAATGTAAGTGCACAGACCGTTATTGACCTTCTATCACCATGGAAACTCACCTGCTCTTTTTGTTTGTTTGTGACATTTGGTTATCCAGTTATCCAGTAAGCAAACCCAACAACCTCCTTGTACAAATGAAATGGAAACTAGTGCAGGAACTCTTTCTTAGATAATGTATGTTTTAATGTTATTGACTGGAAAGAATGCCTTTCCCAGAAAGAACTCTGGTGGTGGACATTTCAGATGGGCCAATGAAGATGTTTCCATGTAGCAGCTCTCTCAAATCCCTCAAATTTGTACCCAATTAGCCACTATTCCGATGCCGAACCTGAAGACGTGGGTTGGATTGGGTAACATAGATGGTAGAGACATGGGAAAGGTGGCCTCATTTTCTTTAAGGCCACGTACACAGAGGAAAAAATACTCCATGCTTGTTTCT
Source organism: Ia io (assembly GCA_025583905.1). Taxonomy (NCBI): domain Eukaryota; kingdom Metazoa; phylum Chordata; class Mammalia; order Chiroptera; family Vespertilionidae; genus Ia; species Ia io. The sequence continues at coordinate 4,466,081 of JAJQQW010000013.1, forward strand.
TTGTTTTTTCTCATTTTGGGATTCCTCTCAAAATCTTCCATTTTTATATTTATTGAAATGGAGACAACTCATTTTAATATTTTTCTAAGAAATAAAAAGATATCAAATAGAACTAGAATTTAATTTTTCTCATTAACACTCAAAAATTAATTTTAATTTCATGAAATATCAAAAAAATGTAAAATGCTGACTGCTCAAACAGTTCTGGACTAGAAGTTGAAGATTGTGGCTTCTAGTTCTGTCTTTATCATCAAATCCTCACACAGTCTCTACCTATCCCGGTGTTCATGTAGACCAAGTGGGAAGGGAAAGAAAATGTTATCTATATTTTATGCTTATTATTGAGGTGTTTCATAAGGTATAGAATATAATTTTAAAATACTGTGTCAGTAATAATATATTGTTTTGATAGATGTATACAGTTACTCTAGCAAATGACTACTAACACTTGCTTAAATCCAAAAACAAATTACTTTTTAAATATTTTTTTAATTTTTGAGGTATAAATCATATAACAAATTGTCTTTAAATACTATAAAGTACAAAAACATTCAGTGCCATCATCCTAGCAGAAATAATGTGTTTATATCACTTTTTTTTTAAAGATAAAAATTATTTCCTTCTTGTCAGAGTTGGAAGATAGAAGCAGTCCTTGGTTAGACACAAAAACAATGTCTCAATTTAAAATATTATCCACAAAATCCATCCCCAATGAAAATATAGGTTAATTTAAGAAAATTAAAAATTTTTAGGGAAAATATTATGAAGGGATAGAATTAGTAGTTCCATTAAAAATACTTTTTTCCTATTCCACATCAATTTAACCAAATAAGAGAAAAGTAAGGAATTAAAACTTCTCTCTGGTTTGGATAGAATAAAAGTTAATGAGAAAAGATAAAGTTAGAGAAGTAGAGAGGAATTGGACTTACAGAACATGTAAATTCCAGAGGGAGAATTTGAGACATTATTCCTTAGGCAATTTTGAATCATAAAAGAACATTGAGGTGGGAAGTGTCAAAATTATAGGCCACTTTTAAAAAGATTGATCTTGACTATAAATGAAATGGGTCAGAATGAAGAAAAACTAGAGATAAGGAGACCCATTAGGAAACAAAGAAACGGGTGGACTCCAGATGGAAAAAGAGCCTGGAATATGTATTTTGCAATGGAAATAAGAAGGACAAATTGATGTGAATGATGTTCCAAGGGAAAATTTGAAGGGCTTGGGAATTAATTGGATGTGGTAGGTAAGGCAGATCATTCAGAGATAGCTCAGAAATATCAGGTCTGGAGAACTGCAGATAGTAGTATGAACTGAGAACAAAAATAAAATAAAACCGGGTGATTAAAAAAATATTACTGACAGGAGGTACTAATTTAGATTAGGTGTCAAGCTATGCCATAGTGAAAAATTGCATTTCACATAAGACCTGAATAAAATAAGAGATAGGCGAAGGCCTGAGGGAAGAATATCTTGGCAGAAGGATAATCAAGGAAAAATGTCCCGGAAGAATTAGATTGGCACTCTGGAGGGCAAGAAAGGCCAAGGTGCCTGGAGCAGAGAGGATGGGAGGGAAATTTGTGGGTGATAAGGTCAGAAGAGACAGCTAAGCATGAGTCACAGCATGAAGGACGGATCCATAGGCTCTGCGGAAGCATTTGGATTTATTCTAAGTGCAAGAAAAGGCGCTGGAATGTTTTCAGCTATGGGTATCTATTCTAGTTAAGTTTTTACAAACAGCTCTGCCTACTGATTGTAGGATGGGTTTAGTGGGGGGCAAAATTTGAAGCAGAAGACCAGTTGAAAGATTGGTGCGAAAACACAAGTAAGAAATGATGGTTGTCAGACCTAGGGTAGTAGCAGCCGGGATCGGAGTCATGAGAAAGAAGAACAAAGCTCAAGGCATCGCACTTCCTGTATTATATCATTCTCTCTGCCTTTATATGTTTGACATTTTACATAATAGAAAATTTGAAAATTAAAAAAATACTTCGTACCAATTCTTTTTTTTCCCTATTTTATCACTGCTATTGTTTTTGTTCAAAAATCATCATTTCCTTGTCTGCATGACTGCAATAATTTCTGAAATGATAACTCTACAGTGTTGTCTATGTTCATATATTTTTCACAGAGCTGTTTCTTATGTCGTAAACCATGTGTTAACAATCCCTCCATGCATTCCCAGTTCTTTCAGAAAGTAGTCCAAAATATTAACCAAATGCAAGGCTCTTCACAATGAAAGGTCTATATTACTTATCCAGCAACAATTCCCAGGCTCCCTGCCATGACTAAGCCAAAACAATCATTTGATGTTCCTGGAAGGCTGTGTGTTGACTGTGTACTACCTACAGGAAGGCCCTGTTGGACTGTGAAAGCGGAGTTCGGTAGATGGTTGCAGGAAAAGGTCAGATCCTGGAGTGTGCAAGGATGGAATTGAGGTGAGAATGTGTAGGCATGAAACGTTATGATTATTTTAAGAAATGTGTCCAGGGAAGGATGAAGAGCAATGGGGTGTCGCTCTGAGATACAGGGCAGCGATCGGGTTCTAGGTGTCTTGCAGATGACTTTGGTATTGTTTGAGTTTGGCTTGGTTTGGTTGGAGAAATGGATCTGAAAATGTTTATAGGCATAGAGAAAAGTCCTGGTGTTGGAGGATGTGTAGGGGTTGATGATAGAAACGAGAATAGAAACGATCGAGCAGGGCCTGTGAAGGTAAACAGAATGAGATCCAGAGGACAGGTGAACAGATTCGCGCCTCTTAGATCACAGATGTAGTGTTCCTTGGAGACAAAAGGAAGGAAATAATGAGAAAAGATGATTATAGATTCTGATGGAGACGTGAGGATGTTGTTATATAGAAGTTTTGTGAAAAGGAAAAAGACTGATTTTTTTTTTCTCGTTTTCTTCCATTTTCTTAGTAAAGTATTGCCCAGGGCCCGCTGCTAGGTGCGGGAGGAGCAGAAGTGAGATTAAAGCTTGAGGAAAGTGTAGCTTTTGAAACAGAAAAAACACAAAACAAAACACGGACTCCGGGAAGTTGACTCAAAATATTGCTGAACAGCGGCATTGAAGCAGCAGCTAAGAGCCTGAACTTTGACCCCACCAATAGTGACGAATGAGCACAAGAAACCTGCCAGGCGCGGGGCAGTCTGCTTTCCTTGTTGCTGTTGGACTTTGCTGTTTCATGCTGCCTCTGCCCACATCAGTTTCTTTATCCTTCATTATACAAACTCTTGAAATCTCGGTTTCTGTTCTCTGCAACATGGGGGTAGCCAGCCCTCCCACAGAGAGCCGTTGTGCGGTTTTGTGAAATGGAGCTGATCAAAGGGCCCTTCTCGTCAATGCAGCTCTCACCCCTGAGGTCACGGGGCCTGTGCCGGGGTGCCAGAGGGTTGCTTCTTTGGCAGCAGCGAGTCTCCTATGGGCAGGAGCAGAGCAAGAGTGAGGAAGGTCAACCATGGGAATGACCCCGAGTTCAGAACACACTTCACAGGCAACAAGGGGCGGTGGGCGCTTTAATAGTCATGATCAGTTGCAGCTTGGTCAGTGGCTTCTGCCTGCAACACACCTCTGAGAGTTGTCACACTCCAGAAAAGCAGGATTGACAAGCCTCTGCCATCCGCCAACATCTAAGCAGCAAAGGTGTGTGAAGGAGCCCTCGCTGTGATCCTGCCCTTGAAGAGTCACTCGGTGCTGTAAAATGTCACACAGATGTCACACTTTGGAAAGTAGCTGCACGTAATCGGTTTTTTTAAATGCCAGGTCCTAGTGACACACATCAAGATCTGCGAGTGTCTCAGTTATGCCTTTCCTCCGTCCACTCGGCCCTCCTGCCTCTGCTTCTTTGCACGTCATCAGGCTTCACCAGGCCTCTCCAGATGTGAAGGCCAGAGGAATCTTTGAGATGCCCCCAGATGTACTCGGAAACGAATTCATAAGCAAAGTGAAATCTGCAGGGGAGATGGAGGAGTAGTTATGTCACAGCAACACAAACAACCGTCAAATGAACATGAATCGGCATCATTTTTAATTGTCCTTTAGCCTAATCACCCGGCCCCCAAAGCTTATTAACCTCCAACATTCCAGCTTCTCTTCATTGTGCAAGCTCCTCCTTTTCCTCTCATCTTTTTCATTATCCCTCATTCCTGTCTGGTCATTCCTTTTGGGAGCAAAAACTACAATTTCCTAGTCCCTCCCTTTATCTCAGATACAGGGTGGGGCAAAAGTAGATCTACAGTTTTGAGGACTCGAAACACAGTTTATTCTTTTATTATTTTTTAAATTATTGTATGATTTTTTCCATCTGAGCCACTATAAACCTACTAGAGGCCCAGTGCATGAATTCATGCACCAGGGGGGGTCCCTCAGCCTGGCCTTTGGGATCGGGCCAAAACCAGCTCTCCGACATCCCCTGAGGGGTCCTGGATTGCAAGAGGGTGCAGGCCAGGCGGAAGGACCCCACTGGTGCATGATTGAGGCCAGGGAGGGACGCAGGAGGTCGGCCAGCCAGGGAGGGATGGCAGGAGGGCTCCAGGGCATGTCCGGCCCATCTCGCTCAGTCCAGATTAGCCAATCCCAGCAGCAAGCTAACCTACTGGTTGGAGCATCTGCCCCCTGATGGTCAGAGCACGTCATAGCAAACGGTTGAGCAGCCTCAGCATATCTTTAGCATATTACGCTTTGATTGGTTGAATGGACAACCGATGACCAGACACTTAGCATATTAGCTTTTATTACATGGGATTTTTGCCCCACTGTGTATAGCTGCTTTCCCCTACTTATGATGATTTGGTATCTGGCAGTATTCATGCCTCCCAGGCCCCATCTATCCTAAAAATGCATACAAAAGTGTTTATACATGAAGATACATCTCTTCCCAAAAGGTGTCTAGTATTATCTGGTAACAAAAAAGAAAAGAAAAGAAACTGCCCCCACCCCCCACAATTGCTCACGGGTTGAGATCTTACTTACTCTGAAGCAGCAAGCATTGCAGGGCTGAGGAAGGTGACATGGAGCCCATGAAACTTGGGTTCTGTGTCACCCCTCGCTGCCAATACGTCATTTACCCTCTTTGAGCTTCAAAAGTAATAATATCTACTCTCAGATGGTGTGGCAATTAGATAAAGGTTGCCTTTAAAGTGTCCAGTACTGTGTCCAATACATAATGTGTGCACAATAAAGAGTGGATACTTTTTTTTTAGCTGCAGTTAGCTATTATTGATATACTAGAGGCCCAATGCACGAAATTCATGCAAGAGTAGGCCTTCCTTCCCCAGTCTGCCAGCACCAGCTTCCCTCTGGCACCCGGGACCCGGGCTTCCCTTGCACCCTGGCTTCGTCTGGAAGGTCGTCCGGAAGGACATCAGGACTAATTAGCATATTATGCTTTTATTATTATAGATAACATTGTGTACAATGTGCTGCACATAGTGTTAGCTAACATATACATCACATCACATAATTACCATTTCAAAGGGTCAGGCCCTTTGAGAAGAATTAGCACAGAGCTCAGATTTGGCCCCAAGGTCTGGTCTTTGTATCCTTCTGACTGAAGTTTCCAGAAGGAACTTTCTAGAAGTGACTGTATTCTGACAGATCTTAGGTTGGATGAAATAACCATAAAAGGCTCATGATCAGTAAACATAAAGAACGCCCAGCGTGCCCACTTCTTTCTGGTCTGAATCTCAGTGCTCATGTCTGAGACTTATGGGCCTCGGTTATGCTAAGGAAGAAGGATACCAATGTCTGCCCAGAAGCCGGCAGAGCTGTAGAAAAAAAAAAATTTTTTTAAAGTATTGTTGATCGTTTCAAAGTAATGTTTTGTCATTGCAAATAACAAATAAGTTTTGTAGTCAAAAAAGATCAGTTAATTTTTCACATGTGAATATTTTTCCAAGATCAGTAGGTTAGAAATTTGAAATATTATTAGATGGCGACACTGAAGCAAGGTTATATGGCTAAATACCATGCTTGGCAAAGCAAGATAGATCTATTTTTTGTAGTTAATTTGATAAACGTACTTGAAAGGACAGGTTTCAGAAATTTGACTTTCACTCCGCTGGGTAGTATGAATAAATATAGTTTGAGGTGGGGAAGGAGCAGGTTCACTGATAGGGAGAGTATTATTATTCCACCATTGGCACCATCATTATCACAGTTAACCTTTTGGGGCAATGTTCACGTGTCAGACATTGTGCTTAAAGATATACACAATTCCTTTAATTACTTGTTGAAGAACTCCATTTTAAAGGTAAAAACAATGAGCGTCAGGATTTTTAAGTCAATGCCTTCAGATTATAGGGAAGGTTACGAGAAAATGGCAGGTTCCCCAGTGTCTGGGACAAGACACCACCCTGCCTTCCAGTGCACATATTTCATGCTCATAGACATTGCCCTGTGAGACGCAGACAGAGGGACCGTACTTAAGTAAATGCCAGCGGCCAACGGCACATTAACTACTTCTCTTCTATAGAAAGCACACCTCCCTATCCAATCTAATTTGTACCGATTTAGAAAACAGGAGCAATGTTTTTTTAATAGAAACTTTGCTCCTAGTATCTCAGGTTTCTGTAATTTAAACTAATAAAGTATCAAGGTGCCTTGGCAATAGAACAGAAGAAAATGAAGAAGTGCAAATGAATGAGACAAAAAAACATGTTTTGAGGTGATTGGTTTTGTTAGTCTTTGATTGTGACTAATAATTTGAATTTCATGACCATTTACTCAGTATTGGTGTGTATCTTGTTTATCATGATTCATTGTAGGTAGCCACATATAATGAATGTCTTTTCATTTTGGTAAAATCTGCCTTGTTGCTATGGTGATAGTCATTATGAAATGGGGAAAGTAAAAATAAGACCACTACATGTCTAGAATACAATCAACGAGGTGATGCTCTAAGAGTAGGCATATATTGTTAGGGCGCTGAAATAAATTTATATTTCCCCTAAACAGTAGGTATTTCCAGTTTTATATTAACCTTTTGCACTCGGATGTCGAGTGTGACTCGACACGGTTAGCATTAGAATAAAGGAATCGAGAAAAAAGCAAGCGAGTGCAAAGGGTTAATATATAGGAAAGAACTGAGAAAAGAAGTGTTAACATGGAGTGATTACATGAAAAATTTGAATTATATAAGATGCTTTACATTGAGATTAAGAGTTATATAATAGAGCATATTGGGCCGGGGGGGGGAGGAGGGGGGTGTTGTCTTTTTTTAAATCCTTACCCGAAGATACTTTTCCATTGATTTTTAGAGATAGTGTAAGAGAGAGAAAGACAGAGAGAAATATCAATGTGAGGAAAACACATCAATTGGTTTCCTCCTGAACATGCCCTGACCAGGGGCCAGGATGGAGAGGAGCCTGCAACTGAGGTACATGCCCTTGACCAGAATCAAACCAGGGACCCTTCGGTCCACAGGCTGATGCTCTATCCACTGAGCCAACCCAGCCAGGGCTAGAGCATATTGTTTTTGGTTCTGAGGTTATAAAATTAAATATTTTGAAAACACAGTTCATACTCCATATATGTTTTTCTAAATAGATAGCCTCCCCCCTTTTTGCTCGTCTATCCTCAACAAAAGAGAATGGAAAATACCCTCTCCTTTTCTTTAACCACTGACGGAATTACTACTTGGTCTTTGGCAGACAACAAAGAACAGACAATTCTCCAAAGAGCGTTCTTGTTGTTGTTTTGTTCACACATTCATTCTCCCTAAATGCAAAATGTGTGTTTTCTGGTGACAACAGATTGAACGTGGTGTTGGAGGATCTGAGAAAATAGCTAGAACTCCTGTGCTCTTACTCTCTTTTGTTTGCATCAAACAACATTGGCCATCCCTTTATCAGGAGCAGAGACTCTTATGGGAGCTGGAAGAAAAGGGCCCATAAATTGTAATCTGTTCTCTCACATTGTGAGAAGTTTGTAAATCGATTCCTCACCAGATGCTGTAATTCTTTTGGATTGAAGATAAATGGTTGAATTCCAAGAGAATAGGATACAAAGAAAACCATTAGCCTTGGCAATTCATAGACAAAATAAGACACGGTATTCATTCTCTGTTCTTGTAAAACCAGTATCAGGTTTGAAGAGTTAAAAGATTGCTCGCATAAATCTTTTCACCTATTTAGGAAAAATAATTGGCTTATGTGTGAACAACAAGAGAGCAAATTTTGTTGAGAAATGTAGAATAAATTGGTGGGCTGTGAGCTGGAATCTCATAAAGGAAATAGCAAAATCCTATCAGTTATATTGACAGCCAGAGCTTCCTTTTCTGTTCTGTTTTGTTTGTGTTGTTTTTGTTTCTAATAATCTTGCTCTGGTGAACTTTTTCTCAACTGAAAATATGAAGAGTCTGAGGCACATTAGCCATTGGAGTTTATGTCTTGAGATTTTTCACCCAAAAACCCTAGTAAATTTTCTTCCCACATCCAGAAAAAAAATTCAGGATTTGGAAGAGAGAGGATTTATTTTATTATCATGCACACGTCTCCAGCCTCTGGATCTATCATTCTCTCAATCACCGCCTGTCTCGCCTTAGAAATTAACATATATTTCCCTTTTCTTCCACGAACATTAAAAATGCATTGCAATGAATAATAGAGCAGGGCTGTGTATAAAACTAAAACTTCTGCATCCTCTTTTAAATGTTTGTTCTTCCGCAGAGATCCTCTGAGGAGACCATATTGAAAGGATGAACAGTAATTTAATTTTTTATCATAAGCATCCGTGGCAAATAAAGAACAAAAGTACTTGGCGGTGCTAGAGAAAAGAGATGAGATATTCATCAAGGGAAAATCATGCCTTCAGATGGACTCCTGCATATGCTGTTTCTTTTCAAGTAGAGAAAATCACAAGATTAATATGCAGGCCCTGCAAATATTTCCTATGTCTATAAGCAAGCAGCAAATAACGAAGACATTTGCTACATGTTGATGGTGCTTTTAGAGAGGCAGCTGAAAGCTTTTGTTAAAATTGAGGTTGCTAAATAGCATTTTTATTAAAATATGAATCTGAAATCTGGAATTACACTTTTCCCAAAGTCTCTTGAATTATGATCTTTCCTTAAAATGAGATACGGGAGGGGGAAAAAATCTGTTGTCAAGTTAGATTGTTAATTAGTTGTATAAACTAAGGAAAAACAAAAGCTCAGTGTTGACTGCTGCCCAAAATCGTAATAACTCAGGATACTTCTATATTTATTTATTTATTTGATTAGATGAGGGCTTACAAAAGGCTAACATCAACTACAGATAAGACTCAGTAAAACAATACTGCTGTCATTGCTTTGAATTTGGCAGCGGTATTAAAAAGAAGGATACAATGAAGCACTACCCTATATTTTTGAAGGAAAGTTTAGAAATTACTTTAACTTGCCTGTCATGCTTCCTGGTTCTGTACTATTTGATCCATTGGTGATTTAAAAATATGTCATTGGGAAGACTTTATGGTCTGTGAAGAAATAAAACCAAATCTCATGTAGCAATAACTCTAGTAAACAATAATACAATTAAAATTTTCACCTAGACTTGAATTGGAGGTCTCTATTTAATTATCTGTCCTGACCTTCAATTGCAGATCAATAGTCAGGAATCAAACCATAACACTGGCAACACCCCACTTTCAAAACAGGAGCTCTCCCCAGAGGAGGCCCTATTTCTAGTTTCCTGTTTATTACCCTGAGCAGAGGTCGCCAGACTTTCTCAGCCCACAACACCCTTAGCGTTTCCGTGATTTCTCAACAGTGTCTTGAGGCCAAAAGAAACGCCTAGTGATTTCATTTAGTACGTTGTAAAAAACTTAAGTATTTATGTGCTAACAACTTAGTAGACATTTGAAATGATACCCACACATAAATTGAAGGACAAATGTTTTATTTCCTTCTTAAATAACTGATTTTTTTTTTCCTGAAGAGATGTGTGTTGCTGTAAGGCACTGTACAACCTCTGAAATTCTGGAACCAGATCAACCAAACATTTTCACTTTGCACCTGCTTTTATGGCAATAACTGTCAAAAAAAAAAACAAAACAATTTTTTTCCCCAAAGATATGCTTGAAAAGAACGTGGTATGTTCTAGTGTTGACTCTGTGAGCTACCTTGAGCTAATTGTTCTCCTAGCTCTCAACAAGTGCCAAGCATCGGTGCTTTCCTCAGAAAAACTGAATCCCCACAGCTCCTCCACACTTACTGAAGCTCCAGAAACCAGCAGTGGGTTTCGGACGCACATCCCTTGATGAAATTCTTGAGGCAAATCAGGCAAGCCAGTGTATGTCCACCTTTCCTTTGGGGCCCACGTGACGATCTTTAGCCTCCAATGCCAGTTTCCTCTCTCTCTCTCTCTCTCTCTCTCTCTCTCTCTCTCTCTCTCTCACACACACACACACACACACACACACACACACACACACACATGATCACCTTTCAACACTCATTTCTTTCATTCATTCATTCAATAAACACAATTGAGTACCTACTATCAACACCTTGCTAAATTTATGTACACAGAGATGAACTACATTCAGGCTTTGCTCTCACACAGCGATGGCGATAAAGCTGGAGATGCAACTAGTCCATAGCAATGCTCTTCTCCTCAAGATAAGAAACAGAGGGGAGTATTATGGCAACACATAGTCCAGGCAAGTTGCCCCACCCAGAGGATTTGAGGAGTCACATAAATCAAGTCTGAGATTATCAATAGATAACATATACAAATATTACAAATATTCTCCTCTATAGAGCTCCTTGTTCCCTTAAATGATATAATCTAGCATAAACATACTTTTTTCCTATCCTATAAAATTTCTAAAATTGGAAAGTATTTGAAGGAATTATACTTTTTAAATCACTAAAGAAAAAAACAAAGCCTACCTCAAATACAAATGCACCAAAAAATGGTGTCAGAAATAGACAAAAGCCAAGTACGTAAACCTAAGAGGATCCTCTTTGGAGATACTATTTGGAAAAAACAGTTACCCCATGGAATTCTGTGAGGACAGTATCAGATTCAACAACTCACTGAAAAGGATCTTCACTATTCAGAGTATCTCCAAACACATGCCTTGTCTTTGTTTTTGTCTTAATGTTTAAGATCGCATATGCACGTCCACGTAGGTGTATGAAGATCCCAGTATAACCAAACATCTATTATTTTCTTTCTAACAATAGTTCTGCTTGGAAAGTCCCTGACAGACCTGGTTAGATACACAGGCTTACTGTGCTTGTTGTTAAGTGGCAGACTGTTCCCATCACTGACATACTCATCCCTCCTAACACCTGTGATGACAGAAGTCCAGGGCATATTCCCCAAAGGGCCTGTCCTGGCCTAGAGTGTGGGCTCCATCGGAATGAAAGTATCCTTGCTGGTACAGCGTCCGCGGTGTGCATCATTCACAGCCCTCCCGAGGAAACAGGAACAGCAGTAGCAAGTTCTGCACACTTACTATGAGCAGGTCGTCTTCATCATGCTTCCCCTAGGTAAACTGATTGGCTATCTACAACCCCATGAGTCACCCTTTTTTTTTTAAATATATTTTTATTGATTTCAGAGAGGAAGAGAGAGGGATAGAGAGATAGAAACATCAGTGATGAGAGAGAATAATGGGTCAGCTGCCTTCTGCACGCCCCCAACTGGGGATCAAGCCTGCAAACCGGGGCATGTGCCCTTGACCAGAATCAAACCTGGGACCCTTCAGTCTGCAGGCCGACGCTCTATCCACTGAGCCAAACCAGCTAGGGCGCTGGTATTTTTCATTGTTCACAAACGAGAAACTGAGGCATAGGAAAGAAACCAGCAAATGGAGGGACCTGATTTAAAAGACCGACAATCTGGTGTCAGGGTCTGTTTCAAACCACAGGTCTCTATGCTGGTTATTCCCACCAGATTGAGATACAAATCCCCTACAACCCATGAAGAAATATGGGGGATTTTTGTAAAAGGAGAATACCTATTCTCAAGTTCAGAGGAATGACTCGAGTTTATAATTATTGCTCATTAAGATTCTCTGCTTGTCTCAGCTCTCCTCCAAAAGATGTCACCATCTATCACAAAACATACACAGAATTAACACTAAACAAATAGGGTTGGGGTTAGGGTTAGGGTTAGGGTTAGGGTGAGGGTTAGGATAAGGGTGAAGGTGAGGTTAGGGTGAGGGTTAGGGTGAGGGTTAGGATTAGGGTGAGGTTGGGAGTTAGGCTGAGGGTGAGGGGAGGGTGAGGGTGAGGGTAAGGGTGAGGGTGAGGGTGAGGGTGAGGGTGAGGGTAAGGGTGAGGGTGAGGATTATGGTTAGGATGAGGGTGAGGGTGAGGGTGAGTGTGAGGGTGAAGTTTAGGGTGAGGGTGAGGGTTAGAATGAGGGTGTGAGGGTGAGGGTGAGGGTGAGGGTGAGAGTTAGGGTTAATTTTCCCAGGCTAAACACGTTCTCCCACGTTGATGTTCACTGATAGGTTAGTAGCAGGCATCTGGGCCTCTCTCTCAGTGACTCTATTCAACACTGCCCTGCTCTCCTTCTGCTCTTGCTGCCTGGCCTTTGCCAAATCATGGTTCCCTGGATTTGACTTTTAGGGCCAACCCTTATCTAACCTATCAAACAAAATAGGTTAGGGTGAGGGTTAGTTTTAGAGTGAGGGTTAGCAACATGGACCTGTTTGCAGGGTGGTGAAGGAGATGGCGATGACCTGACTCCTCGCTTTCCTGCCCTTCCCTGTCATCCCGAGGGCCCGGGCCTGGGCCTGCTCCGGATGCCCCGCATCCCTCCTCCAACCCGGCCAGGGGCCTCGGAGGAGACGCCACACTTTGGGGACGTACAGGGCACCTGAACTGCTGGAGTACCAGGCCCAAGAAGTGTCTCCCCGGGGATCCACCCGGAGCCAGGAAATGTTCTTCAATAACTTGTGTTGGGAAAACACTGAGATCCGAAGGCAACAGCATCGTGTTAGTGTTCAATGTGTGGCTTCTGCTTGCAACCAGGGCGCCATCCAGGCCCCCAGATGCCTTCTGTCACTGCGGATAACAGGGAAACATACACTATATTTTTAGCTTTCTTTTTTCACACAGCTTCCAAAATTTACATAAAAGAGTGAGAAAGAGACGGTCAGCACACCCTTCAGGCCAACTTGAAGCAGAGAAGTCACTGCCGTGCCATGCCAGCAGAAGGTCCAGTTGCCTGGGATTTTATTCTTTTCCGTGAAGAATGACTGTGATGACTTGATGGTGAGTTTGACAGGAAGCCCAGGGCCAAGGCTTGTTCCTGACCAACAGCGCCACCTGCTGTCCGCAGCGCCGTCCATCCCGGGCAGGTGGCTGCTTGGGCACGTGGCCGCCTGCCTACCTGGGGGCCTGGGCACCTGCTCTGAGTCCCTTTTCTCCTGACCTGCACTTCAGTGAAGGCCAAGCCATTTTTAATACTCTTACTAAGCACATTTAGGACAGACCGGCTAAACGGTTCCACCGAGACTAGCACATGGGGAGAACCTCACAGCTCCATCCGGGATATGCTTTTATCTGTTCTTCCCCCAGAAATTCTCCATCTTCATGAGGTTCGCAGAAAGGAAGTGTGAGTTCAGGTTCGTTACAACGGGGATGGTTTAGAAACCCGTAGCGCGAATCTTGGAGTCGCCTTCATCTGAATGTTACCACACGGGAGACATCCTAGTTGAGAGGTCTAGATGGTAAATAAAACCACACCCCTCGGGGCCTAGACTTGTACGACAGAAGGCTCTGTGCAATACACACCCGCCCTTTCTGCACTCCAGCTCAGAGAGCGAGACAGCTGATGCCCCGAGCAATTAAAGAGCAAACGTCCATTTGCTCCCGAACGCAGACAACGCCTGAGTGATGCCATGAATAGCAATGCAGGCGGAGTGTGGAGGGGTGCGGCGGGAGTCCAGTGGCTGCAGCAGCGAGGTCTATGCAGCAGGGACTGGTTCCTCCCGGAGGTGCCTCAGGAGGCCTCTCAGAAGAACTCACCCTCAGGGCAGGGAGGCCGGGCACTGGGACCTGAAACCAGCCACATCCTAAGCCATCCACAGCAGGGCTCTCCCGGGAGCATGGCCTGTGTCCTCAGCATCCCTGCCTCCTGGAGCATCCTTCTGAAGAGCAAGGGAACGATCAGAGCTGAGGAAGCGATGACACTCACACTGACCCACTGGAACCCGGGCAGGCCGCCTCTGTGAGAACACCACCTGGAGGAGCGGGCTTCCCCTCCAAATGCACCACGCGCCACGGTCAGCGTTGGAACTGCGGGAAGCTCGTCCGTGACTGAGGAGGCTGCCTGCAGAGCATCCCCAGTGCTAATGGAGATGACTTTCCAGAAGGTCCTTTAAGTAGATCCATTTGAGGAGCATCCTGAGTAAGACGTCTGAAAGGGGGTGGCAGCCAGCATGGGCAGGGGGCAGCCATACAGAGGGAGGGTCTGCAGGGAACAGAGAGGCTCAGTATAGGAGAGAGAGGGAGAGGGGAGGGGAGGGAGAGAGGATGGGGTGGGAGAGAGGGAGAGAAAGAGAGAGAATGCAACACCTTATCATTTTTATTTTAAGCCCATCGATTCCCACTGGTGAGATTGTAAAATCCGGGTGTGAATGCAGGAGGGCCCCATTCTGAGGGGGGAAATGGAGAAAGGGATATGTATCATTGATATTTTATATTTCTCAAAGGACCTCAAATTATTTAGCATCCTTCTGGAATTGCATACTTAGTCAAACTATTATAGAAAGTTATGAGTTCGCCCTAACCGGTTTGGCTCAGTGGACAGAGCGTCGACCTGCGGACTGAAGGGTCCCAGGTTCGATTCCGGTCAAAGGCATGTACCTTGGTTGCGGGCACATCCCCAGTAGGGGGTGTGCAGGAGGCAGCTGATCAATGTTTCTCTCTCATTGATGTTTCTAACTCTCTGTTCCTCTCCCTTCCTGTCTGTAAAATATTAATTAAAGATATTTTTTAAAAAGAAAAAGAAAGTTATGATGGATTCTTCAAGCAGAAGTGAAATTTTCCCCTGCAAAACACCTATGTTGCCTGTAGAGTCGAACAACATTCCCTGGAGAATGACATAGCTCTCCATTGAGTTTTGGCTAAATGATTGACCTTGATGATGTTATTAAATAGACATCCGCGGGAGTGCCAGCAATAAAAATAGGTTACTATATAGAGTGTATCAACTAGCATCTGAATTCATTTTGAGTAGGAGGTAGGTGCTAAAGGCCCGTTTTTCTAACACCCATTTCCCTGGTATAAGGATTTATTCAGAACTGACTTTGGTGTTCTTAGTCTTTGGGGTCCTGGCTCTAAGCAGACAGAGTTCACATACTTATTTTCCCCCAATTTTGTAACAGCCAAATAAGGCAATTGTATCATTAAGCAATGATCTTAGAAATAAGCATGTTACCTTCACCCTGAATGATCTGCTCAGCAGCAATATGGCAGCTTTGTAACCAAAGAACAGTAGATAAGAGTTTTTGCTACTATCCTTTTAATAAATAAATATAATATTGTGGGTCTGATTAAAATTAGTCCCTATCAAATTTGATAATGACTTAACTTTTTTATACCTAGGTTATTAGCTTCTGCTGTTAGTAATAATCATTTTTGTTTGTATTGCAAAAATACAACTTTATACCAACATTAAATCATCCTACTATTTTCCCCTATTTGCATTCATTTCAACAACAAAAACATATTAAGACTTCTCTTTAGAACAGCATCAATCTACTCAATTATTAGCTGTGAATGAGTACCCACTCATTAAAAACTATATATTAATGTGGCAGGCAAAGTTTCAGTTTAATAAGAAATTATTAGAATTTAATAATGTTAAAGAAAATTCAACTGTTCCCTTTCTACTAAAATTCAACTATTCTTTTTTTTTTAAATATTTTTATTGATTTCGGAGAGGAAGGGAGAGGGAGAGAGATAGAAATATCATTGATGAGAGAGAATCATTGATTGGCTGCCTCCTGCACGCTCCACACTGGGGATCAGGCCTACAACCCAAGCATGTACCCTGACAGGGAATCGAACTGTGACCTCCTGGTTGACAGGTCGATGCTCAACCACTGAGCTAGGCAGGCCAACGCTTTTCTAAGTCCTTAAAAGGACACATGCCAACTTTTTTTTTATATTACACTAGAGATCCGATGCACGAAATTCATGCACAGGTAGGGTCCCTAGGCCTGGCTGGTGATCAGGGCCAATCTGTGGGGTGACCAGGGGGGACCCCACTAGCACCTGCCTTGGCTGGCCTGGTGCCACCTGCTCACCAGCCCCACCCCACCCCCACCACCGCTGCAGGTCGCCTCCCTCTGCGGGGTGACTGGCAGGGTGATTGGGGGCCCTGCTCTCACCCACCCTGGCTGGCCTGGGGCCTGCGGGCTGGAGGCAGCTCCTGCATTGAGCATCTCCCCCCTGGTGGTCAGTGCACATCATAGCAACCAGTCGTTCCACCCTTCCGTTGATTTGCATATTAGGCTTTTATTATATAGGATACATTCCTTCCTACTGTTCCAACCTTCTGTAAATCAAGTAATTGAGTATTAAAAGTGCTTCTCATGTTTCTTCTTTTGCTCAAATATCTGAGCTGTCACTTTGGAATATCCTCCTGGTGTCACACATTTCAAAGAATTTGTGGTTTTTGTTCAGAACATCTGCTAGGAAATGTTTCTTTGTCACGAAGAAGGGTCTCAACCAAATGCAGTTGTGAATCATTTGAGAAGATAAGTAAAGGATTATTCACTTACAATGAGATTATGAGGAAAGTCGAGTCGAGTGGTTTGAAATAAATGGGAGCTCAATTTTTTTATTTTTTGTGGAAATGCAGGGGAGCTCAGAGCCCGGAAGATCATCGCAGCTCGTTGCACGTTGGTGGGTCGGGAGGCCAAGCCAGTGACTCTGTGAGTGAGCAGAGGCTTCCCAGGTGCTGACACAGACCCACTCCGGCCAGTGCTGGTCCTCCCCAATCGTTAGCATGACGGCACACATGACCAGTGTATGAAGACTGGCCAAGAGTTTCTGCACGCCGCGGGGTCGCCGTGAAAGAGGGAAAGGCGGTAAACAGAATCTCCGCCAGCACCGAACCGGGCGGCAGATCGGCGGGCTGTGCTCTCCACATTCCCTCGCAGGCGGGTGCTTTCATAGTCATTACTAGAACTAAAAGCTAGTAGATTCTACAGGTGATACAAAATGAATGTGAGTCGGAAAGAAAAGGAACACAGTGTGTATTTTTATTAAGTATCCTTAAAGCATTTATTAAGTGAGACTTACATCGCTTTATGTTGCTTGGAAATTAACAAAAAAAACAAAGAGACAGTAACAGATTGTAAACAATACGTTCCTTCACTTACGGCAAGCTATGACAACTCTTGGCATTCGTAACCATTTTTGAGTCAAAATGCCTATTTTCAGGTATGCTGCATCTATGATTTTTCCTCCAGCCAAACATCCAAAATGAAAGAAAAATATATAGATTACTCCCGAATGCCTAAGAAAGGCTCAGAGAGAAAAACAGATTGCCAAAGGCTCCCTGTGACCTGGTCAACCCCAGCGTCTGGGAGGCCCGCATCGCCACAGAGAAGCAGAGCCTTCTTCGGGGCTGAGAGCAGAAAGCCTGGCAGGTGATCACTTACCGTGCGTGCGCTCTGCAGGGGGGACTCCACAGGCCTCCGTCCTGATCCCAGGCCCACTCCGCAGGCCATGTGGTTGTAGTGAGGGTCACATCGGGTGATGGAACCGAGGCACCTTCAGCCCGTTGCTGCAACTCACACGATTCTCTCACAGCCTGCCCAGCCGCCTGACAGTGAGTGGGCGCTCGGTGGACAGCAGGTGCTGGTTCCGTGGGGAGCACCAGGCAAGTGTGCGCCACACCAGACTCCTGCCCCGGGAGCTCGCAGGGACGAGGGCCAGTGTACACATCACTACCTTGTGTTTGGGGTAAATACAAGCTGTAAGAGAAATCGTCATCAAAGGAGCCAGGAGAAGAATCAGAACATCAGGAAATGTTCTAATGAAAGAAATCTTGGAATTTTCATTGGGAACAGGCTCCAAAGTGAAGTCCATCTTAGTTCCATCTTTTTTTTATCATTATTATTATTTTCTAATGGATTAGGAGCTCTAGCTTTCTCAAGTTAAAATCTCCCTTTTGGGTATTCCCAGCACTAGACCAAGTTTTGCCCTCTGGGAGGACTGCGAAATTTCAATTATTTTTTTCACGTTCAGAGATTTTCTAGAGGATAATAGTTCAAAATAGTTTATCTTCTATTAACACAAATGACTAATAAAACTCAGAAAACCGTTTTCTTTCTTTCTGCGGATACACAGTTTAACATTCTGTCGGGATGTGTCGTTAAGACTGCATCTCTATGCCACCCTCCGAGTCTGCAATGACGTCAGTGCCTCAGGAGCTGCTGGGTGAGGCCACCCTGAACCGCTCCCTGTGACGTGTTCACTTTATTATCAGCAAGTGCTAGCATGTGCAGACCACCTCTCCGTGCTGAGCAGTGTTCCAAGCTCTGAGGCTAGAGCAGGGGACGTAACAGGCCAACTTCCTGTTGTCAATGCATCGCTCAGAAATCACGTTCCTAAATGTGAGAGTGATTTGACTCACCTTCCATCCGCTTGACTTCTCCCCAGACGTGAAGAAGTGGGAAACTCTATGCCTGGACAAGCCAGAGACCTCACAGAGCGCATGGAGAGAGCGTTGCTGACAGTGAATTCCTCAAGCCTCTGGGGGAACAAAGCAATTTGTAGTCTAATCCCAGATTCTCGGCGAGTCTTAAAGTATCAAGGAAACTTGTACTCTTGAAAGATGACCTAAGTGAAGACATAAAATTTAGCCAAGTGTGTTCAGATTACTACAAACTCTTTTCTCTTACCAATTCCTGAAAATGAGGACCGCTTTTGGGTTGACACCTGTTTTCTATGACAGTTTATGCACATCCGGGCCAGAATTCTGTCCGCTGGCGTTAAAATTGCTGGGCAAATAGCAATAATTGAAGAATTTGACTATTTCCACGGAGCTGTATAGATAATTGAGAGTTCTGAATGTTAGCCACTTTTCCAAATCACACTAAATCCTTGAAATTTTACAACTGCTCTACATCAGAAGAGCTGGATCTGGAGCTTTTTGTGAAATAAATCAGGCTGAGAATGAGGACGTTCTGCAATCTGTTTTATTTTGCTATTAGTGTCATTGAAAATAACTCCTAGAGACACAATTTTTGGCCCAGGCAAGTCACACAAGAGTTCAAAGAAGTACAGCTGAGCTCGGGCCTGCACTGAGCCGGGATGAAATGACATCTAGGAATATGGAAAGAGGAAGCATTCGGCTTGCTTTCTGTGTGCGAATCCGGTACAATTCCCCTATTTCTGGGATGAAGGAGGACCCCTTGATTATTCCCACTGTTAGTAGCACAGGACTGAACCCTGAGTTCTCCCCAATAGTTTTCATAATCCTTTGATCATTGACCATATCATTAGGTCGACCATTTGCCAGACAACAATGCTACTTGGCCCTAGTGTGAGAGAGATCTGAGAATTTATACAGAGAGCACAGAGGAGAATAGAAAACATCCACATCTCTTCAGATGATTTTCATTCTCTTCCCCCAAAGACCCTTCCTCCTAGTATGTCTCTACTTAACACTCATGTTACACTCTGCATCCAGGCTTAATCCGCGGCAATTAGCATCACCAGACAGTTGCTTTTCCTCTTTTCCTCCAGGAATCTATGTAAATAAATTCTTTGCCCACTGGATGCTGTAAGTAGCACCATAACTTCTCACTCATTAAAGCTTCTTTATTATCTCCGAGGTGTTTCTGGCCAAGCAAATCACTCAAAGCTGTTTCTTTACCTACAAAATCGGAATCTAATTGCTAGGTCGTAGAGTTGTTAGAAGAATCGCGTTTCATAAGATGCAGGAAGCCTGGCACCGCTCTGAGCCAGCCTGGCAAAGCAGCTACTGCAGACCTTCTCTTACTCGCCCGTTGTCCACAGCCCAAACCCCTCTGTTACCCATCATTTAGATACCCATGTGCTCTTCTGCTTTCAATAGATCAGCTTCTGATTCATTATTCTGCTGATCATTTATTGCTTATAAATGTACTAGAGGCCTGGTGCATGACATTTGTGCACTCGGGGGAGGAGGGGACCCCTCAGCCCGGCCTTCTCCCTTTAGCAGTCCGAGAGCCCTTGGGGGATGTCCGACTGACTGCTTAGGCCCGCTAACCCAGCAGTCGGACATCCTTAGCACTGCCGGGGAGGTGGGAGAGGCTCTCGTCACAGCCTCTGCATTCACCAGCCATGAGCCCGGCTTCTGGCTGAACAGCACTCCCCCTGTGGGAGCACACTGACCACAAGAGGTCAGCTCCTGCGTTGAGTGTCTGCCCCCTGGTGGTCAGTGTGCATCATAGCAACTGGTCATTCCGCTATTCGGTCAATTTGCATATTACCCTTTTATTACATTGAATGATTATATCTTCCCCATTGTAATTCACATTGATATGAGGGGGTTTTCTAAACAATAACATACATATTCACAATATACATTTATTTCTTTTATCAGAGAACTTAAATCTCTTATCTATAACTTCTACTTCCTCTATACTATCATCATCTTCTTTTTGTTCTCATCAACGGCAATATTATCTATGTGTGTGCATATATATATATATATATACACACACACACACACACACACACACACACACACACGTGTGGGTGTGTAGCAGTGTGTGTATGTAGAAGACAAAGAGAGATGGAGACAGGGACACACAGATAAATGGGGAAAGAAAGGATAATAATTATTTGAACATAAAGCTAAAACTCTATTTGCCATTATGGCAGCAATGAGACCCAACAAGGCATATTACACATGGCAGCATATACTTTAAAATGTTGGCTGAATTAAACTGAATAGGGACAGCAATTACAAATCACAAAGGACTGAGATGCCACAGAAGTGGTGAGTCAGAGTGCTTCTTCGGAATGGGTACATATCGCTGCCTTTATCCAGTGGCAGCCCGTTCCTTCCCTGGAGCCTGGCTGCAGTCTTTGTGCAGCTTAGACAGGTGCCGTGCGTAACTCCTGCTCTCTCACTGCTGGGCCCAGTGGGAGACCACTCCTTGCCATGACTACCAGCCCCCACGAGGCACAAATGGACCATTTGCTTCCTGGTGTTTTGTTTTGTTTTTTGTGATCATCCATTGTGCCCAGGGCTCTGAACAAATCAGGACACTCCACAGAAGTTATTAATTGTCACAGTCATTCGCCCAAGGCCGCTCAGACCCCCAGCCTCTGACACCTGCCTGCGATGGAAACTCCTTGGACCCACACGACGGGGATGTGGCAGGGGACACGCCGGGAGACGCGGCTCCGCTGTGCCAGCGGCCAAGGACCACTGGGCTCGGGTTCTGTCAGATTTCCTGAAAGGCAAACATTTTGGCTGTGTTAATAAAGTCATATTAATTGTGTCAATTCGCTTAGAGAGGCCTGTCTAAGTCAATTTAATGGCTATTTCAGAAAATTGCTTATGAAGTCACCTGACAAAGAGTTTCCTAAAATGAACGGAGAATTAAAGTTGTATGCTGTCTTTTTCCCCAGAACATGTAATAATGTCACCAAAGTGTCAGGCTCCATGACTGTCCATCCGCAGTCACCCTGCCCATGCGGAAGTGAGTGTTGGATACGACTCCCAGTGTTTTAAAGCGCCACTTCCTAAGCACACCCGTCGTTTCTTGGCATCTCTAACCATCTTGAGGCATCAGGTGGACACACAGAGGTTTACCCGTCATTAATAATGAGCCAAGGGTAAAGGGAGAGCTTTGGGGACTAAGGAATAGATCGCCTGGTGCATAGGGGGGGGGCGGGGGGGATCGATTGTGAACCACATAAAGAAGCCCCTCCCTCATTTGGGCTTTGTCACTGTTTGAATTTGTGTTTGTAAAGAAAAGAGAAACATTCTAATTAAAGTAAATCATATAAGACATACACGTTTATTAAAAATTCAATGATTTGATTAAAATATGATCCAGGTTTGTGCTCCAGGCCAATTAGTGGCGAGTTACAAAAGGACAAAATAAGGAGCCGTATGGGGCTAGGCATGTTTTTTAAAAGGCATAGGAAAAAAGAAAGAGAGTCAGAGCAATATTGATACAAACGAAGTGTTTGCACAGAACAGTTTGCTTTGCAGGCTATAGGAAAACGCTCCCCAGCTTTTAGAACTGTTTGCGTCCCTGAGAAGACAGGGGAAAAAAATGTCCATTGCTCGGCCCATGATCCATTGGTGTAAGAGGCAATGAGCCCTGTCCGGAAAGTCGATTTGAAAAGGCAAACTATTTTACCATTTTAATAGGGCTAATCGTGTTATTAAGTTATAATGGCAAATGCTACCACTTGATGAGAGCAGCAATACATTAATTACTGAGTTTATGATCATATGCCAGTCAGGAAAAGGACCAGAATCCAACTAGAGAAAGAGGACAAGATTGATTAGAAGTAGGTGAGTCAAGAGTTACTAAAAATTAAAACAAAAGGCAATCCAATTAAAAGAATAAGTAATAGTAAAAGCTAACTTAACCATTAACATTTGCCTAGAATCTACAAGTTTCTCCAACAAAGAAGACATATCGTAGGATGCATAGTGGCAGAAAAGATGCTTAAATATCTTCCAAAAACTTTGTATCCTGGAAATAAGAAGCCAGAATGACCAAGAAGGCAGTGCTCACGCGGCAAAGCATAGGCATGTTTACTGTGTTCTATGTCAAAGGGCCATCCCATGGGAACCGCCACCCAAGAGGGCCCACTTCGCCAGGCCTCCAGCTGGCCAAGAGCTCTCCTGGAGAACACGCCTCAGAAGTGGCACCACCCCAACGAAATGATACAGTGGCCCTCTGGACGTGATGGTCACCCTGAGATGGAAAGTCCCTGGAGGAAGCAGTGTGAAAACAAGGCTGTGAGAATCAGAGATGGCAGGAGCAGGCGCACCAATCCAGCAAGGCACGCACTCGCCTCCCCCAGCTGCCGGGAGCGTCCCCAGCTTGCTCTTACTTCTCTGCACTGAGAAGTTGTACGGAATGAAAACGGAAACTACTGAAGATATTTAGAAGGCAATCTGGGTTGAATGGACTTAAATGGCATCTCCTCATCTGATATGAGAGCACTTGTTAAATTTATAAATACATTTAATCATGTTGTATAAAGGGAAACTTTCATGTAAAAGTAAAATTTTAAATGTTAATAAGATGGATAGTCAAATGACATAAATTTAACACATGGTCCTTAGATGCTATTATCAAAGTTAAAGGTCCAAAATATTTTATCCAATTACTTTGTTTTCTAACTATAGTTATCAAATTGTGATCAAATAAAAGCAAAGATTAAAACAAAACAAAATAAAATGAGTGTTTGCGTAAATGTCAGGATTGTATGCTTATGGATTTAACTATCTTTACATTTCAGACATTCTGCATTACAGTGTTTTCATAAGTGTTTCTAAGTAAGACATTCTGATTAAAAACTAGAGCCTGGGTTGCTTGGCTTAGTGGTTGAGTGTTGACCTAGGAACCAGAAGGTCTTGGTTTGGTTCCTGGTTGCAGGCTCAGTCCCCTGTGTGGGGCGTGCAGGAAGCAGCCTATCAATGATTCCCTCTCATCATTGATGTTTCTATCTCTCTCTCCCTCCCTTTTCCTCTCTGAAATCAATAAAAATAATTTTTTAAATTAGAAATGAAGTTTGATCTAATTTTAATGCTTTGGTTATATATCAGTTATCTCTATACAGGAATTCAATCATTATATTTTGTTAGCTAGTTGAACATTCCAGAGGAGCTAGTATGTTCTGAAAGTATTAAAAAATAGTAAGATATTGGGGTTTTTTTTTCCTAAATATTCCCTAAAGTACTCTGTTACTCTTCATTATTTACAGATATGGCAACAATGATGATCTTATTACCATTGGTATATATCCTATCTAATAAAAGAGAAACATGCAAATTGACCATACCTCTGCTATGCCCACAAGCCACACCCACCAACCATGCCCATCAGCCAATCAGGAGTGCATATGCAAATTAATACAACCAAGATGGCGGTTAATTTGCATATCCAGGCACAGAGCGAAGACTGAAGATAGGTAGAAGGAAGCCAAGCACTGCAGAAGGGAGCAAAGCTGCAGAGAAGCAAGCAAGCGGGGCGGCGGAGAAGGGAGGGAAGCAGGTGGGGCAGCAGAGACTGCTGCAGGAAAGCCCTTTTGCAGGAATCTTCCTGCAACGGGCCTCTAGTTTTATAATAATTTTACTTATAAAATGTTAATAATTTTCTTTTTAAAAAGTATAATCTATGCTCATTTA
The DNA here is from genome assembly GCA_025583905.1 of Ia io. Classification (NCBI taxonomy): domain Eukaryota; kingdom Metazoa; phylum Chordata; class Mammalia; order Chiroptera; family Vespertilionidae; genus Ia; species Ia io. Next base: position 4,490,411 of record JAJQQW010000013.1, read on the forward strand.
AAATATGCTAGGAAATTGTCCAGAAAAAATTTATATGATTAATGTAAATATTACCTCATCCTCCCATTTGACCAGGTGGCCTCACATGACCCTCAGCTGGATTAAACTCTGGGTAGCTTTCTTCCAACCTCTACACCACTGACCTCCCTCTGCTGAGAGCATTTGCTCTAGATAGAAAGCTTGCCGGCATAAACCTCCTCTGTGCCTCTGAGGTGTAGATAGTTCCCCAGCTTCTCACCACTTTTACACCCCAGAATGTGCTTCTTCAGGACCGGAGAGCCCTATGTTTGCAATGGAATCATCAAGAAAGACAAATTTCAGAGGGAAGGCAGGGGCGAGGCGGGGAGCGGGGCGGAGGGAGAAAGATTTTAACCAGGGAACTTCTATGCATGTATGCATAGCCCCTGGACACAGACAATAGTGTGGTGAAGGCCTGGGAGGGGCAGGTGCTGGGTGAGGGGGTAAATGGGGAAAAAAGGGGGGGGTAGGGGGGAGAACATCTGTAATACTTTCAACAGTAAATATAAATTTTTTAAAAAAGGACAGTCCCCTGGCCTACCATTCTCTGAGGGATCAGAAACAACTAGCCATTTTGTAAGTGACAATTGGCACTGAGGAGCATGACCATATTGACCCATTCCCCCTAACTTCCTCAGTCCATTGTGTGCACCAGGGCTTAAGTGTTTCCTGCCTTTTGTTTCAGTGGACTTTCATTCAGCCTCTCTCCTGTCACAACCGTCTTGAGCACAGTCTTCTCTGCCTGTGCAGCTGACCTGATTCACCTCCCCTGTGACATCACACCCAGAACCAGCTCAGCGCAGGAAGGAGCACCTTTTCTTGAAGTGATACTCTAACCGAGTTGCTCTGAGGAGCACATTGGTGTGGCATTGATGTTCTGATTCTGATGCAAGACAGAAAACCTGATGGGAAGCCAAAGACTGTGTGGTGCACGGGGAGGTGCTCTCCCTGCTCGTTCCCGTGCCTACCAGTCGTGGCCCTCACCATAGCCAGGGCCTGGCCTCAGCCTCGGAGGCTAACATGCCTGGTTGCTGATCCTGACTACCTTCTGTGAACACCAAGGACCACTCACTACTCGCAGGCAGCATCCAGCTAGCGCTCACATCTGGGCTAAAGGACATAGGAATTTCAATGTCACCAAGTCCACCCGAACCCATACATTTTACACACTTTCACTTACTTATGTGGCCTTCTAACTTCCTTTGAAATATTAAACCCTTTAACATACAGCACCTTTTAAACATTGAGTTAGAGCCTTTTAGTGAAACAATATTTTCTCCTAAAATAAAAATGACTTTAATACTTGATAGCTTCAGGTTTGTCTGCCTTTTCTTTTCCAAGATGGGGAGTTATTTTTCTACTTATGCACGTGATCTCAGACCTTGGGTGCATAGAAGGGGGTAGACTGAGCACCTGCATTATTTACCAACCTTACCAAAATGTAGGGAAATGGAGCTGAAAAAATAACATTAAAAAGTCGTGAGAACACTGAAAACAGCAGAGGAAGGAGATTAGTAGACTAGAGACTTTAGATGGCTGCAAAATATATAGGAGGCATTCTTCCTGGTTGAGCCTTGGAAAATGTCTAACCTTGTAGTTATCAGAGAACAGTGAGCAACATGAGCTATGGGGACGTCCACAGATTAGTTTCTCAGAAACACCCTGAGGAATAACTCAGCCCATTACTTATGTCATCTCTGCAAACCTGCCAGAGGAGCCGTCAGCAGCAGATGCTCCCTTAAGTAACGCTCTGTCTTTAATGAAACAGAACATGCTGCATGAGGCCGCTGGTAAAGGATGGTTCTTTGATTCCAGAACCCCTCCCCCAGATCCACACAAGCAATACCTATACCACTGAATTACTACCCTTTGATTTAACTACCTCTTCATTGGATAGCCATGCTGTTTTGAATTATTTCATATTGAATGCAGTTCTTCCAAGAAAATTGGTGTATGTACTTGAGATTACATTTACCATTACTAACAAGTTCGTAAAACCCCATTAAAATTGGAAATAAATTCTACCTAGATTCATTTAAACGCATTTGACGTATTTGCAAATGGAGGCTTCAGAAGTGACTGTGACTCCAGCCCCGAGGACCACTGTGTTCATGGTGGCGGGAGAAGGAAGAGTGCTGCTACCTAAATATGCTGGGCCACTGTTTGAAGGAAAACTGAACCAGCCATGCAGGTCGGAGAGAAAAACACGAGAGCAGAGCAGCACTCCCCCTGCTGAGTGCTGACTGCCGGCTAACAATGTAGAATTCTGACTTGCATACATCTCTCTGAGAATACCATTTTCCCATCCCTAAGGTGGAGAGAAGACAGAATGTGGGCCATAAAACCAGCCTCTTATCAGTGAGAACCAACTCCTCTTAGTTGAAAGTGAATAAAGTAAAATATATATATACTAGAGGCCCATTGCACGAAGATCCGTGCAATAGGCCTTCCTTCCCCTGGCTGCCGGCACCGGTTTTCTTCCGGCACCTGGGACCTGGGCCACAGCAAAGCCTTCAGTCTTCAGTCTTCGCTCAGGTGGAGCCTTCAGTCTTCGCTCCATGCCTGCATATGCAAATTAACCTGCCATTTTGCTGGGTTAATTTGCATACTCATTCCTGATTGGCTGGTGGGCATTGTGGAGGTATGGTGAATTTGCATCTTTCTCTTCTATTAGTGTAGATATATCATGAAACCAATAAAGTTGTTTTTTATATTATAAAAAATTTCAGAAAAAGAACTGTCACATGATATATTACTATGTATGGTGTCAGGTGGGTACTTGAATTATTGGGGGGGCATCGCTTTATAAATCATATAACATCACCACTCTGCTGTGCTCTTGAAACTATTATAGAATAATATTGAATGTCAACTGTAATTGAAAAATAAAATTTTTTTAAAAAGGGAGTTGTCATTTGAATTGCATTTAGTCTGGGATCCAAAAGACAGTGGCAGAAAACTACTTAGAAGCCGTGGCTTCTCTGAGAAGGCAACCAGATAAACCTGAATATTTATTAACAGAAGGAGAAGAAACTTTGGGAGATCAAATAAGGAAAGACACAAAACAAGTTTTTAAAAATTAAAAACTACTATAGAGGCTGTTAAGTTCAGAGGATATAAGAATCCATATTAAGAACTCAATAAATATGAGTTAGATTATTCAATGAATAAAAAAATAAATCTTTGAGCTGTGAACGTGTGCTTTCCTGAAATACAAAGACAAATAGGTGAAAACAGCGGAAAAGAAGCCGATAACGGAGGCCAGCGAGCGGAAATTTTATTTACGTGAGATACATTTCCTCAGTAATAGATGAAAACAGATGAAGCAGGAGACATATTCAAACTTAAAAGGAAAAAAGATGTTTCCCAGAGAGGAGAGAACTGCATCTGATAATTCTAGAAATTCAGCAAAAAGTTACATTAAAAAACTTATTTTACACATTATTGTAATGTGTTAATAACAACAGTACGGTCTTACCATCAGTCAGACAGCCCTTGGGAGAAACCACAACCAAGTTACTTACAAAAAAAAAGAAAGAAAAGAAAAAAGGGAGAATTTTGTTAGACGATAATGTTCATGAAAATCAATGTCCATAAATAACATAAACTAAAACCTCACAAATGTACACTGATAGGAAAATGGCTAAATAAATCTTTGTATATTCATAAAATAGAATTTTAGTTAGCTATAAGAGATAATCACTCTCTCTCTCTCTCTCTCTCTCTCTCTCTCTCTCTCTCTCTCTCTCTTTCTCTCATGCCCCTGCCTCCCCCCTTTCTTCCCTCACGGTGTGGAGGTGTGGACCCTAAGTCCCAAGGGCCTTTCTGTTGCCTCCTGAGCCCATGCAGCCCCGCTGGCTCTCTTCTGCCTCTTTGACTTTCTAAGTAGGCCTTTGCCTGCATTTGAGGTATTGACGCTGCATTCTTTCTTAGCCAAACTCAGGCACCGAGGTCTAAGCTCGCTGGTAACATCTGGTGCCGTTGTCCATTAATAAATGGACCTAAACAGAATCTCGATCTTCTCTGTTTTCTACTCTACACTTTCCGTACAACTTTCATTTTAAAAGCTGCTCTTGGAGATGTTACCCTGTATCCCACTGCGTCTCCTTAGCAACTTGTGCAGTGCCCTGAGCTACAGATCTTAATCCCACCACACGCTGCAAGTATTTTGTTTAAGGGTAGCATGCCTAGAACTTGAGCTTGAGTAGATAAAAATTCAGCACATTTCAGACTGTCCTCTGGGCACTTACGAGGCTAATAGCAGCTGTTAGTAGCCGTTGGTAGAAGACAAGCTCCAAAAAGACAACAAAGAGCGGGATTGCATAATAACTAAATTAGGGTTCTCCCGCATTTAACATCGAAAACCTCTGACAGAGACCCACTGTGTTGGATCCACACGGACTCCTGCTTCTGTGCTTGGCCCCGATGAAGAATGGCTGTCCTCTGAACGGCTTGCAATGATCTCCCACAGGCAGCCCAAGGGTATCGCTTCCCGAGGTCCAAGGTCCCCAACCACAGGAACCTTTCCGCGTTTTAAAATGGATCCAAATGCTTCTAAGCTTTAATGTGTACGATTCTACAGCGGTGGTTTTGCGCCATGGTAAAATTCAAATTGTATCCATTACATTTCAAAAGGAAAATGGAAAAATGCAAGACATGTCCTACTATGTGATTAATTCACCATGCTATTTGTTTTGCCCCTTTAATTTTCAAATAGCACCTTCTGAAAGATAATATTGCAAATGGGAACATTTTCTAAGTGGCCCCATATGATTGTCACACACACACACACACACACACACACACACACACACACACACACACACACACACACGCTTAGAAATAGAGAGGTTAGGGGTCCCAGCAGAGAACTAATGCTGGGGGGTGCTCAGAGCCACGCCCTGTGCAGAAGGCTCTCCAGGAACCCCAAGAACTGCGCTGTCGCTGGGACTGGCATCACCCCCCTGTGCCAGTGAGCAAAGGGGCATTTTGTGGAGAAGATGGTCTGGCTGGGAAAATGGGGGGCCAGCACTAACCTCTCACCTCCAGGGCCCACTTCCTGACAACTGTCAGCAACAAACCACAACATGTATGCCAAACATGTGTGATGATATGTAAGTTCAATAAGAAGTAGACACACGCACACTTCAACATACAATTTTCCATTTATTTCTAAATTCTCTGGCCGATTATGTAGCTATCTTAAGGCTCAGGTAACCGTTTTTAATAAAAGCTGCAAAAATTCGAATTCCAACCCCGTGGGTTCTTCTCACAGATTTTTCATTAGCATTTTTCAGGTGTTTGTCAGGAACTCTACTAATTTGATCAGAGACTACAAATATGAAAAAGAAGTTTCTGCTTAAAAAAAAAATAGGAACTCCTAGAACCAGCAAATGCCTAATATAAATCCACCAGGACATGTAAACACTGTCTTTTTAAAAAGCTGGGCACCAGGCCGAGACCGGTTTGGCTCAGTGGATAGAGCATCGCTCTGCGGACACAAGGGTCCCAGGTTCCATTCCAGTCAAGGGCATGTACCTTGGCTGAGGGCACATCCCCGGTAGGGGGTGTGCAGGAGGCAGCTGGTCGATGTTTCTCTCTCATCGATGTTTCTAGCTCTCTCTCCCTCTCCCTTCCTCTCTGTAAAAAATCAATAAAATATATTTTAAAAAATAGTTTTTTTAAAAAAAATAAAAAGCTGGGCACCGGATTCTCGGAAAGACTGGGCACCATTGGGAAAGAGTCCACCCCAAGCTGCTGCCTCTGAGGAGACCATGGAGATGTGCGGGAGAGGAAGGATATTCCCACGCATCCCCTCCTCCCAGCAGGGCCGCCGCCTCCCATGTGCAGCCGCTGGTCTCCGGCACCTGCTGCTGATGAACAGCGAACAGAGACGGGACCAGCTCCACGCTTGTGACATCATGAGATGACTCCCTGCTCCCTGCTCCTCTTCACACGGACACTGCACATGTGTTCCAGGCAAACCCAGACACAAACAGACGCCCTAGCTGTGGTTTAGCCACACTTTTTCTTCTTCGTCCACGTCACTTCCTACACCTCCTGAGTGAGGACCAGCTCTGCTCCGGGCAGGACTCGGCATGAGGGCTCACCGCAGGTGCAGGGTGCTCTGGGTCTTCCCATCCTCCCCGCGTTTCTTGGTGAATCTTTTTCATCCTTCTGGTGCCTCGTATACCACTTGTCCTGCCCTTCCTCTCCTTGGGGGACTGGGTTCTCGTGGCACTGAAAATACTGGACTCTCAGAGGCCCCAGGATTCGTGCTTACGGAGTCTCCCCAGAAACCCGGCGGCCTTGTTTGTGTCCTGAGCATAAAACATAGTTATTTTCTCTCTCTTTTATCTTAATGCAGCAGTAGGGATTCTGTGACACGTGTAACATATATTTGTAGAAAACTGTGTAAATCCTATTTAATAAAAGCCTAATATGCTAAGTGTTTAGTCCTCCAGTCAGCCCTTCAACCAATCAAAGCATAATATGCTAATGATATGCTAAGGCTGTTCAACCACTCACTATGATGTGCACTGACCAACAGGGGGCAGATGCTCTGACTGGTAGGTTAGCTTGCTGCTGGGGTCCTGCCAATTGGGACTGAGCGAGACAGGCTGGACACACCTTGGAACCCTCCTGCAGTCCCTCCACAGCTGGCCAACCTCTCACGTTCCTCCCCAGCCCTGATTGTGCACTGGAGGGGTCCCTCGGCCTGGCCTGCACCCTCTCACAATCCAAAACCCCTCGGGGGATGTCAGGGAGCCGGTTTTGGCCCAATGGCGGAACAACTGGTAGCTGTGACACGCACTGACCACCAGGGGGAAGATGCTTAACACAGGAGCGGCCCCCTGGTGGTCAGTGTGCTCCCACAAGGGGAGCGCCACTCAGCCAGAAGCCAGGGATGAGACGGGAAGCATCCGTGATTGCCGGACATCCCCCGAGGGCTCCTGGACTGCAAGAGGGTGCAGGCCAGGCTGAGGGACCCCCTCTCCCCACCTCCCGCCTGAGTGCACGAATTTCGTGCACCGGGTCTCTAGTTAGATAATAAGTCTGCTAGCAATCCTATGCGTGCCCTGCTATGAAATTTACAATGTGAAGGAAGATACCATTCAGAAGACCATGTCAACATCAAACCAGTGAGTAGCCACTAGAGGTGAAGAGCCCAAAGTGTCATATAATCATCACGTCTCAATATCCAATATAGCTCCAGGGGGAGAACACATACATAAAAAGGGTGAACCTGCATCCCATACAACTGATGTCCTCAGCCCAGGCCCCCACTGAGGACCCGGGACCTGCTTCTGTGCCCGCTGTCCCTGCCGTCCTGCATCCTGGACCCGAAGGTCGTGACATTGGTGATTTCCGGAGGACGGGCACCTACTCTCTTGGCTTCCCCAGAGGTTGAGTCCACTTTTGAGACTTTGCCTCCTTTTTCTCTCCTGAGGCTGCTTGGCCGTTTCACAGGAGCCCAGGCCGGGCCCCTTCCTCTGAGCCAGCAGCTCTGCATTCACCGCCGGTGCATCCACCTCCTGCTGTGGAGTTCAGCTCTGACAGCAAACTGCCAGCTCCCAGAGCGGGTGGGACTCACCGACAGAGGCCCTACCTGGTGCATCCCCTCCCCTTTGGTGCATCCCCTCCCCTTTGGTGCATACCCTCCCCTTTGGTGCTCACCCCAGCGCCATGGTCCAGCTCAAGTCCCGTCACCTCTTCTCCCAAAACATAGCCTCTCTCAGCCCCGAGGTCGGTCCAGCGGGACCAGAATCCTGAGTCCTTCCAAATCCCTGTGCACAGCCAGAGCTGGTGCTCAAATGTCGTGCACAGGCTGATCGCGGAAAGAAACAGCCCTCTTCCCAGAGCACCACCAATGTGACATTCACACCCCAACATGTGAGTTCATACGTACACACAAGTTAAAACCAGGTTTTGGTGAGCTGCAGGCTAAATGGTGTATACATTGGCAATAAATGTTTTTAAAACCCTACGTTATTCATTGCTAAGATTTTTTTCCCCCCGAGATATCAATTATATGCTTTTACACGCCTACACATTCTTTCCAGCATTAATTGCTCAAAGAAGTGATCGGGAGTTAAATGTATGGCAAATGAATTTTGGTGTTGCATACTTTAAAAAAACCTCAAGCCATTTTCTTCTTGGAATCAATAGATAGTTGACGTATAATAACTGCATGTTGTAATCTATTTAAACGATTGCTTGACACGCTTATATCTTTGACACATGGAGTCCAGACTCTTTGCTGAACGCACTGATGTGGAATGTGTATTTTGTCAGAAAAACCCTGACTTATTACGCCCAGGACATGTTTCATGATAAAACGCCTCATGTAGACATTAGCAATCATTTGCATCAGGAAGATGTTGAATAATTTCTAGATTGTGCCTAATACTCTTCACATGATAGAGACTGTTTATAACTTTGGAAAACCAGGACAATCAATAATTCTAATTAAATCTCAGGATTGAAAATCCTTCTGAAGAAAATAAAATAATGCCTTAAGATTGCAATTTGTCACTTCCAATTCTTAAAGTTAGTATTTGATTTTTTTATAATGAAATTGAATGTCTCATTTCTCATTTAAACACAACCCATTTGGTGCAATTTATCTCTTCCGCTTAGAATAATTTTATTATTCCCAGGCTAATCATAATGCGTTTTTATGTTTATTTTTATAAAATACAAATCTTCATAGCAAACTTTTGCCTTTTGTGATGTAAAGCATATTGACATACTTTTATCAACAATAAAATCAAAGTTCAGACAGCTTGTCTTACAGCTGTCACTTAAGTAATAAGTGTTAGAGTTGGAATAGGAGTAAAATCTTCCGTTTTTTAATTAACATGCATATTCTCACCATCACAAGCCCTCTTATTGGGGCCTCACAGGAAGCCTCACAGCAATATGGGATGGAAGAGCCGCAGGGAAAGGGCTCACCTAGGGATTGGAACTGTTCCGTGCTCAATTCCTTGGGTGTGCTTCTCAGCTGGCTTTAGAGAGTCCTGAACTAAGTCTCTAGGCCGCTCATAGAGCTGTCAGCTGGATGGACGTGACTGCAAATGCCACGGTTCTTCACTCAGAAAACTTTTCACTTGCCATCCATGTGACCCAAGCAATCATCAAATCCCTTTATTTATGATCGTTCTTTAGAGTGATGAGTGTAATTATATCTACTGTTCATTTACTCATTCAACAAATATTTTGTTGTTGTTGTTAACCCTCACCTGAGGATATTTTTCCACTGATTTTTAGAGAGAGTGGAAAGAAGGGAGGGACGGGGGAGAAGGAGAGAGAGGGAGAGATATCAATGTGTCCAAGGCTTCGTATAAAGTCTAAGTGTCAGAGAAAGAATTTAAACCCAAATAAGTGTCACCTGAAACAGCACCTCCCTCCCTTTTCTGGACCATGCCAGCATGGTCAAGGGTGAACCTGAGGAGGGGCGGTGAAGGATTGAAGAAAAGACAGACAAGAGAATACAGGTGGGGCTTGGTGTGTCTCCCGTGCCTGGATGAGGACACAGAAGACCCAGCTTGCAAGCTGATGCTTTATTTTATAGTCTGATTAAAACAAGGGTGGATTAACATGTATACAAATGTTCTTGTTTTGGCAGCACTTGCTGCACCTCCCACAGCCCATTAGCTACTTAGGAAGGAATTAGGGAGGGCTACAAGGTCAGGCTTAATTATGCCAGGAGAGCTCTGCCCTCCCAGCTACGACTTGTTTGTGGCCCTGCCACAGGTGAGCCCAAGGCTGGACCCTAACCGCTCCCTACACTCTTCCTTCCTCCATCTCTCATGTCCGTGGCTTCATCTTCATTCCATCAGCACCAGCCGTATTCGGGGCTCACCCCTCACAATGTGACTGCTGCATCACTTTTCCATACAGCTGGTTAACCTCTTGCTTCTTTTGATTTAAATCCATTTTATGCACCATCATCAGGTCATTCTTTTTTTTTTTTAATTTTACTTTTCAATCCCAGTTTACATTCAACACTAGTCAATACTAGTGTCTGCATAGTAGCTAGTACTCATGTACTTTACAAAGGGGTTCCCCCCCCCCGCCGATATTTCATGTCCCACGTGTGTTACTGTGACCGACAGACCCTGTCTTTCCCCGGCGCCCAGGATAATTCCAAGCACATCCAACTGTCCAGAGTGCAGACCTAATAAGGCAAATCCGTGGCCCCGAGGCGCCTCACCACCAGGGGCCTCGCTCTCCCACCAGGACAAAAGCTTCTTTGAGCACATGCTTCACCCTCCTCTGAGGACTTTACCCTTTGACCTTGGTGAATAATATACAATGGAAATAGCTTAATATCTGTGCCAGGGGTATAGTACCAAAAAATAAATAAAATGAAATATAATAAAAAGGACATCTCTTTCCTCTCTTACATTTCTCAGTGTTTGGGTTATTTAACTTTAAGAACTTCGGATGTGCTCATCAACACTCCACAGAGCCAGAGATTGGGGTGTCGCCCTCAGAATAAGATGAAGAGCATAACTCATATCCTTCCTGCAATCTGTAAGTCCCACTTCCAGGCTCTTCCAAGCGGCTTCATAAAAAAGAAGAAAAATATGTATCTCAAAAAACAAGCAACAATTTGCAATCACACTCTAATTAAAATCTATTTTGAAAAAGACTTTTCTCGAGAGGAAACAACACAGAGATGCAATTCCGCTTCCAACACAAGAATAGCACACATTGTCCCGGGTGATGAGACTTGGAGGCGACTCCGGGCCAGAGACTCCACTGCGGCTCGCTGGGCCCAGACCACCCAGGGCTTGATGGTGCGCTGGGCCCGCAGGAGTCAGAAGAGCTGCTTCCCTCAAGGTCACAGGTCATCACAGGAAACGATGCGGATGAAAATCAGCAAAGGAACGAGGCACAGAAGGCGGAGGACGGGACAAGCCAGAGACACAAGCGTCCAGCCGCCCTCTGTCACCGCGTGGCACGCACACAGCCTGCTTTCAGCACCTGCTACCAACCAGGCAGCTCCTCCGCCTCGGGCCCAGGTTCACACTGGGCTCAGCCACAGAGATCCAGTCACAAGGCTTAGGCTGCAGGGCCGTCCCAGCAACCGGGAGGTCAAGGGGCACAGCCTGGACCCCAGGCAGAAAGCAGGCATTCAGCATGAGCCACACAGTCAGCACCAGCCATCCGGCCCCAGCTGCCAGGCCTCTCCCTGCCCGGAGGGCCCAGGGACCCGAGGTTAGGAGCCAGTCAAGGGCCAGCCTGAGGCCTTGGGAAGGTGCAGCGCTGGCCCAACCTAGGTCTCTGGCGGGAACCCTTTCAACACTCACAGCCAAGGATGAGCCACAGCTGTAACTCCAAGTACCTTGTACGGCCCTTTGCCCAGTAGCTGTCAGAAGCAGCCAACCTCCACCAGCTCTAGGGCTCAACACACATGCCCAGCGCCAAGGAGAGGCCGGAGGACGTGAATTCCCTTTGCCTGTCACTCTCCGGCTCCTGCCACTTCAGGGTCTGGAGCCACAGCAAGTCCCAGTTTGGGGCCATCGAGTGAAACAGGTTCTTCGATAAATCAAATAATAATATCACCCCAAACAGAGAACGGGGACTCTGTGGAACTCAGCAGAGGGAGCCATGAACAAAATAAAATTTGACACTGTTAATATTAAAAACAGATGACCTCACGTTAGTAACAAGCCAATGTAAAGTCTGTGTCTCCCGTTTTATAAGCGTTCCCTTTGATAAGTGCTCCTCTCTTTCCTGCAGTTACTACATTTGACACGTTTATTGATTCCTAGTGAAACAGATTTCTGAAATATTCATCCTTCTGGCAAATCACGTTGGGCTAAGTGGTTTTATGAAAAAATATTGTGTATTTATCAGTCGGTCTTTTCTGTTGTATTCTACTGCCCCTAATGGGTCTGGGATGAAAATGCTAAGATACAATATAATCAAAAGAAATGAAAAGACCTTTCAAGAATGCCCATTCTTACATTTTTTTTTTTTTTTAATGCTCACCCGAGGATATTTTTCCATTGATTTTTAGAGAGAGTAGAAGAGAGAGGGAATGACAAAAACATCATCGATTGGTTGCCTCCTGCACAAGCCCTGACCAGGCCCAGGGCCCAGGGAGGAGCTTGCCACCAAGGTATGTGCCCTTGACCTTGACCTTGACCAGAATCGAACCTGGGACCCTTCAATCCAGAGGCCAATGCTCTATCCACTGAGCCAAACCGGCCAGGGCCCTCACAGCTTTCTTCGGTAGCACTGTAACAGAACATGCTGGCACCTTTGTACATTCAAGGACAAAAGTGAAAGACTACATGTGAGCACTTGGGCGAGAGTGACTGATGTGCTTTGACGTCAGGGCCAGCCATCCACCGCGGGGCCTGGGAATTAGCCAATAAAAGTGAAAATGCAATCGTCTTCGCTTGGAACAATTAAGCGCTGCCCGTCGCTGTGACAGAGAAGAGCGTGTGCTGGGGAGGGTTGGCTCAGTGAGAGGGAGAGGGTGCAGCATGAGGTAAAATACGGACTTAAATGTCACCTCCGGGTCCACAGGGACTTGCTTTCATTCACTAGGAAAAGGCAAAACACAAGATGTGTTGCACATAAACAGCTATCAGTCCAGATCTCCGCCTAACGCCAATAAGGCCTCAGGGGAAAGTTAATGACTTTATACAGCCCATGCTCAGTAAACAGCCGAAGAAACCACAGCGTGTTGGCAAAAATCAGACTTCATCTTTATAGAACCATTTATTGTAAATGATAAAATAATGGCAACGATTAAATTGGGAAAATGTCTTTCATTTGAATGGAAGTATTTATCTTCTTCCAAGAGTGAGTAAGGCATACGCAATTATTCTGACATTCTGATTATGAAAAAAAAAAAAAAGTGGCCAAGTGTTGTGTGTTGGATGTGTTGGTCTAAGAGAGGAAGACATCAATTGGACAATTTATGCTTAATGACACATTGCTGTCCTGTGTGTCTCTGTGCTGGGCTGATCAAACATGTACGGGTGGACGCAGCATCAACCAATTCGGGGCTTTTCACATAATCACTATTTGAAATGGGTTTTTAAATGCTCGGTGCTTTAGCCAATATAATATTTAGTAAAATTACTTTACTAGTACTCTCACTCACACATTATAGCTGCCTCCTCTGCTGTAAAACAGCTTTATTCTCCGGGTCACTAACAGCTTCATAATCGCAGCGCTGACCCCAAGAACACGAACCATTCTGAAACACTCCCCTCCCTTCTCTGGGCATCTGCGTGGCTGCCTTTGTCAAGCATCCTCCCATTATCATCACGTCCTTTTCCACCTCTTATCTTCCTCTTATGCTTGCCACTACATGGAGTAGTACACTCCCCATATTCTAGTTCTTCATTTCTCTAGTTGTTTTTTTTAAAATTATTTCTCTTAGTGACTTCTTTACTGTCGTCGTGTGGGAATTATCCCCAATTCCCTTTCTCTTGCACCAAGTGCTCCTTCTCTTAATTCCTGATAGGTATTTGTTGATCAACGATCCTCTGGAATCTCAAACTATATCACAAACAAATGGTGTTACCCTTCCCTTCATTCCTTCATTCAACAAATAATCTTTGAATCAACAAATCAGAAATCAACAAACTTTACATTCTGAGAATAACACCCTAGTAAGGGATTAATTGCAATAGTGCCCTCTTGTGAACATTCTGAGAACAGCATCCTAGTAATGAATTCTGGGAGTTTGAAAAAAAAAAAATCTTATTGAGAGACCTAGAGGGCTCTGGCCCTGCAGGAAGGTGTGGCAATTGTGCAGCCAGCACCATCAGAACTGCACCCTAGTAAGGGAGGTGTTGCAGTTCTCCAAATGTCCACAAGAGGGCACTATAGCAACTTCTTCCTTACCAGGGTGCTGTTCTCAGAGTGTCCACAAGAGGGCACTATTGAAACTATTCTTGTAGTTTTAGACTTTGTAGGTCCGTGTGTTCATTGCAAATATTCAAGTTTGCAAATATTCAAATATTCAGTGATTCACATCACTGCAGCACAAAAACAGTGCTAGCATGGTTGTGTTGTAATAAAGCTACTTTTGGGTGCAGGAATTTTAATTTTGTATGATTTTCATGTCATGAATTACTCCTTTTCCTTCTATTCTTTTTGTCAACCATTCATAAGCCATAGGTCCTAGCAAACCCAGTGTGGCAGACTGGATTCAACCCTTAGGTCACTTTTTGTCTGCCCCTGCGGTGGATACTGGAAATTCATCAATGAGCATGAAAGATAACCTCCTCTCCCTTTGTGATCTTACATTTTAAAAGGAACCTCCTCCTACGTCTGCTCATAGCGCTCATTCACGCTGTTCACACAGCACCTGTGTCCCATTCAGTCCTTGCTACCTGCAATCACACAATCACACAAGCACTGTCATTTCTCCGTATCTCAGGTCTTCACATTAGCAAACAAAACAAAGCTCCAGTGGCACAGAGGAATACTCTAAATAGTAATCTTTGTATCTTTTCAAATTCTCTCAATATCCATATACAAATGTTTATAGTTTTAAACATTTTGTATTTCAAAACTTTATTTTTTACTTGAAATTTTTATATACACATTTTTAAAGGTTTTTAAAACAGTTTTATTGAGATACAATGGAAATATAATAAAGTACATATATTTAAAGTGTACAATATAACTCTTGAATTACTTATTTTTGAAATAAAAGGTTTATTGAGAAAGAGTCCACATACCATAAAAGTCACCCTTTCATCATAAATGACTCAGTGGTTTTTTTTTTTTTTTTATTTTTTAATTATATTTTACTTATTTTTTACAGAGAGGAAGGAAGAGGGATAGAGAGCTAGAAACATCATTGACCAGCTGCCTCCTGCACACTCCCCACTGGGGATGTGCCTGCAACCAATGTACATGTCCTTGACGGGAATCGAACCTGGGACCTTTCAGTCCGCAGACTGACACTCTATCCACTGAGCCAAACCGGTTTCAGCAGATTCAGTGGTTTCTATAAGATTCAGAATTGTGCAGCCAGCACCATCATCTACTTTCACAATGAAGTCACCCCAGAAAGAAGCCACGTGCCCTTGAGCACTCTCTCCCGGTTGTTTCTCCTCCCAGCCCCTGGCAAACAGTAGTTTACTTCCCGCCTCTAAGCATTTGCCTGCTCAGAACATTTCCTATAAATGGAGTCATACAATATGCGGCCTTTGTGTCAGGCTCTGCAGCTGAGCAGAATGTTTCCCAGGTTCGCCTGCCTCGGAGCAGGTAACAGCACTTCCTCCCCTTCCTGCTGAACAACATTCCCTTGCAGGGATCCGCCCCCATCTGTTCTGTTGTTCAGCAGGGATGGACATGGGTGGTTTCCACTTCCCGGCTGTCTGAATAGTGCTGCTGGGGACACTCATGCGTAAGACTTCGTACCTGGAGACCCGTGGTCTCGCTTCCCTGGGGCACCCCTGGGAGTGGAATTGCTGAGTCATGTGGTACCTCACTTATGGAAAAACAGCTGCGCTGAGTGAGGGTCCCAGTTTCCCCACAGCATCTGTACTTCCGTTTCCTCTGCCAGGGCGCTGGTTCACATCTTCTCCGCCTGGTTCCTGGACTATTGAAATAGCCTTCACTTTTATTATTCTGGCTTCAGTCTTTTATCTGTTCCAATTCATCTCCCAGCCCCATTAATACCGGCTTCATCCTCTTAAGCCAGTGATGGGCAACCTTTTGAGCTTAGTGTGTCAGACTTCGCCAAAAAACTGAGCATAACTCCGGTAGTGTGTCACTTTGAGGAAAAAACTAACTCCAAGACTCTAGTCGCAAATGTTTCATCCTCAGGAGCAGCAAATGTTTCATCCTCGGCATGCGGCCACGTGTCATCAGAAATGGCTATGCGTGTCAGTGCTGACACACGTGTCATAGGTTCGCCATCACTGTCTTAAGCAATACTTTCTGTCCCTGCCCTAGTCCATCACACTCTCAAAAATTATCTGCAATCTAGGAGAGAAACTGCTAATAGCTATTTCTGCCAAACGCCTACAAATGCATAGGCCAGCAAAATCACCTCTCTTTCCCCAACAGCTTATCTCATGCCAGGACGGAAACTCTCCCGTTCAACCCAACTGCTTCTGCACCACCCTGCCCAGCCTGCCCAGCCCTGCCTGCAGCCTGGCCACTCACACAGGGACCCGGCCCTGCCTGCAGCCTGGCCACTCACACAGGGACCCGGCCCTGCCTGCAGCCTGGCCACTCACACAGGGACCCAGGCGTGAACGCCTCACTTGGCTCTCCTTCACCATCTTGAAAATTTAATGATGTTCTCACAAGGGGTTCTGCATTTTCACTTTTTGGGATGTTGTAGCCGCCCCGTTTTAGTTCCCAGCCCCACCCAATCAGCAGACACTTTGTGTTAAGATTGCAAAGCACTCGCTCCTGTGTCTCTCGTTAGTCAATTCTGTGTGCCCCTTTGAGGACACTGATGCTCGCCACATTCTCATCCTGCTTTCAGTTTTCGTCTTTACTCTTTGGAGAAGCCATAATGCCCCTCATTATTTTATTTTCAGTTCCTAGCCTGAGCAGACAGATAACCTGAAATGGTTTAGCGTCTTCATTTCTGACTTTAAGATACAGACACTTCAGACATTTCCTTTTATAAAGTACTCGCTTAGAACAAAGGTTTTTATAGTAGAGGTTTTGATCAAATATATGCCTTGATGATGCCAAGGCCCCTTAGGCAAAAAAAAAAAAAAAAAGGAAAAAAACAAGTGTGCATTCTCCAAGTGGGAGAAGTTTCTTGCCTATAAGTTTCTTTTCTCTCCTACAAAGCAGAGAACCCATTTCAGCCTTAGCAAGCACATGATGTTGGCCAAGATCTATAGACATGTTTCATTTTTAGAGAAGTTGCATACTCCAAAGCAAATGTATGTAAATTAAAGTTTTATAAATTAGATACATCCTTTTACCACTTTAAGTTTTAAGCTCAGAGTTAAGAGATAGAATTCCACACAAAAATCATTTAAAAGAAGGCTTTAGGCCTGCATTTTAAGGTCAAATCTTCTATCCCATTGACTGCTACTGACAATGTTACAGCCAACAGTGGAATAAGCTCATTTTTAAAACTAGTGAAATTGTTTGCATTTGGTGAGATTTTAGATACATTAAAATTAAATTCACCTGGCCAGCGTGGCTCAGGGGTTGAGCATTGACCTATGAACTAGGAGGTCACGGTTCAATTACCAGTCAGGGTACATGCCCGGTTGCAGGCTCCATCCCCAGTGGGGAGTAGGCAGGAGGCAACCGATCAATGATTCTTTCTTATCATTGATGTTTCTATCTCTCTCTCCCTCTCCCTTCCTCTCTGAGATTAATAAAAACATATTTTTAAAAAAAATTAGACAACTTTTCTGACCTAAAAATAAAACCCAATAAAAAACCTGAAGAATTGCCAGAAGTTAGCAGCCTTATTGTCTATTTCACAATTATCATAAGGTTGCTTTTTTTAAAAATATTTTATTTTTTTAGAGAATTTTAGATTCACAACAAACCTACGAGAAAAATACAAAGAATCCCCATATACTCCCTGCCCCTACATGCATAACTTCCCCCATTATCATCACACAACAGAATGGTACATTTGTTACCAAAAAGTCAACACTGAGACACCACCATCACTCAGAGTCCATCGTGCACCTCAGGGTCTGCATTTGGTGCATGTTCTACAGGTTGGGACAAATGGATGATGGCACATACCCATCATTAGAATGTCAGAATTTTTTCTGCCCTAAAAATTCTCTGTGCTCAGCCTATTTGTCCTTCCTCAACCCTGCCCCTGGCAACCACTGATTTTTTGAATCATTCCATGGTTTTATTTTTTTTTTTTTCAGAATGTCACATCATTGGAAGCCTTTTCCGATTGGCTTCTTTTACTCAGTAATCTGCATTTACGATCCCTCCAGGTTTTCTGATGGCTTGATAGCTCATTTCCTTTTAGCACTGAATAATGCACCACCACTTATTTTTCATTCACCTACTGGAAGACATCTTGGTTGGGGATTTCAGTTGCTTCCAAATGTTGGCAATTATGAACAAAGCTGCTATAAACATCCTTGTGCAGGTTTTATGTGGACCTACGTTTTAAACTCTTCCTGGGAAATACCAAGGAGCGCAACTACTGGATCGTGTGGGAAGAACATGCTTCATTTTGAAGGACCAGACTGTCCTTCAGCAGCAATGAACAGTCACGGACTGTATTGAACCAAAGTTTAATACCAGCATTCTCTGTGTATCAGACAATCCATTTTGGTGCAGTTTCTCTGGATCTGAAATATTTCAGTGAAAAACTGACCGGTAAACATGCATTAGTATTTGTCATCAAGGCTTAAGAAGAAAAGAGAATTTCTGGTTATTGGCTTCAAATGGGACCTTGGCATGATTGTAAGTTTCCACATTCTAATCTATTTGCTGAGCAGCCGCCACTGGCTTATTTTAAAGTAGACCCGTAAAAGACTACACCAATCACTCCTCCGACAATATGCTCGGGTTTCCTCTGACCTCGTCAGTCAGAACAATGAAATGTAACTTCTATGAGTCTCTTGTATCAACACACACACACACACAAAGAAGAAAGAAAGAAAGAAAGAAAAAGAAAGAAAGAAAGAAGAAGAAGAAAGAAAGAAAGAAAGAAAGAAAGAAAGAAAGAAAGAAAGAAAGAAAGAAAAGAAAGAAAGAAAGAAGAAAGAAAGAAAGAAAAAAAAGAAAGAAAAAAAGAAAGAAAGAAAGAAAGAAAGAAAGAAAGAAAGAAAGAAAGAAAAAGAAAGAAAAAGAAAGAAAGAAAGAAAGAAGAAAAAAAGAAAGAAAGAAAGAAAGAAAGAAAAAAGAAAGAAAGAAAGAAAGAAAGAAAAAGAAAAGAAAATGTACTGAAATGTTACTTTATAAGTGCTTAAATTCTGAGTTGTTTAGATATGAAAATCAACTAAATAGTTTATCTTCACTAACTACTCCACAAGAGAATAGCTACAGAGAACACCGACCGCCCTGCTATTACCTCACATGTAGAGACGTGTGATCCAGTGACTTTCAACCCGGCTGCATGCATATATTGGAATCGCTCCCATGTGCAGCAGGATGGGTGGGGAGCAGGCATGAAAACACCAATGCCCGAGGCCCACCCTCAAAAATCTCCCATTTATTTGGTCCTGGTGGGGCCGGGAGTGGGTCTTGTAAGGACCCAGGTATTTCTAATGTGCAGCTGTGGGGGATAGAATCATTTTATTTTTTTATTTATCTCTATGGTTTCGATACAGCCTCAGATGTATAAGCCATGGATTAGTTGTGGCTACACCTACAGGTTCGCATGAAAAAGTCTCACTGTCCTCCTCCCAAGTTGTCCTGTGTCACGTTCAATGCAGGCACTGTTTGCGAAGAGCCCCCACTGGTCCTGGCAAAGACCCTGTTTGCTTTGTTTCGCTGCTTCTCCTGTTGGTGGGACGATTACAGCCGGGTCCCAGAAGCATATGGCGGTGGGCTGGGGAGAAGGAAAGCAAAGCAAGACAGAGACACAAACACAAAGATAAACACAAGCCAAGTGGGTGCTGCCATTGCATCTCCTGCGAGGTCAATTAACTGCACAGGATGTCTGCCTCCGAAGCTCCCAGAAGGCTCCTCTCCACCACCTAGGTTATAATGATCCCTGATGACAGCGGAATCTTTGGTTTAGCTGGAGTGACGTGGATCAGTCTGTGCAACGTGCACGTGTGCCTTAGCCATTATCCTTATTATCAACTGAACCTCCATTCCAAGTCTCCCTGAGGCCAAGAGCCGGCCCTGATGGGTTTTCCCACAGGCACAGCGCCCCCTGACTGTGGGAGGACTCACCCAACCCCAATGCCCCATAAACTACATTGACTTGGCTTTAAAGGTTTTGGTGGGGAGTATTATAAACTTGCTTTTAAAATTATTTGCCTATGTGCCCATCATTTCATTATAATTGACCTATTTGTCTGTAATTGTTGCCCATTGAGAAAATTTAGCTCACAGGTTGTGTTCAAATTATGAAGATGACATCCTATATAATAAAGAGCTAATATGCTAATTAAACTGGATGGCGGAACGACCTACTGGAATGACCTTCCAGAACGACCTTCCGGAACGACCATTGGGTGGGGGGTGGGGGGACGGGCAGCGGGACAGCAGGGGCTGTGAGGGCTGAGCCTCTTGCATGAATTACGTGGGTGCATCGGGCCGCTAGTAATACTATGTTTTGTGAACACTTAATTAAACATTATTTATTTTGCTTTGTTTAGATTCTCTCTTTATGCTTACCAGCTAACATTGTTTATCCAATTCAAGATGTTTCCAGAGGCCCCAGATGGCTCTTGAGCCCGAGACGTACATCCTCATGTCTGATGGATAAAAGGGTCTTTGTTGCCCCAACTCCAAGATCCCCATGGCAGTGGGACAGCGGCCAGACTGTAACCACAATGACACTCTGAGCCACCACCTCGGCAGCAGCTGCTCAGCACAGTCAGGGCTGGGTCCCTGGCGCCCGCTGCCCCGTTTCCTCCTGCTCCCGGGAGACCAGGCCGAAGCCTGCCCTTCTCCCACCTGCTGACCCACCTCTGAGCTGCTGCCCACCCCAGGGGAGCTGGGCTGTCCTGACCCTGACCCGGTGCCTATCATTTCCGACAAATACCAAATGAATGGCTACCTGTCCAGCATTTCAAACAACTGAAGACACACACAAATTCTATGGAAACAAGTGTGGTCATGATACTGATTTGAAACCAAAAGAGGGTGGGTGGGTGGGTGGGAAGAGATTGACCAAAGAGCTGGTGTGCAGATATGCATAACCCTGGACACAGACAATAGTGGACAAAGGCCTGGGGCTGGGGGCTGGGGAGGATGGCGGGGGAGGGGGGGGCTAGCAGGGGTCAGTGAGGGGTAAAAGGGGACACAGGTAATACTTTCAATAAACAAGGTGTTTTTAAATAAATAATAAAACCAAAAGAGAAAAATTATTGCCTAATGGTAAACCTTTCAGACTTCTGAGGTAGGAATTTTCACAACCTGATGAGTAATCTCCGTGTACTGTTTTGTAGCGAGATGCTAACGCCCACCCCTCCTGCTAGAAGAGAGATTTGACGCCAGAAGGTTCTCCCAGGGGCCTGGGGCCGTCCGTCCTGGGTGGCCTAGACAAATCCACCCCGGCAGCTTGTGACCTGAGGTGGACGCGAAAGGAGGTCACAGCTCTGGCCCCAGATGCCAGGGTTGTTGATTCGCAAGCTGTCCGTCAAGTGCACGTCAATCGGTAAGCTTCTCTCAGGGAAGAGGCTCGAGTGTGTTCAGAGGGAACAGCGTCCTTAGTGACTGAGGAGGAATTTCAGCCGAATTTCTCCTCCTCAGCCCACAGGCTGTGCCTCATTAGCCTCTAAGGAAGGATCCAGGACATCTCCCACCTTCCAACTAAAATCCTTCATGAAGTCATTTTTTTTTTTTTTGCCTTTTTGTCGGGGATGGTAGTAGCTTTTCTTTAAAATTTTCAGAAGAATTAGAATTTCAAACTTGAGACCTTTCAGAAGCAGGAGGACACGCAAGGGGACCCTCTCAAGTGGCCACCTCATCCAGGGAGCAGCCCCGAGACAGCAGGTGTCCCCCCAAGACAGCAGGTGTCCCCCCGAGACAGCAGGTGCCCCCCGAGACAGCAGGTGTCCCCCGAGACAGCAGGTGCCCCCCAAGACAGCAGGTGTCCCCCCAAGACAGCAGGTGTCCCCCGAGACAGCAGGTGCCCCCCAAGACAGCAGGTGCCCCCCCCGAGACAGCAGGTGCCCCCCCGAGACAGCAGGTGTTGGGTTCAGGGGGCCTATGCCAAGAACTCATTTCCATGCAAATCAAACACGGTCAGATGTTACTTCTTCAAAGTATGAGCCCCGTTTGTGGCAGAAAATAACTGCTCCTCCCGCTTCAGCAACATTTGAATTTCATTTTTACCAAAAAACACGTCTCGGGGCATCCAGTGAGGACAGGAAACTGGCTCAGCACCTCCCCTCCGAGTGCTCAGCGGTGCTGTCCGCCCACCAGCTCCCCCAGCCTGTCCTGGGATTCTGGGACAAAAGTCAAGTGTGAGCCCACGGGACTAAACCTCTGATTTCCCTCCTGATCACCAAGTCACTTGAGACTTGGTACAGAGAGGAGACACACACCTCTGGGGTCTACGCACGCCCTCCTCCCAGCAGCTGTCAGTCCCGCTGAGACACGGCCGGTCCCTACCACCAGGTCTGAGTGTCACTCACCTGGCGGGTCCCTGACACCATCTGAGTGTCACTCACCTGGCCGGTCCCTGACACCAGGTCTGAGTGTCACTCACCTGGCGGGTCCCTGACACCATCTGAGTGTCACTCACCTGGCGGGTCCCTGACACCATCTGAGTGTCACTCACCTGGCGGGTCCCTGACACCAGGTCTGAGTGTCACTCACCTGGCGGGTCCCTGACACCATCTGAGTGTCACTCACCTGGCGGGTCCCTGACACCAGGTCTGAGTGTCACTCACCAGGCCGGTCCCTGACACCATCTGAGTGTCACTCACCTGGCCGGTCCCTGACACTATCTGAGTGTCACTCACCTGCCAGGTCCCTACCACCAGGTCTGAGTGTCACTCACCTGGCCGGTCCCTACCACCAGGTCTGAGTGTCACTCACCTGGCGGGTCCCTGACACCATCTGAGTGTCACTCACCTGGCGGGTCCCTGACACCATCTGAGTGTCACTCACCTGGCCGGTCCCTGACACCATCTGAGTGTCACTCACCTGGCGGGTCCCTACCACCAGGTCTGAGTGTCACTCACCTGGCCGGTCCCTACCACCAGGTCTGAGTGTCAATCACCTGGCGGGTCCCTACCACCAGGTCTGAGTGTCACTCACCTGGCGGGTCCCTACCACCAGGTCTGAGTGTCACTCACCTGGCGGGTCCCTACCACCAGGTCTGAGTGCCACTCACCTGGCGGGTCACTTGCACACTGTCCCCACGACCACTCCGGAGAAACCTGCCTTTCGGCTCACGTCTGTGTTCCCTGCTGTTGCCCCTCCTGTTTTCAGCTCGCCCAGCCCCGGGCCCTTCACTGGCTGCTCTTTTCCTCATCGCCCAGCAGTGGCCTCAGTCCCAGAGCTCTGCCCCAGCTGCCCTCCCACCCTCCCTGCACACTGTCCCCGGGGCTCGGCCAGGACTCTGCTGGTCTCTTTCACCTCCCACTGCCCAGGACTCTAATTCGCTCCCTGCTCCACCCTCCTTCCTTAGCCCGGTCAAGGGCATGTACCTTGGTTGTGGGCACATCCCCGGTAGGGGGTGTGCAGGAGGCAGTTGGTCGATGTTTCTCTCTCATCGATGTTTCTAGCTCTCTATCCCTCTCCCTTCCTCTCTGTAAAAAATCAATAAAATATATTACAAAAAAAAAAAAGGTTGCGGGTTTGGTTCTGGTCAGGGCACATACCTAGGCTGTGGGTTTGATCCCAGGTTGGGGTGCATACGGGAGGCAGCCAGTCATGTCTCTCTCTCACTCTCTCGCTCTCTCCCTCCCGCTCTCGCTCTGCGCCTTTCTCTCTCTAAAATCAATAAAACCTATTTTTGGGTGCGGATTTTAAATAAATGGCCGTGCCCTGATCTCTGTAACCTGCGGATCTCTTACCTGACATGGCAAAGGGACTTTGCAGGCGGGATCGCCATCGCTGACCTTGAGATTAGCGATGGCCCTGCGTGTCCTGGGCAGGCCTGGTGGAGCCGCATGAACCCTTACACATGGAGCATGTCCTGGCTGTGCTCTGAGGGACGTGAGGGCAGAAATCAACGTGTGTCCATCGACTACGTCTGTGGAATTCCTTAAGGCAGACGAGAAAGCGGGTACACATCCCCCTGGATAACCTTTCCCCTACCCAAGGCCTTCCTCACAGGCCAGCGTGCTGTGTGAACATGTGCGTGCATTCTCCAGGCGCGGTAACAATCACCCGCACACTGAGCTGCCAATAGCAACGCGTGTTATTACCTCGCGGTTTCCGTGGGTCAGGCACAGCTCAGCTGAATCCTCTGCCCAAGTTATCGGCCAGAGGGGCGATCTCCTGCGAAGCTGGATTTCCCGCCCAAACCTGCTTGGTGACGGGACCTGGTTCCTTTGGGCCGGAGCACAGAGACCGTTGGTTCCCACCATCCCGGGCAGTCCCCGCGGGGCCCGGCCACAGGGCAGACTCTCTTTGAGCAGCAGGAGAGGCGAGTGCTCCTGCTGCTCCTTGCTGGGCCTCAGGATCTCCTCTCAGATGGCTCTCCCGACGGGGGCAGGCCCACCGGATCATTTCCTTTCTTTTCTCCTGGCTCGAAACAACACAATGCATTTGTCTACAATCTCCATCGGTCCAGGGTCTGAGAACAGGTTGGCTCGGCTCTCTGCTCGGGGGTCACTGGGTTGAAACCAAGTGTTGGTGGGAGCTGTGGCCTTGTTGAGGCTCAGGCCCCTCTCCCAGCATCTGGGTAAGGGTCCCCTTTCATTTCCGAGTACACGGTGGCCTGGTTTCCCCGACATCATTGGTTAGATTTCCCGCTCCCATTGCGTGTTCCTTGCTCCCTTGTCATGTATTAGTTGACATACATGTAGGGGTTCTTTTCTGTTCCATTGGTCTATGTTGTGCCAGTATGATACTGTTTGTATCCATCTTTGGATAGGTGCCAAATTGTGTGGGGTTTTTGTTTTGTTTTGTTTTGGGGGGGGAGATACTAATAAGGAATGTCTCACTCAGCCATGTTATTGAGGTCAATATCCTTGTCTATTAACTTAAAGTTAACTTATTAGGGGCCTTAATCACATTTGTAAACTCCTGCACTTGACCACCTCACATAATTACAGGAATGACATCCCATTATCGTTTCCATATTCTCCTGGCCAGAAGCAAGTTACAGGTTTGCCTACACTAAAGGAGCAGGGGTTCTACCACAGTCTGGGTCCTTTTAGAGTCAGGCCAAATGCGGGTTTTGTCCTCTGTGCTGTTGCCACTAATTTATAGTTTGGCAAATGGTTTCGATCCATAATTGCTGACGAAATTGTGTGCAAACAATAGTGCTGGATCTACCACAGGGAAATCAGAGAAAGAGATGTATGACTAATATTAAAATGTTTTCCACATAAAGTTGTTGTGCAAAATAGTCGATAAAAATCAGCAGGCCATTAGGTGGTGATAAAACTCATTTCATATTATGACAGCCGTCATAAATATCATTGGTTGTGGTAGATGAAATATATCTGGATAACCTTGGTCTTATGGCCTGAGGCCTGTTTTTTTCAGGTTGTTTTAGATTCCCTGAAGACACAGGATGGACCCCGAGCCACCCCAAATTCAGTTTGAATATTAATAATGCCACACACACACGCACCCCAAGATGGTACAATTAAGGCTCGTTACTTATGTGATGGGTGAGCAGGCAGGTATTCCAAGCTAGTCTGGCATGGCTTGAGAGAACAGGAGAGTACTGGCTTGGAGTTTTTGTTGTGGCTGCTAGGAGTTAGAGCCAGGCTGAGGGATCCCACATGCATACAGGAGCTAGTGGGGTTTGATTTTGACCAGTGCCAAAGGAGAGAGAATCTGGGCTTTCTTAGTTTGCACAGATGTAGAGAGAAAAAGAAGGGGAAAAGCTTAAAGCTGCCAGAGAACTAACATCAAAAACATGGAAAAGGTTAACCAAAACTCATTTGCATATATGGACACAGACAATAGTGTAGTGAAGGTCTGGGGTGGGGGTGGGGAGCAGGCCAGAAGGGATCAATGGGGAAGGCAGGAGACATCTGTAATACTTTCAACAGTAAAGATAATTTGTTTTTTAAAAGAACCATAGGCTTGAGCAGGAAGGGGAGATGGTCTTTGAGACTAGAGTTCACCATTTCCCAGGCCATGGCACCTGAATAAACCTCTTTCCTTTTGTACCAAAACAAACAAACAAACAAACAAAAAACACAAACAAAGGAGAAACAGAAAACATGGAGCCAGATTACTAGTATTTATTGCAAAAGGATTGGGAAGATTGGGGGAAGATTGCCAGTTTATGATGCTAAGAATGCATCTGCATTGAGGTACTATACAGACATATCCAGGCATATCTCATTTTTATTGCACATCATTTTATTGCACTTCACATATGTTGTGTTTTTAATCAACACTAGGGCAAGACCCTCCACAGCAAAAGAATTGCAACTTTCTGAAGGCTCAAATGATGGTTAGTTGGTTTAGTAATATTTTTAAATTAAGATATATACATTTTTATAGATAACTAGAGGCCCAGTGCACAAAATTTGTGCACAGGTAGGGTCCCTAGGCCTGGCCAGCAATCAGGGCTGATCAGGGTCTTCCACTGCTGGCCAGGGCCTCCCTTCCCCGGCTGCCAGCTGCCAGCCAGGCCTTCCTTCGTTCCACACACCACCCTGATGGTTAGCACACATCATAGCGACCAATCAAACTCCCGGTCTCCGGGTCCAACTCCCGAGGGGACACTTTGCATATTAGCCTTTTATATACTAATATATAGATGTTATTACATATTTAATGAGCTACAGTGTAGTGTAAGCATAACTTTTATATACACCAAGAAACCAAAATATTTATGTGACTCATTTTATTGTGATACTCACTCTATTGCGGTGATCTGGAACTGAACCTGCATACCTCTGAGCTATGCCTGTATCTGAATTATTACATGCCCCAAATCCAGGTTTGCATTGTGCACCCACCTCCCAAGGGCACACAGGAACATAGCAATTGCTTATTCAATGTCCATGTTTGTCAGCACTAGACTTTGACTAACATGAGGGCAGGGAATATATTGTGTGTGTTCTGGTATTTCCAGTTTCTAGCATGGTGTGTCATATAATGAATATTCAATAAGTACATATGGAATAAATGAATCTAATAACTCTATTAACTCAAGCATGAACAGTGTGATAGTATTGTAGTCCACCCTCTGGGCAATTAGATAGAAAAGTGCAATTCTTCCATCAGGATTACACACTCCAAAGTGGCTAGTTAGCATTTTAAACACACATATCAGAAATTCTCATTCCAGAGGCAACTTCTACTAAAGCTTTAATTACCTTTAGTTTATCACTAGAGGCCCGGTGCACAGATTTGTGTGCTGGTGGGGATCCTTCAGCCTGGCCTGTGCCCTCTCACAATCCGGGACCCCTCGGGGGATGTTGAAAAGCCAGTTTTGGCCTGATCCCACAGGCCTGGAGCCCAGTCCTATGCATTGAGCATCTGTCCCCTGAATATCAGTGTGAGTCATAGCGACTGATCAACCGGTCATTTGGTCGTTTGGTCGCTTAAGCTTTTATATATATAGATAAGCACTTAAAGTGTTTGAATTGGCATAAAAGACTTAGAACTGATATTTAATTGCTAGAATGACTTTTGTCCACAATATATGGATGGACCAGAAACATATCATAGGTCCCTCAGCCCCGCATGAGCATAGTCTAAGAATCTAACTGGCCCAGTAGCCTATGATGCTTATACCTTAAAGCTCTGTTCAACCTCCTGCTCAGTCATAAATGTGCAGAGGAGTCTGACCTTGGAGGTCCTGGGTACAACATTGGGCAGCCAAGTCCATGGGCCAAGGCTCTCTGGCCTTGGGGGACCTCGTCTTTCCCCATAGCTGTATCCACTGCTGAGGGTGTCGGGACCTAGAAAAGGTTGGGAGGAACTGCTCTATCCTTGCATTTGCCTCATGTGACCCTTTCTAGATGATGCTTATTGCTGTACCTGAAGTGACTGACAGCTGGGGCCTCGTGGAGCTTACAATAATGACAAGGAATGGTCGTTTGTGTGCCTACTCTCTAATAAATGCTTTTAAATATGAGGATGCAGTTTGCAAGGTGTTTTATTTTAATATGCAGCCAGCTGGCGAGGTTGTGTGGGAATCTGACAGTCATCACACACCTCCAATAATTAAAGGCCACTAATACCAGCAGGAGGGAGCATAACAAAAAGGAACAACCAAACTGGCTTGGATAAACCCACAACATACCATCTGTCCTAGGAAAATGCCGCACATGGGATGGCAAGAAACAACAGAAAGGTATTGTCTCACAGTTCTGGGAGCTTGGAATCCAGAATCAAGGTGTTGACGTGCTCTCTTGAGCCTGTGGTGAGCCCTCCCGCCTCTCCCCAGCATCCAGGGAGCAGAGGGGGGTTGCAGGCAGTCTTTGGTTTGTAGATGCTTCGCTCCAGGCCTCTGTCACCCTTGGCCTTCTCCCTGTGCATCTTGGTCTTCACATGACTGTCTTCTTATAAGGATGCCATTAATATTGGGTTAGAGGCCCAGTCTGCTCCACTTGACCTCATCTTAACCAATTACATCTTCAATGACCCTATTTCTAAATAAGGTCACATTCTGAAGTTCTGGGATTTAAGACCGCAAGATATCTCTCGGAGGGAGGGGAGACACAATTCACCCCTTACAGAGTCTATTTGTGAGTGTGACCATCTGAGTTTCGGGTCTCAAAGATAGCTGATTTTTAATTATTGAAACAGATTTTTGTTTGTTTGTTTCTCTTAAGTAACATATGCCAAACTCTCAGCCCTTGTTGTCAGTAAGGGTTCGGTCTAATGATAAGGCAAACACGCAGCAGTGAAAATGCACAGTCACTGTTCTGAGGGAGGACTGTGCTCATTATGGTGGAGCATAAAACTTAGAAACGAAAATAATTACCATGGAGTGTTACCATTTCATTGAACAGTTTTTTAAAAAGCACACTTTGCCCTAGATTCCAAAATGCTCTGAGCTCCCATTACAAATTTTCATTTCTCCTGGAAAAAAAGTAAAACTTTTTAAAAGCTCATCTCAGAGAAAAGGAGGCTAGTAGCCCAGCAAGGTGACTTAGCAAGAGCCTAACAAGGCAACTCAGCAAGGACACAGCAAGGTGACTCAGCAAGGTGACTCAGCAAGAGCCCAGCAAGGTGACTCAGCAAGGACACAGCAAGGTGACTCAGCAAAGTGACTCAGCAAGAGCCCAGCAAGGTGACTCAGCAAGAGCCCAGCAAGGTGACTCAGCAGTTAGGGAACAGGGTGAATGCAGAGAGTGGCCTCTATTGTCAGCGCCCACATTTCTGTACCCCGGGAAGTAATCAGTACTATGGGCCTCAAAGAAGAAAACACGGCAGTTGCATTTTTGTTTTCACTGACAGATCAAATCATGTTCCAAGTCCTTTACCAACAAAGCATTTTTCCTTTGAAATACAATTTCTAATCAGCTTAATGCTTCGGTAATCCCGTTTTACTATGCACTTAACTTCCAAAAGTCAGGGCAACACATTCATTTCCTATGGAGAGAAAAAAAAGCAGGAACAATAATAACAGTGACAAAACCTCAATTTTGCTCCTCACAAGCACAGGTGAGGTGGGTCAGGGAAGGTTTTGGAAAAGCTTTGAGCTCCAGGCTTGAACCATGGGTTGCAGTGTGCACGGTCCTGGTGGCGAGCTCCTCGACTGGAGAGCAGCCTCGTGTGCATCCTTAGGGTATCCCAGGCCCCTCAAGCATCCTCCTCTGGTCTCTGAGACCCCCAAACCCTTTCTCACTCTCCTCTCCCCCCTGCAGACTCCTCTTCTCAGCTCCAGAGATCAGGGGGCCAGAGGCTCAGTCATTTTTTTAGCAGTTTTATGTTTTCTGATGCCGAAAAGTACTTCAGAACCAGGTACTGGAGGTTTTTATTGTGCACTAGAGGCCCGGTGCACAAAATTCTTGCTGGGGGGTTCCCCTCAGTCCAGCCTGCACCCTCTCCAATCCAGGACCCCTCAGGGGATGTTCGACTGCCGGTTTAGGCCCGATTCTGGGCCTAAACCGGCAGTCGGACATCCCTCACAATCCTGGACCGCTGGCTCCTAATTGCTCACCTGCCTGTCTGCCTGATCACCCCTAACAGCCCCCTGCTGCCAGCCAGGTCACCCCCAACTGCCCCCTCCCTGCTGGCCTGGTTGCTCCTAACTGACCCCCCTGCTGACCTTGTCACCCCTTACTGCCCTTCCCCCCTGCTGGCCTGGTCACCCCCAACTGCCCCCCCCCCGCTGGCCTGGTCACCCCCAACTGCCCCCCCCCGCTGGCCTGGTCGCCCTCAACTGCCCCCCCCTGCTGGCCTGGTCACCCCCAACTGCCCCCCCTGCTGGCCTGATAGCCCCTCACAGCGCCCCCCGCCCCTGCCAACTGGGTCGCCCCATGCAACCTGCTGTTCAGTCGTTTGGTTGTCCCTCACTAACCCCCCTGCCAGCCTGGTCGTAGGCAGCCATCTTGTGAGGGTGTGATGGTCAATTGGCATATTACCTCTTTATTAAATAGGATCATGTGGTAAAAAATATACACATAACCCACGGACACAGACTACAGCGCAGTGAAGGCTTAGGGAGCGGAGTGGAGGGTGTCAATGAGAGAATAAAAGGGACATCTGCAATATGTTCAATCATAAAGATAATTTTTTTAAAGCAAAACAAATAGCTGTCTTTTCCTTCGTTTTGAAATGCATTAGGGAGATGGGGGAAGCCCTCCTCACCCTTAGTTTTCCTAACCTGGGAGATGCTTGGTCCCAGAATTAGAATTGGCAAGTCCCTGCCTCAGCTGTAGAAAAGGGGAAAGACAAAAAATTAATCTTATATTAAACTTAGGTAGGGGGACCTAAAAAATTCTAACCATGTCCCCCATGTCCCAGTAAAGTGGTAATCGTCTGTTATAATTATTTTCATGTGTCAAATTTTACCCTTCACTACAATGAACAGAAAGAGAAATGGAAAAAGAAAGAGAGAGAGGAAAAGAAAGAGAAGGGGGGAAAAGGGAAGAAGGACAGGGGAGGCAGAGAAGGGAAAAGAGGAAGAGCAAAAGGAAAAGAAGAAAAAAGTGGAGAAGAGGCATCATTCTCTCAGAATATAACACACAGGAAGCCACGTGTATTGATATGGGGGAGCCGTGGGGGGGCGGGTAGAATGAAGGGCAGGACCTTCCATTTCGAAGTGAAGAGTTGACAGACCAGTGCCTGTACCAGCAGTCTTTCCCTTTGAGCTGTGCACGGAACAGCGAGCTTGGACCACTTTTTAACAGTGATATTGGCTGAATTAAGGTTGTGATTAGGTAAAACACACAAAAAACCTTAAGTTAAATATTTTTTTTCCAATTCCATAAATATCTTGTAATATCCTAAATATCTTCATAATATCCTAAATATGTTCTAATTCTAAACAAAAGTTTGAAAAGTAGCCATTGTTTTCATTCTTTCTTGCTCTCTTACCTTAAATATTTCATATATATATATATATATATATATATATTATTGATTTTTTACAGAGAGGAAGGGAGAGGGATAGAGAGCTAGAAACATTGATGAGAGAGAAACATCGATCAGCTGCCTCCTGCACACCCCCCACTGGGAATGTGCCCGCAACCAAGGTACATGCCCTTGACCGGAATCAAACCTAGGACCCCTCAGTCCACAGGCTGACGCTCTATCCACTGAGCCAAACCGGTTTCGGCCCTTAATTATTTTCTGAACAACTATATCTTAGTAATGAAATAAATCATCCTCGCGCCAGGACTATTTTGTGCGGAAAATGTTAAGTGGTTGGTATAATCGTCACCTGCGATCACAAAGCGCCGTCCCCGGGGCTGGTGAAGACAGAGAGGGACCTGCCCGTGTGGACGGGGTTGGAGTGAACGAAGGTATCTCCCAGCAGGACTCTCGCGTGGAAACTTTTCCGTTCTCATTGGCCCGAGTTCGCAACCTAAAGATTCGAGTACATTTGATCACCTAAACCAGTGGTCGGCAAACCGCAGCTCACAAGCCACATGCGGCTCTTTGGCCCCTTGAGTTTTTAGCAAAGGCCAGCTGAGGAGGACCCTAATTAAGTTAATAACAATGTACCTACCTATATAGTTTAACTTTAAAAAATTTGGCTCTCCAAAGAAATTTCAATCGCTGTACTGTTGATATTTGGCTCTGTTGACTAATGAGTTTGCCGACCACTGGTTTTGGTGATCAAGTGTACTCGTTTTCATCATATAAAAAAAAAAAAAAATACCATTGGATTCCATCACGCTATGAATAAGATACTTTACTGCCACATATAGAGTCAGTAACCGTTTTCCAAGACATTCTAAAATGTGGTTTCTTTATCTGAGAAGATAGCCCTGGTGACAGGAACAGGAACTGGATAGGAATGTGGGAGGCAAAGAATGCCCTCCCCCCCCCAGCGGCGCCACCTCCCCAGCCTCTGGCCGTGGCAGGTGTGATGAATCCAGTTAAGGGTTTTGAGATTCCCGGATGATCCTGGTGGCCCAATACAATCACAAGGTCATGATCAGAGGGAGGCCAGAGGGTCGAGTCAGCAGAGAAGGGGCACGGAAGCAGGGGGTGCAGGCTTCTGACCGGCAGACCATCAGCTAATAAATGTGCGTTGTTTTCCATCTGCACGGTGGACGAACGTATTGCTGGCGACAGAACTAACGCAGCGAGAGTCACGTATCATTTGGTAGCAGAGGACAGCTGAGGTTGAGTGTTTGAAGCTTCGGCTGAGTCCACACCGACCTCATTAGAGGAAGCTGCCCGGCCTCTTGTCCGGAATGTGCCATGAGGTTTGGCCCTTCCCGTCGGTAAAATGGGAATTAAAAAATAGGGTTTCCGCAGAGACGGAGGGAGGTATTTGTAGAATACTTTCAACCGTGTCTAATTCTTAGCAAGGCCTTGCTACCAATATGAGCCACTGCTGTCCCATTATAACTCCGCCAGCACATTTCCCCCAGACACTCAGGAGTGGGTTTTTCCCGTGGGCAGAGGAAGCCTGGGACCCCGGTGTCGCAGGTGGCT
The DNA here is from genome assembly GCA_025583905.1 of Ia io. Classification (NCBI taxonomy): domain Eukaryota; kingdom Metazoa; phylum Chordata; class Mammalia; order Chiroptera; family Vespertilionidae; genus Ia; species Ia io. The sequence goes on from JAJQQW010000013.1 coordinate 4,523,270, forward strand.
GCTCCGGTCTCCTGTGGGGAACACAGGAAACTTCCACACCCGAGGGCCCCACGTGACCCAGAGCCACTCTCAGAAGGTCACGGTAAAGGTGGCGCCGAGGCTGCGAGAGCTGCGTGGGGGACCAGGGTCCATCCATCACCCCGCCACGTGGCAGGAAGGAACCCGATCAAATTGTCCCTTGTGATCGATCACACCTTCTAAGAACACTCCTTCTCAGCCTCATCGGGCCACTTGTGCTCCGCTGTCTGACAGCGGGCAGCTCACACTCGGGAAACGCGATGCAAGGGACTCTCATTCCTGTGAAGTCGCCGGAGCCGTCACCTGAACCGGCCTCCCCCAGCGAATGTGGGCTGCTTTCACTTCCCTCCCATGTGTTTAAAACAGTGATGGCGAACCTATGACACGCGTGTCAGCACTGACACGCGTAGCCACTTCTGATGACACGCGGCCGCAGGCCGAGGATGAAACATTGGCGACTCGAGTCTTGGAGTTAGTTTTTTCCTCAAAGTGACACACTCCCCGAGTTATGCTCAGTTTTTTGGCGAAGTCTGACACACCAGGCTCAAAAGGTTGCCATCACTGGGCTAAAAGTCAGTGTGACGTGCCTGTGACTGTGCAAGGTCTCAGCGGCGAAGACAAACATCTGGGGAAGTCACCCAACTGAGCGGCGGGTTTTAGTGACGGAACCTGATGACTTTGTGGCGTCCTTTGGGCGCTGCGGTGCCGGGCCCCGGGGCCATGTGGCCGGAGCTGGGAGGGGGGTGGAGCCGCGGCTGAGGCGGTCAAAGCGCCCAGTCTGTCCCTGCCACCAGGCAGACCACCAGGCAGGCAGGCTCCGCCTGCCCTCCGGCTCCGGCGTCGGGGTTCACAGAAGCCCTGGAGGCCCCGATTCCTGCCCCAGCCCTCTGGGTCAGTGTCGCCTCCTGTTGAATCCATGGTCGCTGGGCCCGGAGTGGGTGGTGGACATCGCACACAAAGCGCTGTGACAGCACGCCCTCGGGCTGGCAGCCGAGGGGCCGGGAGTTTCCGTGCTGCACGGCCAGGCCCGAGGGAGAGGTGTCTGTGACCCTGAAGCCAGCGGCCTGGGCTTCTGATGTTTGAGAGAGATCTGCCCGGACACACTGCCTCGGAAGAGATGGCCGCGATGTTGCAGAAGACCAGAGAAAACCAAGGACGCTCCTGAGAAAAAGGAGGGACACTGTTTAGTACGCCGGCGGACTCAGGGAGCAGCCTTCCCAATCGGAGGGAAGGAACACGCATGGGCCTTTCCTTCATGTCTCCCTCCCTGTGGTCTTTGTCCCGCAAACATGGATGATGCTCCCGGTCCTTTCCGCGGGCCTTGCAAGAAGGCCCCCAGGTGTTGGGGGTCTCCAGGCCATATCTGAGGGTCTGGCCCGGCGCCAGCGTTAATAACCCTCCCTCCGGGGCAGTGCGCTGTTCACAGTAACAGGTTCTGCAAGACCAGTATCTGGGAAGGAGAGAGGGACCTAATTACAGGTTATCAGGAATGGACACTGAGCTTGCTGGCTTGGATTCAGATCACTAGCCCCGAATATCAGGGTTCCATGGGAATTAGCCCTTTTTAGCCTTCTCAGGGACAGGCCAGGGAGAGGACAACGTGGGCATGGCACGTCCAACAAGCCGAGCTGTCCCCCGATGGCCTTCACAGGCTCATTCCAGAACACTGTGTCTAGGGACCGTGCATTTCATTCTGCCTTCAAGCTCTACCTCCGGAATCCATCTGTAACGTCCGGGCCTCAACCCTCTAACCTAAGGCACTGGGTTCATGTGAGAACCCCCGCTTCTCTTCACCGACCTCACCCTGCTCCGCCGCCCTGAGGCCATTCCCCTCCGAAGCCAGGTGACCTCTTCAAAAAGCAGCCCCTCCTCCCCCCGCCGCTACCTTCTCAGGCCCGTCCACTGTCTTAGGCGGTGAGGGGCACCCACACCCTCACCTGCTCCTCAAGGCCTGCTGTTCTGACTGCTCCCACCTTTCTAGCTCATTCTTATGGGCACAGATGACAGGTTCACGTCAGTGGTGTGTGGGCAGGTGCATGGCCATCTCAGACCGTGAATAATCACAATGAATTCATTTAAGGAAAAGGGGGTGGGAGACATCCAACACGGAGAAAAGGGAGCCCTGGAGACAAGTTCAAGGGAGACAAGCTGCCACTGCCCCTGGCACCCCTGGTTGCAAGTCCCATGGGGTCCCTGAGAGGTGAGGGGGTGGGTGCCTGCGGGGGAACGGCCGGTGCGTGCTCCTTGGAGGGACAGCGCTCACTGGTCCTTTGTCCAGGGCGCATCTCTCTCTTTCTTGCAGGTGGAGACTCAGGGAAGGTCTGGGGGTGGGGGTCTTATAGACTATTCCCAGCCCTCCAGGTGAGCTCTTTCAGGGTCGTGCTCTCCACTGATTGGTCGGCGCCAGGGCAGGGGTCATCAGCCAGGGCAGCTGGTCCTGAGGCAGCATAGCCTCACTCGTCAGGTTTTGCTGCTTTTCTGGGCCTGGAGCGGAAAGACAGCTGAGGCCTCGATGTTATCCTTAGAGCGTGAGAGGTCAGGGGGTCCTGACCAGCGGGACGCTAGGGAGGAAAGGTTGCGTTGGGGGCGCGGTTCTGGTTTTCCCAGGTTTTTGTTTTGTTTTGTTTTTAAATATATTTTATTGATTTTTTACAGAGAGGAAGGGAGAGGGATAGAGAGTTAGAAACATCGATGAGAGAGAAACATCGATCAGCTGCCTCCTGCACACCCCCTACTGGGGATGTGCCCACAACCAAGGCACATGCCCTTGACTGGAATCGAACCTGGGACCCTTCAGTCCACAGGCTGATGCTCCATCCACTGAGCCAAACCGGCTAGGGCTGGTTTTCCCAGTTTTGCTCCTTTCTACGCATCCAGGGCTTTCTGCCCCATTGAGTTTCTGTAACTGGCCCATCGCCCTCGCTCTGGGGGTCTAACAACCAACACATCTACATATTCTCATTTAAACATGTGGCCAACATAACAACACCGACAAGATACTTATATCCCCTCTGTTATAAGAAGTCTTTCAAATCCAGATCAACTGCCCCCCTTTCTGATTGGTCGCATTGGGGCCGGACAGCATAGTTGGAGGGAGTCAGTGAGTGAATGTCCATGAGTGGATCAGATGAGGAGAATCATAGATTATTGCTATTTATTGTTTCCTTTGCAAACAAGAAATTATTTCTCTAGAGTCAAAACAGCCTTAGAAGAAACATCTTTTCCCCAAAGCACTAATTTCAAGCTAAATTATCCATGCCAATATAAACGACAATTAGCTATCTAATAAATTTGAATACCTTAGATTTAATAGTTTTTCCTTTTTGAGTATTAACATTGCTTTATAATGATTACCAATTAGTACTGTAACAAATCATGAAGTTTCAATATAACTGCCTCACACTAAATGTATTTCGCTAAAACCATTTTTGGCATTTATAATCAAATTAATGTAACAGTAAACACAATAGCAAGTTCATAATTACTGTGATAAATGTGGACTAATTATAAGAGCTAATAACATCTATCCTTAATGCATTGTAACATTGCTATTACTAGAACTTAAAATGAATTTAAACATTTTCTCATTTTTAATTTCAATAATTTTAAAAGACTAAAAACTACTAAAATTGATTGCAATGTGAGCAAAAATACACTCATTTAGTTCTGCCCTGAATTAGCTTTTTGTCAGGCTGATTATCCTTTTTTGGCTTTTATATTACCGCAAACAAAGCAATTGTTCAGTCATGAAAGGCCATGTAAATTAGGTGGTTTTAAATGGTCATTTGGACTCACTCAGTGCAATTTCAGATGCCCGTGTCTAAATTGCAGTGATCACTTAGCAAATGACTGATGGTTCATCTATTCCCAGAGCAGAAACAAACTCTTTAAGTTCATCAATGGTCGCAGACACCGCTGGGAGTAGGCGCTTAAATATAAATTCACTTAAACCACCTATATCTCAAACACAGAATTCATACACATCAACATACCCTGAACCGAGGATAGTTGTTGGTAAATTATTAAGAAAGAGCCGGGCCCTGGCCGGTTTGTCTCAGTAGATAGAGAGCATTGGCCTGCTAACTGAAGGGTCCCAGGTTCCATTCCGGTCAGGGCACATGTCCAGGTTGTGTGCTCGATCCCCAGTGTGGGGAATGCAGGAGACAGCTGATCCATAATTCTCTCTCATCATTGATGTGTCTATTTCTCTCTCCCTTCCTCTCTGAAATCAATAAAAAGATATTTTTAAAAAACTTTTAATTAACAAAAAAAGAAAGAGCCCAGTAACAAGGCTTTGGCAAACGTTGCTTTCTCATCACTGGCGTGTTGAGCTCCAGCCTGGGTAGGCTATTTCCTGAGTTCCTGGTGAAAGCAAGGTGACCCCGTCTGGAACTCATGTGAAGCAGAGCCTGCTCTCCTAAAGCCGCCTGACACTCCACGCTGCTCATGCGCTTGTCCTTCATTAGAAAAACAGAATCCTAGGAGCTCACATGGCCCTGGGGCCCTGCCCCACTGCAATGTCACTGTCACTCTCCCAGCTCCTCCTGGTTGGATTCTAATATCTTTTCAAGCGTCCGTTCAGTCTCTCAGATCTTCAGATGTTGTTTCTAGATCCTTCCACCATTTCCATCTTCTACCTTAATTCATAGTTCCTTCCTGGAATGATTTCAGCCCTAAGCTCTCTATGATCATCCTTTCTTCTTTCAGTAAGTGCTTGTGACATTATAAAAAGAGCACACCCAAGACCAGCAGGTTCATTTGCAGAGGCATGAGGAAGCCTGCTCACCAGTTAAAATAGGTGTTTTGGTTTTCTTCAAATTGTTGCAGGAAAAAAACAACAGAAGTCCCCGTATCTATAAAGCAGCGGTTCCCAACCCCAGCAGCACACACGGGTCACGTGCTGGAACCTGGTCCTCCCTCAGCAATTCTGATTCCAATGATCTGCAGCAACACCCAAGTATCTGTGTTTCTAAAACTGACTAGAGGCCCAGTGCATGAAATTCGTGCACTGGTCGGGTTCCTAGTGGCTGCCGGCTGCCAGCCGGGGTCTTCCTTCATTCCTCGATGCCCCCTGGTGGTCAGTGCATGTCATAGCAAGCGATGGAACTCGCGGTCAGTCGAACTTCTGAGGAGACACTTTGCGTATTAGGCTTTTATATATATAGATTTTAATGTTCATTCAAGGGCAGTGACAGATTGTAGCACTCGGGGTAGAAAGTACAGCCCCGTGTAAGGAAATCATTACCACCTTAGGCACCCGAGAGAGGAAGAGTGTGCTGAGAACAGATGTTGTCAAGTGATTTGCATAGGAGGAGGGGACTGTGCATGCCCAGTGACACTGGGGACCAGAGAGTGGGGAAAGAAGGTCCATGTTCAAACATAAAGATCCTTGGCGACCAATCTGTGCTCTAGTCAAAACAATTAGTAACAGAAAAACATGAAGGAGCTATTTAGTGACTTAAACTAGAAGCAGAATGTAAACTAAAATAAGGGGTCAGGCCAAAGTCAATTAAAAATTTTTTTTGCATGTTAGAGAGCGAATAAACCAACTCTTAGAAAAATAAATGGTGAAAAATAATGGGCAAACAAGTTAATTAAAAAGGCCCTTTTCTAGATCCTGCAGCTATCTCCTATTTGCCTCTCCTCTTTGCTCCACAGCCAGCAGCGTCTCTGAAGAATATTGTCCTACTTCTCTGCCTCTGATTCACTCCTCCACTCACTGGGATTCTGCAGCCACTTTCACCAGGATACACAGTGAGCTCTTTATTGGCAAAGACCACGGACCTCTTTTCAGTCATCTCACAGGAATTCTCAGCAGATTTTAACAAAGTTGACCACTCTCTTGAATTCCTCTTTCTTTCATTGGCTTGCGCAGCAATATCTTATTGATTATCCTCCTATATTTTGGAAAATCTTACTGTTCTTTCTTTAGTGCTTAGCTGGCTCCTTTGTGTCCCATTCTTGCTATTTTCTGGATTCTCTGTGTGACCACAGCTCACACACCACACTTTACCCAGACGATGTGATCAACTCCTATGGTTCACCTGCTCTGAGGAGGCTGCTGACTAGAGCCCTGCCTCCCGCCTAGATATCTGGTCTGAGCCCTAGAACTAGCATGGTCTCTGCTGTTCAGCACAGACACTTTCCCCTCAATATGCTCAAAACTGAATTTAGAATCTTTCTCCCAACTGCTGTTACCACATTCCCTTAGTCATCCTAGTCAGAAAGAGAGAGACCACATTCCCATGGATTTCATTGTGGTATATTGTAAGTTTTCTATTTTGTTATCCTAGATACACAGGTATATCTATGAGGTCAGATTCAAGCCAGGTATTATCGGACTCCCAGGGCCCTGCTCCTAACCACTGCCTTCTACTCATTCTTTGCAATCAAGAGAGATGCCAAAATAACAACAGAGCACTGCAAACCGTTGGTATAATAATCTTCCAATCCTCCACTCAAGCCAGAAGCTAATTATCATAAGAAAAATCCACTCCGTCTTTAGATGCTGAAAATGGCCGTAGTTGGACACATCTGGTTGGCTCACAGACGGTCCCTTTCCATCCAGATGGCTCGTCCTTGCAGGTCTCATGGCGTCAGCTCACCCCACTTGCACTGCTCAGGGTCTTGTAAGGGGACCTCCAGGCACTCGCTGCTCTTTCCGAAGCGAGACGTTGACTTTGATACCCTACCATCTCTTGTCTGGTTCCTTATAATTAAAAACTTAGGACACTGCGTTACAAGGGCATAAAACTCGAAAATATAAAGCTGAGTTGACAATAAATCTTCAAGTGTATTTCTTTCTGAAGAGCCCAGAGAACTGAGAGGAAGCTCTGTGCTGCAGGCAGCTCTGTGGACCGAGGAGCTGGTGCTGATCCACCACCTTATGCTCCCAGGAGATAAGACGCACAGAGGTCCAGACCCCCGGTACTGAAGGGGAAAGGGAGTGAGGGAGAGGTAATGGCAGTGAGGGGTGTCTGCTGGGCCAGTGATCACACAGGAAGGCTACAGGATTGGACACTTGGTGGTGGTTGTCGTTCAGAAAGATGGACTATGTGGTGTGTGCTGGGAGGAGGTGAAGCTGAGAGCACCTCAGTTCGGTCATGGAGCCCCTGACATGTGTCATGAGGTCTATTCCTGGCTAAGACATCTTAGCACTAAACTTTTGCTTAAATAATTTCCTAATGAATTCGTTTTCCCTTTCCTGGAGCCTGGCACACACCTCTCCTGCCCTGAAGCTGCCGCTGTCTCAGGCTGGAGGTGAACACGCCAACGTCCATTGAAAAGTAGGTTCCAAAACCAGTACACTTTGTTTCCATGTAGACAGCCAGAGCATGATGAGTGTCATGTTCTTCAGACATACATGCGTCTTGTGAAAAGGAAGCGCTCACACCTGCCTGTGTGTATACGCTTACAGAACTAACATGAGCATGAATTCTAAAACCAGCATGTCCTCGTCTTTGGAGAAGGAACGGGCATGTCAGCTAATAGTCATTACTTTACACACTTTAGCATTAAGCGTTCAATCACATCCATCATCGTTAGGATCCGCGTTCTAGATGAGGCACTAATCTCCCCTTTAGAAAATCAAAGGGACTATGATGAGGACTTGATGGGATGCGCGGTGGAATGGGGGAGGGGCTGCTGGGCCCCTTCCTAGCTGCTCTCTGTGAGGAGCGCCCACAGGAAGCAGCTGGAGCTCCAAAGGTGCCCTGACTGGTAAAGGGACTCGATGGATCCCAACTTGACTACGCACTGGAAGCACGTTTAGTTCAGGGTTGGCGCATTAATACATAGCTGTCAGGACAAAGACCCGCGTGTTGCTTTGTTATTCACTAATGAAATAACAAAACATTAATGAGGAAAGAATATTGGCTGGCATAATTCATTTGGAAAAATTAATTAATGGTTGTATTAAGGACAGCCTGTTCCACAAAGTAATTACTGAGGCTTTGAGGGAGAATTGCTTTATGGTATTTATTTAGCAAGCTGTTGTTTACCTTTTTCATTTGCTATTGATTTGTTATGCATATAGTTTTTTTCTCTCCTACCGAAGGAAATAGAGTATAATTTCAAATGATGATTGTAATAGTGTACTTATCTATCTGTATAAAACCCTAATATGCAAATCGACCAAACGGCAGAACAACCGGTCGCTATGATGCACACTGACCACCAGCGGGCAGACGCTCACCACAGGAGCTGTCCCCAGCCCGCAGGCCCTAACGGGTGGTGGTGGAGGGGGCGGGGCCGGCAATCGGGTGGTGCCAGGCCAAAGCTGATGCAAGTGGGAGCCCCAATCACCCAGCTGGTCACCCCACAGATTGGCCCTGATTGCCAGCTAGGCCTAGGGACCCTACCCATGCATGAATTTCATGCACCCGGCCTCTAGTAATTGATAAGATAGCATCATTTTGATATGCTTACTAAATTCAACATGCAATACAAAGATAGAAGGCTTATTAGCAGAAATGTTTACCTAAGTGGATTTTCAACACAGTAATCTCTGATTAATTATATTCTTATTTAGTAGGTAATTAGAAGGTAGAAATGGTACCAAACTTCAACAAATTAGCAACATGCCTTTTCCTGTGATTAGAAAAAGCCATGGTTTGTTAATATTGCAGCATAAAGGGGGCAAAAATAAATATTTAATAAGAAACTTGCAGTAGTTAATGTTTTTTAAAAAATGCAATGTCAAGAGCTATATGAATGAGTAGCTAAACATAGTGCAAAATCAATATAAAGAATTCTAATTTTCGCTTCGGTTTTATTCTGTGACTTTGATCTCCACATTACACCTCATCGTTTTTCTTTATGTAAAACTAGAGGCCCAGTGCACGAAATTTGTGCCTGGGTAGGTTCCCTAGGCCTGGCCGGCAATCAGAGCTGATCTGTGGGGCAACTGGCAGGGCGACCGGCAGGGCAATCCGGGGCCCCGCTGGCACCCACCTTGGCTGGCCTGGGGCCTGTGGGCTGGGGGCAGCTCCTGTGTTGAACGTCTGCCCCCTGGTGATCAGTGCACATCATAGCGACTGGTCATTCTGCCAGTCGTTCCACCGGTCAGTCGATTTGCCTATTAGGCTTTTATTACATAGGATAGAAATGTTAATAAAAATATTATTGGTTGGTATATTCTGACTAATGACTTTAATTGGCTTGACAATTAATTCAATTGTCATAATTAATATTATTAAGGGTAATCTTTAATATAATATACATTAAAATATTTTTCATTATATACAACTCTGAAGGAGCAAGTAAGTCGTTTTAAAGTATAAACAGGTGATCAAAAGCTCCCCATTTTAAAAGAAGCTAACTCATGATCTGCTGTGAGTAAATATAAGTATTTCTGCATTGCATCGCCTCAAAGAGACTTCCGTTCCATTACAGGGCAGATTATTTTGCAGGTACTGGCAGAACTACTTGCATAATAGCACCACGTTTCATTAAGATAAAAAAGGATAAAACCTGAAGTAGTCTCAGTCGAGAATAAATCAGCCTGCTCACTGCTGCTTGACTATCGCTTTTTCATTACTGGAAGGATCTGATGGATATTTTTCAAAACCCACTTTAGACAAGTGTTCAGAAAGGAATGACTTCTCGTGATCAAGCGAAAATTAAGGGGAAAATGGATGTCCTACCTCCCTCCTCCTGCAGAAATATTTTCAAATGAGAGACAATGATATCTCAGAGCTGTGAAGACCTCTCAGGAAATGTTTTCCTTCATACATTATGCAACAACTACTTTAAGCTCAGCCTATTTCAGACAGGTGAAAGATACAGAAAGTAAATGAAAGAACGCCACCAACCATAATTCTTCCTGGAGACAGAAGGCACGTGTCTGCTTGAGTCCCTTATTTCTATTATTCCACAGAAGCAAATAGCTCACACCATTTTTGTAAACATTAGATTTCTCCACTTGATTTATTTCCCTAGTAACCACCAGATGGCAGCAGAGGACGATAAGTCAAAAGAGATCGCTTAATTCAAAATTACCCAACAGAGTTGATCAGAGGAATGTTTCTGGTGCCTAACGCATAGAGCTGGTAACGAATTCATTCCTGGGGGAAATGTGTGGAGTATTTAGTCCGCCGTGTGGTTGCAATAACACCTCACCAAGTAATTTCTCAGTCCCGTACAGTGGAAACCATAACAGACTCTATCTTCCATGTTGTGGTATCTTGGAGGGTCAGTGTTATTTGTGTGAACATTAATTTGCAGTGAGAAATATTAGAGCTTTGGGAAATGGGAAAGACCTGTCCATGAAAGTCTCAGAATTTGCTTGTTAGAAATCAATCCCTGGTTTCCTGTTTGTGGTCCCATTTCCCTCTCTCCTAAAAAGGAAACAAAAATGTGTAAGAGTCCAGACTGATCATATCAGGTTATTTCGGTTAATTAATGCAGAACGTGTAATATTTCTACCACCTTCTGGCAGAACGGGGTACAATTTCCCTTCAAAGTGGATGAGCTGGCCAACAAATTTTAGGCACTTTTTAAAGTTTAGTAATTGCAGTCTTTCCAAAAATTAGTTTAGATGAGTACCCCCACACCCTTTATTTTGTTACTTTCCATGTACTTTATATTTTCTCACATGCCTACGATTACTGCCAATGACATTATTTGCCATGCTTGGAAATTCTCACCGTGGACAGCGTCTACCCCCAGATGCTGGGGAGGGCTGCTCCCCAGGGAAATGCCACAGAAAAGGAGTTTCATTTCAGGAATTCCACGCACTCCTTTTGAAAAGAAGATATAACCACTAACGTATTACATCTCTGAAAAGTCCATTGAACCGTTTATAAATTCAGCTTTTAGACCCTGCCGTTAACCGGCACTCAGAAATGCTAACTTAGAACAGATAAATCTAAACATTAGGATTACGTTTCAAGATCCTTAATTGCCTGTCGCATACAAAACTGGTATTTTGGCATCACAAATACTGAATATCCAACTCAGTTGTCAACCAACATTGAAAAAGTCCTATCAAACTCCAAAAATCTTGAGGCAAGAATTTAACCCAATTTTTAAAGTTTCTCATATACATCTTTTTTTTTCTCCTTCCCTATTTTAAAAATTTATTGGGATGACATCCTATATAATAAAAGCCTAATATGCTAAATGTCTGGTTGTCTGTTCAACCAATCAAAGCAGAATATGCTAATGATATGCTAAGGCTGTTCAACTGCTTGCTATGATGTGCACTGACCACCAGGGAGCAGACACCCTGACCAGTTGGTTAGCTTGCTGCTTGGGTCCGGCCGATCGGGACTGAGTGAGACAAGCCGGACACAACCTGGAGCCCTTCTGCGGTCCCTCCCCGGCTGGCCAACCTCCCGCATCGCCGATCGTGCACCGGTGGGGTTCTTCGGCCTGGCCTGTGCCCTCTCACAATCCGGGACCCCTCAGAGGATGTTGGAGAGCTGGTTTCGGCCCGATCCCACTCAACGCAGGAGCTTCCCCCTGGTGGTCAGTGCACTCCCACAGCGGGAGCACTTCTTAGCCAGAAGCCCGGCTCACAGCTGGCGAGCACAACAGCAGTGGCCGGGGCCTCTTCCGCCTCTGCAGCAGCGCTAAGGATGTCCAACTGCTGGCTTAGGGAGCGGGCCTAAGCTGGTAGTCGGACATCCCCCGAGGGCTCCCTGGACTGTGAGAGGATGCAGGCCGGGCTGAGTGACCCCCCACCCCCGAGTGCACAAATTTCATGCACCAGGCCTCTAGTTGGTCAATAAGATCATGTAGGTTTGAAGTGTACATTTCCATGATACAGGATATGTATATTGCATTGTGTGTAATATATTTATATATATGTATCTTAAATTATGTAAATAATTCAATTTACCTAAAGCAAGAATTTTTTGTGTGGAAACTATGCAGGCAACTTGGACCTAATCATGAAATCTAACTTAATATATGTTGCCATCTAGTGGTCATTTCTTAAATCACAGTTTGGACTGAAATAGAGTGGGCATTTTGCTGAAAGGTATGCTATAATTACATGCAGAAATAGAATTTTAAAGTAGATTATCCAAACTCAGATTAACATATAATTTTACAAATATAATTTGTGAGTAGCATTTTATTCATGATTTTATTCATGAAATCTTCTATTTGGTTTTCATTTCATCAATTTTCTAAATTTACTGAGTCCCTCCAAGTATGAATAAGAGTTTGCTATTTTAGAGGGTTAGCTGTTTGGCTTATTTTTATACACCCACTTGTATATGTTTCCACCTGGTGGTTCACAGGCATTTCATTTACAAATTTATCAGTCCTGTCAAGTGAGTGCTAGTCACAGGGCCTTCCAGAAGAAATCATCATCATTATATATCAGCAAGTGCAAGCAACTAAAATTAAACCTGTGGTCAGTGCCCTGCGTGATGGAATGTGCCTACTTCAGCCTTAAAAAGTTAAATGTTACTTATTTAACAAATACTTTTAAAATACCCACTTAGTGCCTTATTCTATGCGAGTAAGTAGAAATAAATAATAAGCAATATTTACCTATTCACTGTCTCATGGAGCATCTAGAGGAGAAAACAAATGTTAAACAAATAATTACACAAAAAATATTTTATTGGAGTTTAGATCAAGAAACAACCATTCAGACCCGCCTTTCCTAGAGCGCATGCCCACTGATTCGTGCCCCTGCAGCCACTTCTCTGCCTCTGTTCCCTGCCAGCCCCAGCGAGTGTCCCCACCAGCACCAAGGCCACGATGCTGTCGATAGGGAGAACCCACTTTTCTTTACCGGCTCCCTCCTTGGTCTCGCAGACACATTCTAAGGGCATCTAAGATGGTACTAGCCCTGGCTGGTTTGTCTCAGTGGATAAAGCATCAGCCTTCAGACTGAGGGGTTCCAGGTTCATTCCCATCAGGGCACACGCCTGGGTTGCGGGCTCGATTCTCAGTGTGGGGCATGCAGAGGCAGCCAATCAATGATTCTCTCTCATCATTGGTGTTTCTATCTCTCTCTCCCTCTCTCTCCTTCTCTGAAATCAATAAAAATATCCTATCTAATAAAAGAGTAATATGCAAATTAACCATCACCCCACTACACCCATAAGCCACACCCACAAACCACGCCCACCAGCCAATCAGGAGCAAATATGTCAAAAACCGTTCAGTACCTCATCTCTCTCTAATATTTGCCCTTGTGTAATTCTTAAAATAATCCTTTAAAGGTGCTTGTTGGTTATTCTCTCAAATGACCCCATTATTCTCAAGGGTCTTATTTGGACAAATTTTTACCCATGAAGCACTTCTTAGTTAATTGAAAAGGTAATTGAAAGCCAAAACCTAATTTGAAGCCTCCTTATGAGGATATCTCATAATTACAACATTAATTGGGTTGATTAAATCCACACAACTTTGAAAATTACCTTCACAAAGACATATACTATGTCCACATAGTATAGTTTCTAAAAATAAAAAAATATTAGAAATCTCCAAAATCAGGAGAAAAGGATTTGAAACATCAAGGTAATGTCACTAGATGTTTCAAATTGTATTTTTGAAAAGAAACAGGTATTTCTTAAAAAAAACAAAAAAAAAAAAAAACCATATTGCCAAGTCCCATCAAAATAAAATAAAATGGAACTATAATGTCTTAAGTATTCTAAGCATTTCCAGGGTGTCCAAGGGGAGAACAAAGAGAAAGTATAAGATGGCTGAAAGAAATAATATCCCTCAATAAATCAATAAAATTTCTATCAACAGACATCCTATATACTAAATATGTAATATGCAAATGGTCGTTACGCCATGAAGCGTAACAACTGACCGAGTAACAACTGGATCAGGGATCAGCAGGAGGGCGGGGCAGCGAGCTACAAGCAGTCAGCGGAGAGCTACTAGAGGAGGCAGGGCAGCTATGAGGGGGGCAGAAGGAGCTACAGGAGGGGGCAGGGCAGCAAGCTATGGGGGGGTCACGGGGGGAGGAGGGGAAGGGGCACTATAGGAGGGCAGGGCAGCAGGTGGATAGCTACTGGATGGCGGCAGCAAGCTACTGGCGCATGGATTCGTGCGCAGGGCTACTAGTCTAGTATAAAGGTCTAAGTCCATGGTTTTCTACCTTTCTTTCTGAAATTAATAAGAGAGCAATAAAAAAAAAATAGACATAAACCCCGAGGCTCCATTTTCAGTGAAATCGGGAGACAGACCAGAGGTAACCTCGTGACTTGCTGTGTCCATGCCTGTGTGTCATCCCTCCCTCTGAGTGCAGGCCAGGCCTGTCACTTGCTTCTGCCAACAGAACATGGCAGAGGTGAGAGGATGCCACGCCCATGATCAGGTGACACTGTCTTAGACTCCCGCTTAGCCGATGGGAGCGAGGGCAGGAAGGAGCCGCCCTGAAGAAGCCCTCCTGACAGAGACCTGGCCTGGCCTCTGGGAACGTGCTTGGCCTGGAGGACCTGAGGGCAACCTATAATAACAATCGTCATCAAGGATCGAGGCCCCCGGTTCTACAGCTGCAGGGAAATGGATTTCCCCAACACCCTGAAAGGCCTTGAAGGTGACTCCTCCCTCTCAAGCCTCCAGTTGGGAACGCTGCCCCGCTGACAAGCTGGTGAGCCCCTGAGCAGACAACCTGGCTAAACTGTGCTCACACTCCTGCCCCATGGGATGGAGAGAACAGGTCTGTGCCGTTCTGAGCGCTCCATTTGTGGTCATTTGTCACACAGCAAGAGACAATGAGTACACACATACAACCCTCCATCAACAAAACATACACAAGGGCCACTGAGAGTCACTGAAATCGAGCAGAAACCTTCTAAGGAAGAAAGGAGTGGTAAGTTGAACGTGCCATCGGAGGGAAGCTCAGAAAGTGCCAGTCAGAACACTATCCTTGAGCCCAGCCAGTGTGGCTCAGTGGATGAGCATCAACCTATGAACCAGAAGGTCAGGGCACATGCCTGAGTTGTGGGCTCGGTCCCCAGTGTGGGGCGTGCAGGAGGCAGCCAATCAATTCTCTCGCATCATTGATGTTTCTGTCTCTCTCTCTCTCTCCCCCTCTCCCTTCCTTTCTGAAATCAATAAAAATATTTTTTAAAACACAAGCAAAAAAAACCCTGTCCTTGACAGTGAGAGCTCATTCTAACATACCAGAGCTTTAGATCTTGTTTTCAAAAACGACATGGGATCTGGGGTTAGCATCGAGGACCCAGGTTAGTTCATCCATGCAAGGAATGCAGGGTTATGGGAAGCACAGCATGGATGCACCAGCATGACAAAAGCGGGAGAGAAGGAGAGGGTCTTCAGCTGGGGGGGTAATTAAGCCGCCTCTGTACCCCCAGGAAGCTCCTGAGCAAGTCTTTCATCCATTTCATGCTCAAGGGACCCCCCCTTCCCGAAGAGGAAAACCTCCTGAGCCGCATTCATGGAGACTCTCCAGTGCCACACCTTCACCTACAACAGAGCATCTTAACCTGTGCCCGCCCCTCAGGCGGTTAATCGTCACATAAGCTTTTCTGTTTGTTTAGGTCCTTGGGCCACGAGGGACAAGATGCTAAATAGCGATAAAGGTTAGGATTCTAAATACCACCCGCTGGTGTAGGCCCCTCGATGTATGTTTTCATAGGGTCCCCGTGAGGACCCGTACAGTATCCGATGTGGGGTTCTAGTAAGCGATGAAACTGGGAATGCAAACCCTGTTCTGACTCTAGCACCGGCAATATTAAATAACCAAACAGATGCTGACACTGATTGAATGCTCACTCCAGACCAGGCAACGTGATGAGAACGTCACCGGTACCAGCTCAGTTCATCTTCAGAGCGACCCATGAGACCCATGAGGAGGTACTGGTCTTGTAAATCATCTCTCCTCTGATCGACAACCACCCGTGGACTCCCACTTTACTCAGAGTGAAGTCTCTGATAAGAAATTGACGAGTGTGGTATGCCACTTCCAAAAAAAAAAAATGCTTGGTAAAATCATGCCCTTGAGGTTATAGCTCAGTGGTGGAGCACTTGACTGCAGAAATTATGCCAAATTGTGTGATGTTGTTATTAAAGAATAGAAAGGGACCCGCCCATTAAAACTGCCTCAAATAAAGTAACACCTTTGGCACCATTAATAATTGCCCATTATTTCTGCATCAAGGGCCATAGCAAAAATAGTAATATACACAATTCTGCTTGGAAAAAAAAAAAATTCCCATGCCAAAACCAGTTTGGCTCAGTGGATAGAGCGTCGGTCTGCGGACTGAAAGGTCCCAGGTTCGATTCCGGTCAAGGGCATGTACATTGGTTGCGGGCACATCCCTGGTAGTGGGTGTGCAGGAAGGCCGCTGGTCGATCATCGATGTTTCTAGCTCTCTGTCCCTCTCCTTTCCTCTCTGTAAAAAATCAATAAAATATATTTTTTAAAAAAAATTCCCATTGATTCCCCAAAATGCAGAGATTCTGGAACTGCCCTGATTTTACAAAGGAAAATATTAAGTCATATGATCAACAGACGTGTGAAATGAGTGTGGACAATATCTGCATGTTCAGCAAGTATTATTTTAGGTAGATAATAAAAGGTCAGGAAAAAGCACCACTTAGATTGATCTCTGTCCTTAAATCTTAACTTCATTAATCATGAATAGAATTTTAGAAAAATAAGGCCATAACCTCAAACTGAGATTTTCACATAAGTTTGGCAAGGTCTGAGGAATGAATTAATTTTCTCATAGAAACCATATCAAGTGCATTTATTTGATTCATGTTTGGTAGAAGCAGCAGCAGCAGGAGGAAAGCACTTATAAATAGCTCTCCAGCCACGTGAATGCACTGAGCCTCCACAGTGTGCGGAAAAAGGCATTTGATTTTAAACGGAGAAGGGGGCAGATTCGGTAAGGGGACGTTAACTCTGAGTTCAGGTATAGGTGACATCAGAATAGATAAAACTTCAAGAATAAATGAAATGGATTAATTATCAATGTACATACACTAGAAATGTTTAATGCCTTCCTGAAATGATCTAAATAAACTTGTTATTTGAACACATAAATAAACTCAAAAGTAAAGTTAGCTCTGGAGTAAAACAATTGGATGTGTCCTCTGCTCTTTTTCCTTTAAATTGTATTTTTTAGTTACAATGTACATTTAATATATTATCTTGTATTAGTTTCTGGTGTACCACATAGTGGTTAGATAATCATATACTTTACAAAGTGTTCCCATCAATATTTTCAATATCCACCTGGCACCGTAGTTTTTGCAATAGCATTGACTATATTCCCTATGCTGTATTTTATATCCCTGTGACTATTTTGTAACTACCAATTTGTACTTTTTAATCCTTTTCCCTTTTCACCCATCCTTCCAACCCCCTTCCCTCTGGCAATCATCAGTCCATTCTCTGTTTCTATGAGTCTGTTTCAATTTGTTTGTTCATTTATTTTGTTCTTTAGATTCCACATATAAGTGAAATCCTATGGCATTTTTCTCTCTCTGACTAACTTATTCCACTTAGCACTATACCCTCTAAGTCCATCCATAGTGAATGTCAGTAAACATGTTGGAGATGAATTGTATCCATAATAATAAAAGCGTAATATGCTAATTAGACCAGACATCCTTCCATACGTCCTTCCGGATGAAGCCGCCACAGTGGGGGTGGAGGCAGAGGCCCCCAGCAGCCGCAGAGGCAGCTGCCGTGGCAGTGGGGGGCTGAGCCCTTTGCACAAATTTTGTGCATTGGGCCTCTAGTTTTATAATAAAAGCTAAATAAATTGTCAAATTTAATCAATGAAGAAGATGATTCTATATATTTATCTAATAGATCCTGGAGCATAAATATTTATGCCTTTCACCTTGCTTATCAGTATGTAAAAGGATAAGGCCGTTGGTGCAGAGATGAATAGAAAACCTAGACTGAATATAGAGGGCCAACGTCAATAGATAAAATTGCAAAGGACATGCCGGCTCTGTTTTTCAAAGGATTGACTCAGGGTGGAGACTAAGCATTCAGAGGCAATGGTGCTGGCCGGAGGGCAAACACAGATCTGAAACCTGCTCCGTCTCCCAGCTGTGAAGACTTGTTAGAACACACATGAGATTCCCATTGTTGGAAGAGGAACTAGATGCTGAGCGCTGATATTGGCAGCTGGAAACACATGCTGGTTCGTGCCTTTTATTGTGCCTTTGTGATATTCCAAAATCCCTCCCAGGGGGCGTCTATGCTGACATGCAAAGGAGGGCATCTGCAAGTGGCAAAGCTGAGGGGCAAACTCGGATCCAAATAAGGAATCCACTAGAATAAGACAAAATGGAAGACGGAGAAGGAGAAATGAGGGGAAGGAAGAAACTGAGGAGGGGAAGAAAATTTTAAAAAGAGAAGTTGAAGAAAGAAGAAGGAGAATAAATGAAGAAGAAAGAGAAGGAAGAGGAAGAAACTCTTCCTATGCAATGACTCATTTCACCTGTAATATAGGTACTGTTTTAACTCATGTCTCTCACCTACCCAAAACCCTCCAATGCTGCTACCTTTTCCAAAGTAAGATCCTAAGCCATTCTTGTAGCCACAGAAACCTACTTGGTCTGGTTTCCCACTGTGACCCCTCCTCTCCACCTCCTCCCACCCTCTCTCTTCCACTCAGGGCCGGCTGCACTGGCTTTATGGAACACACCAAGCAAAATCTTAGCTCAGAGCATTTGTTATAGGTTCCTTTACTCTCTCCCCTCTCTTGCCCCCATATCCACACGGCTTGCTCACTTACTCCCATAGTTTCTATGCCCTTTTTCTGCTCTATTTCTGTAAGGTCTGATCAAATAATTGAGTCGATACCCCTCCCCTGGGAATTGACCTTTAGACCACTTCATAACGGACATTCCTTTTCACTTAGACCACATTCCACTTACTAAGACCATTATCTTTCCCCTCCGGACTTTCCCAGGATCCAGACCTGCCCAGAGAAGTTCCCACCCAAAAAGCCCACCTCCAGTCCTTTAAGACCTCTGCCTCCCTGTCCATGGCTGCTGGCGCCATTTGGGGGCTCAGCCCATCTGGTATCCAGGTGACCTAATAAATTTATAACCAGTCACCACTTTTGGCCTCACGCGTTCCTCCTTCAGTGACCCTAACATTTGGTGCTGAAACCCAGGAGGGTTACACAGGGAAGGGGAGCCATCACCCTGGCTTCAGTCACCCAAGTTTGCTGCTCGGAGAGCAGTAGGCAGCGGCAGTTTGTCCTGGGCTTACCTTCGAATCCTACTCAGGTGACTCGATTGCCAGCCTCGATTAGGCCTCTCTCCTTTATGAGGCCTCCCAAACCAGCCAAGGAGGACACCGGATCAGGAACCGCTCCTCCTCCATTGCTGACCTTCCCTCCCACACCGGCCAATCTTCTCGAGGAGAGTGACATTCCACAATGTCCCTCATCTCGAGTCTTCTGCCCACTCTCTTTCTCTCACTTCTACAAAGTCCTAGTTTCACGTGGTGATTTGTTTAGCAGTGGGGATGCCTGCCCTAAACAGTCACCTTTGGATTTGTGCTCTGTCACTCACCCTTCCTCTCCTGGGTCACACTACACTCCCCCTGCACACTCATGGGGGAGACCAGGCCCAAGCACCTCCACAATATAAACTAGGTAAGTCTCATTGGCCTGAAAACGGCACATTCAATTGTAACACATTGCACAATTTCGGTAACTGCTGTCACCACAATGGAAAATGGTCAGAGATTCCCTGCATCCAGGCCTTTTTCACCCTCCGGTCCCGACCTTCCCTCTGTCAGTCCTGCTCTACCCATCTGCTCCTTCTCCTTCACACAAAATATTATCCCCTAACACTTCTGATTCTGAATCGACTTTTGATCCAGCAAACCACCAACTTTCACCCCCTTATGTGCCCCCTCCCTCACTTGCAATAGATTCCCCAAACCCAGACCCTCCTAACCAGCAACCACCTTCTCCCCTGGCCCCTGAGAGCCAACATCCTGAGAACAAGAGCTTCAATATAGACTTTCCCACCTAACACACACTCTCGGACCACCCAAAGATGGCCTTCCTCAACAGCCACTCCTACTCCTGTGCCCATTCTACCCCAGAGGGAGGGAGCAGGAGCTGAGGGTATTGTCTGGGTTCACATCCCATTCTCCATGTCCAACCTCGCACAGATTGAGAGGCATCTTGGTTCTTTCTCCACCGACATGACCACCTTTACCAAGGAATTTGAGTACCTGACCCATAAACTCTTTGACACTTGGACACAATTCATGTATAGGAGAATAAGAGAGAAACCTAATTTTAATCTCACTAATAAAATTTACATTTTACTTCATTTTTGTGACCCAACTAAATAAGGGGGAAAGGGAGTAGCAAGAAAAAGACAAATTTAGTTATGAAAGCATGTTGACATATTTTCTATATTTGAACTTGTGATCATGGATATTATTTGTGTCCTAGATTAACACATATATTACAAAAAAATTCTTTCAAATGACATACAGGGTTGGCAAAAGCAGGTGTATAGTTGTGAGTACACGAAACACAGAGTTTAATCTTGTATTATTTATTAACTAGAGGCCCAGTGCATGAAATTTGTGCACTGGTAGGGTCCCTAGTAGCTGCCTGCTGCCAGCTGGGTACTCCCTCCCTTCCCCCGGCTGACCCCAGCCCCTGGTTGAACTCCCGGACAACTCCCAGTTGAGGGGACAATTTGCATACTACACTTTTATTATATAAGATTATTGTATTACTAGAGGCCTGTTGCAGGAAGCTTCCTGCAAGAGGGCTTCCTGCTGCAGTCACCGCCCCGCCTGCTTTCCTCCCTTCTCCCCCGGCCCTTCTGCTTCCTTCCCTTCTCCCCCGCCCTGCTTACTTGCTTCTCTGCAGCTTCGCTCCCTTCTGCAGTGCTTAGCTTCTTTCTACACTGTCTTCAGTCTTTTCTCTGGCCTGGATATGCAAATTAACTGCCATCTTGGTTGGGTTAATTTGCATACTCACCCTGATTGGCTGGTGGGCATGGCTTGTGGGCATAGCGAAGGTACGGTCAATTTGCATGTTTCTCTTTTATTAGGTAGGATTTGTTTGTATTACAACTGTTAACTCCCTTTGCCCACCCCTGTATAATCTTTATAAATCAGGAAGGTGAGGTGAGTGAGGCTTCCTTTTGAAGAATCCAGTGAACTGAACATTAAACTGACTATTCTTATTGAATTCTGAGATGCCATTTTCATTGTGGATCAGATAGACCAGCTTTCTTAAGTTAGAATCACGGAATAAAAATGTGACTAAGCCAATTTGGTTCTAATAAAATTCTCATCACCTTTTTTTCCACTTTGTTTTCTCTCCTTCTAGGGCAGATATTCTAAAGCCATTTTCTTGCATTTCCCCAAATGACCTTATTAACATTATACCGGATCTGCTTTAGCTTGTCTACAATGATTCACATTAAGAATAAAACCCAGCCCTAGCCAGATTGGCTCAGTGGATAGAGCATCGCCTGTGGACTAAAGGGTCCCAGGTTCGATTCTGGTCAAGGGCACATGCCTGGGTTGCGGGCTCAATCCCCAGTAAGGGGGGTACAGGAGGCAGCCGATCATTGATTCTCTCTCATTGTTGATGCTTCTATCTCTCTCTCTCTCTTTCCCTTCCTCTCTGAAATCAATAAAAACATATTAAAAAAAACAACAACCCGTACATGTCAATGTCTTAGGAATCTGTGAAATGGCACGTCACCTGGGGACCGGTCACATCACGTGGTAGAAACTCACATTGTCCATGAGCCTCATGCCGATGTCTCAGCCCGAGGCCGTAGCCAGTGATGCAATGTAACCCCAAGACTCCCACTCGCTTCTAGAGGGGCAATAAAACACGAAAGTAAAAATGAAATCTATCTTTCAACAGAACAAATGTATGCACGCTGACATCACACAGCCTGTGTTTACCTTGCTATATTTTGAAAAGGAAACGATAAAATCAATAAAAAATTAAGTGGGAATTGAGTAACAAATATCCAGAAAAACCCTATTACTCTCTGAGCTTTCCCTGGTGTAAGTGAATCCCGCTGGCTGTTAAGATCCAAGGGCACCTGTTCCTCCCACTGTGGCCGCTGTGCCCAGGGGACAATGACCACCTGGAGGGGGAGGTCACAGGCCTCCTGGCCAGCGTTGATTCAGTGGTTCACTGCGTGGCTTCAGAAGGGCCTCTGCCTCTGGAGTCATGTAACAACAGCACGCTTCCCGGGCTGCCCACGTGTCCGTGCAGGCCCGGCTCGCACTGCCAGCACAGGGAGGGGCTGGGGGCCTGCAGGGTGTGTCCCCCACTGTCCTGAGATGCCTGACAAGCAGCCAGGGACGCGGGGAGCCCGAGGCACAGGCCCAGCACCAGCCCCTCCACCTGGAGACGCACGCAGCCTCCCGCCCCAAGAACACCAGCAACCAGTGTATCCTGGACGGAGGAGGCGTGTTTTCTTGTTCCCAGTGTGCTGAACACACATCACAGGAGAGCTACCCCCCGACGGTGTGTGCGCGGAGAGTGTTCCTGGCTATAGCACAGTGCTGTCCTGCAGATCTCTAGAATTTTTCATCTTGCGTTCCTGAGACTCCCCATTTCTCCTCCCCCAGCCCCCGGCAACCCCATCCTACTCTCTGTTTCTATGAGTTCGGCTTCTTTTGAGTCCTCCTAGAGTATTTGTCCTTGGGTGACTGGCTTGTTTCACTTAGCGTAATGTCCTCAGGGCTCAGCCAGGCTGTGGCTTATGACATGGTTTCCTTCTCTTCCTGCGTGTGGCTCAATGGTGCAACCCTTTTGAAAAATAGCATGGCAGTTCCTCAGGAAAGTAAAAACGGAACTACTGTAGGGCCCAGCAATCTCGCTCCTGAGTACTTATCGTAAAGAGTTGAAACTGGAATCTCGAAGAGATGTCTGTTCTCCCGTGTTAACTGCAGCACTCCTCACTAAAGCCAGGAGGTGGGCACGCCCACATGCCCCTCGATGGATGAACGGGTGATCGGTGTGGTGTTTACAGACAAGGCAAGCAGTCTCTTACCTGTCCTTCAGTAGCTTGCAGCTCCTTGTTTGCACAGGAGCTGGGAATCCCCGTGTACTCCTGTATGCTCCAGAAGCATCGCTCCTCCTCTTTCACTCAGTTTCTGTTTCAAGTCCGAATTGAGCCCAGGTGGCAGGAAATAAGCCTGTTATTTGGGGTTTGATCTTCACTCCCATTTTCTGAGTGGAGGGTAAGGCTCCCTTCCTGCCAGAGAGCCCAGGGCACTGGGCAGGGAACACGTGATGCCTAGTCACCCACTCACACAGGTGGGCCCCGGGCAGCTGCTCCTCTAACCAGGGTCACCTGGGTGGGGTGCTTGAGACTGGCGCCCTAGGTGTGAATTCTGTGGCGCACTTACAGAGCGTCTGGGGCACAGGACGTAGTTGCTTAAATGGGAGGGGTTTCAGAATAAGTCTAAGTTGTCAGAAGGAACAACATGTTACAGAATTTCTTATGTATTATAAGCACGTATTTGAATCACGTGGCTTTTCTTCTTCCCACGGGCATAAAGTTGGGCAGTCAGCAGTCAGGGCCCAGGGATCTCTTAAAACTCATTAAGGCACAGATGGGGGGAAGTGCATATTATATAGGGACATGTATTATGGTTTCTCAGTAGATACGATGCTACCACTCTTTGGTTAGTTTTCCCGCAGGGGATAGTGTTTTAGCACAGGCCCCTCTCAGTCGTGAATGCAGAGTCTAGACAGGGACATCTGGAGATGTTCGGGGTGTTACCAGGAAGTGCCACAGCACCGACATGACATGTGATGAGTGTTTTCAGCAGCGACTGCACTGGAATGGGCTCTGTAGTCAGCAGGCTGGCTGCTGTGCAAGGCAGATAGACACAAAGACAGTCCGAAAGAGAGATTTGTTGGTTAGTTCAGAACTGAACAGAGAGGACAAAGCAAGTTTTCAACATAAATTTCAACTCTTTAGGACATTTTATTCTGTATTTGTGAGTATAGATATTAGAATTATGCCCAGATGGATAAATTTCTATCCAGAAATTATTTTCCAGTTCATATAAAATTAAGCCATTTTGACTTTCCAAATTCTTGTACAGCAAAGTTAAATTCTTTCCAATTTTCTATTCTATTTTATTAGTTATTTTAATAGACTATTTTTATTTATGTTCTGCAATACAAAATTGAGTCATTTGATCAATTGGCTATTTACATGAAATTTTACCAATTATAGCATCTAGATTGTCAGTGTTCTTTGAGACTATTTAAACTGGCCAATTTTTAGAGCTCTAAGTTTTGACAAAAAGATCTGATGCTTTTATGAATAACATGTATTAGTATATTTGATTGTATATATCATCTGTGGAGAGCGGCTATAGCATTTGGACAGGTTCAAGCCTTGGACTAATGAGAGGGCACGGTCCTCTCATAGCAAAGCCATGTGCAAAGCCCTCCCAGCACAATTATAGCCAAAGGCTATGGTTGTAAGCTTGACCTTATGGTCTGAACCTGTGATTCCACGTGGCTAAGTGATATAGGATGCGGGAGGTGCAGCAAGTAAACAAAGCTTGATCAGGTGTGTGTAATTGAGTAGATTCGAAACCCATGAGAATGTTGTAACCACATCCTTACTTTGCCTCATGGAATCTGGTTATAAAATAAAGACTGGGCTTACAGGCTGTGGTGCTGTCTCTCCATCAGAGAGCAGTGTCCCACCTGGCCCCCACTTTCTTCTCTTGTCTGTATTTTCTTAATCCTTCACTGCCCCCTCTCAGGCTCACCAAACCTGGCTGTGCTGGTGCAGCACAATCATCAGATTTATTTTTGCTTTCTTGCACTTGATTTTCACACACACACACACACACACACACACACACACACACACACACACAAAATACTCATTTTTAATTTGGTAAATGACTAATAGTCGTATTTGTTTCTCAGAAATTCTGAGCATGATCTCTCAGATATTACAGGATTTCTTTCCAAAATAAAAGGAAGCACCAAAGTTTTTAATTTCAATGAAATAAGCCAGACACATAAGGGCATACTGTGTGATGTCAGGTCTATGAAGTGTCCAGAACAGGCAAATCCAGGGAGAGAAAATAGATGAGTGGTTTCAGGGAGCTGAGCGAATGGAGAAGTGGGGAGTGGCTGCTTAAAGGGTTTGTTTTGAGGAGATGAGAATGTTCTGGAACTAGATAGTGGCCATGGCTGCCCAGCATTCTGCATGCACTGATTGCCACTAAATCGTACTCTTTAAAATGATTACAATAGCAAATTTTAAGGTATGTGGATTTTAAACATTTTTTAAGTAAATGGAAAATAAAAGATTTGAGACTCAAATCAATGGAAGCAAAAATAAATTGCCAGAAAAAAAGAGGCCTTTATCTGGGTCTCATTTTTTTAAGTCACAGCCATCTTGGGTTTTCTGTCCATGCAGTCCACCATAATTTTTTTAATGTATTTTATTGATTTTTACAGAGAGGAAGGGATAGGGACAGAGAATTGAAAACATGGATGAGAGAGAAGCATTAATCAGCTTCTTCCTGCATGCACCCTACTAGGGATTGAGCCTGAAACCTAGGTATGTGCCCTTGACCAAAATCAAACCTGGGACTCTTCAGTCCATCTGCTGACACTCTATCCACTGAGCCAAAACAATTAGGGCCCTAATTTTAACTAAAACAAGAGTCATAAAGAAGCTGTCTGGGGTTCAGATTAATCCTTTAAAACACTTAAATGTTGCCAATGTTCATTGTTGAAAATGAACACAAAATGTACATCAACCACAATTCCATTGTCTGGAAATAATCTGTTTGGGTCTTCCTTTTCCTAGGTAAGCATCAACTTTTCCCTAAAATGAGGTTAGATTTTTAAAAATCTTTAATTTTATTTTTTCCGTCACCAGAGATTAGATATTGCTTTGTACTATATTGAACTAGATAATTTTGCTGCCTACATAATGACCACTTCTGAATTGTTTACTGCATACAGAAAATATTCCACAGGCTTTAAATATATTAACTCCTTTAATCATCCCAGCAACCCCATGAAGTCGGGATTGTTATTTTGATTTTGAAGATGAAGAAACTGAAAAAGAGGGTAAGTAGCCTTTCTCAAGTCCACAGCGAGGAAGCGGCAAAGCCAGGATGCAAATTCAAATCCTCTGACTCTGGAGTCCATGCCGCTCAGCCACCATGACCCAAAGTTTAACCAAATCCTCTCTGCTGACACTTGAGATGTCCAGTTTTCCTATCACACACACACAAACACACACACACTCACAAACTCACACATACACACTCACATACACACTCACACACTCACAAAATCACACACACACACACACACACACACACACATACACACACACACATACACACACACGAATTTAACATTCTTGAAGCCAAATCTTTACACAAAAAAATAATGATCATAATAAAAGTTCCTAAAATTGAAGTGCAAATTGTATTACAATTTAAAGCTATTGATACAACTCATAAATTTTTGAAATGGTCAGCCCTACATTTGCCAGGACGTGTGCTTGCACACACATACACACACACACACACACACTCACACTCACACATGCGCAGGCACACACGCATCTGGGGAAAGATTCACTGTGAGGCGCACAGCACCGTAATTCAGTTGTAACTAAGCTCGGAAGTTACATGTCCCGTAAGTGGCAGAACCAAGGTTGGAATATTGCTTGTTGTTGTTTTTAACTCATGCTTCCCCTTGACTGCACTGCTCCTCCAAGAATCCTGTGTCAGCATCTTATTTTTGGTGCACTCTGAAATGACAACCGCCCTCGAACCTTCTTTACTCAAAATCAAATGATAGAAATATAGATGATAGATAGGTATATATAGATGATATAATGATTTGCCCCAAATAGTAATCTCCCCCAAATAGTATACTATACAGTATATTAATATCATTGACAATTTGATAATTACCCATTCTCTAAAATATTCTCCAGTAATACAATAAAGGCATTACTGAGAATCTCTCTTTCCATGCCAGTCTTAAGCACAATTCTGTAACATATTTACCATGAATAACTTAATCTCTGAAAACAGCAGACAAGAAATTAAGTTAGCATTGTTTTATTACATCCTATATTTGTAAATATTACTTCACACATCCAATTTTTGCTATTTTAACCTGCCATGTTTCTTTAAAAGTAACTATTTTAATAGCAAACACCACTGCATTTTATACAGACAGTTAACTGCTTCTTTGTAAAAATAAGAAAAAACAATCTGTACATTTACATTAAAAATTTAAGAGCTGGAAAAATGAAAGCTTTAAAGATATTTTCTTTTATACTAAAACAGCATAATTTCCAACTTACACATATAAGGAAAGAATACTACATGTAAATGATGCTGACATTAAAAATAAGCAAACTTTAAAAGGAAAATTACCCTTTCAGCAGTCTAAGTCTAAAAAAAACACACCTAGATTTCAGGAACAAATAAGACAACAAAAAGTGTAGCATCCGATAAGCAATTTCAGACCGCATTTAACTGAAGGCCTTCCAGCTTAGGGCTGAGGGCCAGTAGGCATGGAGCACTTCCCATGATGCCGTGTGTCCTGCACAGCCAGCTCAGGCCCATCCTGCGGCTGCCTCAGGCTCATCGGGCCACCAGCTCTCCGGAACTCCCCTCCAAGCAAGAGAGGCACAGAGCAGGGGAGGTGACACTTCCCCAGAATCAAATGGCAGCTGCCACAGGCCCGAGAGAAGAAGGAAAAGGCAGGGCCTGGCCTAGGAAGAAGACGGACGAAGTACACAGTGTGGCCTTTCCTACCGCTCACCTCCCTTTGTTGGCCTCTCTCCTTGCTCTTGAAGGCTTGGGTTTTCATGATGCTCTTTGTCCAAATACCCCCGAGGGCTTGTCCTCCCCCCAAGTCCCCATATACATGCACACACACATGTATAGTTAGTTCAAATGACATTCCTATAGCACATTGCCACTTCATGGGCTCGCTCAGCAAATCCTGCCCCACAGTCTAATGAAGAATTTTGGGGGAGGTGGGAGGAAATAGGTCCCAATTCATAGCTGCAAAATTTTTAAGGTTAAGTTTAACTATTTTTCTTCCAACATGTCCTTCTGTTGGTGATAGGAAATAAGGGTTTATAGTTGTATGTGAAATGCACAGCTTATTCTTATATTGTTATTATTTATTAATTACTATGGTACTTATTTGCATTGCAACTATAACCCTACTTTTGCCCCATATTTCCGGTTCAGCTTTCAAACTGTCACTTGAAGTAAGTGTACAGCAGTGTGATTAGGCTTAGCACGGACTCCGGACTCCGTCTTCACCGTTGGACGTTTGGAATGTCATTGCCTTGAAGCGCCGTGCAGGACCCCAGAGGCTCCAGCCCACAAACAGGGCTGGGAAGCGTTCCATTCACATTGCACCTGGGGGTTAAGTTTCCCTATATTCTTTTGATTCTTGACATTTTGTAATATCTACCTGCCTTAAAATGGAGTAATACGCTTTACTTGAAAATGGCAGTGAATGGAAATGCATGTTTAGTTCTCCTTGCCACTTATAGCTATGATAGGAGTCTTTTTTTTTTTTTTTTTCAGATTACAAGGCATTAACCACAATCCATCAAAGCATAATGATTTAAAATGACTACCATAGAGAGGATATAGGAGCCATATGTGCTAAAGTTGCACATGAAAATATAAAAGTACAATGCTCAAGAGAAGAAAAGCAACATTTTCTCAGTATAATTTTCATTACTGGCAAGTTTTCAGTAGTAGTCCTGAATCTCAGAGAGAAAAAAAAAGTTAAGATTTGGGATTATGATCTCAATGAAAGATTTTCAGTATTTTAAATTCATTACAATACTGGCAATAACACTCTAAATAGTGAGTATAATTTTGTTTCTTGAGAATGAGGAAACTTATTCCTCAGAATAATCCTTTATAAACCATAAAACACACGTTCAAAAGCATAAAATAACAAATTTTTGGTGCACACTTCTCTAGAATAGTTGAAAGTTATGGCTATGTATTTTTGAGACCTTTATTAGGGCAATCGAATAGATAAGACTGCTCTTCATTATCCTGTTGCTAACCAGAAGGAAACAGAATTCTAGAAATTGTAGGGGCTACTGACTAGGTACTACTGCCTTTTTAGAGTTAAAAAAAAAAAAATCCAACAAAATTTGCCATCGTGTTTGAAATAACCCTGTTCCACTGAAATCTAATTTGGAACAACAGAATTTCAGCCCAGATAGCCGCTCTGCCATATTCAACCAAATACCGCTTAGCTATTGTCAGACTAATATTTTCCCAACGTAGTTATTGGGATAACTTCTGTAAAGGAGAACAGATCCTTTATAGATTCCGATTCCAATGCTACAGCGTAAGATTTGCTAATTCTCTGTTTACTCAGCTATCAAGAAAGTGAAAATTGTTTTTAACATGTGATCTTGAGAGAAAGGATACGCAATAACTTGTTGAAAAATACAAATGGGCAATTTCTAATTCAAATTTTAGAAAAATTCATATACTATAGTCATATGTGAATATTTAGACACTGAAATTGAATTCTACAGTATTCCTTTTGGAAACCTCCAGAATGTCTGACAAAACCACGTAATGGCAGCACTGACACATTTATCTCTTCGTGCACGTTTCTGCCAATGCGGTGAATTTAGCCCCCAAGTGATTTAGAAAGTCCAGGCCCTCCTCCTCCTGCTTCTCACTGCAGCAGCCCACCGAGCCCCCCGGGGACCCCCTCCCTTCGTAGTGATAGCTGAGGACGTAATCTTGCGACGAGAGGTGGTCTTCGTTCTGGTTGTACAGGTGCAGCTTCTGCAAAGCAAAACGAAGCGATTGCATTATTGCTTTAAACACACCAACATATAAACATGAAATATATTTTTTATTTACCTTTTATGTTTAATTTTTAACCAGTGTGTCCTCTAATGGAGTCCTACATACAAAAAATGCACATGATTGGTCTATGTCACAGCCACACCATAAAGTCAGTATATTTCACATTTCTAATAACCCATACGCATAAAAAACGATGTACATAAATGTTATATTTAAGTACATTTAAACTACCATTCCATGCTCATCCCCACAGTTCATATCTGAGGCCGGGCCAGTCCGCAGAACGGTGACCACATGCAGGTGGTTAGGCACTGGCGCTTGAGTGGCCAGACAGGCCTGATTGGAGTCCTGCCTTCTGGCCTTACCAACCAGCGCCGGGACTGGGAGCCAGCGAGTAAATATTGTTGTCTCCCTCTTCTCCAGTCTAAAATAGACAGCGACTATCTCACGGGGTCAATTTTAAATGCCAAAGGAGGAGTGCATGAAAACAGAGAGTGTGGGTAGGCAGCACTGGCGGGAGTGTTAGGGAGGGTGGAAGGATTAAGAAAAAAAAAAGAGAGAGAACGAACTGAGGGACACAGACAACAGTGTGGTGATTGCTGGGGGGAAGGGAGGTGGTGGAGGTGGAAGAGGGTATAGGAGGAATAAATGGTGATAAAAAAAAAAGCAAAAATATAAAAAATATTCTTCTTCTGCCCAGAACATAGTAAACAGACAATAGATGCTAATTAAAATCGCTATGTATTATGTGCAGTTAGAAAGTAGGGTTAGAGGAGGTCAATCGGGGGGGGGGGGGGGGTCATATGTAATACTTTCAACATTAAAAGAAAAAAGAAAGCAGGTAAGAATTACCTCATTGGCTTCAGAATCAAGTTTACAAGATAGTCCAAACATGACAAAATAGAAATGCACAAAAAAATTTCAATAAAGTTTAAAATAGCGTAACTCACATGGCAAAAACCTGGCCTTGGGGATGGAGCCAAGCTTTCAGCCACAACCACCCTCCCCGTCTCCTCTGGCCTGTCTGCCGGCCTGCCACTCCTGCGCCTGCTCCCTCCTCGCCTGTGCTTCCCTCTCGAACCCGAGCTCGCTGTCTTGTCTTGTGCAATCAAGCGTCTTCCTTCATGACCCTGTAGCCTCCCATCCATTACCTGAGGTCACACCACGAATGCTTCTTAAGCTTCGCCTCTCCCCACCCTGACAGTACATGAAACTGACCATCTAGAAATGGGGATAGGATTAACGCTTGGATTTCATGAAAAAACATGCTATGGACATATGATAAGCTACAGCTGCATCACAGAATGTGGCCCATGTGCTTTCCATCAAAGGATGAAGGGCTTTCCGGCCCGGTGTTGGTGTTTCAAGGGCCCTGGTACCCTCTCTTCAAAGATGTGAAAGCTCAGTATCAGAAAGCAGTCCCATCCAGTGCTTCTCTCCCTGCGCTGCACATGGGAACCCCCTGAGGAGCTCTGACGGGGTGGGGGTGGGGGCAAAAAGGCCAAACCAATTAAATCAGAATCTTTCCAGGGCAACTGTTATTTTTTTAAAGTTCCCTGGGAATTTGGAGGTGCCACCAGGATTGAAAATCCCTTACGTCATCTCTCCTTTCTTTCACAGCCTTACTTTCCTCTGAGTGACACACGTTACATCTGCATGGTGCTTTGTACAGTAAAAATCGTTCAGACAGATCATATTGTCCCACGCGGATCCTAGAATTGTGTACAGATGCTTGGTTTTCACAGAAAAGTGGAGATTTGATTTGGGGAGTTTTGCGATTGTGAGAAATGAGATTTTTTTTTTCATATTCTTTCATATTAAAAGAGCTCGTGAGGTAAACACTCACCTAAAACTAAATTGAAATGTAAAAACCAGCAATCATGAGATTTTAGAAATTAAGAGAATATGAGAGATGAAATAAAATCCCTTTTACATTAAATAATGTTAACATAATTGAAGAGCAGGAAAACATAACCAGAGAGTGATAAGGAAAGAGGAAACATAAAGAATATGGGAAAGCAGTTTCTTAAAAATTACACTGAGTGGCCAGATTACTATGATCTCTAAACGCATAATAATCTGGCCACTCAGTGTATATCCTATAGAATAAAAGGCTAATATGAAAATTGTCCCCTCAACCAGGAGTTCGACCAGCAGGCAAGCCCGCCAACTGCCCATGTCCCCTCCCCTGGCCAGGCTGGCCAGACCCCACCCATGCACGAATTCATGCACCGGGCCTCTAATATATATATATATACACACACACACACACACACACACACACACACACACTGAGTGGCCCGATTATTATGCATTCAGAGATCATAATAATCTGGCCACTCAGTGTACATGTTAATTTCAAGTTCCTATTGTTCTCCTCTTGGACATTTCACTGCAGCGGGAGTCACCGAGGGAAGCTCACCTCGCGCAGGCGGGGCTGCGTGAAGCTGTGCCACTCTGAGTACGTGTATCTGGAGTTGTCCATGTCCACGTGTCCTCCCCTGGAGTCCAGCGTGTGGTGATGGCCGCGGCATGAGTCCAGGGTATGGTGTCCACCTTTCACCATTTCAATGGTTTCCAGGCCCCCGTTTTTCATCCCTGGTCCCATCGTTCCACAGAAGCCTTGGTTAGAGTTGTTGACTGTCTGGGTCATAAACCCATTGGCAGAGCACTGAAATAAAATAATAAAACAAAATAAAATAAAATAAAATAAAATAAAATAAATAATAAAATAAATAAAATAAAATAAGACCATTCATCTCGGGAGAACATGGGTTCCCAGTCAAGTCACAAGAAGGCAAGGGAGAAAGAACATTTACTCAACCTCTTATTCATTCATTCCGTCATTTATTCATTCTTTCAGACATCTATCACTTTCCAATGATGTGTTCAGTCTAGAGATGCAAAGGTGAACATGGCATTCAGAGGCTCCGAGAAGTTCTTACTCCAGTAAGACAGAACAAAGATAATGACTTGAAGAATGTGACTATTCTGATAGATAGGTGAACACAGAATGCTACAGGAGCACAGAGAAAGAACACCAAAATACAAACCCAGAGAGGTTCGCTGTAGCAGACCTGGAAAACCGAGCTGAAGGACTCTCACTGGGAATGGGGAGCAAGAATGCCCCACCTGCAGGAGGGTCCGGGCCCTGGAATCCAGGGCAAAAGATGCTTTGGGGGTTCTCGCCTTCAGCCTGTTGAGAATGTCTACCACACAGAGTTCAGACAGAGAGAGGAAGCTAGAAGGCTATAAAAGGCCAGAGGTCATGAAGACCTGCATGCCAGGCTGAAGCATGTAGACGATCCTGAGAGTACGAGGACTCAAAGAAGGGCTTTCATAACTGGGAGAAGCATATTTTTGTAATCATTCTAGGCAATAATGTGAAAGACAAATAAGAAAGACGAGTTTAGTGTCCTGGAGATCAGGAAGGCTAATGGATTATTCTAGGTGGGAAATGATAAGGAACTACGCCAGAGTAGAAGCAGTAGTGATTAAAAGAAGTCGAGGAAAGAGGGTAGTGAAGACCCGGGTGTGTGTGTAGGGGCTGGGAGGAAGGGGGTAAAGAGGGGGGATGGGAGATATCTGTAATACTATCAACAGTGAAAAATATATTTAAAATTAATGATAAAAGAAGTTGATGAATGCCATGGAGAGCTCACTGGTGGTTAGATGGAGGAGGTGGCAAAGGGTCAGGAATAAGTCCTAAGTGCTCTGCTGTGCAACTAGCTTGATGGTACAATTCACATGGAAATAGGGAAGAAGGAAGTGCTGTGGGTGAGATGGGTGTAAGCCATTCCATTTTGGACATGGTAAACTTGTGGGACATCCAAGATGAGTACATGAATATGGGGATCTGGAGCTCAGGTGTGATATCTGAACTGGAGGTGGAATTCGGGGAGGCCCTACCCCCTACAGGTAGTAATTGAAGCCCCAGGAATAAATTTCATCTCCCAGAGAAGACTGTAGACTAAACGACAAGAGGGCTGAGAATAAAACCACAAGCAAAGCCCATTCCAAGGGGTGAATAAAGGCATGAGAGCTGTGACAATTGATCCGGAATAGCCAATAGAGGGACCCAAAGAGGCATGACTCAAGCCATGCAAAGGAGTATGGTAAGGAGGCCATTGATCAAAGTAGAAAAAAACACAAAGTAGGATAAGAACTTGCTCAAATCAAGTTAGCACCATGGAATTCGAGTAAAAACGTGACCACTGGTGATCTTTACCTCCACAGAGTGCTGAGGGAACAGGAAGTAATATCATAGGGAAATCAAGTATAAACCCTTCTTTCTAAAAGTCCAGTTTCAAAAAAAAGAGATACCGAGGGAACGAGAAAAGTTCAACATAGGTGAGAAGTGTAGTTGTAGCGGTCACCTCAGTGGGTCAGTTCTGACTATAAACCGTTATGACCATGACAAGATCTCCCATAACCATCAGGCTGTTGTATGCCATCTTCTTAGCCATTTAGCTTTTTAAATGTAATATGCAGAGTCTCTGACTAAAATGGAAGATTTTCAAGTTCAGATGACTTACTGAACCTGAACTATATCTATAAAAGTCACACATACTATCTCACTGCCTTAGGAAAAAATGGAAAAAGAGAACTGAAAAGTAGCCATTTGGTGGCGCTGCTAGTCTATCTTTTTTTACTGAGGTTGCTGCTACAGTACATTTCTATTACCAAAAAAAAAAAAAAAAATCCTGATTTTCAAATGTTGATAGTATAATGTTGTCACTATAAATACATGCTCATCGATCATATCTCTAAGCGAATGAGAGGAGAACTGAAAACAAACTAACATGGAAGCTGAGCCCAGTGCTGTTCTACATTCTCTCTGCTCTGTTCCTTCCACCCACTGCCAGGTGATTCCCCAGAGTTTACTCTCCCAGGGAACCACAGACCCTTCAATATGTCAGTGACTTCCAGACTTACCTGCCCAGTCCCGATTTGTCACCCAACTCCCAACCCCATCTTCCAGCACACACACACACACACACACACACACACACACGCACGCACGCACACACACACTTGGATATTTTCTTCATTTATCTTCAGAGTTTTTAGCAAGTGATTTTTCCTATTATAAACAGTCAAAGGAAAAAATAATCTCTGGAAATATACATTGCAGCGAGCAGTCAAATAGATGGTTATTATAATGTACAACCTCAAAGAACAAGTTTTAAATGACAACACGAGAGAGTGGAAGAAAGATAACCGAAACAATGCATCTGGTCTAACCAGGGACATAAACGCCACTGCATGAATGTTCGAATACTGACATAATATACTTATTATGGAAAATCTCATGCCTGCAAAATCTTACCCAGTGAGAAATATAACTAAAGTTCTTGATGTCAAAATAACTTTAACTTCATGAAGACAAGTGAAGAAATTATGGGAGATGCTCGGAGATAAATATTCATGTAAGAAAATTACTTACCACTTTATCATCGCCAGGAGCTTCTGTGTTTGATATTATTAAATTTTGCTGTGCCAAATCTTCTGGAAAACCTTTCTTCTTTCTGGCACCAACGACTCCACATACTAAAGTCAGCAATACAGCTGAGTGTGGAAACAAAAGGGAATATGTAAAGTTTAACGCACACAGAATAAAATACCCATCTTTTGTTTATCTTCTCACCTGGGGTGCGCAGGAGACAAATACAGTCACTAAACATGGTGTCCCCTGAATCACCTTGACCTTCTACATTAACATACCATGCCTTAGCTTAGGTTTTAAAATTTGGCATGATTGTACGTATATCTTGATGACAGTCCTCTTAAAGAGTCTGAATTCTACCCATCATATTAAAGTGTTTAGGATCATGAGTTCAAAAGTACATTTTTTAAAAGGTCACTGACATTTATTTAAGACAAAGACTCTAAAGAGATTTACTGATTCCCAAAAGGATGGTTTGCCTACAGGAAAGGAGAAAACTTTTACCCCGAATAGATTTATCTCCAAGTATCTGAACTAAACCAATGTATATTTTCCTATTCAGAATTTTCATTCTATACAGTAATTGTGGGATGTTGAAATGTGGGATAAAACTAAGAGTAATAACAATTCTTTACAATGTTCTACATACCACTGTACCACAAACGGCCAAACCACAGCCCCAGTCCAGCCCCCCACGTTTCTGAATGGCCCATGAATATGGTTTTTATATTATTAAATGGTTGAAAAAAATCAAAATAGTTTATTAGACGTAAAGATTATATAAAATTCAAATTTAGTTTCACAAATAAAGAACACAGCATGCCCATCATTTAAATATTTTCTATGGCTGTTTTCTTGCTACATATTTGATTGGTCATAACTGAAACCACATGGCCTGCAAAGTATAAAATATACACTGTCCAGCCCTAGAAAAAGCCTGCTAACCCTGCCTGCTCTCTGGCCCCTTGTGACGGTCCTGCTTCCATTTCTCCCCTCGTCCCCTCTCCCACTGCTCTCTGGCTACGCTGGTCTCCCTGCCACCCCTTGACTTCCCCAGGCATACTCTCCCCTCAGCGCCTTCGAACTGACTTTCCCCTCCGGCTAAAAGCTCTTTCCCAGCTATTTCACTGGGTGGACCTACCTTTTCCAAAAATCATCAACAATAACCTTCAGCTAGGCCTGGCCAAGCATTTACTGAAATTGCAGTCTCTACCCCAATCTCTCACACTCACCCCACACATTCTACAGCCCTGTAGATCCTCATTATTTCGCTTTATTTCCCTCCATCGCATTTAATTTATTTATTAGTTTGCTGTCTCAAGACAGACTATTTTTTTTATTGATTTCAGAGAGGAAGGGAGAGGGAGAGAGAGAAAGAAACATCAATAACGAGAGAGAACCACTGATTGGCTGCCTCCTGCACGCCTCCCACAGGGGATCGAG
Source organism: Ia io (assembly GCA_025583905.1). Classification (NCBI taxonomy): domain Eukaryota; kingdom Metazoa; phylum Chordata; class Mammalia; order Chiroptera; family Vespertilionidae; genus Ia; species Ia io. Next base: position 4,559,989 of record JAJQQW010000013.1, read on the forward strand.
CCCCCAACCCCAACCTGGGGAATGTGCCCTGACCAGGAATCAAACTATGACCTTCTGGTTCACAGGTCTACGCTCCACCACTGAGCCACACTGGCCCGGCAAGACAGACAATTTTTGTTTTTCGTGTTTTGTTCTTTTATGAATCCCACGCATGTAGACACAGTTTTGGGCATATTATTGGTGTTCAATATACATTTATTTTGTTGAGTTGGTGAAAAATAATGAACACTTATTAGAAGTATACCGTGTACTGTTGTAAGCTCTTCACATGCATTAATTAATCCTCAGTGCGACCCCATAAAGTGGGCTACTATCATCACCTCCTTTTACAGGAGAGGAACCTGAAGCGCAGTTGCGTAACCTGCCCCAGGGGACATGGCTTGCAAATGATAGAGCTGGGGTGCAAACCCAGACAGGCTGATCCCAGAGTCTTGCTCTTAATCACAGCCCCTGTCACAGAACAAAGGATCAGCTCATCTAAACTGCAGGATCGGGTGGAAACAGAACGAGAGGAAGAGATTTGGTGTCCTGGGGAACTACACAACTGGTGAAGAAGAGGTTAGCAGAATTCAAAATGGGCAAGAGAATGTCAACGAAGAGATACTGCTGACACCTCCCATAAATCTGTGGCTGAGTCGTGAGAGGACATGGAATGAAAATGGCTGTTAGTAACCTTTCACACAGCGGAAGGTTTAGATTGTTTCCTACTCCGAAAAGGGGCAGGACCGGGACCAGGAAATAAAATTACACATTGATAGACTTAGCACCATCTGAGGCAGGTTCAAGAGTTCTGTCCAAGCCCTGGCTGGTGTGGATCAGTGGATTAGAACACCAGCCACACACACCAAAAGGTCTTGAGTTTGATTCCTGGTCAAGGGCAGGTACCCGGGTTGCAGGTTTGATCCCTGGCCCAGTGGGGGCTCATGCAGGAGGCAATAAATCGATGTGTCTCTCTCACACTTGTTTTTCTCTCCTTCCCTCCCTCCCTTTCACTCTCTCTAAAAATATGTGAAAAAAATATCCTCAGGCGAAAATTAACATTTAAAAAAAAAACGAGTTCTTCCAGGCCAGTGTGGCTCAGTGGTTGGGCATCGACCTAGGAACCAGGAGGCCACGGTTCAATTCCCAATCAGGGCACATGCCTGAGTTGCGGCCTTGATCCCTAGTATGGGGCGTGCAGGAGGCAGCCAATCACTGATTCTCTCTCATCATAGATGTTTCTATCTCTCTCTCCCTTTCCCTTCCTCTCTGAAAGCAATAAAAAATATATTTAAAAAAAAGAGCTCTATCCAAAATTGAAATCTTTCATCTCAAAATGGATCCTGCTCCTCTCCCAGAAAACAGCCCATCAGAACTCAGATAATAACACGAAAGGAATTTGTGATGGGGACTCACACCTGATGGATCGTTGGCAAAGATCACTTTTTAAGGACCTTCTCCCACACTCGGATATTTACTATATATTTAAGGTTTAAGGAAGGGAAAGGACTTACAAGAAAGCAACGCCACGCCCAGCAGGATGGCCAGGATGGCCCACTTCCCGAGCGACACCCCCGCACTCCGTGCTGCGGCCAGACACTGGCTGGGGTGCGTGCAGTCGCACAGGTTCACTCGCAGGGTTTTGGTGGCAGCCTGCCCTGCTCTGTCCTTCACGGTCACGGGAATGTAATATTCCTTCACCTCGGCATTCTTCCGATAGGAAAGACGGGCAGCTGTATCTGCAATAAAAGAATGACAATGTAACGAACATGTCCTCCCTGAGCATGTGTTTCACCACGCGTGTTTGTAAGAACTATCTGCCACTTAAATATAAAGAAAAATGGATGGCTATCTTCAACTTTTCCAAGCACTAACTTTACCGTGCATGTGTTGCTCATGGTAACTTTTTAGAGAGAAGCTTAAGGAAAGAATTTGGCATTGGAGTGACCCAGTAGCATTGCAACAATACTTCATAGTTCCTTATTTATTCTCTTTTTTACAAACTAATAATGCTAGATTGGCTTTTTTAAAATTATCTTTACTGTTGAAAATATTACAGTTGTTCCCCTTTTTCTCCCATTGATCCCCTCCACCTTGTACCGGACTCTCCCCACCCCCCTCCCCCCGGCCTTCACCTCACTATTGTCTGTGTCCATGCGTTATGCATATGCATACAAGTTATTTGGTTAATTTCTTCCCACTCCCCCTCACCCACCCTTCCCTCTTGACTTTTAACATGCATTTCAAGCATCTTTCTGTAGTACCAGCTTATGACACTCATAAAGCATTAACACATACAGTCACACAAGGGATGTTTTAAGCTCACATCCTCGTATCCATTTACCTTCTCGTGCCTACCTGTCCATTATAAGGAAATTTTTCAAAACACGATGGACCCTTTGTGATTCATGCCTTGCCTCTAGAAGTAATCTCAATACCAGAGCTAATCAATATCACCAAAACAGCTCTCTCTATGTCACAACGGTACATGTATATCAACTGTGATCTTTCCCCCAACAGTCTCGATACCTTATTAATGACCCAATCACCAACTGACCAAAGGCTCTACACATTTTCAACTGCAATTACAGCCTTTTTGAGTTTTTGCAACGCACTAAATGAACGGACAAAGCTTAATACACAACGGGAGTCGTCTGTGATTTCTAAGCTGTGCCTAAATGCACGGTGATAATCGGGGGAATGGCAGCATGTTGGCTGCACCTCATAACTGTACCTTTGAGAGGAACATGAGTCACCACATGGTTCACGTGGCCCCTCAGAAGCATCCTGTGCCTGAGGTGAGACCCTTCAATCCCGCTGCCCCTCAAGGCCACAGCGGAGCCCTGGTCCTGCTCACTCACCCCCGAGTGCACCAGCCTCGGACTCTCCTTGCCACTTAACTCTGCGCTCTTCCAATTGCCTCCTAAGCGTCACCAAGTCACCTGTTTACGACATAAATCTGGATACGGTGTTGCCTTTATACACTCCCATGCATACCTGTGGTCACTACTACACAAAGGCCATTCTCCTTGGCCTGGTCCATAGGCTCATCACTCCAGATTCCATCCTTCCTTTCGCCCATTCTCACAGCACTCCAACTAAAGCTTTCTAAACTCCAGCAGCACTGATTTCCTTACCACCCTAGTGTTTTCCTTCTTTCACGCATATATATCAATGAATCAGTGATTCAACAAACATCTATTAAGCGATTAGAGTCTACTAAGTACTAGGCTAGGTGCTGGAAATGCAAAAATAGATGGCGGATGCCTTGAGAAACTCATGTATACATTGGAGGAGAAATGTAAACAGATGGCAGTACCACATGAAAAGCGCTGTAATAAAGGCAGCGAAAGGTCACAGTGTCCCTGCTTCTACTTCCAGAAAGACTTCTTAGATGTGCGGAATCATGTCTTCCTTGCTAATCTCTATACACATCCCAGGGTCTGCAGCAGGGCCTGAGAGGTAGTAGGTGCTCTATGAGGGAACAGCCTACAGGAAAGTCCAATTACAGAGAGAACATGACATAGCAACAAAGAGGCAGTGAGTCATGGCTGAAACACAGACCACGCTCCCCAGAAACCAGTCCCAGACACTGGCCTAAGGCTCCAGCACCAGACCTCTGTCCATATCCCACACGTTCCCTTCCAAACTATCACCGAGTGCTTGGCCCATACCCCCGACTCCTCACTTCCAGAGCTGGCTTCCAACCCCATTCACACTGCCCCCCTTCCATCCTCTCTTCTCCTCACTGGAGTTGCTTAAAAACAGCAACAACACATTAGTGATAAGCTGCCCGACATTTTAACAAAGCATTTTTGTCTTTGTTGTAAAAGTAAATTTTGCCACCCTGAAAATTATGATGTCTTTCATCTTGTGTACAATATATAACATAGGCCCCCTACAGTATTTGTAAAAGTCTGTTAGGCTTTTAAAACATGTTAATAAAAATCAATGGTACGTGTTTCATGTGAGTAACCAAGTACACCCGTTCTCCGTTGTTCCAGGGCATCTAAGTGAGTGTTTGAGTGAATACCATTAACTTTGGAGAGGGTCCATATTTTGTTGACTTCTGGAGACGGGTTTGCCAGGCTGAAGTAAAACGGAGCGCCGTGGATAGGTTCGTCGGCGTCGAAAGCTGAGATGTCAGTGTACCCCATCTTCGGCTTGCAAATTGTCACATAATCTTGACGTATTTCTGGCGCATTGTCATTCACATCTTCGATGCTCACTACAAGTGTTCCAGTGCACGATCTGTTATCTAGGAAGAAGGGGAAAGGTTTAGTGTAATTTTTAACGTCTTTTCTAGTTTCTTAAGGAAAAAAATCAAGTAGATTCTAAATAGGATATATAGTTTTTAAATAAACTCCTGGTTATTAAAAGAAATGATAAATAAGAACATCCTATATAATAAAAGGGTAATATGCTAATTAGACTGGACGTCCTTCCAGATGAAGCCAGGGCCAGAGGGAAGCCCGGGTCCAAGGTGTCTGCGGGCAGCCGGAGGGAAAGCTGGGTCCCAGGTGCCAGAGGGAAGCCGGTGCCAGTAGCCGGGGGAAGGAAGGCCTGCTCTTGTACAAATTTTGTGCATCGGGCCTCTAGTATATGGATAAATGAAACCTGCATATCATGAGTACTACTGTTGATAATAACAGATACAACTGCCAATAAACTTTTACCAAAGTTATTACCATACAAAAAAAAATAAATGTCTGAATTTCAACTCCATTTTTTTCGGTCCCTACTGCTGCAGGCAGTAGTGACATAACTACAGAAAAAGTATTCCAATCCCAGAACACATTAAAACCACCGAGGCAGAATGTTTTAAATATATGCTGTCCAGGCTCCCAAACCAGGGATTGTGGTTCAGTTGGTCTGAGGTAGTGTCTATACCTTGATATTTTTTTTAAGTGTCACAAAATATTTGAAAATAAAACCAGGGTTGAGAAGTTCTGGGTTACTTTAAGAAAAAGAATTCAAAGAAAGAATCATTTTGACCTAAAAGTCAGCTGAGCTATTGAAAATCTCAATTTAAAGTTACATTTATACATGGAATACTATGCAGCTGTAAAAAAAGAAGGATCTCTTAACCTTTGAGAGAGCATGGAGGGACCTGGAGAGTAGCATGCTAAGTGAGATAAGCCAGTCAGATAAGTATCACATGACCTCATGCACATGTGGAATCTAATGAACAAGATAAACTGAGGAACAAGATAGATCCAGAGATAGGGAAGCATGCCACAGACTGAGGATTCTCAGAGAGAAGGCGGTTGGGGGCGGGTGGCGGGGGGGAGATTAACCAAAGAACTTATATGCATAGTTCATGGGCACAGACAATAGTGCGGGGAGGCCTGGGAGAGGGATGGGAGTAGGGAGAAAGGGGTCAAGGGGTCAATGGGGAAAAAGCGGGACACCTGTAATACTTCCAACAAGAAAGATAAATTTAAAACACGCACAGTTAAAGTGACATGAAGAGTTCTAGGAGAGCCTGGGGGGACCCCTCATTAGTCCTGGACCTCAGTCACACCTTTGTCCCCTAACACGGTCCGTCAGCCCTTAAGGCCCGCCATGCGGGGGACACGCCGACAACAAGACTCGGCTCCTGTTTCCAAGTGCTTTCACCTCGGTACGTGGTTAAGAGAAGTTGGAACAGAGTCTTTAAAGGAATTTCCAAGAATTCAGTCTACTTATCACAGGAACACTGCTGCACAAGAAAAGGCGCATTACCCTCCGGTTCTTTCAGTAAATACCTTGGTCTATGGCCAGGACTGTGACGTTGTACAAGTCATTCCTGGGGGTGGCGGCCTCCCTGTCCAGAATTTTGGAAGTTTGGATTGACCCTGAAATTTCATCAATGGCGATCCACCCGTTAGGATCATGCAATTTTTTGTACCTGTTAATAGAAAACATATTAAAATAGCAGTCTAAAATGTATTAGAATGAGTGACTGTCTCAATGGCTTCCAATACATGTCAGTACGGGGTTACAGATGTCCTTGTACCTTATCCCGCTGCTGCTCTTGGTCTCGGGGTCAAAGGCCTTGTAGCCACTCATCCTGGACCCCACGGCCGAGTTCTCTCTAATCTGCACGTACTGGGCGGCAGGCTTGCACTCGGGCCCTTCGTCCTGGTTCCGCACGTGGACCGTGACCACAGCTCTGTTCGTGGGTGTCCTGAGCGCCAGGTCTCTAGTAAAAGGGGCTTCGTTGCTTACCCCAATTTCCAGGACCACTTGCTGGTTTTCTTCATAATCCAGTGGCTTTAGGAAGGAACACATGTGTCTCAGTCTGAGTGGACAACACCTCTGGTATCTCAGACAGCATGGGGACTTGTGTCAACATGAACAGTGCCCACATTCTCCCGCTGCCAGGTCGGTCAATATTGACTCTTACCCTTTGCTGAAGAGGGAGGAATTATTCACTAGGCCTTTAGCCAGAGTGGTCCCAAAGTTCCTGCAGGTACTTTAGGATTATGAAAAAGCAATTCTGTAAATAATTGTATGCTTCATTCTCACTAAAAATAGTATTCTGAACCGGGAGATAATGCAAATGCAAAAAAATAAAATAAAATAAATGACAGTGTTGTATGACCCTGCTTTAGTGCACTAACAGACCAGCGCACCGGTCATCTGACTCTAAATAATAGAACCTTGAGACATCTGTACTACTATTTGTAATACTTTAAACAATAAAATAAAATTTAAAATGTTAAAAAAAAAAAGAATAGAACCTTGTTTGACTTACTATTTACTATTGACTGGGGCCCAGACACTTTACAGTCCTTATAAAATTAGATGAAGACTTAAACAAAACTGAAAAGGTGCAATACTCGTATTTTCTCTCTGATAGAAAAGATATTTCAAATACATGTTTTAAAATATGACTATCATTTCTATCAAGCATATAACTGAGCAACCATCTTTCAGCTTCTCCTTTTCTCAAAACCCATCCTGGGTCTCCCTTCTTCTTAGGAATCTGCTGTCTTTTTGCTGGTTCCTTCATTAAAAGCTAAGCAGAACTTTTACCCACACTCACTATTTTTATGAAAATTATGTTTTGACAATTTGAGAATTGTACTTTGGCATTGTCTGTAGTTTATCCCAAGAAACTCTCACTGTGAAAACGAAGTTGAGTAAGAGAAACAAAACATGCTTAATGGTGCTATTGTTATAACCATCCCGTTTTTCGGAGTACGAAAGTGGAGAAGAGGAGTTGAACTGATTTTCCCACAGCTCAGAGACTCGTCTGAGCTGGAGTTTGAAGCCAGGCGGTCTGGCCTGGGTTCATTTCCTTAATCACCACACTACACTTGCTCGGCTACTATATGCTGCTTAACTGGTTCACCAGCCTCTAAAATTTTTTAAATCAATCCTCTGACTATAATTGATTTTCAGATAACAAATCAAGCAAAATCCATAACACACAAAAAGTTGAAACACTTTTTCTTTGATTCTCTTCAATTTATCAAAATAATCCTGGCTGACAAGTCATAGAAAGAAAAGTACCCTATAATTTCACTCATATGTGGAAACTAATGAACAAAATAAAGTAACAAAATAGAAACAGACTCATAGGTGCAGAGAACAGACTGACAGCTGTCAGAGGGGATGGGGGTTGCAGGGCTGGGTGAAGAGATTAAGAAAAAAACAAAATCATAGACATGGTCCACAGCATAGTGATTGCCAGAGGGGAAGAGAGGTGGAGGGAGGTAGCTGAGTAAAGGGGGATGGAAGGAGACTTGACTTGGGTGGCAAACGTACAATATAATATAGAGATGATGTATTATAGAATTGTACCCATGAAGCCTATATAATTTTATTAACCAACATCACCCTAATAAATTCAATAAAAAAGAAAAAAAAATCCTGGCTGAACATGGAACAAAGTCAAAACTGATGAGTAATATCTTTATTTTAAACCTTTCCCCACTCCTAGGTATTAGACTGAGAAACTAACCTCATGAGTCCACTAAGTCAAGAGAATTTCGGAATCTTAAAATCTGTGAAATGCATGTGAAATGCTTTTGATTTTTATCTATCCCAGAAACTAGAGAGTCAAGAGGGACAATGAGCTAATATCTGTTTATTTGTTGCTAATGAACACCATCTCACAAATTACATGCGTTGGGATGAGCCTGCAGACAGGCGGAGCACCTGCTGATAACGGGAAGTAGATGGAAACTGAGGCAGCAGCTGCTGCCTGGGAGGAGGTGCAGTTATTCCAGCCAGAGCCACCTGCTAACTAAAGCCTCCAAATCTTTTGTGTCGTTTTTCAAGGCTTCCGCCGGCTATTATCTTAGTGGCTTAAAACACTGCGAGATCAGAAATCTACTGGGATGAAATCAATGATTAATGAAAAAAGCATGAGTTCTCTTCCACCATGTGGGGTCTTTTTGTTTCATCAATTGAAATAAATTGTTCAAAAATAGCTCAATTCTGCATTGAGAGGCTAACAACTCCCTAGAAAGTGTTGTACTGAAGTGAAAGGCCCTCTGTGTTGAGAAGGACCCAGAACAACAGCTTCCTCACTCAAGCCCACATGCGCTGCTGCTGCTGCTGAAACAGAAGCCAACAAGCAAGCAAACACTGAGATGGGACGCTCCCCCAGGACTCAGCTAAATCCTGTATCGACTCATGCTCGACGGTTCCAGAAAAGTTATCTTTCCTTTAAAGACGAAAGTCATCTTTTCATGAAAGATTATAGATATGTTAATATTTTTTAAATGTACTAATAATATCCTATAGTTTATTGAATGTTTTCATTTTCATTATTATATTGAATAGCTACTACAGAGGCAAAGGTCATTATTATGTACTTTTTACTGATAATAAAAGGCTAACTTGTTTCATGGGATGAATAGTTAAAAGGCATTGGGGATGTTTATCTTAGAGAAGGTAAGTCTCAAGTGGACATAACAGCCTTTGCAAGAGAATGATACCTGTTCGGTGTAGGGTTAGCAACAAAATGCTTGTCACAGACGTGGGATATGAGGAGAATAATGTAGGCACAGCAAAGACTTCTGGGAATCGGAGCTCTCTACATATGGAATAAGCTGCCCATCAATGTATGGAGATCCTTATACGTGAGCATGTTCAAGCATAAGTTAAGAGACTAATAACTGGCCCATAAATTATAGAAGAAAGGCGGGCATTAGATGGGAACAGAAGGACTAAAGGGACTACATTCCCTCAACTGAAACTACTTAGCTGATTAAACCATCAGTTTATTAAAATTTGTTAACTTCCAAGTTGTCCGTTATCTATTATTACTGTACCTTGACAACACACAGAACGCCTTCGTTAGTTTCTTTGTCTGTGCTGATTTTGAAATGCCCATTTTCATTGCCCTTTAAAATAGTAAAATTGGCTCTCCAACTGGCACTGTTCACTAAATCCTTATCTTCCACAGGTAGTCGTAAGATTTCCACATTGTATGTATTTTCCTCTACTGATGCTTCATACTGAAATGGAAAGGACTCATTAAAGATATTGTAATAAAGAAAACCTTTACAAAAAAAGTAAAATATATCTTCTACTCCAAAAGTACTTGTTCTTATAATTTTTCCCTAGATTATTTTAAAACTATGAATATCAAATAGTATTATTTCATGAAGACATCTTTTGAATGAAAAGAATTTCATCACAAATGAAAACTAATGTTACAGATCTTTAACAAGAGGTCAGTAATATAAATGATTCTATGAACTAATAAGATAGATTTATATGTCTACTATTTAATTTTATTCAAAAAATGAGCATATATATTTCAAGGCATGATAAATATTTATTAATTCAGATCAAATAACAAATGCCAATAGACAGGGATAGATTTTGGAAATATACTTACAGCATTTTGTCTGAAAACAGGTGAATTGTCATTTGAATCTGCTACTGTTATAAAGCAAGTCGATGTACCCACCAATCCAAAAAACTGACCATCCATGTCTTGTACTTTCATTATCAATTTGTACTTGTCTACAACCTTAAAACAAAGCAAATATTTAATTAGTTTTTTTACAACTTTGTTTAGATTTATAAATGAAATTTTAATTGTATACGCTTCTATTTGTGTGTATGCATGCTTTTATTTCCTTATTTGCATATACTCTAAGAATTTGGTAGACAGGGATAAAGCTGAAAAGGTAAGCAGAGGTTAAAATATAAGGAGTTATACTAAGAATTTAGACTTATGCCTTAAAATATATTGTAATTGATTTCAGAGAGGAAGGGAGAGGGAGAGAGAAATAGAAACATCAATGATGAGAGAGAATCATTGATTGGCTGCCTCCTGCACCTGCACACCCCTTACTGGGGATTGATCCAGCAATCCAGGCATGTGCCCTGACTGGGAATCAAACCATGAACTTCCTGGTTCATAGGTCAACACTCAACCACTGAGCCACACCAGCCAGGCTAGACTTATGCTTTTTTTTTTTAAACCCTCCAGTAGCTTCCCATCTTCCTCAAAGTAAAAAGCCCAGTGCCCTAAAGACCCTCTAGGAGCCAACCACTGTAACCATAGACTCATGCTTTACATGGCAGGTGACAGAGAAAGGTTTTCTCGAAGTCACAGAGGTAGCACAATTTAAGAGCATTTTGAGTTTTTGAAAGACTATTCTCGAAGAAGGTTGAGCAGAATTTCGAGTAAGCTGATCTGGAAGCCAAAGAAACCAATTAAAGAACTCCTAAAACAGTCTAACACAGGTGGTCCTAATCTGAGGCCGTAGCAGTGAGGACGGAGAATAAAGGTGACAGGGAAGTTAGGTGCGAGTCAGAATTAGAGCAGATTCTGTAAACAAGTGAAGAGGGAAAGAAGGATTGACAACGATGCACAGGTGTCCTACTTGGATGGATAGGCAGACATGGGTATCACCAACCCACACAGAAAATTCAGAAGAAGAGGCAGGTCTCTGAGGAAGTGAATACTAGCAAGTTTGCAAGGAGGGGCAAAAACAATGTGTTTTCTTTGGCATATACTGAATTTTACATGCCTCTGGGAGATCTAAAGAGAGAGGTCCAGAAGCCACCTTGGTATGGGGCCCATACTCATGGGAAAGATCAATCTGGGAATCACCAGTGTGTAGTAGACAGTGGTTGAAATTATGGCAGGAATCAGATGGCTAGAAGAGGTTGAATATGAGAAGATTTGAGGATATAAGGAGCAATAGCATTTCAACAGCTGAGGATATAAAGGGGAAAGAAGACTAAGCAAAGGACACCAAACACAAAAGACCAAAGAAGCAGGAGAAAAACAAGAAATCCAAGGAATGAGAGTTTCAGTAATTGACAGCAGACAGAGACTTAAGGTAAGTCGGACTTGGCAATTAGGAAATCACCGTGACTTCTGGGAATGGATTTCACAGCTGGTGTGTTGAAGGTGAAATGGAGTCATTAGTTTGTGACACAGCCATCTCGGTTGCCTTTCTCTCCTATCTAACTATTCCTTAGCCACTGATCGTGCTAAGTTTTCTTCTTTTTCTATTTCCCTCTGTCTCATCTCCAGGTTCCTCTTACTTACCTCCCTCTACATTATTCAGCATCCCCACCCCAAAGTGCTCCACCCAGAGGCTCCGGGGCGCTGAGCGCCTGTTTCTCCTTCCTCTAAATGCACCCTCTTTACCTCTCTTGTTCATTTCTTTATTTCCTATGTTGTTCCCCATAAACTCCTGTTAGATTATTTTTTTGATCAGGCAAGCAGACCTGGGTTTGATTTCTTGCTTCAAGAAATGGAAGTCATATACAAACCAGGTAACACGGCCAGGAATTCTTATTCTTACGGCGAAATAAAATAAAATTAGAACTCAATCCCAGGAAGAGCCAAGTGCAGTGAGTGGGGGAGCAGAGGGGCCTCAAGCCCTGGGAGGAAGACACCCACAGAGCGAGGAAGCTACCTCTCGGTCCAGATACTGCGCCACCAGGGTGAGGGCGCCGGTGGCGGGGTGCACAGCAAAGAGCCCGGGCGACCGGGGCGTCTGCTCCACGATGCTGTACTTGAGGCGCGTGTGCATCGTGTCCGGCTCATCTCTGTCTGTGGCACAAACCACCCCCACGGTAGTGCCTGATGTAAAAAAAAAAGAAGTGTTTCGTTTGCAGCCTTGTTAAGTATGCTTAGGAGCATCTGCACTTCTCAGGTTTTAACAATGATGGTGGGAGTAAGAAGGTAGTAGTTTTAAGAGGAGAAACAATAGAAGTAAGAGCTTTAAAAAACTGTATCACCAGTGGCTGTCATTCAACACCTCCCTAAATAAAACCCAATAAAAACACCTATGTTCATTTTACTTTTATTGTCCATTCTGTCCTGCATGTCCTCTGCTTGGAGGGGAGAATATTGATAAACCCACATAATGATAAGATGAAATAAAGTATGTAAACCAAATACGGTACATAGCGTGAATAACTTGTCATCTGCCTTTAGAAGTAATTGGTATCATGTTGTTAACACAAAAAAACTCCTATAATACCCTCTAAAATATTCATTGTTTGTGTTTGATGGGATTAAATATATTCTGTGAATAGATACTGGTCCAATATCATCTTGGGATGATTGGCCTTAACTATGAAAAGCTCAGTATCTCAAAAAAATGTACACAAACATATTTAACATAATGTATTTAACTCTTAAATGTACCATAAAGTCTGAAGGGAAAAGGCTATTCTAGGTGTGATATGGAAAGATTTAGTAACTAAATGAAAGACCTGAACTATTCTACAGCATAAAGGACCTTTAGCAAAATTGAAAAGAAACAACTGACTGAGAAATATTTGCAAGATGACAAGTTAATATCCTTAATATGTAAAGAACACTTTTATGTAGATTAATAAATAATTAGGAAACTTGCAAACACCAAAGGAAAGAAAGAACAAAGGAAATGAACATACATTTCATAAAAGAATTAGAGGCCCGGTGTACAACATTCTGTCCTTTTGCAGTCGGGAGCCCTTAGGGGATGTCTGACTGCCAGCTTAGTGGTTCCCGCGATGCTCCACATGTGGGAGCACACTGACTACCAGGGGACAGCTCCTGCATTGAGCGTCTGCCCCCTGGTGGTCAGTGTGTGTCATAGCGACCGGTCGTTCGCTGTTTGGTCAATTTGCACATTACCCTTTTATTATATACGATAATACAAATGGCCAAAGAAAACATTCACAAAAAAGTTTCCCCAAAAAATATCGTCTTACCCAGTCTACTACTTTCTGGAACTTCAAAGTTATAAACTTGCTCCATGAAAACGGGGTGGTTGTCATTCTCATCCTCCACTCGGATGGGCAGTGGGAGAGGTAAGTCGGCTGAGTACCCGTCTGCAGTGTACGCATAGGCAATGAGCTGGGAGACAGGGAGAAACGAAGTCAGGGGCCCATTGGTATAAGGTTCTAGCAAGAGAGACACTATGCTCTATCCACCACCTGCCTTACAAATATTTTCAAGAATAAACCATTTAATTGCTATTCGGTGCTTTTTACTCATCAAAGTATCAAATGGAGAAACGCTTTAAATAGAGTAAAGACCATCCAGCATTTGGTAGAAATGTCTGCACTTCAAATAAAGTTTCAGAGTACAGTGAAGTCATGGGCAACCCTGTAGATTAGACTGAGAAGTTCAATGTGAATAAGAGGCTTGGATTATAGTCTGTATTCACTCCATCATCAGAAAGCTGTACTGGAGAAGACAAACACAGGGGGATGGGAAAAATCCCTACTTCTCCCAAATAAAGCAGTGGTTTCCAATCTTGACACTACCACGCCCTTTCACTGTTTTACCTCATAGATCACATATTTTAAGAGTTTTTCTAACAAAATCCATTTACCAGTTTCTGTGTTGCTATGTAATTAAAGGCATTATAATGCCAAATAGAATGTATTCCGATTCAGCATGTGATTACAACACTGAGTTGATAATTTTCTAACCAAAAACTAAGAAATGCCATGTGGTGGACATCAGTCACATTTGTTCACCCAGATCTCTTCCTTCTTCTAGGAAGAACATCTCTTTTTTCATGGGGAATCATAGTCCCTGCACCGCATGCATGACCACATGACCCCACAGCACTGACCATATTACACTGAAAATTGTCTGAGTTATTCCCCAGTGACTGTAAGCTCATCCACATCAGCATGCTGGCTTATTAACCTCGTTTGGGTTTAGTCTCTGACTTTTGCTTTCGTAGCTAGTACTCAGACATGATCAGAGAGCATACAAGTGGAAGGAAGACAAGAGAAGCGCTTAGAGCAGAAGAGGAAAGACCGTGGCCATGTCCCGGAGAGAGAAAACCGTACCATGACCAGAGAGAGGGCTGTATCTCCTGAGCAAAAACAACTCCTGGGAAGTTACTGGAATTGACATTCAAATACAATTAAAGCTGTTTGCTTCATTTCAGTCAACAACAGAAGTTGACATAAAAAGTAGAAATATTCCAAAATATTGCATCATTTATCTCCTTTACTTTCAGATGCCCTCTAAGAAGAGAATGCCAAAAGACAGGAAAGAGTAGAGTACCAGAAGAAACACAGTTTAATCATTTAAAGTCACGTATATCAATAAAACTCCTACATCAAAAACATCATATTCTTCACGATCCACCGGCCGAGTACAATACAGATTTCCAGTGTCTTTTTCTATGAAAAATAAGTTTAAAGGTTCTTGGTCAACTCCACGTCCACTTATTGAATAGGAGACGGTATAGTTCTGGGCTGCATCGGACTGAACCTGAATAGAAAAATATAGATGTAAAAAGTTAAATTCTGTTAAAATCCTAGTGTTTTAAAAATTCAGCTTATGTATTTATATTGTTATTTTACTTTATTTTTAATATATTTTTATTGATTTCTTTACAGAGAGGAAGGGAGAGGGATAGAGAGTTAGAAATATCAATGAGAGAGAAACATCGATCAGCTGCCTCCTGCACACCTCCTACTGGGGATGTGCCCACAACCAAGGTATACGCCCTTGACTGGAATCGAACCTGGGACCCTTCAGTCCGCAGGCCGACGCTCTATCCACTGAGCCAAACCGGTCAGGGCTATATTGTTATTTTAAAGAGACGACTTTAATAAAACCATCACTTGTCACTTCATCAACACCCAAAGCAGTAAAAGCATTTGGCAAAAGATTTTTTTAACGGCTCAAATTTAGTGAAAACTATGTTCAACACAAACAGAAACCAAAGAAAATCTAACTACACGCAATGGGCATAACTTTATATTGTGTGATTTGGCAAAGACAGAAAAGAACAGTAATACCGATTACTGGCAAGAGTGAGGCCACCTGGGACTCTCATTTATAGAGAAGGGAATGCCAATTGGAATGTCCCTGAGGAGGGGAACTGCAAAAATGGAAAGAATGAGCTACGAGGATAAACAGGTGGAGGGAACAGGAAGTATAACGGGACCAGGGTGGGGTTGTGCCTGGGGTGTTCAAGGAGCAGCAACAAGGCCACTGTGGCTGCGGGAACTGGGGAAGGAGGAGGAGATGGAGGGGAATGCAGTCATAGGGGCCTTTTTCTTGGCGTCAGATGAAGAGATGATATCGGACGTATATTTTTAAAGATAATACTTGATAATTGTTAAAACTAGACTTGGATAGATGCATAGGGAAGAAACAGGAAGACCATTTAGGACAGTGGTTCTCAACCTTCCTAATGCCGCGACCCTTTAATACAGTTCCTCATGTTGTGGTGATCCCCAAGCATAAAATTATTTTCGTTGCTACTTCATAACTGTAATTTTGCTACTGTTAATGAATCATAATGTAAATATCTGTGTTTTCTGATGGTCTTAGGCTCTACAGCAATGGTCGCAGTGATCGCCTAAGACCATCGGAAAACACAGATATGTACATTACGATTCATTAACAATAGCAAAATTACAGCTATGAAATAGCAACGAAAATAATTTTATGGTTGGGGGTCACCACAACATGAGGAACTATTAACCTTTTGCACTCGGATGTCGAGTGTGGCTCGACACGGTTAGCATTAGAATAAAGGAATCAAGAAAAAAGCAAGCGAGTGCAAAGGGTTAAAGGGTCGCAGTATTAGGAAGGTTGAGAACCACTGATTTAGGAAGTCGCTGCGATAATTCAGGGGAGAGTGACAGTTTGCTAGGCTGGCACAGCAGCAGAGGTGGTGACGAGTGGTTAGACTCTGGGTATAATTTGAAGATACAGCCAACAGGATCGGCCAGGGGGTTGGCTGTGTGGTGCAAAGACGGAAGCTGAGGATGACAGCATCTCGGAGGGGGCTGGTATCCCATAATGTCTGCTTAGCAGGTGAGTGGATAAAAAAGCTGCCATTGTCCTGTCGGCCGCTGTGGCTCAGCTGGCTGGAGCATAGTCCCAGACACCAAAATGTGTCAAGTTTGATCCCCGGTCAGGGCACGTACCCAGGTTACGTGTTTGATTCCCCACGGGGTGCATATGGGAGGCAAACAACCAATGCTTCTCTTTCTCTCCCTCTTTCCCTTCCTCTCTTTGGGGAAAAAAACAACACTGCAGTACATGTACACAATAAAATACTACTCAGCCATAAAAACAGAAGGAAATCTTACCTTTTGCAGTGGCATGGATGGACCTGGAGATTATTATGCTAAGTGAAATAGGCCAGTCAGAGAAAGACAAGTTCACTCATATGTAGAATCTGATAAACTAACAAACACAATAGAAACAGACTCCTGGATACAGAGAACAGGCTGACAGCTAAAAAAGGGTTTGGGGGCTGGGTGAAAAGATGAAGGGATAAAGAAAAAAAAAAAAAACCTCATAGACACAGACAAAGTATATTGGGTTATCAGAGAAAAAGGGGATGGAGAGAGGAGGGTAAAGAGGGGATAAATGATAACAGAAGAAGATTTGACTTTGGGCAGTGAACACACAATACAATATGCAGGTGATGTATTATAGAACTGTACATTTGAAACCTATCCTATCTAATAAAAGAGTAATATGCAGATTGACCATCACTCCAACACACAAGATGGCTGCCCCCATGTTGTCAAAGATGGCTGCCCCCAGGTGGACACAAGATGGCCACCACAAGATGGCCAGCAGGGGAGGGCAGTTGGGAGGGACCAGGCCTGCAGGAGAGGGCAGTTAGGGGTGACCAGGCCTGAAGGGAGGGCAGTTAGGGGTGACCAGGCCTGCAGGGGAGGGCAGTTAGGGGCAAACAGGCTGGCAGGGGAGCAGTTAGGCATCAATCAGGCTGGCAGGGGAGTGGTTAGGGGGTGATCAGGCTGGCAGGCAGAAGTGGTTAGGGGCAATCAGGAAGGCAGGCAGGTGAGCAGTTGGGAGCCAGCAGTCCTGGATTGTGAGAGGGATGTCTGACTGCCCATTTAGGCCCGATCCCAGTGGGCCTAAATGGGCAGTCGGACATCCCTCAAGGGGTCACAGATTGAAGAGTGTGCAGGCTGGGCTGAGGGACACCCTCACCCCCATACACGAATTTTGTGCACCGGGCCTCTAGTTTAATTACATTAACCAATGTCACCCCATTAAATTCAATTAAAAATTTTTAAAAAGAAAATAATAAAAAAATAATGGAAGACCATGCAATATGCAGATGATGGATCACAGAATTGTATATTTTGAAACTTATATAATTTTATTAAACAATGCCACTCCAATCCTATATAATAAAAGTGTAATGTGCAAGTCGACTGAACGACTGAATGACCAGTCGGCGGGAGGCGGGGTCGGCAGGCAGGTGGCGCCAGGCCAGCCAAGGTGCATGCCAGTGAGCAGAGGGAGGGGATGGTGATGGGGGAAGGAGGGCGTGGCAGCAATGTGGGTGGGGTTGCGGGGGGGGGGGGCCCGTGGGGTGGCCTGTTCCTGGCCTGAGCTGTACCCTGATCAGCCAGCCCAGTTGCCTCCCACAGAGCTGCCAGTTGGACATCCCCTGAGGGCTCCCAGACTGTGAGAGAGTGCAGGCTGGGCTGAGGGACCCCCCAGTGCATGAATTTTCATGCACCAGGCCTCTAGTAAGTTTCATTAAAAAATAATATTCTCAAAAAGAAAATCTTTGTTAGACACTATTAGAAGTGATGGCCAAGCACAAAGCTGCCCTACAGAAAGCCATTCCTTCATCTCCCTTGCATTTAAGCATGGCCGCGTGTGCGTGAAAAGGTGAGGTCAATGGCGAGTGAACAAACATAGTATGTGCAAGACCCAGACTGAGCTCTAGAAGGGGGAAGAGCTGTTCTTCTGTTTGGACTCAGCCACGAGCCAGCTGGAGCCTGCAGGGATGGCCAAGCTAAAGAGGAAAGAAGCCTGGTCCCCGGTGCCTTCTCACATGAGACCGTCTGGGTGGACAGATGAAGTCTCAGTCTCCGACGTGTGCACAAAACTGAGAGCTCTGAGAGGGGATGGGATCGCCAAGAGAAGGCGTATATATCAACGGGAGACAAGGGCCCTGGACTGAGCCCTGACACTCTCTGGGCTGGGGGACAGTGGGAAGGGGAGCAGGGAAGAACCAGGAAAACGGACGAAATGGAAAACCAGCTGCATGGAGTCCCAGAAGCCAACGGAAGAAAATACCTTTAGGAGGAGAGCGAGGCTAGCTCTGTCAGATGCACGTACGTACGTCAAGGACATGGGGACGGAGAACGGGTGGCTGGCTTAGCAAGGCAAAGGCTAAATTTAATGATGACAGTATAACTTGAACAATCAGAAATCGTTTCCTAATATGCCTCATCGGTGCTTCAGTACAATAATCAAAAAGAAGAAAGCAGGGTCTAGCACCAGGAAGAATAAGAAATAAGTGTGGGAGACCCTGGACGGGGAGTTAAAAATGGAAACAAATCACACACAGGTTGCACCATTGGTGAAAACCAGTGATAGAAAGCTAAAGGGACAAGGCAAGCCTAGCCCTAGTCAGTCATTGTTTCCTTCCATTAAGATCTTTATGAAGAGGAAACCTGACCCCGCTTCAAAACATCCCTTGTTTTTAGGGAAAAGTCAGGGTTCCCAGCAGAATGCACACGTTCCATTATGGTTTGTGCCAAGAACCAATCCCAGCATGTAATAATTACAAGAGTTTCATCAAAAGGTTGGTGAAGCTTGGGCGGCTCAACAAGGTTGAGTCACCTGTAGTTTACCTGTTGGAAACGGCTAAACGGCACTCCCCCCAAACCTGAATAGGATAATCATCTGCTGCCAAACAGCTCAGGGCATTTTATTGCCTCCTGTTGGCCAAACACCTGAACAGCCTTAGGCTGACAATGTTTCTGTGTACCCTTTGATACCTTACCCTTTGAAGTGTATAATTCCACCTTGCCTTGGGACAAATTGTGTTTAATAAAAGCACGGGGTCCTGAGACAAGGAGAGCCTTCTAGCTCCTTCAGCTGGAAGCTCCTCTGACCCCCAATGCCTTTCAAAACTATCTTTGTCCTTGGACTCCTTCTTAATCATCTATGCACAGCCCTTTCTCCGGGACCCTTTGTAAGGCTGGGAAAAAGAACCCCGGTAGGTTTGACCCCACCTGCCTCTTCTGCCTCATGCCCCTGCTCCACTGCCATCACACTTTCCAGAATCCTCCAGGAGCTATGCTCACTTCTGCCCTGTGCCTCCTCTTCTTCCCCATTTAATTTCCTGCACAACGTTTTCCCATCCTTCAGGGCCTAGCTCAGATGGCTCCTCGTCTAAGACTTTTCTCATTTCCTACTCCATTTCACCTCTGGACTTACTGCTTATCCCCTGAATTCTCAGACCACCCCACCTGTCTCTGACCTCACACTCGTCACTCGGTGCTGTAATCCTCGGCCCACTGCCGTCTCCCTCGCTGGGCTAAGAAACTCTGTGAGAGCAAGGGCCATGGCAAAATCCAGTTCTGGCTTCAGTGCCTAGAGCAGTGTCTTTCATAGGACATAACAGGTATTCCCTAACTAGTTACTAAATGAATGAATGAACTAATAAAGATAACTGAATGGCTACGGAGTCCTTCTCATATTACTAGTAGTACTAGAAGCCCAGGGCACAAAATTCGTGTTGGGGGAGGGGGAGGTCCCTCAGCCCGGCCTGCACCCTCTAGCAATCTGGAACCGCTGGCTCCTAACCACTCGCCTGCCTGCTTGATCACCCCTAACTGCCTCTGCCTGCCTGCCTGATCACCCCTAACCACTCTGCCTGCCTGCCTCATCGTCCCTAACCATTCTGCCTGCCTGATTGCCCCTAACTGATCGCTTGCCAGCCTGATCACCCCTAACTGCCTCTGCCTGCCTGCCTGATCACCCCTAATCACTCTCCTGGCCTGCCTGATCACCCCTAACTGCTCACCTGCCAGCCTGATAGCCCCTAACCACTTCTGCCTCGGCCCCCGCCTCCACAGCTTCGTCCAGAAGGACGTCCAAAAGGACGTCCAGAAGGTCATTCGGCTGTCTGGTCTAATTAGCATATTAGGCTTTTATTATTATAGATTTTAGTTATTTTTCTCACTTTACTCACTTTTATTACACTTTATGGCTTTGTGAATATCTTCAATCAAACCTGTTGTGTGTTTTTTAAACGTTTAAAGAGTTATTAAATTGGAATAAAACAGACTTTTGGAATTAAAACACGCCCAGTGAGAAGGCATGCAAGACCTACTTGTTGAAGAAACAGAGGGAAAGGGCCCAGGGAATTCTCTTGCATGGAGCAGGGGATGGGCGCCCACCGCCGCTTGGTTCGCCGGAGCACCGTTCCTTTGGCGTGTCTTCTCCTCAGGACCTGCATTTAGAGAAAGGAAATTTATAAACAAAAGCATCCCACCCCACTTTGGGGTAAGGTGACGGACAGCCCGCACACCTGACGCCTCCCTGGAGGGTCAGTCTCAAGAATGTCCATGCAGACCAGATAAGAAGGCCTTTTCCTTAGGAGGGTAAGAGAGGATGTATCCAGATGGTAAAGGTTTCATAAACTAGAGAGTTTCCTTGTGCATGCCTTCTGAACACTGACCACCGCTCAGGTTAGGAGAAGCAGCACTGTCCCCTTAGTTCTTTTTTTTTTTTTTTTTTTAATATATATGTTTTTTATTGATTTTAGAGAGGAAGGGAGAGGGATAGAAACATCAATGATGAGAGAGAATCATTGATCGGCTGCCTCCTGCACGCCCCCTACTGCAGATCGAGCCCACAACCCAGGTATGTGCCCTTGGCTGGAATCGAACCTGGGACCCTTCAGTCCACAGGCCGACGCTCTATCCACTGAGCCAAACCGGCTAGGGCTCCCCTTAGTTCTTATGGAGCTCTTACTTGTTCTTTCTGCTAAAACCTCACACTCTGGGGGGAACCAGAGCAAGGAAAAAGAATATACTTCATTGCCTTAATGCTCCATCTGCCCTGCTGTAGCCATACGTGACTATTTAAATGTAAACTGGAAGTATTCCACCCTTCGGTTACACGCCACACGCCCACTGCTCGGTAGCCATTAGTGCTGGGCTGCCCTGGCAGACAGTTCCATGGGAGTTTCATCACTGCAAAGAGTTCTATGGGACTTTACAGTGATTTCCTTCTCATCTCATGTGCAGCAAAGAAGACCTTTTATTTCCTGAGAATTACTTAAGTAATTTTATTAAGCACTTCTTAAAGTGCGAAGCAGATATATAAATTAACTTGATCACTAATACACTTCACGTCCATGCGTCGTAATCCAGTCTAAACCTTTCATCATGGCTGTGACTGCTCCATTCCTCAGGCCGTGCGCTCTGGAACGGCAGTGGGGGATCCCCTGGCGGAGGTCAGTGCCAGGCCACACATCCTCTTTTCCTCCGTACTCATGCTCCAGGCTCCCCACCCTCTCTAACGCCAGCACCACTGTGGGTGCTGGGAGCCAGCCTCACAGTCCCTGAGAACCACTGCCTCTCGCATTAACGTCACACACGCTACTGACGATGGATGGGTCAGTACTACCAAGGCTCTCAACGAAAAGGGGGTCAAGTCAAGCCCTCAAACAACTGCGGATAAATTATTTGCACAAATAAAAAACCGAATGTTGCCTGGCCGGCGTTGCTCAGTGCTTCAGCGTCGACCTAGGAACCAGGAGGTCTCAGTTCAATTCTCCGTCAGGCAGTCAGGGCACAGGCCCGGGTTGCGGGCTCCATCCCCAGTGGGGGCGGGCAGGAGGCAGTCGTTCAATGATTCTCTCTCATCACTGATGTTTCTATCTCTCTCTTCCTCTCCCTTCCTCTCTGAAATCAATAAAAATATTCTTAATAAATAAATAAATAACTCAAAATGTTGCAATAGAGGGTCACCCAAATTCCCACCGGCTCACAAAAGCAATTCCTTGGGCTTTAGCAATAGAAGTCTTCACAGAGGAGGGGTCATTTAGATTCAACAAAGCAGAACCCCGGTGTTAGCAGTGCTAGGAAAGGGGAGAGGGGGAGGGGAAGGAAACACAAAGTTAGAAGAAAGGAGAGCAGCCCTAGCTGGTGTGGCTCAGTGGATAGAGCGTCAGTCTGTGGACTAAAGGGTCCCGGGTTCGATTCCAGTCAAGGGCACATGCCAGGGTTGTGGGTTCGATCCCCAGTAGGGGGAGTGCAGGAGGCAGCCGATCAATGATTCTCTCTCATCATTGATGTTTCTAACTCTCTCTCCCTCTTCTTTCCTCTCTGAAATCAATAAAAATGTTTTTTAAAAAAGAAGAAGAAGAAAGGAGAGCAAAGGAGAGGAAAATGTCCTATGTACCCTTTGGTCCTCTCTGCAATTTAAAAACTATGCATATTTCAATGACAAGAAAGGCATGCCTGAAATTATCAGTGCATTCCCATACCTTCTTCTGAGGCTCCAGGAGCACAGTGATCTCCTTCCGGGCCTGCTTCTTCGTGTCGGAGAGCCGTATGGTGAATGATCTCCCATCAGCTAACACAGCGGCACTGGCCGTGTAGACGGACCCGTCACGGAGAACCCTGAAGTCGGGGTCGCTGGACTGGATGAGGTCGGCAGACCTGAGGCACGCTCCCAAGTTCACTGCGCGTAGACATGGCCACGTGGTAAAGCAGAAATGCACGCAAACAGAAAGAAATGCGGCAAATGGTTTCTAAGCCATCTTCAAAACCACGCAGCAGGAACAGACCGATGGCCGTGCGCGTAACAAACATCGTAAGCAGCCTCTTTACCGGTACATTTTTAACAGGATACTTTTCTTACAGCTAACAACATTCCTGATTGTGTATGTGTGTGAGGGAGGGGGCTTTAAGACTTCCCGTGCTTCTCCAAGGCTATGAAAGGGATCTTCCTATGAAACAGGTGTGTGTCCTGCGGTCGTGACTGAGCTGAGCGGCACGCCCACACACACCTGAATCAATAAACAGACGCTGCCTTGACCAGGAGTCTTTAGACAGCCTTCAGCCTACACAGCCAGGCAGGGGATGAGTTAGGAAAACAGCCAAGTAAGGAAAAGTCAAATATACCTTCGAATTCTTCCCGTGGGCACTTCTCTGTGACGCTCTCCCCGGCCCCCACCATCACCTCCCCAAGCCCAGAGCTCCCAGTCCTCTCTGTGTTCATAGTTTTGTAAAACTCCCCACCAAAAGGCCACAGGGGGTCTTCTTTCTCTGGGAACGTTGCCCTCTAATAAAGAGAAAGCAAAGAGAAGTACCCCTTTAAGTGTTTGGATACTTATATCAAAATATCAAAATATCAAATCCGCCCCATTCTTCAACTGTCTGCCTTCACAGAACCAGGCTGGGACACTGCTCCTCACTGAAGTGATAACCTCGCAGAGAATCCATGGTGCCCATGCATCCTGCTCTCTCTCATCCTAACCAGGGAGTGTACAGTCAGAAAGACGTGCCCATCTTTAGGAGCAATGACCTCTTTCTCTCTTCTTCACATTTTTAGCACAACGATAAGTTCGTCTCTTTCCCACGAGGAACATCCCTGGCCACTCTCTACAGCAGCTCCTTTCTTTCTCCCCATAGGAATAATAGTGACATCCTATATAATCCTACATAATAAAAGCCTAATATGCTAAGTGTCTGGTCATCCGTTCAACCAATCAAAGCGTAATATGCTAATGATATGCTAAGGCCACCCAACCGCTCACTATGATGTGCACTGACCACCAGGCAATAGATGCTCCGACGAGTAGGTTAGCTTGCTGCTGGGGTCTAGCCGATCAGGACTGAGCGAGATGGGCCAGACAAGCCCTGGAGCCCTCCCAGGATCCCTCCCCGGCTGGCCAACCTCCTGAATCTCTCTCCAACCCCTTGGGGGATGTCAGAGAGCCGGTTTTGGCCTGATCCTGCAGGCCAGGCCGAGGGACCCCACTGGTGCACGAATTCATGCACAGGGTCTCTAGTTTAATAAAAGTAAATGAGGCGCTATAACCAGAAATGGTACACTTTGTTGAAAAACTATTTGGTATCTCTAGAAAGAGCTATATCTCTCTTTTTTTAAGACACCATGGCATGCCTGGTTGGCATGCCTCAGTGGTTGAGCATTGATCTACGAACCAGGAGGTCACAGTTCGATTCCTGGTCAGGGCACATGCCTGGGTTACAGGCTCAATCCCCAGTGTGGGGTGTACAGGAGGCAGCTGGTCAATGCTTCTCTCATCATTGATGTTTCTATCTCTCTCTCTTCCTCTCCCTTCCTCTCTGACATCAATAATATATATTTTTTTTTTCAAAACCTATCATGACCCTTTCCTCCAATATTCCCTGTACCACAGAGAACGTCGGCCTGGGCCAACCTTCCCAGCTGCTGGGAACGTCTGAGGCTCCCTAACTCCTCAGGATGCAAAGGGCTAGGTTCGGTGCCGAACGGAGTGGCCCCCCTTGCCATGCTCCCGGAGGCAGCCCCGGCACTGATAGCCTGCCCCGATCGCCCAGCGCCTTGCCTGTCCTTCTCCGGGGCTGCAGTCCTACAGCGACCCAGCGCTCTTTCTACAGGTAAGTCTGCATGTAATTGTTAGACCCGCAAAGCCCGAATGACCACAGACACGGGGCTGGGAACCTGAGCAGAGCACTCCACTCAAACTCAGTGCCGGCACACAGAGCAGAAACACGTATTTACGTTATCTCGCGCTGTCTCTAGTTCAAACAGGCAGGCTAATCCCGCAGTGCACAGGTTAGGCAAGCTGCTCTCTCCAGGGTAGGGAAACCACATGTCTGTTCTAATAACGCCATTTTTAAACTGCTCACCTCTGCCCACCATTTTGTCTGCCTCTAGTGTAGACGGCGTATGAAATACCACCTTTTTGCAGGCTTCACAAGCAAAACTGAAGACCTAGAATGAAAAAAAAAAAAAAGGTTGCATGCGTAAGGTACAGAATAAAGAACAAGGTTTTAGTTACGTAACGTAAATAAGTTCTAGAGAGGTGTACAGCACAGTGCTTATAGTTAACAATGCTGTACTGTACACTTAATATTAAATAACAATAATGAGGGTGGGAGGAAACTTGTGAACGTAATGGGTATGTTGGCACAGACGGTGGTGATGATGTCACAGATTTATACTTATCTACCTCATCAGGCGGTACCATTAAACACATACAGCTTTGTGTATGTAAATCTTACCTTAATAAAGTATTTTTTTTAAAACAGAATAAAACTACATAATCATTGCAACAGATGTAAAACAAGCAATTGACAAAATTCGACACCCATTTATAATGAACAAACTAGGAATAAAAGGGACCTTGCTTAACCGGAGCAAGGGCATCTACGGAAAACCTACAGCTACCATCACGCTCCGCAGAGGGCCGCTTCCCTCTGACCTGGGGGACAATCTGATGCCCGCTCTCACCCCTCCATTCAGCACTGCATGGAGCTCTGCCAGCCAGGGAACTACAGAGAAAACAAACTAAAGGCACCCAGATTGGAAAAGAAGTAACCTCGTCTCTATTTGCAGGTGATAGGACCTTGCACATAGGAAATCCTAAGAAGTCCACCCCAAAATAATATGAATAATAAATGAGTTGAGCAAGTTTGCAGAACATAAGACCAAAATACACGAGTCAATGGCATTCCTGTACACTAGCAATAAAAATATCTGAAAGCGCAAGCAATGGCCTTCAAAACAGATATGTCGTCATACATCAGAAGACATAGTCCCGAAATACATCTATAGATGCAATATAATCTCCATCAAAATCCCAAATAGCTTTATTTTATTTTTATCTATTTATTTATTTATTTTGCAGCAATTCAACATTAATCCTTGTGGAAATGCAAGGGACCCAAAAACCAAAATAAACATGGTATTTGTTCCGGTGACCTCAATCCCTGTCATCTGGTTCGGTTTATTCAGCCTTCTACTCTTCCACAATTTTTTCATGATCAGCTGATCAAAATCCTTTTAGATTTGTTTCATCCAGAAAACGTGCTTACTTTTATTAGCTCCAGCAGTTTGTCCAGATAGCGCTGGATCTCCCATGAAACTAATCCTCAGGCAAAATGGCAATTAGAGTTTTATCTTACTGTGCTTATAAGTACCTCAGTAGATTGCTGAATAAAAGCAGTTATAGTAACCAACATGGGTTTGTTTCTCACTTCAAAGAGAACGTTTTTAGCATTTCTCCATTAATTTTGAGTACTTCTCTTTTCCTTTCATTCACACATTCATTCATGTTAAGCAGGCTTCATTATATTAAGAAGGGTTAGTCCCTTATATCCCTAGCTTGCTCAGAATTTTTATAACAATAAAGATAGCTATCCACTGATTTTGAAATGAATATATGTCCTCCTCTCTCTGAATATATTACTATGTTAAAATACAATAATAGATGTCCTAATGTGAAACCATCTTTCCACTCCTGTGATAATCTTTAAGACATTATTGGTTTCATTTCCTGCTATTTTAGTATTTTAAGTATATGTCCATAAATATGATCAAGCTACTACTTCTGAACTTCATAAAATCCTCATAAAATGAGTTAGCTTTTTTCTGTTCTCTGAAATAGCTTATATAAGGTACAAATTACCTGTTCCAAGTAATTATGGAAGAATTCACCTATCACAGGTCTGGGCCTGATGGATGTGAGTGAAGGTGTGTGCTTGGCTCCTAATTCAAGATCTTTAATGGTTCTAAGTCTATTTAGACTTTGTATACCCCCTTGAGTCAATTTTGGCTACTTGAATTCTTTAAGAAATTGCCCAACTCTGTTTTCAAATTAATTTGAATAATCTATTAATATTACTATCTAATTTTTAAAAACATTTGTCCTCTTGGTAAGTATGCCTCCTTTTTATTCTTAATATTGTTTGATTTGTGCCTCTCTATTTTTTACTTGCTCAATCATAGCAAGGTTTATATTTTCAAAGAACTTTTGGCTTTGTTCATTTTCTCTATTGCTTATTTTTTTTTAATGTTCTTTCTAAAACATAAATACAGAAGACTACATATAGCATAAATAGGTATTTTTTTAAATAATAAAATGAAAACTAGAACATCCACCTTCATTGTTATGAAATAAAACATTACTGTTATCTTCAAGGCCTCTCCCCAACTGCATTTCCTTCCCTCCCTCAAGAAGATACAGGTGTATTTTGCCAATTTTGGGCTTTTCAATATATGCAGTCACATGCTTAGTGTGTACAACTGGATTTCTTTGCTCAATCTATGTTTGTGAAATTTATGCATGCTGAGTATACAGCAGTAGTTCATTTTCATTGTTGTATAGTACCTCATCAGAACATGCAATTAATTCACTTATACCATTTGTAAAGGGGTGAAATTCATATACAGATTTCAATTATTTCTTGCTTTTTGAAAGTAAAAGTGATTTGATACTATATGTATGGGGACTGGATATGTTATTGAAAATAAAGTAAAAAATGTTAAGGCATAACTCGATTAGCAATGATGAAGTAATGACCTTTAAAGGTATTTTTTTAAATAACTTTTATGTAAAAGAGTGCCCAATAAAAACTGCAACATTCAAGACTTTTTTTAAAGATTGGTGAATTATGGATTGGCTATTTGAATTACAAAATCTCTCTTTTAATGGAGAAACCTTCAGGACAACTTTAAATATCTGACTTACATACCCTAGAGTTGCAAACAACTTTAACTCAAAATATAACCATTTAAATGTTTTAAAATGATTAATATAAAGTCTTATCTACTATAGTCTGGGAAAATAAATTGCCTTGGTTCATATTACAGTACTGCCCAATTTTATTAATCGTATGATAAAAAGCTTATCATACAAATCATTAAGTACTGATAGAAAAAGCTAACGCCAAAAGGAGAGTGAAGACTAAAGATGCTATTTGAGATTGTTCCACTTTTGCATGTTGTTCAGTTTTACAGTGAATGTACAAGCTGGGCTTCTAAAAGGAACACCCTTTTTTAATGAAGGAAAAAGAAGCTTAAGTAACTGAAATGTATGGGGTGTCTTAAAAATAAAGACATGGTCTTGACTGAGCAGAACAGTTATGGAATTTTAAGTTCATAATATTTTTTTCTGTGTACACCACCTTCTGCAAAGTGGAAATATCACCTTTCAGATTCTTATCGTCTCGAAGGTAACTTGTTAAGATTTACCTGTGTATTCTCAGGGCTGAGATGATTCTACTAAATTTCCTTCCAGCAAACTCTAAGTTGGGATTCCAGTTAAGTGAAAAGGATGATGAACCACAAGTCAGGTGCCATATATGGAATACTAAGTGCCAAGGGAATTACAACAGAGCCCAAAAATGTACCTGGGCTTAGAGGCATTAGTGATTCAGAGTGATTCAGGATCTAGCTGTATCTCAGTGTGAACAGCAACAATCTCCTTTGGAAAAGGTAGCGGATAATGCGCTGATCTAAATACATAGATCTAAATACATACTAAAACTTCGACTTCCGTAAGGTCGTGGCTTTACTATAAACTAGTTCTCATTTACTTCCTTTATTTGCCTTAAGCTTTTTTCACTAAGGCAAAAAATAACAGGAAGTATTATACCCACTTTTATTTTAAAAAGATGACTATATCCATTGTCAAGAACAACAAAAAAAGTCTTTCTGGGAAAGGGGCCACATTACACGTTCTCTTTCATTAATGCTATAAAATCTAAGAAGGTAGAATGCCAATTTGTCAACATAGGTTTCGGGCAGAATTCATATAGTCCCAGGGGAAAAGCATGGTATGCTATAAAACAACAACACTTTTCCTTCCTTTTGAAGAAGAGCCATTTTAGCAAAAAGGTAGGTTAACTGTGATCCCACTACACACTATTTCTAATAGATAATAGATAACAATGTCATTCCCAAGGCAGGTTTTATATGGTGGGCAATATCAAGCACACATTTAAAAGAATCTTAGTATTTGGGTAGAGACATCTTGGCAACAGAACGAACGCCAGTCAGTTTTCACCATCCCTAACCATTGTTGTTGCGTGAGGAATCTCCCCCTCTCCTTTTTTCTTCTTTTCTTTGTGTGTGGAGGACAAGGGGGTCGTGGGGACTTGCAGCAGGTGACAGAGGTAAAAGGGTGCAGACACGGGAGGGAGGAAAGTGCACAGGGAAAGACTCCTCCGCCCAGGACACAGCTCAGTGGGAAGGCTGAGGTTCAAAGCCTCCTTGCTGTGCTTTGAAGGGCTCACTTCAAACGTGGGATTGTGTGAGCGCCCCATTAAGGTGGCTGTAAAATGAAAACTGTGGCCCCGAACCGGTGTGGCTCAGTGGGTAGAGCGTCGGCCTGTGGACTGAAGGGTCCCAGGTTCGATTCCGGTCAAGGGCATGCACCCTGGTTGTGGGCACATCCCCAGTAGGAGGCAGCTGATCGGTGTTTCTCTCCCATCGATGTTTCTAACTCTCTCTTCCTCTCCGTAAAAAAATCAATGAAATATATTTTTAAAAAATGAAAACTGTGCTTCTCAAGGGTGATGCCAACGTGGCAGGCTGAAAAGCTGGGGGGGGGGGGGGGGGGGGGGGGGGGGGGGGGGGGGGGGGGGGGGGGGGGGGGGGGGAGTCAAAGGGAAGTCCAGACAGGGCGTGGTCAGGAGAGGTCTTCATTGACCCAACCGGACAGAGAGCGAAGGTGTTTCTAAACCGGGGATTTCAAGTGAGAGGATTCGCTGGGCGCTCTCCTCGGTGACCCTGTAACAAGCTCCAGCTACCCCGCCTCATCCAAACGTTAGGAAGCTGTTCTCAAAGCCAGCCTAGCTGAGTGTCCTATCCTGCAGCTGATGCTATCTCTAGGCGTACAGGCCTCTTCTTGCCTGGCCGCACCCCAATGCCCCCCACCCTGCACTGGGGCAGCGCCCTGGACCGCGCCCTCCCCTCCAGCCAACGGGAGGGACCTTGGGAACCAGAAACCTCCCGTCTGCTTGGCCCCTTCCTCCGCCTCTCAGAGCAGACACCCGCCACCCCATGGGGCACGCTGAGCGCAGGCTCCGCTGGCCAGCGGGGTGGGTCGCTCGGACAGCGGTTGGAACAGAGGCCTGGCAGGCCATGCGCTCGTTTGCATGACTCTTTGCCCACAACTATACCTTACTATCACCCCAATATTCCTAACTCGTTCCTTCAAAGAGCGGGCAAAGCGGGGGGGGGGGCCGTCTCCCCGCTGGGAGGCAGGGGAGCAGCCACAGTCCCCGCAGCCCAAGTCCAGCTACTCCGGAACCAGGAGGGTTCTCTCCCCTGCGGGGAGCCCCCATCCCATCCGTGGGGCCCGGAAGCCTCGATGGCTCTCCAGCTCCCTTTCCCAGCAGGTCCCAGTGCACCCCGGTCTCCCCAGAGCTCCCCATGTTTTGCGGGATGTCCCCCAAATCCGCCAAGCGTCCTGACGTCCTCTCCAGGTGGATCTCGCCCTGGGTCGCAGGGTTCCCGGGCCCAGGACACAGGAGACCCCAGGCTGGGTCTGGGCTCGGGCAGTCCTCGCGGGGCCCCACGTAACACCCAACCTCCCCAGTCCCCCCACCCCCACCCCCACCCGGACCCTGGCCCCCGCCCACCATCCCAGCGCCCCGCCGTGGGTGGCTCTCGGGTGGGGGGTGGGGGGGTAGGGGGGGCAGCATGAGCGAATAACCTTTGGGGAGACGAATCCCGCACCCCGCTTTGCAGAGGAAACTCCGCGCCTGGACCAAGAGGCCTCGCTCCTGCGCCCCCGCACTGCCGCCCACTCCAGGGGACCCCATCTGGGGGCAGGGGCAGCCCCTGGACCCGTCTCAGCTCCGCGTTTTGCTCTCTCGGGGAGGGGGGGATCCTGAACTACCGGGCCAAAGTCTCCCCGCTCCCCCCACCCAGACGCCCCGCCACCCGGCCGGCCCGGGGCCCGGGAGGAGCGCGAACCTCAGCCCCGCCGGGCGGCTGGGCGGCCGGAGCGCAGGGAGCGAGCGGAGCCGCGACCCATCCATCGGGCCCCCAACACCGAGTTCCGCCGGGTCCCCCTCCCAGAGCCGGGCCCCCTCCCAGAGCCGGTCCCCCTCCCAGAGCCGGGCCCCCTCCCAGAGCCGGGTCCCCCTCCCAGAGCCGGGCCCCCTCCCAGAGCCGGGCCCCCTCCCAGAGCCGGGCCCCCTCCCAGAGCCGGGTCCCCCTCCCAGAGCCGGGCCCCCTCCCAGAGCCGGGCCCCCCTTCCAGAGCCGGGCCCCCTCCCAGAGCCGGGCCCCCTCCCAGAGCCGGGTCCCGCCTTCCAGAGCCGGGCCCCCTCCCAGAGCCGGGTCCCCCTTCCAGAGCCGGGTCCCCCTCCCAGAGCCGGGTCCCCCTCCCAGAGCCGGGTCTCCTCCTCCCCTCCGGGCCCCGCTCTGGGCGCGCCCCCACCTCCGAGGACGGAGCTCCCCAGCGCGCAGCAGCGCCTCGTCTTTGGGGTGCGCTCCCCCCACCGCTCCTCGGCCGGGACCAGCGCGCACCCACCCTCTCCCCCTCCGGCCCCGGGGCGCCCCCACTCACCGCGAGGGTCAGCAGCAGCCGGCAGGGCGCCCCGCGCAGGGGGCTCGGGGGTCCGGCGGCGGCCATCGGGCGGGCGGGCGCGGAGGGAGCGCGGGGCGCGGAGGGAGCGCGGGGCGCGGAGGGAGCGCGGCGCGGGTGTGCGGTCGCCCGCCTCTCGGGCCGGTCTGCCTGGGAGCGAGGGCGCCGCGGGGACGGGATTGGACCGGAGCCGCAGAGCCGCCCCTCCCCGCCGTTTCCCAGTTTTACCACCGCCGGGCGGAGCCTGAGCCCGCCCCGCGCCCCCCCCCGCGCCGGCTCCCGGGAAAGCGGCCCCACCGGCGGGCCCCGGCCCGCGCGCCCACGCCCTCTGCCCGCGGCGCAGCCGGGCGCCTCCTCCCCGCGCGGGGCGGCCCTCGCGGCCGACGCGGCGCCCGTTCCCAGGCGGAGCCCAGCCCGCGCGGGGTCCCTGCCCACAGGCGCCCCTGGGTGCGGGGGGCGCGGGCCCGCCCTGCCTGGACTCCCGGTGGGTGCGGCTCCGGGCGCGTCCCCCGGTCCGCACGGGGTTCCTCCCCATCGGGCGCCCCGTAACGGGAGGCACGGGCTCCCCGGAGGCGTGAGGAGGCTGGCATTGGTTGCGCCGGAATTGGTACCCAGTAGAGGAAATTCTGCCCTCTGACCATCCCAAGCACCCCGCACCTGAGGGATTACAGGGGGCCCAGTCCCTGGGCCCAGGAACCTTCTGACAAAGAAGGCGTTTTTCTCTCCCGCGTGCGCATCGGTGACTTGGTCATGGCACGGTGACCTACTGAGAAGCAATCTTTCCGTGTCAGGTCAAAGGGAACTCTACCACCAAAACCCCTGACTCTAAAGGAGACGTGCAGACTGACTACCAGGTGTCAACAAGCAAAACAGGTGTTAAAAAGTAAAAAAGCATTCCTTTGAGCAGAAGTATTGCCTCCTGAGAGAAGCAGATGAAGGCAGCAGCTCCAACAGTGCTCGGGCGGGACAGAGGAAGGCAGGGCCCCTGGCTAGGGCAGAGCCCCCAGAAGGTCCTTCTCTCATGCTCAGGGAGGACGGCTGGCTAGGGCAGCAGGGCAGCAGGGCAGCAGGGCAGCAGGGCAGCAGGGCAGCAGGGGTGGGTTGGTTTCAGTGAGCAGAACCCCGGGAGCGCACACTACAAGGCGGTCACGTCCCTGTGTGTCCCAGGGTTTTTATGGCTCAGCTCGGAGCCAAGTCTAGCAACAGGTTTAGCTGCTTCTCTGAGAACGGAGGCACAGGACGTGCCGAGGCCCTGTTTTGTGAATAGCCTCCTGACTCTCTCAGCAACCTTATCCCCTTTCCCACCCCCGGCGCTCACATCCAACAAACCCGACAGGGCCCCAAATCTAACAGGCATAAGGGGCTGGTGGAAAGGGAATGTGCGGAACCCACTTCCTGCCCAAAACAGTCCCCAGTCTAAGGGAACAAAGGCCACCATCATGGTCCAGGAGGGTAGACTTTTCCCGGGCCAGGTGGCTGGCCACCCTCGTCCTTCGTGTCCCCCTGGGTTGAATTTTGTGTCCTCTGAGCCCCCACCTGCAAGATTCACAAGGAACTC
Source organism: Ia io (assembly GCA_025583905.1). Classification (NCBI taxonomy): domain Eukaryota; kingdom Metazoa; phylum Chordata; class Mammalia; order Chiroptera; family Vespertilionidae; genus Ia; species Ia io. The sequence continues at coordinate 4,593,318 of JAJQQW010000013.1, forward strand.
CTTCCTTCGTAGATGTGTTGCTGCTCCTCAAAGTCCATGGGCAAGTTCCAAGGTCAGAACCCTCAGGTGGTCCAGATTACCCCGGGCAGGCACTCCGCCTTCATTCTCCCCGACCTAGTCACCTCAGGAGGCTCAGTGCCTCCAGTCTTGGAATTCCCTGAAACTCACAGGCCCCGGCTCTCAGGACTCAGACCTTGTCAGCGTTTCCAGCCCATCTCTGAAACACTCAAGGCCTCCATCAAGAGGTTCGGTCTCACCTCCAGAGGCCTCCTCCATGCTCACGAAAAGCTTTTAGAATTTCTCTCCACTCCAACCATTGCACCTCCCATCCTCCAGACCTTCACCTTCACCCAGAACCTCAGGAAACGCCTCTCCAAGTTTCCTCTGGCCCAGCCAGCCTTTAGGAACACACGTGGATTGTGGCTTTCCTAGAACATAGGCGATCGTTTCCGGGAACTAAATTGCATCCCCTTAAATTCATACGTTGAAGCCCTAACCCTCCAATATAACTGTCCTTGGAGATAGTGCCTATAATGAAGTAATTAAGTTTAAAAAAGATCATAATGGTGGGGCCATGATCTGATGGGATTCGTGTCCTTATGAGGTGAGACACCAGAGAACAGAAAGCCAACCTCCTCTTTCTTTTTCTCTATCTCCCCCTCCTCTCTCTCTCTATCCCCCATCTCTCCTTCCTACCTTCCCACCCTCCTTCTCAGGCGTGGACACAAAGAGAAGGCAGCTGTCTACAAGACAGGAAGAGAGCTCTCATCAAAAATCAAATCAGTCTGCACCTTGATTTTGGACCTTCAGCCTTCTGAACTCTGAGAAACAATGCTCCAGTAAGAACCAGCAGAGGAAAGGGGCAGCAGGGCAGGAGTGTGTTCCAGGCAAAGGCAGCAGCAAAGCTGTGGGGAGTCTTGTGAGGACTCCCCATGCCCTGGCAACAAGGGAGTGTCTTCAGAACCAGCTCCTGTGGCGAGGAATGAGGTTAGAAAGAGGCTGGAGACAAACCAGGCCGAGGAGTGAGATTTCACCCTGGACGAGATGAAGAATCATCCACTCACGCTAGAGAAAGGGTTCTAACAGAAACCAGCCCAAAGGACCCTCAGGTTCTTTTCCCTCCCGCCACGAAGCCAAACACAGGACACAGGGGCTGATAGAAGGAACGTGGTTTATTCAGGTGCCGACTACCTGAGAAGATGACAGGCTCATGGCTTAACAGCCATCTTAATCTCTCAGGGCCGGCAACGGGCTTTTCTAGGGGGATCCTGGAAAGAGGAGAACTAAAAAATTCTGGTGACAGGATGTGCAGTTTCACATTCTAAGCTCTCAATGGCTTCAGTGCTCTCCTTCGTGTGTGTCAGCGCCTGGCATTTGTTTGTTTGTTTGTTTGTCTGTCTGTCTATCGGTGGGTTTTATTTCTGGGGACAGGACGTTGCAGGCCAGGCCAGCCATCAGCACGTGCTACACTTCTGTGGTCAAGGCCAGCGAGAAGGGAAACTGGTACTGCTGCTGCCTGTAACATGCTTATTTATGAAACTATTAATATTTTAGACTAAAAGTTTTGTTCGTATAGTCTTACTTTTAATTCTTGGTTAGCTAATTAAATGTGAGGGGTTTTTATACCCTATACCAGTGGTCGGCAAACTGCGGTTCGCGAGCCACATGCGGCTCGTTGGCCCCTTGAGTGTGGCTCTTCCACAAAATACCACGGCCTGGGCGAGTCTATTTTGAAGAAGTGGCGTTAGAAGAAGTTTAAGTTTAAAAAATTTGGCTCTCCAAAGAAATTTCAATCGTTGTACGGTTGATATTTGGCTCTGTTGACTAATGGGTTTGCCGACCTCTGCCCTATACATATCTGCATACCTGTTACATAACTACAATTAGAGAATTATCACTCTGGGTGAGGTAATGAGCTCAGTTTCAATGAGCCTGTGTATGCGTTGATACTGCTTTCCCTGAATGTTTAAGGAATAAACTACTTCAAAATGTTTCTCTTCATTCTAAGCAGTCCTAGTTTTCAGTGATTTTAACGTTATCTACTAGAGTGCGTCTGACCTGATTATTTTTGTCTTCCCGGGGACTAAAACTCTAACATAGCTATCAGCTGCTTGTTTCATCTGTGCTTTGTAATAAGAAGATTGTTAAGCCCATTAACTCCATGTTAAACCTACTGACTATACCCTAAGCTTTCATTTTTTTGCTGCAACAAAATAAAAGTTATCAAAATATACTCCAGAAATAATGTAATAATGAACATTTGGAGTACTTTTATTTGTACTGCAAAATTCTAGCTGCAGTATAAATAATAAATAATAACTGGACATAGTATTAGTAATTATCTTAAAATTGCCTGTGTTATAGCATGTATTTGCCCATCGTGAGAATATTAGTCTAAGTCTTAATAAAAAGCAAGGCATTTTTATAATTTAGAGAAGAATTTTTACAGGCAGTTAAAATTATCACATAAATAGACTTGGAGATAATTTAAATTGCTTTTCTTTTTCCCATGTAAATTATAATTTTAAATGAGTGTTTGAAAATTTATTTAAAACACGAGCTTCAGCCCAGCTGCCCAGTGGGCCAATGTGGTGTGGCTCAGTGGTTGAGCATCGACCTATGAACCAGGAGGTCACAGTTGGATTCCTGGTCAGGGCATATGCCCGGGTTGTGGGCTCGATCCCTGGTGTGGGATGTGCAGGAGGCAGCCGATCCATGATTCCGTCTCATAATTGATGTTTCTCCCTCCCCCTTCCTCTCTGAAATCATTTAAAAAGTATTAAAAAACAAACAAACATGAGCTTCAGTTTGAATATAATTAAAACTGGAATTAATTTTAAGTCATTATGAGCCATCATAAAGCATAAAAGTTTTTCTGAAATATCTTTATTTTAATGCCCTAACCCCCAAATGCAAAGTCATTTGGAATCACTACTAAAAAAGATAGAAAAAAAAACAACATTTATTTTCCCTGTTATTTTCTTAGTTTGAGGCAAAAGAGCAGCAATAATAAAGAATCAAAAATGGGAAGTGATCTTATGCGAAGGTACAAAACTTTAGGAATGGATGCAGGTGAGTTGTACAATTCTCAGTAGAAAGCAAGCAGGATCATTACGAAGAGTTCTCTGTGCCCTGGAGGAAGCTGGGCCCAGGGCCTCGGGGGCGGGGCTGACCCCTGGCCCACAGAGCAGCAGCAGGTGTTGGTCTCGCCCACAGTGCTCACCTGCGCAGGGGGTGGCCAATGAGTCTCCGCAAAGACACCTAAGAAATACAGCCAGAGCAACTCATGATGTTCGCAACAAATGTGCTAGCAATGAAAATGGAACTGGATGAAAAGAAGCTTAAAGCCAAGTAAAAGATTGGTTTTAACAGTCCTTCTTGTTTCACAACATGAGTTCTGCCATGAGAAGGCAACGCAGAATCACTTTTAGAATGTTATTTAGGATGCATAGGGCAATAAATAATCATCGAACAACTTACTTGGAACAACAGTAGGGCACACTGTACAAAAGTGAACTCAGATGCCAGGAGCCCTGCAGATTCTAGACCTCAGCTGCCCTGAAGGTAGCCACATGCCCTATAGAGAGGCCCTCCCTCCCTTCCGCGTGGCGGCCGGATTCTCTCACCCACCTCTGTTTCCTCCTTTGGGGATCTCTGCCACTTCCTGTCCCCCTGTCCCAGGTGTGACTGGAGGCCCTCCACCAACACCCCAGAGCACCCTGAGAACAGCCATGACTTCTTGGCCATTTGAAAACTCCGCTGGAAACTTGGGGATAGCAGAAAGTGCAAGTCAAGAGGAACCTATACTAGTTAGTGCATTGCTGCCCAGAACAAGGCCACCCCAGAATCCCCGCCCCTCTCCTCTCCCGTCTCCCCATGGCCAGCCCTTCACCCTGCCCGCCCCCCCCCCCCCCCCCCGCAGGGCTACTCCTACCCGCAGTGAAATGATCCAGACCGTGAAGAGAACTTCAAGTCTAGCCCAAATGATCCCTGGCCTCTCAGGCAAGAGAAGTTTCTCCTTCCTCCTTCTCTGGCTGGTTCCCCAGTTCTCACCTGGGATTAGTTTCTGCCCAGAGTGGTTGACAGTGGGACCATCCATTCCCTTCAGGAAAAAACTCACTCCCATCCACAGAGGTGTGGCCTTTCACTGTCACCTGGGCAACAATCATACCAAATTCAGACACTTGTGCATGTCTCAAATTCAGAATTATTCCTCTGAAGTCACACTTTGACAACAGTCTAATGCAGATAGGGTGTGCTGGGCTCAGAAAGGCACTCTCCCAGGTTATCCTGTCCCACTTCCTGAATGATGTGAGAACTGTTACAATGCTTTCCTCTTCCCCCACTAGGATCTTCAGATGCCCTCACAAAAGTGCTGTCTTCTGCCTACAGGCCTTTTAAGGAGGGAGGTGTGGTCTCCTGGTGACGTCTCCCAGGCCCGGAAGGCATGGTGATTTCCACACAGAAACAAAAGGTTATTGTGTGAGTGATAACTCCTTACAGTAACCGGAGAGTCACAAAGGCCTGACAGGGTGAATTTTCAGTCCTCCTCCTCTTAGATCATCTCCAACCCTTCCCTTTGGTTCAGGCCTGACACAGGGTGAATTTTCAGTCCTCCTCCTCTTAGAATCATCTCCATCCCTCCCCTCTGGTTCCCTGCAGAGGGTGCCTCCTCCCACAGGGCGAGGCAGGCTTCTGTCCTGATGTTCTCAAGTCCCGGAGCTCTTTGTGCGCAGCTGTCTGTGCAAAGGGCATTGCTCAAGCGCCAAGGGTACAGGTGTGAGTGGGCTGCCTTCCAGATCCCAGGTGCCATTCACCCCCACCTCACTCTGATTCACTGCCGCATCAGCCTCCTTTCTTCCCAGGGGTTTGGAGGGGCCGTCCCAAACGGAAGAGGCATGGGAAGAGGCAGATCCCCGCTGCTCCCATGCCTATCCACCAGCTCAGCAGTAGAGAGGCAGCCTTTCCCAACAGTTCCTCCTGGGCACGGAATTATTTAATTCAGCATTTATAAATGTATGCGTGCTAATTATTTTATTGACTATTAGTTATATTTTCACTGATTTTATTTACTCAAGACTCACTCATCTTCTGACTGCGGAATCTCAGAGGGAAGGGTGGGCAGGGTGGGTGGGGAAGGTGATCAACCTAAGACCTTATATGCATATAATGATAGCCCATGGACACACAATAGGGTGGTGACGGCCTGGGGTGGGGGTGGGGACAGGGGAGGGCTGGAGGAGGTCAATGGGGGGACATATGTAATATCAACCATAAAGATTTTTTAAATAAATAAAAATAAACAAATAAGATTTCTCATCTTGATGCGTCTTTTCCTTTCAGCCCGCCCTGTGCCCAGGCCCTCTGCCCCTCGATGTGGAGTGGTTTTCTCCACCAGCTGTTGAGCAGGCTGATGCCTCCACAGGTGGTTCTTTTCTTACTTTGCTCTCAAGCATCACACTTGTGTGCCTTTCAGTGTCGTAAGCTACACACTTCCCTCACTGGTGATCTCGTCTTTCGTCTTCACTTGCACATGTCTCTGTAAGGTGATATCAGATACCTGTTCCGCTAAACAACCCCAATAGAGAGGGCCTGCCCGAACATTAAAAAAAAAAATGAGGTGCTGATAACACTCTTAGTAGGCGTGTATGTACCAGAAAGGTTATCTCCTGCTCAAAACAACATGCCACCAGATGTTATCTGGAATGGATTCTCCATCATCTAATGATGATCTGATCTCACCTGCTGTACTGTTTGTTCCAAAGGTCTAGCAGAGACTGGGGCACTGCCTCCTCCCACTCCTGTCACCCCAGGAAAGGTAGACAAAAAGAAGCTGGGCATGGCAAGCATCATGGGTACGGCTATGGCATCTTTTCTCTTTTATGGTGACCAGCCTTTCTGTAGTAATCCCAGGACACTGGACACAGATGTCGCCCAATCTCAACTTTTCCTTAGTCACCGGGTGCACCGGAAGTCAGGTTCTCTTTCTCCAGAGAGGTCCTGCAAAGTGATGATCATGCACAAGTCATGACAAGTGTGAGTCATAGGACATCTTATTTTCTGCCACATTCCCTTATGGTAACATACACATCCTTCCCTGGGAATGAAGGGCTCTGAGCCTTTCTCCCCCAGCTGCTACCAGGGACAGTTTTCCAAACTCATCTGTTCACAGAGGAGGTATGGATGGTGGCAACTGGCCAGGCATGTGCCAGGTTTTTTCTCCAAATTTGACCAAGGATCTCTAACATGTTCCTCTCCTCAATTCCTTTTGGGGGGTTCTTTACTCATCTTGAAATATGATGACAGAGATACAAAACCCATGAAAGCATGTGGCCAATTTTGGAGGAATTCAGGCCTTGAAGTTTCCCAAAGATGCAGGTTCTTCATTTTTTAAGTGTCATTTTGAGTTAGAGGTAGCATCTCCATTCCCTGTGGGTGAGCCCTTATTATAGCAGCTGTAGAAGCCGTCTAATATGTACTTTTACAAAAAGGCTCAAGGCTATTTTTGTGTATTTCATTAGGTTCTTAGCTAATGGGCATGAGGAAATAGACTGTAGTTCCTGGCCATGATGGCCTGTTTTTATCCCTTGATTTCAATAAATTCGTGGAAGTATATATCAAGCAAGTATTTCTCCCACATACCCATTCATATCTAAATGTTTCCCGTCCTTAGGGAAATACAAAATATTCATGGCTAGCAAGCTTCCAGTGGTTTTACTTTCCCATCTCAAGGAAAAGAATATTTAACTCTTGGGCTTGGTGTTTTAAATTGTTTCCAGATCAACTATTATGTTATTCAGATTTCCCTCTGTTGGCAATAGACACCGTTCTCACAATTTACTTTGATGGCCACGGCCATTGGGAAAAAGAAAAACATCCCCTATTATTTTGGGATTCTTTTCCCATTTGGATAGCAAGAGCTGTTTGGTAAGGTTTTTCGCATCATGGCCCAGTAAACATGAGACAAAGAGAGGGGCTTCCATTGCCTTCAGACAAAGCACTGCACTGCAATAGCTTATGAATCCGGAGTTGATGCCAGTGTTGGGGAAAAGCAACCGCCCTACTTCTCTGTCAGATACTAGTAGCTCTGTTCACCTCTACCTGGTGTTTTTATTTTATTTATTTTTTAAATATATTTTTATTGATTTTTTACAGAGAGGAAGGGAGAGGGAGAGAGAGTTAGAAACATCGATGAGAGAGAAACACCAATCAGCTGCCTCCTGCACACCCCGTACTGGGGATGTGCCCGCAGCCAAGGTACATGCCCTTGACCGGAATCGAACCGGGGACCCCTCAGTCCGCAGGTCGACGCTCTATCCACTGAGCCAAACCAGTTAGAGCTGGTGTTTTTACTTTTGTTTTTGAATCTTTCCCCTTAGCTCATGCTTTCCCTATGTGTTTGCCTTTCCATCCCACACTCTTAACTGACAGGATGTGAATGTTCTAACCCACATGTAACTGACAGTGGTGAAGGCATGATTCCTGACGCTACATGTTTTCTTTCATGCCTCTTGAGGAAGACCACACCGTCCCGACACCCATGCTAGTTTACAGTGAGATGGCCAGCCCCCCCTGCGGGCATCCCCATGACCACCCTCAGCTGCTGTAACCCACTGGCTGCTTCTGCTTGGGCTTCATGGGGCCCGCTGCCAGTCAAGCTTCTGCGGTCTCAGGGTACAGCCCTCCTCCCCAAACTGCAACAGATTCCTGCAAGCTTGACATACAACATAGAAAGAATGTCTAGAATGTATGTGTATGCCACAGATGGGAGACAAAGAGCCTGGGAAAATAGGAAATGCCAATCCCCGCTTTGTTCAGCCTCTGGAGGGGACTCCGCTGAGCCAGCACCAGTGCAAATAAAACAGTTCTTTTCTGATCTCCGAGTGCGTATGGTCTGACGCTCCCCCCAGCCTGGTTTCTGCCGTAACAACGTAGCCTGAGAAGCGGGTATGTTGTAGAGGCCAGGTGGGAGAGCGTTCCCGAGACGTGACCTCTGGTTGGAGACCTGAACGACAGAGGGGACCACTGATCTGGAGGAAGAGCCGTCCAGGCTGAGAGAACAGAAGTGTGAACCCTGGCAGGGAGCACAAGCTCAGTGTGCCTAGGGAACAGCGAGAAGCCAGCGGATGCTGCAGTGGAGTGAGAGGTGCTGGCACATGAAGTGCTAAAAAGAAGCAACAGTTTTTTAAAAAATCTCATAGCCTTTGTTAAGGAGTTTAGTTTTTATTTTAACCCCATCTGTTCATAAAGAGCCACTGAAGCACTTTGAAGAGGGAGGCAAGCTCTGATTTATACATTTTATAAATCACTACACGAAAACAGATTGTACAGGGCAATACTGGCAGATGTAGTCATTCAGGCCAAAGGGGGTGGTGGCTTACCCTGTCCATGTAGTGATGGAATTAGTTATAAAATTTCGTATTTGTGATATAACTTCAAGTTAGACCTCCAAGGCTGGGTTGATAGATTGAAGATGGATGTGAGAGAAAGAGAAGACCCAAGATGCCTACCAAGGACTTCGGACTGAGCATCAGTGTGAACCGAGTGAATGAATGAGTAATTGAATGAATGATATAAATTGGGAGAGGACCTGGTTTGGGTTAAGCTATCAAGGGTTTTTATTGGGCCTGCAAAGTTTGAGATGTCTATTATATCCCAAGTTAAGGTTTTTTATTTACAACCTAGAGACTAAAAGAGAACATCTAGAAAACCAGTGAAGATAGATCCCTGGTACTACAAGAGTCAGGAGGGAAAGAGGGACCAGTTTCTCCTAGACCAGGAGGCGTGGCCAGTGAGTGAGGAGGGACACTTATGAACGTGGTGTCCCATAAACCCGGGGGGAGACAGTTTGTCAACAAGACGGAAGTGTTAACTGTGGCATAGGCTTTTGAAAAAATCAAGTAAGAGTAGGGCTTAAAAACTGACCTTAGAATCGGATATGAAGAAGTCATTGGTGATGATAAAAAAGTGAGTATGAAGTCATTGGTGATGATATGAAGTCATTGGTGATGATAAAAAGTGAGTTGGGGGAGTAGTGGTGAAAAAGTCATAATTGCACCCTGACCAGTTTAGCTCAGTGGATAGAGTGTCAGCCTGCGGACTCAAGGGTCCCAGGTTCGATTCCAGTCAGGGGCATGTACCTTGGTTGCGGGCACATACCCAGTAGGGGGTGTGCAGGAGGCAGCAGATCAATGTTTCTCTCTCATGGATGTTTCTAACTCTCTATCCCTCTCCCTTCCTCTCTGTAAAAAATCAATAATATATATATATATATATTTTTTTTAAAAAAGAAAAAGTCATAATTGCCAGAAGCCACAGAGAGACTAGGCAAGGTCATGAGGAAATAAAGGCAGGCAACTCTTGCTCAGATCATCCTTCCTTGCTCCTGTCACACTTGGTTTTCCTAACAGCAGAGCCTGGAAGATGGATGTGCGAGGAGCTAGTCTATTGGAAGATAATCCTGGAGGCCCCGGGGCTGCTTCCAAATCGTGGCTATTTTAAATAATGCTGCAGTGAACATAGGGGTGCGTATATTCTTTCCCACCAGGGTTGTGGTTTTCTTCATATATATTACCAGAGGTGGAATTGCTTGGTCATAAGGCAGCTCCAGTTTTAGTTTTTTAGGAAACGCCATTACTATTCTCCACAGTGGCTGGGCCAACTGCATCCCCACCAGCAGTGCACCAGGGTTTCCTTTCCTCCGCATCCTCGCCAGCACTAGCTGTTTGTTGATTTGTTGATGATAGCCATTCTGACAGGTGGGAGGTGAGACCTCACTGTGGCTTTAATTGCATTTCTCTGATGATTAGTGACACTGAGCATCTTTTCATGTGTCTATTGTCTGGCCATCCGTATGTTCTTTGTCCATTTCCTAATTGGATTGTTTTTTTGGTGTTGTTTTTTAAGTTCTTTATAAATTTTGAATATTAACTCCTTGTCAGATGTATCATTGGTGAATAGGTTCTCCCATTCAGTGGATTGTCTTTTCATTTTGTTGATGGTTTCTTTTGCTGTGCAAAAGCTTTTTAGTTTGATGTAGTCCCATGTGTTTATTTTTTCTCTTGTATCCAATGCCCAAAGAGACATATCAGAAAAATACTGCTACAAGAAATACCAGGCATATGAGATTTTACTGCCTGTTTTCTTCTAAAATGTTTATGGTTTTGAGTCTTACATTTATGTCTTTAATCCATTTTGAGTTTATTCTTGTGTATGGTGTAAGAAGGTGGTCTAATTTCATTTTTTGTGCATAGCTGTTCAATTTTTCCAACATTACTTATTGAATAATTTTTACCCTATTGTATGTTCTTGCCTCCTTTATCAAATAGTAATTGACCATAAAGAAGTGGCTTTTACATCTGGGCTCATTCTTTTCCATTGACCTATATGTCTGTTTTTATGCCAGTACCATGCTGTTTTGATTACTATGGCCATGTAGTACAGTTTGATATCAGGTAGCATGATTCCTCTAATGTTTTTTTTCTTTCTCAAAATTGTTATGGCTATTTGGGGTCTTTTGTGGTTGGAATATTTGTTCTAGTTCTGTGAAATATGCCATTGGTATCTTGATAGGAATTGTATTGAAACTATAGATTGCTTTGTGTAGTATGGACATTTTAATGATAATACTTCCTTTCCATGAACATGGTGTATGCTTCCACTTATTTGTATTTTCTCCAATTTCTTTCTTCAGTGTCTTATACTTTTCCAAGTACAACATAGTAAACTTGGTTGAGTTTATTTCAAGGTATTTTTCTATACAATTTTAAATGGGATTGTTTTCTTAATTTTCTTTTCTGATAGTTCATTATTGGTGCATAAAAATGCAGCCAATTTCTGGGTATTTATTATGTATCCTGCTACTTTACTGAATTCATTTATCAGTAGTTTTTTGGAGGAATTTTTAGGGTTCTCTATATAAAGTATCATGTCATCTGCTAGGTTTTTCTATAAAAAGAACCAGAGAAAATGAGGCAATAGTTGAAGGACATCTTAAAGTCAACAAGTCTTATTCACATGAGAGAAACAAATTGCATAGTGGTTAAGAACCTAAATTCTGGCATCAGCCTACATAGTTCAAATATTGATTCTATTATACCCTAGTACTGCCACCCTCAGCTAGTTATTTAACATTCTGTGCCTCAGTTTCCTCATCCATAAAATGGGAATGATAGTTTCTAATTTGAGTAAGGATTAAAAAGCATTAACATATGTACAGTTTTTATAACAGGATATGGCACATAACTACTATATCCATGTTTAACTATTACTTCTATAAAGCATTGCTGTTTATTTATTATTGGGAATGATCTAGGCAAGAGTGTATAATTAATGATGTAAGAGACAGCAGTTTAATTTCATGGATAAGGATCTTGAGGAGGAAAAAGGTCATGGGACCCAGTGTATTAATGGAGAGGTTGCCTTAAGTGGGAGCAGAGGCAGCTCAGCCATTATAAAGGATGGAGGCCAAAGTATATGGTATAGTTGTTGGTAGTCTGTTGCAGTAGGTGGTGGGAAGATAAAGAAGTTCTCTTCAGCTTTAGATTGTCTCTGAAATCAGATGCAAAGTTATCTGCTAAGTGAGGAAGGTGGATTAGAGATTTGAGCAGAGAGCAGGTGTAAAATTTAAAAATGACTATGTTGGTGTTTTGAATTATTGACTCAAGTTTTCAATAAGAAATATTTTAAAGATTTTTTATTAATTTTAGAGAGAGAGGAAGGGGGAGGGATAGATAAACATCACTTTAAGAGAGAAATACCGATCGGCTGCCTCCTTCATGCCCCCTACCAGGGATCAAGCCCGAACCTGGACATGTGCCCTGACAAGGAATCTAACTGGCAATCCTTTGGTGCCTGGGATGATGCCAACCAACTGAGTCACACTGTCCAGAGCAAGACACATTTTTTAATGTTGTGAACTGGTACACAATTTATGTATTTAATCTGCAACAAGAGTTTCATGAACAATACTTACTATCCCTATGTGTAATATACACTGACTGTTTCTCTTCATTAATAATGTATATTGTCACCCCTCAAATTAATTGGCTGTGTCTCAATCAGTGGCTGCGTCTCACTGATTGAAAAACCCTTAACTTAGGTAACAGGGCAGTTACCGAAGGATGGAGGCCAAAGTATGTTGTGCCTCAGCACTGAGAGTCAGCATGGTTAAATGTTTTTCTCTTGAACCATGTTTCAGAGCTCAAGTAACAGTCAGGAAACAAGTGTATCCACTGACAGGGTTTTGCCAAGGGATTACTAAGGAGAAGGGAAAGAACACTGAGGACAAAGGTGAAATAGATTCAAGAAATCCTATATAATAAATAGGTAATATGCAAACTGACCCTCACTGCCTCACACAAGATGGCCACCCACATGTGGTCAAAGATGGCCACCATAAGATGGCCGGCAGGGGAGAGTAGTTGTGGCCGAATCAGGCCAGCAGGGAAGGGCAAGTTAGGGGCAACCAGGCCAGCAGGGGAGGGCAGTTGGGGGCGATCAGGCTTGCAGGTGAGGGCAGTTGGGGATGATCGGGCCAGCAGGGGAGAACAGTAGGGGGCAATCGGGCTGGCAAGGGAGGGCAGTTGGGTGCGATCAGGACAGCAGGGGAGCAGTTAGGCATCAATCAGGCTGGCAGGGAAGTGGTTAGGGGGTGATCAGGCAGGCAGGCAGGCGAGCGGTATGGTTGAGAGCCAGCAGTCCCGTATTGTGAGAGGGATGTCTGACTGCCGGTTTAGGCCTGTCAGGGATCAGGCCTAAACTGGCAGTCAGTTATCCCCCGAGGGGTCCCAGATTGGAGAGGGTGCAGGTTGGGCTGAGGGAAACCCCCACTCAGTCATGAATTTCGTGCACCAGGCTTCAGGTAATTAAATAGATTTAAGCTGAGAAATTGGTGTTTAAAATTCTCAGAAAATCGGGCAGTTTGGTGCAACAAATAGATTGTGTGAAGCAAAGAGAGAGAAAGAATTGAGGATGCTGTTTCCGGACGAAGTAATTAGGAAGACCCTCTATGGAAAACACAGGAAAATCTGGCCTGATGTGGGAACAGGTTTGTCTTTTGGCACAGTAGGTTTAAAGCCCTGGCAGGATCATGGTTCTCGCAGAACCGAGGTCTAAGTGGGTATCATAGAACCCTCGGAGCTTCATTTACTCAAGGAGGTTGGACATCCACGGCTCTAGCCACATGGAGGGGAAAGTGCGTTGTCCTCAGGATGTTACCTGCCTAAGGGCTGACCAGGGCAACATCCGGTGTCAAGAGTTCAATGCGGAGCCCAGGAAAGGGCTGGAGATGGAGACTGAGGGAACCTGCTGTCAAAATCAGATCAAAAAAAAAAGAAGAAAAAAAAAGCAGTTACAGGGAGATCCTAACACAGGCTGCACGGAGCTACCAGCAAATCCCTATCGCTTTTTCCTGTTGAAACAGCACCGTGCATTTCTCAGGGAAAGCCTCTCAGGGTTTGAATGCTGTTTGCCTCCTGAGGCGATCTAAGGTTGATTAGTAATTGTATCTGCTTTTCCTTCAAGTCTCAAGATTTACCACAACCTCGCGATGGTGGGCTGTGGATAAGATACAGCTTCCTGAATACCTGGGAACCAGTAAGCCGTGGAGCTCCCACGGCCATCACAGTGAGATACCGCCCAGCTTCTGGGGAGGACGCGGCATCGGGGCCAGGTGTCAGCTGCAGAGCAAAGTGGAGGCTGGAGCGACGGTCACTGCAACCACAGCGCCCTCTTCCCATCACACTGCAGCAGCTAACACACACACACACACACACACACACACACACACACACACACACACACACACACACACACACACACACACACACACGGAGTGGTGACTCTGCCAGCTCTTCCAACTCTGATAACAAGAGTACGAAGCGGACCCCTCCACCTCCCTTAAGCAGGTCAGACAAGGGAGGGAACTAGACTCAGAGCTGAAGGGGCTTCTGAAATCCCGCAGCTGGGAAGGGGGAGCGGGGGTTTGCATCAGGCACTCTCTTCGGAGACTCTGCACTCACAGTGGGGCTGCCAAAGAGACTTAAACTCCCAGGCAGGCCAGTGCTTGCCTCTGAGGCCTGCCCTCTCTCTGGCACGGCAGCTGGGAGAGCAGCTGAGGCAGGCTGGGCAGGAGGAGCCTCCTCACACACACTTTGTAGGGCTTTGGCATTCGTGCCCATTTCAGAAGGGGAGGTACTTCTTCCCATCTTACTTGTTTCACAGTATTCACCAAACCTGCCCGTGCTTTGGCAATCTTTGCAATGTACTAGTATGTTCTGAACTATCGAGCATATAATACCCAGTTACCAAGCCAGCGTTATGAAGAGAGACATACTCAACTGACAAACATTCTAAAGTGAAGAACAAAACAAAACACTGACCAAAAACCTTCCCATTATCTTATTTTCCTAATTGATTTTTGTTAACATGACACAGGTTGTACATGTGACTTATTTAAAATCATTTCGTATTATTAGGAGTGTCTTTTAGGTGTATGACGTTCATGCTTAAAACCCATTTTTTATTCAAATGTCTTACAGTCACTCTAAGAAAGGAGTTCTATTATTATTCCCCGTTTTATGATGAAAAAAAGACACAGAGAAATTATGCAACTTAACAATAGCCCATAGCATCACAGTCTTTAGGAAATAATAACAATGAATTTCCAAATCAAACTCTAAAATTCTAAAAAATATAGAACAGGATTCTAAAGAGACTGACTCATTTCTCTAAATAAGAAAACAAAAATCCCATAAATAAATTCTCATATCACACATGTGATTAACAACCTCATACTAATTTTTAAAAACTACTTGATTTCCTTTATCATAACCAATACTATTCAAAATATTCATATGTAATTTATTAAAAATAATTTTTGAGAAATAGTATATTTGACTGGGCAGTAATGAAACCATGGAAAAGATGAACTGATTATTGAATAATTATCAAATGTTAATCCTTAAAAATAATTGTTACAAGCCAACCTTGTGAATTCAAGGTAGGCACATGACTAACAATCACAAATGTTAGAAAAGCACTTAAAATGTCCATATGGTTAGCATATATACAAAATTTATTGACTAAAATCGGCTGTGAAACCTGGCCTGGAATTTGGTTGACTATTAAATTTAACTTGGTCTCATTATTTCAAAATTTAAATAGTTTTCTCTACATTATTAAGAACTGTAACCTTAAAATAGTAAAAAATAACTTCACAAACACATAACTATCACGAACCATGTCACCCAAAAAGCTATACAATATCTGTTCCTACAGAGCTTTCCCAGTCCCTGTATTTCAAAGCTTATTTGAAAAACCATCACTATTTTGCATTTATAAACGGTATCCTCGCACTAAAGATAGGAACTGTAAATATTCTATTATATACAAAATGGCCACATCCCAATTTTAATTACAGTATTCCTTTTGTTAACATAGAAAGTTGTATCTAATAAAAAAAAAAATCACACATTTCTACAATTTCAAAGGCAAAATTAAAGGTTCTTTGTTGAAGAGATAATGAAGTAATCACCAAGATGTTTGAAACAATAAAGTCAACATTACATTGATTTCAAGGAAAACTAAGAATGCATGCCTTCACATAAAACAGAAACAGAATACTCAGTTTACAAGAGAAAAAAAAAGAGATAGCTTTTAAAAATATATTAAATTCTCCAACCCAAGTAAGAACTTAAGAAAAAAAAAAAGAGGAGAGAAAGAGAAAGAGGGAAAAAAGAGAGAGAAATGGAAAGGAGAGGAGGAGAGGGAGAGAAAGAGGAAAGAGGGGAGGAGGAAGGAGGAGAGAGACAAGAGAGAGAGAGAGAGCGAGAGCGAGAGAGAGACCAAAACTTTGCAAGAATAAAAATACATTCTTAAAGCACTTTTTCAACTTAACTTTTGCTGACAAGGTGGGAAACAGAGGCAACGCAGACTCAGTGCAAGATTTCATATGGAATACAACCTAGAAACTCAACTCCACCAAAATGGAATATAACAGTCAACGCCTGGTTGGGAATTTCCCTTTGCATTATGAAGAAAGGTCTTGTTGTAAGAATAAAAAACATCAATAATGCAGTATATGTATATACTTTAGAGTGGTTAGGAGTACAACAGTCTTCAAGCACCACACCAACAATGAATTAACTAGGTAACAGGAGATCACGTTAGAGCAAGGCCTCCATAATGTTTCTGTTAGGTAATACTTTAGCCTATGATAAAGACTTACGTTAATCATTTTTATTGCACTACAACTTGGCTGTTGTCATTATGCCAACATGTAAACAATAACGCAGACTTCCTGAATATTTCTGTTCCTGTAGGTCTCTGGGGGTGGAAGACAAATAACTGAAAACTCTGTGAAGAACTGAGAAATGTGTGCACTCACTCACAGCATTTCTCCCTCACTGCATTTTCCTCAAGACATCCCATCAAAACAAAAGCACAGCCCCAACTCAAGCAGAGTGTCTTCTATTGAAAAAAACAAAAAACCAACAAAAAACAAAAAACCAAAAAAAAACCCAACCCTGGTCTTTAATTTAATTAAAAAAAAAAAAAAGGAAGGCAGAAAAGGTGATAAAGCCACTGGCTTTGGTAGACTTATCGGATGCACTCATCTCTTCACGCATGCTTCTGCGAGCGTCCTAAATTTGGGTTCCAAATGATCCAGGAAGTCCAGGCCGTCCTCCTCCTGCCGGTCGCTGCAGCAGCCCACGGAGCCGGCCGCCGAGCCCTGGCCCTCGTAGCGGTAGGGGAGGACGTAGTCCTGGGCGTGTCCGTGACTGTCATCCTGGTTGCACAGCTGCACTTTCTGCCAAGGGGGAACACAATGCCTCTTATTATTAGCATTTTAAACACCAAGACTTAGCAACGTGAAAAAAGGGCTTTGATTTACCTTCGATTGTTTAATTTTTAATCAGAGTGTGTCCTCTAATGGATTCCTACATGTAAGAAATGCACATGATTGGTCTGTAGCACAAATCACACTATACATTCATGACATAGCATGTTCCTAAAAGCCACCCACGGGACACAAGGATACAAGTGCTCATTTCAAGGGACCCTCACTTTCCCTTTAAACATGTTGGCTGACGTGAAATGCATCCCTTAAACTGATCCCAATGGATGCGTGTGCAGATCTTTCCAGAGAGGCCTGGTGACCGTGCTGGCTGCGATCGTCTGAGATCACCCTTTTGATTTGTAAGCCACGAGTTTCCATGTGGGAAACATAAACACGACACCGAGAGGAAAAGAATTTAAATATCTCACATTATTTCGGTAAGAACTAAAAACGAAACAGCATGTGAGACAAAGACCCACTTCCCAAATCAAGAGAACTAAATCAAGATGAAGGAAAGCAGCTTTCCACTTAGTAGACTAATCGTTAAAGAGCTAGATTCAATCAGGCCATTCGATTGCAATCACTTAGGAAGTTGCAGAGGAATCGGTGGGTGTGCAGGCGGCTCGGGGAAACGCACCTCACCGAGGCGGTGCTGGGTGAAGCTGCGCCACTCGGAGTGGGTGCCTCTGCAGGTGTCCACCTCCACGCGGCCTGCCCCGCAGGCCTCCAGCGTGTGATGCTGCCCGGGCCCCCGGCACAGGTCCAAGGTCTGGTGTCCCTTCACCATTTCGATGGCCTCCTGCCCTCCGTGGATCAGCCCGGATCCCACGGGGCCACAGGCCCCCAGCCCCGCACTGCCCACGGTGTGGGTGAAGCCGTTGGCGGAATACTGCAACAAAACAGACTATGTCAGGGCCCACAGAGGAGAGGAAGAGGAAGAGAAAGAAGGAGGAGAAGAGGAGGAAGAAGAGGAGGAGGAGGAGGGGGAAGGGGAGGAGGAGGAGGAGGAAGAGGAGAAGAAGTAGAAGAAGAAGAAGAAGAAGAACAACAACAACAACAACAACAACAACAACAACAACAACACAGCATGCAGATAAGGCCTGAGTCTCTGTTGTAGGAGGTGAGCTCAACAACAACAACAACAACAACAACAACACAGCATGCAGATAAGGCCTGAGTCTCTGTTGTAGGAGGTGAGCTCTCTGAGAGCAGGAGCTGAGCCTGCCTGGCAGCCCTGAGGCTCAGCTATTGCAACCGCAGGCCTCAGTTGTGTCCGAGGCAAGCCGCAGATCGCAGGGGTTGATCAGCCTGGACCCTGAGACAAATCAGAAAGCTGATGGGTGGGAGGGTCCTGTGGTTAGACACTTCCTCCAAGACTGCCCAGCTTCATCTGCTAAAGCCTCCCAGCGCCTCCCGCCGGCAGCCAGGACTCCAGGACTATGTCCACACGCGCTTCCCCTGCTTAGTCTAAAGCCACTCCCGCCACCCGAGTGGGGAAACAGAGATGAGGACCAGTATTTTCATTCCGTGTCAAAGCTGGTTCCCCTTCAACTAAAACAAGAACAACAGAAATAAAGTGGCCATAAAGGAATTTTAGCTGTGGCCTGGGCACGTGTGGGCGGGTACCATTCGATGTGTCTCTCTCACATGGATGTTTCTCTCTCTTCCCCTCCCTTCCACTCTCTCTAAAAATCAATGGAAAATATCTTTGGGTGAGAATTAACAACAACAAGAATTTCATCTGCAATAATGAATCTTTGCCATCTAAATAAATAAAAATACATCAGCAGGGAAAGGAAGGCTACCAGAGCTTGCCCCTGATTTGCTATGTTGTGTTGATAGAGAGAACCCCAAGTTTCATTTTTCCCCACACCTTCCTAGACGCCACCACCCTTTGGTTTTCTAAATCTCTCCAGCTCTAACCATCGATTATGCCTTTTGCAGGGAATTTACTTGTTCCTCATGGACATATTAGGCGAGAAGTCAAAGTTGGGGCAATGTAGTCACTCGCTGGCCTTGCTGTTTCATACATGAGACCCGAGACTCCTTTCCAACCCACATGAGAGCCAGAGAGACTCCCACTAAAGTCCTTCTCACGCTGATCCAAGCTTATAGTCAGTTTAGTGCTGTTGCCAAAAAATAAGATTAAAATAATTATGCTAATGATCAGTGAATAATTAATTGAAACCTTTTACAACACAAACAGCGGTTTCAATATATATATATATAGATATGTAATGTTGAAATCATGAAACATTTGAAATGGGAAGTAATGCTGGCAAGCTCAGGGACTGTTACTATTAAGTAACACTGTGTGGCTACATGGAAATGCCACCTATTGCCATGGGAATTGATGTCCTGTTATATGTTCCATGGGACCGATGACGTTCCTATATAGCAAGTTAACTGATTTCAAAAGAACTTTGTTCAGAAAAAGATGATGATCGTTGGTTAGGCCAATTTATCCCTTGTATTTATTTTAAAAAGACAGTCCTGGCCGGTGTGGCTCAGTGGGTTGGGCACCGCCGTCCTGTGCACTGAAAGGTTGCCAGGTGGATACCCGGTCAGGGCACACGCCAGGGTTGCAGGTCCGATCCCCAGTGAGGGGCGGGCAGGAGGCAGACGATCATTGCGCTCACATGGGTGTTTCTCCCTCTGTCCCTCTCCCCTCTCCCTTTCTCTCTCTCTAAAAATCAATTTAAAGATATTTAAATAAAAAAATAGAAAAGACAAACCGCTTACCACTTTGTCATCGCCAGGCGCCTCGGTGTTGGACACAATGAGGTTCTGCTGGGTCACATCATCAGGGAGGGCTGTGGGCCTTTTGCCCGCCCCCGTGGTCCCACAGACCAGGGTGAAGAGGATGCCTGCAGGAGGAGAGCGATTCCCTGAGGTTAGCACCCGACAGCGGGCGGAGGGGGTGTCTGATGTGAACACCAAGGCAGCTTTCCAGAAAATGCACCCACGGTAGCTGGCATCAGGGTGCACAACAGACACGCCTGCCCTCAGCAGACAGGGCAGAGGCACGCCGCATGCCGTGTTCCTGGGTTAGGTTTTGTTTATGCTGAGATAGCAGTGGAGGTACAAATAAAGGCACTTTCATAGCTACATTAAATCTGCGTGTTAAATAGGCATCCAGCTACAGCCGAGTGAACAGCTACAGGCAACCGTGCTGCTCTCACCGAGTGTCTGGAAAGTGACTGTGAAGGCTGTTATTGGGGTGCGAGAAGGGACTCACAAAACAGCAAGGCTATGCCCAGCAGGATGGCGAGGATGGCCCACTTTCCGAGTCGGAACTCCCCGGTGCCGGTCCTGGGGACGCCACGGAGCGAGCAGTCGTTTTCGGTGATGCAGTCACACATGATGACAGTTAAGGGCGTGACGTGGGACAGGCCGTGTCTATCGGTAACTCTGACACGGACTGTGTATGGTCCAAACGGAGCGTCGTTTTGATTGAAAAGGCGTGCTGCTGTATCTGGAAAAAAATAAATAAAACCAAGCGTGTCACAGAATGTCATCGCTTTCTCCAGAGCCTAAGTCGCTATGACAGGACAGTCCCCAAACTTCCCTACACATGGGTGTTCCCGATGGGATGGCACAGCTGCTGCGAGATCGCAAATGTGAACGGACTAAGTGGTTCTACTCTACAGCCGCTGCAAACATATTACATATAAACGTCGGTCTCTGTTGGCCCTTTAAAAAGGTCTTCCGGTTTTTGCAATAACATTTATCTGTCCATGAATCAAGTCTCCCTCTCCTAACTAGGAAACTTGTGAAGAGATTGGTTCTTATCACAGCTTTGACAAATCTAACATGAGCATTCGGGGTATAATTTCTTCCAGACACGATTCTGACACAGGGCCTTGACTTGCCACTACGGCTTCTATAGGGCCTTATCTTTCCTCCTCCATTCTGCTCTCCCTCTCCCTTCATCCAAGCCCTTTCTTCTTTTCCTTTGCCACCATGAGAAGCTGAGGAGTAGTCGCTGAAAGCATGGGATTGACAATCTTTCCAGGGCATTTTAAACACAAACCCCGCTCAGCTTTATTGGTCTGGATCCTAAAAGGGGGGGGGCGCAGGGAGACAGGGCATCCTGGGCCCGGGCGGGACAGTCAGGAGATGGAGAAGCTGCGGAAGGGTTAAGAGCTGACATAGGCAGCGATGCCACGGGGCATGGAGAAGGTCCCTTTAACTCTCGCCATTCTTGTCAGCAGAGATGTGATTGTGCTTCAAGTCAGAAGTACAGACGAGGAGCCAAGTTCAGGGAGAATCCCAAGCAGAAAACAATAGTGATGGCACAGACCACTCTACGGTGTGTGGATGTGGAGCAAGAATGAACATGAGAATTCACGTTAACACCTCAGGGAACCCTGGCACAAGACTGATTCGAGATAAGCCCTGGAGAGGTCCCTGCCTTCTTCATTGGTTCCCACTTCTATCTCAACAAGAAAGAAGTATGTCAGGGCGGCCGGAGGATGAACAGGATAAAGGGCGTCAAATATATTAGGATGGGGGAAGGAGATCAGACTTTGATTGCACACCAGAAACAGATAATGTTGCCCCAAGAAATTTAATTTCAAAAATTAAAAAGGAAACCATATTTCAGACATCCTCATGGTGAAAAGGACCAAGTGTTCAGACGTCCATACCGTTAATTTTTGTCAGTCCCCACATTCTCTGGCCGTCTGAGTCAGAATCCTCCTCCAAGCTGAAGCTGAAGGGCGGGCCGTTTACAGGGTCATCGGGATCGAAAGCCACGATCTCCGTGGAGGACATGGTGGGCTTGCAGATCACCGCCGTCTTCTTCAGTATGACGGGGCCGTTATCATTCACGTCTTCCAGGATGATCCCCAGTGTCCCAGTGCACGTTCTCCCAACTAGGAAATCGGATATAAAAACACAATATTGAATGTTCTGAGTTTTCACTAGGAAATTATGCATGAACATTTTTATTTAATTATTTATTGGGCACCTTTCAAATGGGTCGCACAGACAATAAACTGCTGTTGAGATTTGTCATTCACTCCCTAAACAGCTACAATAGACATGGAAACTCTTATGGACGTGAGTTTTGACTAATTTTTAAAAGGAGAAAGGAAGAGAGTATGGACAGGGCTTAAAAAATACATTTTTTATTTTACGGTGGGGCAATAAGTATGTTCTCTTTATAGTGAATTTTTCTGCCAAACAAAATATTATAAGAGATATGACTACATAACTTGAAGCTAATGTTACTTGTCATTTTTCTCGATATTTAATGGATACGTAACTTTTAAAAGTGATTCAAGTTCCAAGCGTTTCTGTGACTGTTATTTTATCCTGACATCTAAAACTGAGGGTGCTGCCCTAGCCGGTGTGGCTCAGTGGACAGAGCGTCGGCCTGCGGACGGGAGGGTCCCAGGTTCGATTCTGGTCAGGGGCATGCACCTTGGTTGCGGGCACATCCCCAGTAGGAGGTGTGCAGGAGGCAGCTGATCGATGTTTCTCTCTCATCGATGTTTCTAACTCTCTATCCCTCTCCCTTCCTCTCTGTAAAAAAATCAATAAAATATATTTTTTAAAAAAATAATAAATAAATAAATAAATAAATAAATAAATAAATAAAACTGAGGGTGCTATTAGAAAGCAGACAGGAGTTAAGAAGTTACAGCAAACGTCTCCATGACTGTAAATGCCACCTGGGGAGAAATACACTGAGGATGTATACCTCTGGCTTGAAAATGTCCGCGGCTGGCTTAAGAACAACGCTCTTACCTTTGTCTGTTGCAAGGATGGTAACGTTGTAGACCCCATTTCTGATGGACTCGGCCTCTCTATCCAAGTTTCTAAAAGTTGTAATTGATCCTGAGTTTTCATCAACAGTGATCCAGCCTTTTGGATCATTTATTTTCTTGTACCTGTCCATAAGGAGTTAAAATAACAGAACGTATCATGAGCCAAATTACAATCCTGGTGTCAAAATGAATTATAAATGTAAAAACCATGGTAAGTTTGGAGTTCATGACATTGAGTTATAAACACCTTATGTCACTGCTACCCTTCGTGTCTGGGTTGTACGCCTTGTATCCGTTGCTCCTCGTGTTCACCGGCGCGTTTTCTTTAATCCGAACCGTCTGCACGGGAGGGGCGCACTCGGGGCCCTCGTCCTGGTTCTTCACGTTCACCGTGATGGTGGCCGTGCTCATGGCTGACCTTGAAGTCGTTTCTCGATAATACGGGGCTTCGTTGACCACGCTGATTTGCAGGGTCAGCTGCTGTCTCTCCTCATAATTCAGCGGCTGCAAAAGCAAGTGTGTTGGAAATCAGCCCAAGACACGGACTGCTGGGCAATGCCCACGGGGCTGTGGGGTTTCCCTTTTGTACATATTCACAGGGAGCATGGATCAAAAATCATGACAATGATGACATTCCATGGGCAATTTAATGGAATGTATAATGTATAATTGACATAACATGAATGAAGGAGGAATTATACATTATACAGATGACATTCCATGCTGGGCAACGACTTGTTTTGGAATGCTGGGCAATAACTCCTTACATCTGGAACTGTGTCGGTGCGGTGCTGGGAAGGGTCAGGAGAACATTAAACACGTGCCCAGAAACGAGGTGGTGGGGGAAGGAGGGCAATCCTTCACCCGACTCAGTGTCTGGTGAAACCGGCAAAACCAAACCAAACCAACAAAAACCCTGCTCCCCAGCTGCAGATGAACACAAGGCACATCATGGCTCCTGACACCAATTTCAGGACGTGGTCAGTGAAAGTGCTTCCAGGTTAGCACCTGAGACATTTCTTTAGGACCGTGGTCGGCAAACGGCGGCTCACGAGCCACATGCGGCTCTTTGGCCCCTTGAGTGTGGCTCTTCCACAAAATACCATGGACTGGGCGAGTCTATTTTGAAGAAGTGGCGTTAGAAGAAGTTTAAAAAATTTGGCTCTCAAAAGAAACTTCAGTCGTTGTACTGTTGATATTTGGCTCTGTTGACTAATGAATTTACCGACCACTGCTTTAGGAGATCCAGACCCTAACCAACAGCTCTTTGCTACTTCTTTAATTTCGGGACAGCTCCTGAGGTGAATAAAATGATTTGAACCTGGTTTGAGGTAGAAAACATGGATCAAATCTTATAAAACACTAGAGGCCCTGTGCACAAATTCGTGCATGAGGGGGGTCCCTTGGCCTGGCCGGTGATCAGGGCAATCGGGCTATCTCGCTCAGTCTGATTGGGGCTGATGGGGCCTAGCCGGCTGGGGAGCAACCACCGGAGGGCTCCAGGGAGTGTCCGGCCTGTCTCGCCCAGTCCCAATGGGCCAGACCCCAGCAGCAAGCTAACCTACCAGTCAGAGCGTCTGCCTCCTGGTGGTCAGTGCGTGTCACAGCGACCGGTGGAATGGTCGGACACTTAGCATATTGCTCTTTTATTATGTAGGATTTTTGAAAGAGAAAAGACATGAAAACAGAAGGTAAGCTTCTGGACATTACACTTTGCTTTTTTTGTCTTTTCTCATTCTAATTACTTTCCAAAACACTGGCAGTACGGAGTTGAATGGAGGGTTCTTATTTTGCCTGGTGTGTCATTGTAATGAGAATGGGTGAGAGCATTTCCTACAGGACAGAAATGGGTCAGGCCTCAGATTTCACAGAAATACATTCCCTTCTTAGAGACCAAGGATGAGGGCAGGGGCTGTTGGGTGAAGAAAGAGAGATTTAACCTTTTGCACTCGGATGTCGAGTGTGACTCCACATGGTTAGCATTAGAATAAAGGAATCGAGAAAAAAGCAAGCGAGTGCAAAGGGTTAAAGGACATTTCTTTGCTATTTTGAAACCAAGAAAACCCACCCACGGTCTGCAGCTAATTGTCATCATTGTGAGAAAAACGCATTCATCCTTTTTGATCCATGCTCCCTGTGAATATGTACAAAAGGGAAACCCCACAGACACAGCACTGAATCGTGTTCTAGTTAACGAAGCAGCAGGTATCAGCCTATGACTCTGTCTAGAGCCGAAGAGGCTCAGATCACTGTATGCGCTCACTCTGGCCCTGGAATGAGCGGCGAGTTCTACGGAGATACTGTGGAACAGTATTCAAAAGGAGGTGTACAAGTATCCACATGTTCGAACGGCCAGCAAACTAAGGATGAGGTGCACACTGGACACACAGCATGCTCTACCAGCAGCCTCCCTGTGGGTGTACCAGGAGCAGCTCATCGCCTGGGGAAGTCCGTGAGTGGAGGCTCCTGCCCCAGCTGCAGAGCGATGGGCTGGGAATGCCGGCCCTGGCCCCTGGCATCACAGCTGTACGAGTGTCTCAATTGTGAAGAGACACCGGTTACACTGTGGATACCATTATCATATTATTTGAATACATATATACCTATTTTTTAATCATGACTTTCCACAAGGTTCCTCACGCTAGTAATTTTTAATTGATTTATGGAGATAAGAGTTGCTTCTGAAATATAAAGTGCCACTTATGGGCTATTGAATCAATTGGCAAAAGGTACACATTTCCATTATAAAGTCAGTATGTCATGGGAATCATGGGACTGTCATGAACAGCATGGTGATTAGCGTTAATAATCCCGTATTGCATATTTGAAAGTAGCTAGGAGCATGGATCTTGAAAGTCCTCATCACAAGGAAAACATTTCTTGTAAGTATGGGTGGTGACAGATACTAACTTGACTTTATTGCGGTGATCATTTTGCAATACATACAAGTATCATGTTGTATACCTGAAACTGATGTAATGTTATGTCAATTATACCTCAATTTAAAGAAAAAGGCTCCCAAAATGATATATCCATCCCATTATATATGAAGAACATAGCATTTTCATTTATCTATATATCTATATTATTCCTATATTTATCAAAATTCCTTCCTTTTCATTAACTCTAGTATACTAATCTATCATATTATAAGCTACGAACAACTAATTTACTAACTTATTCTTACCTTAACCACACACAGCACCCCTTCATTGGTTTTGGGATCTGTTACAATTTTAAAATGTCCATTTTCATTGCCCATTAAAATGGTATACACAGCTCTCCAATTAGCAGTATTAATTAAATCCTTATCCTCAACGCTGACACGCAAGATTTCCACATCCACTGTATTTTCTTCCACTGATGCCACATACTAAAATAACAAAAACAAAACAGACAAAAAAAGAGTTACTAACTCACAAAAACAGAACACCGTGTGATGGAAGCCTGCTTCTCCTCGTTTCCGAAGTTCTAAGTTTCCATGATTTTAAACTCCAACGCCACACTGCCGTCAGGGGACCCTCTATTTGAAATCACGGGACGTGGACGGAGATGGGCCTCGTCAGCCACGCACCCTGGGCCGCACGTCTTCCTCTCGCGGAGACCATGTACTTACAGAAGAGCGTGTGAAGGTCGGCAGGTGGTCGTTGACATCTTCGATGTAAATGATGCAGGTGGCAGTTGTCTGCAAGCCAAAATGTTGGCCGTTCATGTCCTGCACTTTTATTTTCAACTGGTACTTGTCAAGTAACTGGAAGGAACGTAAGAATTCAATGGCTGAGTGAAAGCACCATTAGAAACGAAGCCTTATTTTACACTTTACCATTTCCCCTGCATTAAGAGTGTAAGAGGGACACTGTTCAAGTTCATAGCTTTCAAATGCTGGCAGAAGAACATTCTCCTCCCACTAATAATTTTCAATTAGTTCATGAAAGCAGAGCAGTTTCTCAGGTTTAAAGTGCTACTAGTAGATGGTGGAATCAATTGGTTTTAAATTTACTCAATGGAAAGAAAAGATATAGTCCTAGTACAGTGGTCAGCAAACTCATTAGTCAACAGGACCAAATATCAACAGTACAACGATTGAAATTTCTTTTGAGAGCCAAATTTTTTAAACTTAAACTATATAGGTAGGTACATTGTTATTAACTTAATTAGGGTGCTCCTAATTTTGTGGAAGAGCCACACTCAAGGGGCCAAAGAGCCGCATGTGGCTCGCAAGCCACAGTTTGCCGACCACTATCTTAGTACATTTAACATTGCCTAGTAATCAATCAAAATCTTTATCTCCCACCCAAAGCACAATCTTGTATGTTCAAAAACAGATAGCAGTGACTCATGCCAGATGACGTGAATATCATTCTGTAAAAAAGAGAGATTTTAAACATTTACATTTAAAAATTTACATTGATAAAAAGATCATTAAATTAGCATGAAAACAAGGGTCGGGGCTCTGTCATTTTTTGTCTCCAAGGAAAATAGAATCTGCCTCTTAGGAATCTCCATTCCTCAGAGATTGCAGAAAGCTTACCACTAGTTAAGAATGTGTTTTTCCTTGTGGTGGTTTTATTTATCGTAAGTAATTGAGGTATAGATTATAAACACGGAGAATAATGCCTCCAGACTGAACATGAGAAGACTTGGGTTCTATTCTCAGCTCCCAAAATAACAAAATGTAATCGCAGGCAGTTGAAAAATTCCCCTTACCTAGGTTTCCTCTTTTATAAAACAACTAGAGGCCCAGTGCACAAAATCTGTGCATGGGTAGGGTCCCTAAGCCTGGCTGGCGATCAGGGCCGGTCAGGGCCTTCGGGCTGCCAGCCAGGGCCTTCCTTCGTTCCACACCGCCCCCTGTTGGTCACTGCATGTCATAGTAAGCAATCGAACTCCTGGTCTCCCAGTCAAACTCCCGAGGGGACAATTTGCATCTACATATTTGCTTTTATATATAGAGAGATGATAATAATGCATAATTCCTACATAATGCCCCTTTTCATAAGACAAAAATAATATGTTAAAAACCATCCTAACCTTCTATTTAGAATATTCACCTTCTTCCCTTAATTCCATCACCTCTTAAATTTCCTTGTCTTCATTCATTTCCTTAAAAACTAAAATTTCTCTCCATCTCTATGCTTTTCATACATAATTTTTTCTGATTTGCTTTTCTCTCATAACCAATCACATATGTTGGCTTGAAAAGTAACAGCCCTATTGTATTAAACATTTTAAAAACCTCATTCTAGTATTCTTCCAGGAGGAAATATGCATTTTATTCGTAGTGGACTAAGACTTATTGGAAATAACCCATTGGTTGGTAAGAGAAGGTATGTAGTGTTGTGGGCCTAAATATTAACTTGTGATGTCCTCTGATGGAAGAACAACTCCGGTGTTCAAAGGCCTTCAAGGGTTGGAGGTAGCAGATGGAAACCAGAATCCTGGAGCCTAAAATGACTCCAGAGCCACGTGATAAAACCACCCCAAGACTCCTTGGTTCGTCTTCAGCCGATTCTGTCAGAAGAATCTACTCAAGGGACTGATTTACAATCTGCTTTTCCTGATTACGTCAAATCCATGAAGGACCTGCATACGATGCAGAGCTGTAACACGAATTCATGCATGTATCCAGGAAATGATATTGTATTCTTCACTGGCACATACTCACAATAAAAACAAATGAATTTATAAATAATAAGACAAATAAGTGCCAATTTCACTAGGGAATTTCTTTGTGGATGTAGTGAAAAAAATGATTAATTTATTCAATTTCAGTCCACAGCACAAGTGAAGAAATGGGAGGTGTGAATGGGGCACGTCTGCTGGATAACACAGTCGGCAGTTCCTCTCAAGGAAAAGTACTCGTGTGACTGTTTGGTTTATGAGCTGAACTAGCTGTTGCTGTTGTGTTTACAAGCTACCGTCTTTAGATGAAAGACATCGATGGTTCTTCAAATGGGTACATCTGAAAGACATTTTGTCAAACATCAAGTTTGACACTTTGAGGGGGGAAAAAACTAGTTGTTACCAATAACAAATTGGAGTGTTTAAACAAAAATGAGAATTCTAGAAAATCTTTACCAATCACTGTGGTATTAATGCAAGTGAGGAGGTGATTTTTCAACATTGTTTAATGAAATGTGTCCATATTTGGGAGATCTGCATAACTTAGTGAACCAATATGACGGATGCGTGGTGTTACAAAACCATACATGGTTAAACCGTCCACACACAGTACAGACAGACCAAAGGGCCTTAAGGTAACAACGTATGGAAGTCCACGGATGAGCCTTCAGAGTACACTCTGCAAAAAAACATTTGGGAAACGACCACTTGTCACGCGTGGGTGTGGTACCAAAGATGAACAGCCACAAGGATCTGAAATCACCATTAAAACACTCTGCTCCTTTCTAACGTCGCTTCATGTCGGATTTTCCTTGTTTACTCTAGCTAATACTGCATCCTATAACAGACTGAGTGCACGAGATACTGGAATCCATCTGTCTTATGTAAAGCCAGCTATAAAGAGATCTGGAAAACTGTATAATAATGTCACTATTCTCACTAAATTATTTATTATTTTGGATAATAATTACTTTTTAATAAAAACGTTATTTATGTTAACATGTAACATATCTAGTATTATTTTAACTGGGTAATTAAATATATATTTTATTTTTATCAGTTTTAAATGCTAATGGGTAAATACTGATAAATATAACCCACGTAAACAAAATATCTTTGGGATCTTCAAAAATACTTAAGAGTGTTAAGGGATCTTGAGATTAGAAAATGTGAGGACCACTGCTCTATTCTATGAGGGATAGAGAGAAGAGGAGGAAATGAAGTTTTAGAAATCAAAGAAATACCTGAAAAACACATAATACTGTATTTTAAGAATAAGGGTTATAAATGTAGTAAGTTGGCCAAATAAACTAAGAATTCAGCTGAATATGTGCTTGGTGGAGGAGGTAGTTGAATAACCAAGTGGATAAGTGACTAAACTATGACAGTTGACAGTTACAGTGGAAAGGAGAGAATATAAAAGGAAAATAGTTTTGGAGGTAGGATCAACATGCTTTGGAAAGTGATTTTGATCAAGGGGAAAAGAGGAGATTTCAAATACAATTTGGAGAATATGAATTCAAGGTCATAATAGAAAAATTATTAACAGGACAAGAATGTATTGATGGCATTCTGACTAGAAGATGTGGGAAGGAGCGCCTGTTCAGAGGAAAGAGGAGCTGGATTTCAGATGTGCTGCATTCAGGTGCCTGTGAGATTTCCGGGAGACAACTGCAAATGGCAAGCCAGATATTAGAGAGACATGGACTTTAAAAAAAAAAAAATTATTGATTTTTTACAGAGAGGAGGGAGAGGGATAGAGAGTTAGAAACATCGATGAGAGAGAAACACCGATCAGCTGTCTCTTGCACACCTCCTACTCAGGATGTGCGCGCAACCAAGGTACATGCCCTTGACCTGAATCGAACCCAGGACCCTTGAGTCCGCAGGCCGACGCTCCATCCACTGAGCTAAACCGGTCAGGGCTAGGCTTTCTTTTAAGCTAAGCAAGTGGACGAAAGCAAATGAGCTTCCTGAGGAAGACACGATGCCGACAGAAAAAGGAACACTGTTGTATTTCCAAATTTCCACACATTTCCAAAAGTTCCACTTTTCCTATTTAATATTTGCTTTTAATACTACAAATATTTGTATTAGGAAATTCGATTTTATAAAACACAATTAGAGAACACATTAGAGATTCAAAATCAGTGTACTGCAAAGTTACTGACCCCCAATGACATACTTAACATGGTAATGTTTGGAAAACTGGATTCATGACATACTGTTCAAAAAAAACATTGACTACAGGTGCTACTAACTAACATGGCGAACAATACGTGGTGAATGTTGGCGTTACCTCTCTGTCGAGCTGAGACGTCGTGGTGGTAATCACACCTGTGGTCGGGTTCATGAAAAACAGGGTGGGGGCTGCCGGCAGCTGCTGCAGGATGGAGTACTTGAGCTGCGTGTGCAGCGTGCCAGGCTCATCGTTGTCAATCGCACACACCTGCCCCACGGTGGAGCCTACACAGTGGAAAATCCTCTTTAGCTGCCAAAACTTTTACATTCTCAACTTTCCCTTTACATCCATGTTATTATTGATTTCAGAGAGGAAGGGAGAGGGAAAGAGAAACATCAATGATGAGAGAGAACCATTGATCGGCTGCCTCCTGCACGCCCCACACTGGGGATGGAGCCCCCAACCCGGGCATGTGCCCTGACCAGGAATGTGACCTCCTGGTTCATAGGTCGATGCTCAACCACTGAGCTACACCAGCTGGGCTCAACTTTCCCTTTATATCATTCCTTTCCATCTACCGTATTTTCTGGCGTATAAGACGACTGGGCGTATAGAAGATTTTCCTGGGTTAAAAAGTCGTCTTATACGCCCGAAAATACGGTAGATGGAAAATGCTTTGGAAAACTTACTTATATACCAGAGTAATAATCGTTTTTATTATAATAATAGTTTGTGGATTTCTAGATGAAGCATCCCCTCCTTCTCAGTATCCCAGTGGCCTAACATTTTGGAATTCGGTGACCATATCCATATTTACTGCATTCAATGTATAATTTTATAAATGTTGACACTATTCCTTCATGGTCTTTGTATTTCTAGAATGAGGAGTTCTAATTATTCTTTGGCCTTTTTCTATTTGTAAACTTGTACTTAAATTGATCATACGGGTCCGTTTTCTCTGAAAATTCTTGGTTTAGTTGGATCTTTCTAGAGGAAGACTCAAAGACTGCATTCTTCCAGCTAACATGGTGCATTCCCACAAGATGAGAAAGCATCTCTATTATTATCAATGACCTTGATGATTGTGCCCAGAAGAGTGTCAATCATTTAATCACTACAGAACATCAGTAGGTCTCTTCAAGGCTAAGATTTTACTATTTTTGGCGTACATTCTCTTAAAAGGATTTCTTTTATCTCACACATTCTTCTTCAAGCTAAACTGTCCCCTATCCTTTCTGATTCCACATCTTCCCTGGTAATATTAGTTACACAGGAAGGCAAAGTAACGTTTATGGAGGAATTTTCAGACACTTTGCTTGACATTCCATGTGTATTATGCTTCAACTAGAGGCCCGGTGCATGAAATTTGTGCACGGGGGGGGGGTGTCCCTCAGCCCAGCCTGCACCCTCTCCAATCCAGGACTGCTGGCTCCAAACCGCTCACCTGCCTGCCAGCCTGATCACCCCCTAACCACTCCCCTGCCAGCCTGACCAACACCTAACTGCTCCCCTGCCAGTCTGATTGCCCCTAACTGCCCTCCCCTGCTGGCCTGGTCACCCTTAACTTCCCTCCCCTGCCAGCCTGGTTGCCCCTAACTGCTCTCCCCTGCCGGCTTGGTCACCCCCAACTGACCTCCCCTGCAGGCCTGATCGCCCCCAATTGCCCTCCTCTGCCGGCCCGGTCACCCCTAACTGCCCTCCCCTTCAGGCCTGGTCACCCCCAACTGCACTCCTCTGCCAGCCTGGTCACCCCTAACTGCCCTCCCCTGCAAGCCTGATCGCCCCCAACTGCCCTCCCCTGCAGGCCATCTTGTGGCGGCCATCTGTGTCCACATGGGGGTGGCCATCTTTGACCACCTGGGGGCGGCCATCTTGTGTGTTGGAGTGATGGTCAATTTGCATATTACTCTTTTATTAGATAGGATTACTCTTCATGACAAACCTGCATATTGATACCCCCTGTTACAGACAAGAAAACTAAGGACTTGTCAACATTTTAGCAATTGCCCAGGGTCCCACACTCAGCGAGCTAGTGAAAGGCAGAGAGAATCGCAGCCAGAGCAGCCTGAGGAGAAGTCCCTCTTCCCTACCAGTAGGATATGCTGCCTCCCAACGGCAGAGGAAAACTGAACTTTGGAATTGACACACCAAGCTGCCAAACATTGTTAAAGTGGGTGGGTACTCACCAACTCTGGAATGTTCAGCAATAGTAAATATGTAAGTTGAATTTGTGAAAATTGGGTAATTATCGTTTTCATCCTCAATTCTGATTACCAGGGGAAGCGGGAATTCTGGATGGTAGCCATCTGGAGTTGCTGCGAAGGCCACTATCTGTGAAGAGAGTAAAATAAGAAGAGCAAAAATAATCCATCAAAATATGGTTCACACTAGTGTTGGCTGTAAGCTGCACACTGTTCAGCACTGCAGTGTGAGGCTTACCACTTGTTATTGTATCTGGACGTGGACATACCCTTGAGGCCACAAAAGGTGGTTGATTTCATGTTTAAATCAACACTCTATGTTTAAATTGTCTAATGTAATAACAGATAATCCTGGTTTCCTCACTGTTGCTGTACAAGAGTATAATGGTTTTTATTACTATTTTCCCAAAACAGTCTTAACCTTTTGCACTCGGATGTCGAGTGTGACTCGACACGGTTAGCATTAGAATAAAGGAATCGAGAAAAAAGCAAGCGAGTGCAAAGGGTTAAGGATGATTATGTTTAGTTTTGTTTGAAAGTTTCAGGTGCATTAATTTTAAATACAATTTTCTGGATCTTTTTCAACTTTGGATATTTAGGACTCCTAATTTCCCATTGCTGTTAACTTAGATATTGTCTTATTTTCTACTAATTTTGGTTTTAGGCATATTGATGGTTATATTTAGATAACTGTCTTCATATAAACTTTTTGATTTAAAAAAGAGGGAGTGCGAAATAGAACAAATGAATGGCTGTAAATTGTGTGGACAATGCAATCTATTTCTTTTGATTTTATAATATGAATTTCAATCCCAGTTCTTCTCAGGACAACTACCATAGAAAGAACAGAACAACACAGGTATTTAGGAGGCCATGCTGTAGCAAATTCTATCCCTAAATATTTAATTCGAAGTATAAATGCCTGTTCAGTTAATTTGGTTTACTAGTGAATAATTAATCAAAAATAGACATAAACTAATTAAAATTGATTTACGCTAATGACCAGGTCCTCCTGGAAAATCAATACATTAGGTTAAATTCTTACATTATTAGCTCTCATTCCTCCAAGGGAAGTTACCCAGATGATGAAACGACTGAATAATCTGTCCACAGTCCTTACTTGCTCACCACAAGTTAATTTTTCTCCCATTGAAAAGGTATGGGGCCTAATTCTAAACTTCACTTACCTCCCACCTCTCTCTCTACCAGAAAGAAGCTCACAGAGCTTTTTTGTCAACTAAATTAACTGTTTTTGAAGGGGTACTCCTTTTCCTTTTTGAAAAACAAACAACAAAAACAGTAAAACTATGACACCAAGAAGTTTCTAAGAGAAGCAATGAAATTCGTTTTGCCTCAAGCCAGGTCTGCGCTATCAGATGCCTCGATGATAAACTCAGAAGACAGAAAAGGGTAGATGAAGAGAGAAACAAAGTGGACGAGTTTAATGGTTACTGAGACAGTATGTCCACGGTAGACTTGACCTCAAAAGAGTCGTATTGCTCACGATCTACAGGACCGGTACAGAACAGGTTTCCAGTGTTCCTCTCGACGTAAAATAAATTCAGAGGTGCTTTGTCGACTCCAGGCCCGCTTATAGAATAGTATATAGTGTAGTTCTGTGCTGCATCAGATTCGATCTAGGAGGCAGATATTATACACGTGAGGCAAAATTTTATTTCAGCAAAACCTTCATCTATATATTTATATAATCACATGGCCGTTTTTTTACTGAAATTGCTAACTGCCCTCTATTTATTATGATGCATGAATGAAAAGCAAAAGAGAATAAGGACATCTGATGACTGAGAAATTTCAAGAGCAAAGCGTGAGGAAAATAATGTAGTAGCATCTTATTTCTCCAAAATAACTAAGGAAACTGTGGTTCAAACATCTACGGCTTTGCCTGTCTTAGAAAACCAAGTATTCTGAGCATGAAAAATTATCCTGCTGCTTTTCTTTGCCGTTGTTAATCCTCACCTGCGGATATTTTTTCCATTTATTTTTAGAGACAGTGGGAGGCAGGGAGGGAGGGAGGAAGGGAGGGAGGGAGGGAGGAGAGGGAGAGAGAGAGAGAGAGAGAGAGAGAGAGAGAGAGAGAGAGAGAGAGAGAGAGAGAGAAAGCACTGATGTGAAAAGGACAGGTCTATTGGTTGCCTTCCGCATGCACCCAGACCAGGGCTGGGGCTTGAGCCTGCAACTAAGGTATGTGCCCTTGACCGGGAATCGAACCCAGGACCCTTTGGTCTACAGGCCGATGCTCTCACCACTGAGGGGTTGGCAAAAGTAGGTTTACAGTTGTAATACAACTAAATAATACAATAATTAATAAATAATAATACAAGAATGAACACTGTTCCACATGCTCACAACTGTAAACCTACCTTTGCCCACCCCATAGGATAGCATATTTGAGATAAAAAGTGTTCTGCCTGCACGGCAAAAACTTGGAAAATGCTTTCCTGAGTTAGTGTCCGTTCTTTGTCAGCACCCGCTTTTCACAGGAGCCGCGTTTCTGTGTGTGGGGCGGGGTTCATGGGAATAAACACGGCATCATGTCTGGGCCAGTGTAATCGTCTGGCGCTTGATTCAAAAGCAAGTTTCTTCCAAGTTGTGTCCAGCCTCTTGGTAAGATCTTGGCTGTACACTGGGATGACGAACACAACTGCTTCCCAGTCATGTCTCTCAGCTTTATCTGCTGGCGTCTCAGCCCATGAAGGCTGTGGGCGGAACGTCAAGGAGGATGCTCTCTCACCGTTTCAAGAACTGAGGGAGAGAAACCTGAGTCATGGACTGAATGGTGGTGGCCACTGGGAGTGGAAGAAGGCAAAGGCAAAGAGAGCTGCTAAGGTTTCCACTAAACGTTTAAGAGAGAGGGAGGGAGGAAGGGACGGAAGGGAGGGAGGGAAGGAAGAAGGGGGGAGAGAGAGAGAGAGAGAGAGAGAGAGAGAGAGAGAGAGAGAGAGAGGAGAGAGAGAGAGAATGTGGATCCAGTTGATGGAAGCAGGGGACCTGGGGATAAGCAACGGAAAGGTGTATGTGTCTCTTCCCTTCACAGCATTTGGCCTTTTCTCAACAAACAGTATTCATCCTTTTTTTACCGGAGATGTTTGGGAGTTTTCTAGACCACACCCGTTGTTGATCCCCTTGTTGACAGGAAAATCCAGTAGGGAACCATGTGTCTGAAAATCTTAACTGTGCTTTACAGTTTTAATAATGGCTGTTGCACGACTAAAACTGCAAAAAGTACATGTAGGTATACAGACATATATTTACCCCCATATATTTAAACATATGATATGCACCCGCATTCATTCATCTATCATACACCACTATGTTTTAAATACTCGCTGTCTACATTTAAAAAATGGTGGCAAGCACAGCCCTTCCCAGTGGGCAGGAAGCAAACCGTACCTGTTGCAGGAACAGTGGAAAGGGACCCAGGGAGTTCTCCATCATTGAGCAAGGAATGGGGGCCCACCTTCTCTTGGCTCGTCTCAGAACTTTTTCCTTGGGATGACTTTGCTGTAGTGCCTCGATTTAGGAAAAAATAAAAAGGAAAGTCAACGGCCATTTCATTCTCAAGCACTGGAACGCGGATGCATCCTTCTGCTCTCCTGGGGCTTAGCGGGGGGGGGGGGGGGGGGGGGGGGGGGGTGTGACCGGGATTGTGCTTGAAAATAAAGCTAAACATCACCACTGCAAAACGATCATGAAGACACGACGCGGCAGTCCTCTTGCGAAAATAACGGGACGGGCATATGGACGAGAGAGAGATGGAACTGTAAGCCGAGAAGCAACACTGAGAAATAAGATGACTCTGGCCACGTTGCCACGCAAAACCATGGAAGGGGAGATACGCAAAGAACAGGAGTGGGCTGTGCGCCCTTCTGGGTTTGGTGTGAGCTTCTTCCACTCGCCAACAAGGAGGAAGAGCCGGGAACCCACAGAGAGAGCTGTCAGAACGAGGAGGGAGACGTGGTGACAACGCTCCAGCTGCTGCAGGGAGTGCGGCCAGGGGTGGAGCAGAAGGCACTGTGAGCTGGGCCGTCACCGTGCCATAAGCCCAGGTCAGGTCCAAAGCACCACCCGAGATAGCCATCTACGTTCTAACCCTCAAGACCATGCCGTCTCGGGTCCCGCCAGGCCTCCAGACACAGTTTCAAAACTTGTTTTTAAAAATCGATTCTACGGAAAAGACAGAAAGTGCTCCTTCGTGTCTGACCTCAAGCTCTCATGCTGTAGCTCATCTCACGCTCTCGGATGCCCCAAATTACAGCCTCTCCTGGGCCCGGCCGCACAGGCCTCTTCCGTGCGAACACGGACAAGCCGCGCCACGGTTTCGTCCTTCTGCAGCTAAACTACCCCGTCGCTGCTCCGCTTGCACGTGCTCCTGGTGATGGGAGTTACACCTGGAGGACACCCTTCCTTCCACTTCCTTGCGGAGTCTGGTACCTTTGTCTGGCGCTCTAAAAGGACGTGCATTTTCTTGTCTTCGTGGGTCTGCGAGTTGGAAAGGGAGACGGTGAAATGTCTCTTCGCAGAGGAAAAGAGAACAGCGCTGGCTGTGTAGACGGAACCGTCTTCTAAAACCTGGAAATCAGCATCACTGGAGTGGATCCGATTTGCGGACTGCAAGCACTCCTCCAGGTTCACTGCAAAACAGCGTGCACAGCATCCTTTGTGAGGTAGCGCACGCTAATGTGTGGTTTTAGCAGCAATGTACGCATGGGGGGCAAAAACGTAAAATTAACCACTGACACTGGTAACTCTTTCGCTTTTAAAAGAACATATAGAACTCTGGTTAACTAAGTTGTGCTAAACACAAATGAGCACACGCATCACTGCTAACACATATACTAGACCCTTTTATAGAGAGGTATTTGTCTCGATATAAAAGCATGTAAACCCCATTGTTTGAATATTTAAATTAACACCCAAAAAAAGTTTTTATTACATGAAATTAGTACATTTGAAGTAAGTAGAATCTAGAGAATTAAAATTGGCAGTTATTGAATTAAGATATTCTTGAACGCTTTATGTCTATTAGTAAATAGTCATCATATTCTGTGTTCTCATTGGTCTGATTTTTTTTCTTATGCAGTTGAGTTATATAAAAAATTAATTACTGAAAAAACAGTATGTGAAAATCAATGTCAATAAGATGCCAAAATGTTTTAGGACAAAAATCCAAAAACAATACCATTAAACTTAGGAAATAGTTTCAACACCATTTCTCCATTTCACAGAAACATGTTAAAACACATGCCATCTCCTTCAATTAATGCGAATATTAATAATTTTTATTACTCAAAGTAAACATTTTATCTGTTTCATATAATCATGTTTTTAAATAAAAAAAACACACCAATATTCCTTTCATTGGAATGATGCCATAAGCATTATAAATGATAACGTGCTATATTAGTTCTAACTCTTGGTTCCAATACAGTTATTCCTCTGAAAGTTACACTCACTTCACAAGAACGTACAAATCAGGCTTTTACCTACTTTGGCAGTTTCTTACCTCTACCCACAAATTTCTCAGCATCCAGTTGGGAGGGAACATGTAGTGTCACTGTTTTGCACGCATCACAGGCACATGTTAAGATCTAAAGATCAATTCAACATTATGAGTTAAAAATACTTTTAATGTATATATATGTTTATATAAATTACAAATTTGTACAATTATAAATCAGTTTATATAATCCTACCTAATAATAGACAAATATGCAAATTGACCATACCTCCAACACGCCCACAAGCCACGCCCACCATCCAATCAGAGCGAGCATGCAAATTAACCCAAACCAAGATGGCTACAGCCACAGAGAGTAAGGTTTCCTAGGTAACAGAGGAAGCAAAGCTTTCCGCCTGCCCTTGCCAGGCCTAAGCCTCCACTCAAGCTACAAAGTTTCAATTATAGAAGGTAAACAAATTCAAACAAATGGCGACAGAACGGAGCTTGAGAGAGCAGGCCAGGGTTGCCGCCGGCAACAGGGGAAGCAAAGCTTTCCGCACACCCTGGCCGGGCCCACCTGCTTAAGGCAACAAAGTTTCAATTATAACCCCAACAGAAATGGCTACCGGCCTTGGAGGGAGCCCCAGGCTTGGCTCCGCTCCAGGCTACAAAGTTTCAATTGTAGAAGGAAAATAAATTCCAGATACCAGGGCCTCTGCTTGGGTTGCCAGGGGGCGTGGCCAGCCTGAAAACCACCACAGGCCCCTTGCTCAGGCCGCCCCACGCCCCAAGGGAACCCCCACCTGATCCGGGACACCCTTCAGGACAAACCAGCTG
This sequence comes from Ia io, assembly GCA_025583905.1. NCBI lineage: Eukaryota > Metazoa > Chordata > Mammalia > Chiroptera > Vespertilionidae > Ia > Ia io. The sequence continues at coordinate 4,632,235 of JAJQQW010000013.1, forward strand.
GCCCCCACCCCTGTACCAGGCCTCTATCCTATCTAATAAAAGAGTAATATACAGATTGATCATCACTGCAACACACAATATAGCTGCCCCTATGTGGTCAAAGATCCTGCCCCCATGTGGACACAAGATGGCCACCACAAGATGGCCAGCAGGAGAGGGCAGTTGGGAGACACCTGGCCTGCAAGAGAGGGCAGTTGAGAAGGACCAGGCCTGCAAGGGAGGGCAGTTGGAGGTGATCAACCCTGCAGGAGAGGGCAGTTAGGGGTGACCAGGCTGGCAGAGGAGGGAAGTTGGGGGCAAACAGGCTGGCAGCAGAGTGGTTAGGGGGTGATCAGGCTGGCAGGCAGAAGCGGTTAGGGGCAATCAGGAAGGCAGGCAGGCAAGCAGTTGGGAGCCAGCAGTCCTGGATTGTGAGAGGGATGTTCAACTGCCCGTTTAGGCCTGATCCCACCAGGATTGGGCCTAAACGGGCAGTCGGACATCCCTTGAGGGGTCCCATATTGGAGAGGGTACAGGCTGGGCTGAGGTACAACCCCCCGCTCCATGCATGAATTTCGTGCACCGGGCCTCTAGTTAACAAAATAAGGTCATAATTACACTGGAGTAAAACATCAGAAAAATGGTATCAGGAGTAAGAAGAAAACAATAGACTAAGCATCCTGGCTCACTCCTTCACAGAGAATGTACACTCAGAGAATCCCTCCCATCTTGGGCTTTGTCTCCTATCCTATAAAATAAAGCTAGTAATCATTTCCCAAACTCAGTGGGTATACTGAGGAAGCAAAGACAACCTATGCAAGCAAGCACCGAAACTATTAGGAAGGCAGCACAGGTGTGTAAATAGGAAAGAGAAACAAAAACAAATTAATGAGCCAGCAAAATGTTTCCATTAATTGCCAATTGCCTAATTGAGCTGTGGTACCAAACAAAAACAGCCTAAATAAAACCCCAGTGCTTCGCCCTAGCTGGTTTGGCTCAGTGGCTAGAGCATAGGCCTGTGGACTGAAAGGTCCCGGGTTTGATTCCGGTCAAGGGCACATGCCTGGGTTGTGGGCTTGATCCCCAGTAGGGGGCGTGCCGGAGGCAGCCAGTCAATGATTCTGTCTCATCATTGATGTTTCTTTCCATCTCTCTCTCCTTCTCCCTTCCTCCCTGAAATCAATAAAAATACATTAAAAAATAAATTTTACTTCCAATACACATTGAAGAATCTTTATCTAATTTTAATTGCATGTGTAAAATCAGTTAACACAGAATTACATTTCAGTTGGAAACTGGGGACAGACACCATGAAGAGAGTGTGGGAACTGGAAGTTACAGTATGGGAGGAACTGTCCAGGCTGCATAGTCCAGAGAGAACAGGAGTGCAGTCCGAGGACTGAGGGTCCCAGCTCAAGGTGATGGCAAGCAAGCATCCACTTTCTCATTCAACCAACTTTCAGGGGCTGCTTGCGAGCTGCTGGGCAGAGTTCAAAGGCTACAGCCATGAACAAGGCAAAGTCCTTGACCTCTTGGAGGTGACATCATAATGAGACTCAACAAGTTAATACACAAATGCATAAAGGTCACATAAGGCCAAGAGATAAACGTTACGAGAAAAACAAGGCACGGAGAGCGACAGTGGGAAGACCAGACGCGTGAATGCAATGAGGACGCAAACCAACCAATGCAGCAGCGGCAGAGCCTTCCGGGTGGACACACCAGAGCAGGTGTCCTGGGAGGGAACTGGTTGAGTTTTATGGGGACAAAACGGAGGCCCTCGTCGTAGAGCACAGTGCGGGAAGAGTGACAGGAAATGATGTTAAAGAGACAGTCAGGGCATATGACACAGGGTCTAAAAGGCCACACAAAGGAGTGCAGGCTTCACTCTCTGAGTGCAGAGAGGAGGTTTAGGAGGAGGTTTAGGAGCTGCAGGTTTAGGAGCAGGTTTAGGAGCTGCAGGTTTAGGAGCTGGTTTAGGAGCTGCAGGTTTAGTGTAGGTTTAGGAGCTGCAGAGGCGTATTCTGGCAAGTATTTACATAAAATAATTCTTCATTTGCACAGACTCATTCCGGTGGCTATGTGATGATAGGCTACAGAGAAGCAAAGATGGAAGCCAGGAGACCAGTTTGGAAGCTATAGTAGGACTCTAAGAGAGGGAGGATGGTGACCTGGACTACGTAAACACAGGGGAGAAGGAGAGAATGAATGAAGACAATACTTTGGAGAAGTGTCCTATACATCCATTCATTGATGCATTCAGCAAATATTTATGAATGTCTACCATGTGTCAGACACAGAGCAGTAAACATGATCCTCACAAAACACTCCATTCAAGGGCAAGGCATATTTGCAATTTCAGTGAAGTAGGGTAAGGGCTGTAACAGGGAAGCACAGGGCACTATGGGAGAGCGGGGAAACTAGCCCCGCGTCAGAGCCGGATGATGTCACCTGAAGAGTGGCGGCACGGTTAAGAAGGAGCAGAGAAGGAGCAGAGTTTATATGTTCGAGGCAGAGGAATGGCAGATGTAGAGGCTCAGAGACGGCACAGACCTGAACATGAAAATCTGGAAGAGCCGATGCATATAGCACGAGAGGAACAGAAGTTTAAAATGTATTCTGACAAGTAGGTGTGGACAGATTCTGAAAGCATGAACAAAGCACATACGTCTTATTTCCTACAGAGAATCAGACAAAGACTGGTTGTAAGCAGATAAATTACATAGGAACCTTTCCATTTTAATAAGTAAGTCTGACCTGTGTGAGGAATGGAACCGGGAAACCATTTTCATTTCCAATGAAGGTGGCCAGGACATTCAGACAAACCCCCCATGCCAAAAATGAAATGACGGATATGTTGTTTTGGAGACGTCTTAAAGCATCTAGCAAGGAATTGCTAGGCAAAAATAGGGCAAAGGAGGGACTCAGAGTAGTAACTAGATATGACTTCTGATCCGAAAAGATTTGACTATTTTTTTTTTAATTCCCTGGAAAAGAGTGAAAACAAAACGTGGGCCCACCTTAGATCTAAGACAAGTGTCGCCCACATTGGCCTGGGACCCAAACACAAAGCCTTCATCGGAGGGGTGAGCTGGAGGTAAACCGGCCCTCGCAGGGGTCTGGGATACACAGTCCTGTCACTGGCTTGGTCTAGGAACCTCATGCCAGGAATTCACGAGGTCTAGGAACCTCATGCCGGATGGGGCCTGCTGGACAGGGGGAGGGACCGCAAGAGGTTTGCTGGCTAGGGAAGGGGCTGTGGGAGCACACTGACCACCAGGGGGCAGCTCCTGCGTTAAGAGTCTGCCCCATGGTAGTCAGTACGTGTCACAGCAACTGGTCGACGGGTCATTCTGATCGTCCGGTCATAACGGTCACTTAGGCTTTTATATATATAAATTATAATCACAACATCAATAGGAAAGCACAAATGGCAGCCACACTAAACTCAGCAACAAAACAGACTTATGAAGGCCATTGTTTACAGTTAATGAGACATCTATATATTTAAAACCCGAATATGCAAATAGACCGAACAGTAAAACAACCAGACAACCAGATGACTGGTCGCTATGCGTGCGCTGACCACCAGGGGGCGTGCACAGACCATGGCAGGCGTCGGCAGCAGGCAGCAGAGCACGGAACATGGAAGGCATCAGCCACAGCGGGATGGTGGAGCAGGTGAGCGGGGAAGCCAGACCAAGGCGGGGCACCAGTCACTGTCATCGGGGCGAGCCTCTGGTGGTTACTGAAAATTCTTTGCTCCCATGCACTGTGGTCCTGCTGGGCGCTCGCACCTGCTGCCGGCGCCAGCCCTGCTCACACCCACTGCCGCCACCCGGTGCCAGCCCCAATCACTCAGCGCCGTCAGCGGGTGCGAGCAGCGGGTGCAAGCAGTGGCTGCCCACCCTGATCACCCATGAGGGCTTCTCCACTTCCCCCTGCTCCTGAGGGGCAATCAGGGCAGCAGCTGCCACTCGCACCTGCTGATGGCACCGGCCCTTCTCACACCTGCTGCTGGTGCCAGCCCCAATTGCTTCGTGCCATCAGTGGGTGTGAGCCAGGCCGACGCCGTCAGCATGTGGGAGTGGCAGTGGCAGAAGCGGGGCTGCCGGCAGACAGGGGACTGGGGGCCACGGCGGGAGAGGCCAGGAGGGGGCGTGGAGGATGGGCCGAGACCTGCCCCTGTGCCCGCTGCAGCCTCGTGACTCACAGTTCCTTTCAAGGTGCATGAATTCGTGCACTGGACCCCTAGTTAAAGTATATCAGGCAAGAGAAAGATAGGAGATGGCATATGAATTGGAAAGGAAGAAGTAAAAAAAAAAAATCTCTATTTGCATTTGATATGACTATTTACTTGGAAAATCCCAGTAAACCAACCAATAAATTACTATGAACAATAAGAGAATTTCAGTAAAGGAGCAGCAATAACAATTAAAATAGAGAAGTCATCAGTATTCATACACATAAATAAAACCAGTTAAGTAATATAATGGAAGAGAATAATTTTCAAAAGTAATAAAATAGAATCCTAGGGAGTAAATTTAACAAGAAACATGTAAAACCTACTTGAGAAAAATCTGAAAATATTTCTCAAGGGCATTGAAGTGGACTTGCAACAGATATATCTTTATTTTGAAAAGGAAAATAAACAACATAAATGTATCAATTTTCACTGTTATAAATTTCATAGTCCTAATAAAAATCCCAAAAGTATTTTCTCTGGAACTAGACAAGATGATTTAAAAGGTCATAAGAAAATATCAATAATTAGGAATAGACAGGAAAATTATGAAAAAGAAAAGCAATGAAAGGATATTAGCCTCAGCACATATTAAAAGATCCTACAGTCTCGAAAATAAAAATAATGTGATATCCATATATGAAGAATTGAAAGATATTAAATGCATTCAATTTGGAAAGGGAGAAGTAAAAGTTTCAATTTGCATGTGATATACCTGTATACAGTCCAAAAAGGTAGTAATTTTTTTCCCATTCACCAGCTATGAGACTTTCAATTTCTTCACATTCTTGCCTACACAGCAAGCTGTCAAACTTCTGGATGTTTGCCAAATAAGAAATGACTCACTATAGCCTTAAAGTCACCTTCTCTTATTATGAATGAGGTTGAAATATTTTTATGGGCCATTTTTGTTACTTTATGGGAATTTTTCATTTCACGTTCATGTCCATGTTCTTGATTCAGAAGAGCACTTGATATATTAGATTAAACCTTTAAAATGTGATCTGAAATTTGTTTTTCCACACTGTCAGTTGCCTTTGACATTGGCATCGTTTACTGCCATGGACAAGTGTTTGTGTCTGTGTGTCTTAATATAATTGATTTTCTCAATTTTAATAAATGGCTTTTGAAACCTGAGCCCATAAATTTCTACTCCAAATTTAAGTAGAAATTTGTCATGTTTTCTTCTAATATCTGTATGGTAGATATGTTATAATTAAATCTCTCATCTGTTCGGAATTTTCTTGGTGTTCTGCATGAGTTATGGATTCAACTTTATCTTTTGCCAAATGACTGCCTAGATTAAGTACTGTGGCCTCATACCACATACAGAGTGTGGTATACTATGTGTATATCTAGCTCCTCAATGATATGATATGCTATCTATCATAAAATAGCTTCCTGGCTAGTCATATACAACCACTATGGAGGGGACAGGGAGCTGGTAACACCTATAAGAAGTACAAAGTCATTTATACTGTTATCTGGCAATCCCATTTCTAGTAATCCTTCCCCATAAATATGATACACTTCCCATATATGAGATAACGTATATAAAGGTTTATGCATCGTGGCGTTATGTGTAATAGCAAAGAGTAGTAGCCGAGGTGATGGACAGCAGGAAAGTCACCCAGGAGATATTTCTGAATGTGGATTTAAAGGGACTGAAAGGGATTGAAGGAGGGGAACAGTGGGGAAGGAAAAACAAACAGCTTCCCGACTTCCTTGAGGAACAAGGTGTTTGAAATATAGGACACCAGAAGAAAAGCAAGATTGTCTGGGAAGATAAATGTCATGCCACGCCTCATACTAAAGGCCTATTGTTCAATGGAGATATCCAAACTAGCAAAATAAATGTAGTCTATGTAGGCACCTGTAGGACATTTTAGGGACAAGACCTAGAATGGGGAGCCCGATTCTGAGTGGCCAGGAAAGAAGAGACGAGTGAATTTCAAGAATAAAGGCACCATCTCCAAGGTGGAGTTGTGTAAGGAGTGATTTGGACTTGGCAATAAATCGCCTGGTGATTTTGGAGAGAGAAGCTTCCTAGGTGTTTGGGCAGAAGCCAGAGTTGAAGCGGAGGGGGGTGGGGGGGGAGTGGAATGGGGAAGGATTCCTTGGTGTATGCGGGTCATGAAATGTCAAGGGCGTCCTCCAAAGTCACGCTTATTTAAGAGCATCTTCGACTCCAATAGTCTCTCTGCACCTTCCCCACGGGGGGGACCCACACCCTCGGCAGCCGCTGAGGGGCCCAGCTCTGCAGAGAGATGCCCAGGACCTGGGGTCCGTGTCAGGGCCCCCCACCAGGCCTTCCCTCCCGGAGGCAGCAGAAGGAGGGGGACACCCAGGCCCCTGCCCTCTCCCCACCCCACCTCTGGTCTATCCTGCTGCGAAGCTAAGCAGGACCCCGGCACGGGGGCTATTCCATGTCCTTATTCACTTATCACCACTGTCTTCTAGAAGGATCTGAGATGGACGCAGACAGTTGTGTGTGGAAGTACATACAAGGCGGTGCTATTTATCACCTGTGACCAACCACCCCTTCTCCTTAAAAACAAAACAAACAAACAAACAAAAAACAACAAGGACCCAGGAATTCAGTGAAGGGTGTGGGGTCCATGGAGTGCTGAAGACCTTCCACTAGTGACAACTACAGTCTCATTACCTAACAGTTTGAGGGGTTCGCTGTAAAATAAGAGCGGTAGCGAAGGGGGCGCTGTCCCAGTATTTCAGCCCCCAGTCCCCCCCCCCCCAACCCCTGGCCCCAGAGGAACCTTCCCACCGTCCGTCTGTCTGTCCAGCCCCCCGTCCAGCTGGTCTGACTGGGTCTGACTGCAGGCCCAGCGCCAGAGCCTCCGTGTCCTCCCCGCCCGGGTCTAGCTGCTCTGCACTCGGATGTCGAGTGCGACCCGACACGGTTAGCATCGGTAGCAGCTCGTCTGTCGAATTGTATTGAATGTGTCAATAATTTGAAATATAAAAAAATCCAAATAAATAAGTTTGTATGAAAAGAAACTCCAGTTTTTTTATTCTACTGCCGCGCTTTGTAAAATCCTGGGTATTTAAAAAAATTCAGTCCCGAGTAGAATAAAGGAATCGAGAAAAAAGCAACCGCATGCAAAGGGTTACTGCTTCTCCCTCCCCAGGCCCCAGGCCCCAGGCCCCAGGCCCCAGGCCCCAGGCCGGGCACCCCGTCCACCCCCTCCAGGGGGCCGCGCCCCCAGGGGACAGAGCCTTCGGTCCCCCAGGCCGTCAGCCCGAGGGGAGCCGTCCCAGCCCGGCGGGGCCGCCCCTTCCGCTCCAGGTGGGGCGGGCTGTGCGCTCTGGGGGGGCGGGCGGAGCGCGGGAGCTCCAGGAGCCTCGGGAGCACCGGGAGCCTTGGGAGCACCGGGAGCCGCGGGAGCACCGAGAGCACCGGGAGCCTCGGGAGCACCGGGTGCCTCGGGAGCACCGGGAGCCGCGGGAGCACCGGGAGCCGCGGGAGCACCGGGAGCTCCGGGAGCCGCGGGAGCACCGGGAGCTCCGGGAGCCTCGGGAGCACCGGGAGCACCGGGAGCCTCGGGAGCTCCGGGAGCCTCGGGAGCCTCGGGAGCACCGGGTGCCTCGGGAGCCTCGGGAGCCTCGGGAGCACCGGGAGCCGCGGGAGCTCCGGGAGCCTCGGGAGCACCGGGAGCACCGGGAGCTCCGGGAGCCTCGGGAGCCGCGGGAGCTCCGGGAGCCTCGGGAGCACCGGGAGCCTCGGGAGCACCGGGAGCCGCGGGAGCACCGGGTGCCGCGGGAGCTCCGGGAGCCTCGGGAGCACCGGGAGCCGCGGGAGCACCGGGAGCACCGAGAGCCTCGGGAGCTCCGGGAGCCTCGGGAGCACCGGGAGCACCGAGAGCCTCGGGAGCTCCGGGAGCCTCGGGAGCTCCGGGAGCCTCGGGAGCCGCGGGAGCCGCGGGAGCACCGGGTGCCTCGGGAGCCGCGGGAGCCGCGGGAGCACCGGGTGCCTCGGGAGCACCGGGAGCCTCGGGAGCTCCGGGAGCCGCGGGAGCTCCGGGAGCCTCGGGAGCACCAGGAGCCTCGGGAGCACCGGGAGCCTCGGGAGCACCGGGAGCCTCGGGAGCACCGGGTGCCTCGGGAGCACCGGGTGCCTCGGGAGCCTCGGGAGCCTTGGGAGCAGGGATCTGGGGGCTACCTTCTCCAACAAGAAGGCGGAGGTCACCCCGGGGCGACCCGAAAGGAGAAAGGGGAAAGGAAACGACGGGGTCACCCAGAGCGCGCCCCCTGCGAGCGGAGCGCCGGGTCCAGACCCACCGCGCGCCCGGACCCCACGACCGCGCGCCCTGCTTGTCTCGCGGCGCGGGGGGCCCCGTGGCCGGAACCCACGCGGAGGCGAGGCGAGGCGACCCGGAAGGCGCGCGGGGCGGGGCGCGGGCTCCCCGGGCCCCGGGCCACGCTTTCCGCTGCGCGGCCGGCCGCGCGCCCGCTGGTCGGCTCGGCGGCGACCCCTCCGCTTCCCGGGCCGCCGGCCTCTCCGTCCCGCCCGCCTCCCGCCGCAGCCGCCGGCTCCGTGTGTCCCCCCGGCCCCGCGCCCCCGACTGCCCGGGGCCGGGCCGGGCACTCACCGCGAGGGCCAGCAGCCGGCACAGGGCTCCGCTCGGGGCGCGCGGGGCCGGGGCGGCCGCCATGGGCGCTGCTGGGGGCCGGGGCGGGCGGGCGCGGGCGGCGGAGGAGCGATCCGGGCGCAGGAGGCGCCGTCCTCCCCGGAGCCTCCGAGGCGCCCGCCGGGGGGGGCGACGGCCGGCCCTCCTCCCTCTGCCGAAGCCCGCGGTTCTCTCCGATCCGGCCCGCCGGTGGGAGCTCCCTGGGCCGCACGCTCTCCCCTGCGCCCCGGCTCCTCGCCGACGCCGCCTATAAGCCCGGCGCCCCCGCCCGGCCCGCCTGCGGATTAGCCGGGAGCCCTGCCCAGCGGGAGCCCTGGCGGCACGCCGTCCCCGACCCGACCTGGCCCTGCCCCTGCCCTGCCCCTGCCCCTGGCCCTGGCCCTGGCCCTGCCCCTGGCCCTGGCCCTGGCCCTGGCCCTGCCCCTGCCCCTGCCCCTGCCCCTGCCCCTGCCCCTGCCCCTGGCCCTGGCCCTGCCCCTGCCCCTGGCCCTGCCTCTGCCCCTGCCCCTGGCCCTGGCCCTGGCCCTGCCTCTGCCCCTGCCCCTGCCCCTTCCCCTGCCCTGCCCCTGGCCCTGCCCCTGCCCCTGCCCCTGCCCCTGGCCCTGCCCCTGGCCCTGGCCCTGCCCCTTCCCCTGCCCCTGTCCCTGCCCCTGCCCCCGGGTCAGCTCCAGAGGGCGCAGGCCGCCTCCAGCCAGAGGGTGGACCGGGAAGACTAGGTTACAAACTCTGTTTAAGCAAATGCCCAGCAGACCTCCTGCCTCCCACAGGCCTTTCATTTGTAACTGATTCATTTCAGCTGTGTGTGTTGTTTTTGGGGTTGGTTTTGTTGTTTTTTTAAAGAAATCTCATGGCCAATAGGACAGTGATACAAAAAAATGAGCCTTATTTAAAGACAACTATGTATTATATACAGGGCTGGGCAAAAGTCTGTTTACAAACGTGAGTACGTGAAACACAGTTCATTTTTGTATTATTATTATTTATTAATGATTGCAATATTTTCCAGAGGAACAACTGTAAACTGACTTTTCCCGCCCCGTCTATTTGCCCAGGCTACAGGAAAATAAGACCGAGGCTGGGTTTCTACGGAAAACGCATCGTTTAGAGGTGCTCGATGTTGGCTACATGTGGGCTACTGGTTTCCTCCAAAATCGGCCCTTATCACAATTACAGCTTAACTAACCACTGGCCTTACCATTCATCGCCTCGATTGGACTCCCGGGCACCTGGTGGAAATGTATCCTTCCTTTCCTGCCACCGAAACCAGGGTTTGTGGTGAGAAAAGAGAGAGAGAAGGAAGGGAGGGAGGAAGGAAGGAAGGAAGGAAGGAAGGAAGGGAGGGAGGGAGGGGGAGGGAGGGAGGGAGGGAGGGAGGGAGGGAGGGAGGAGAGAAGGAAGGAAGGAGGAAGGGAGGAAGGAAGGAAGGGAGGAAGGGAGGAAGGAAGGAAGGAAGGAAGGAAGGAGGGAGGAAGGAAGGGAGGGAGGAAGGAAGGGAGGAAGGGAGGGAGGGAGGAAGGAAGGAAGGGAGGAAGGGAGGGAGGGAGGAAGGAAGGAAGGAAGGGAGGAAGGAAGGAAGGGAGGAAGGAAGGAAGGAAGGAGGGGGAGGAAGGGAGGAAGGAAGAAAGGGAGGGAGGAAGGAAGGAAGGAGGGAAGGAAGGGAGGGAGGAAGGGAGGGAGGGAGGTAGGAAGGTAGGGAGGAAGGAAAGGAAGGAAGGAAGGAGGGAAGGAAGGGAAAGAATGGGATCACCTTGGTGTTTTGACTTGCAGTGTGCTTAAGGCCGATGACTTAGGCAGCGCTCGGCTGGGAGGATCGACGCCCCAAAGCAGGTGCCTGACTCACCCTTCTGTATCCGGGAACGCTGACCACAGAGGAGAAACTGGTCCGTTCCACCTCATTTCGTTTGTCTCCTCAAGGATGTTTGTGGAAACCTGTTTGAAACGCCAACCATAGCACTCACGCGTGTCAGTCCTGGAAACCATGAACCACCCTCATGACACAACACCAAGAGCAGCAGCGCCCGAGCGCCCTGCGGTGCCTGCGGACTGTCACACGGCCAGGCCCTCCATCCCTGGAGGCGGCCCGGGCTCGCTTCCCCTGGCGAGGAAGCACGTAATGAGCTGGTGGGTTGATTTCACATCCATAACGTTGACCACTGAATCTTTGCTGATAACACAAGCTGGGTCACCAGCACCAGACTCTGGTGGACATCCTCTTTCTATCATTTTTAACCCTCGAGTTTCTCCAGCAATGATTTCATCGAAACACATCATCCCATTGATGACATCATGATCTCTCCACGGCAGCTTTCCCCAAAATAGAGACGCAAACTAGTTTGTTTTTCCGGTTCTAGAAATTTCCTCAGGCTAGCGTCACAGCCTCTGACAATAGGACGGTGGTTCCAACGTTGCCTCCCCTTTAAGTCCTCATGCCTTCCAGGGTGGCTCCTGTTTTCCCCATTCCAAAAAAGGGTGGGGGAGCCCTTAGAAAAGAATTCATCTCAGATATTTACTTTCATCTTTCACTCGAGGTGACTGAGGCTGTTAGGATGGTGATTTCTGTTGTTGCTTCGTCGTGAAACTTCTCAATGAAACACACACTACTGACTCTATAAACATGGGGCCCGATTCATTTAAGGTGTTTCCATTCGGCTGTCCGGTCACTGGATTTCCCCACAACCCGATTTTGAAAAATGGGTCCAAATGTGAAGAAACGATGAAATGTGGGCAGGGGGCTTTTCTAGAAGAATGGCTGCTGGCGGGGCAGGGGCAGGGGGAGGGGATCCTGCGGACTTGCAGTGGCTGCCCATGTGCTCTGGGCCTCGGGGCATCGGGCCCAAAGTCGGGAGCAGCACCCTCCATGCCTTGAGCTGCTCGGACACCCCTCAGGCCCCAGCGTGGCCGTTCGCTGAGTGAGATAACGGAAGTGATGCTCCGTGCCGCCTGCGGTCCCTTCCACGCCTAAAACCAAGCCGGTGAGTCCTCTCAGGACTGAGTTTTTGAGAAGGTTGGCGGGACGGGGTGCTCATTTCTGAAAGCAAGTCACAACCAGAGTTGTCCTTGAAGAGATGAGCCAACGGCCACCAAGGGCCCGTGGGGCACATCTCCGCAGCCTAGCTTCACAATCCTCCAGTTTGGGGAGCTAGGCATTAAACATATTAAAGACAATAAAAACTCCCACTCCCTCGCTGATGTGTACAGAGCCAGCTCTCTGATTCCTCCAGTCCTCCCGCTGCTGGACCTGGGGAGAGGGGCAGGGGTGAGAAGGATCCTCACAGACACTGGATCTTTAGGGCAAATCTGTCTCTGCGTGACGGTATATGACAACGAGTGGAGCCCCAAAAGCGAGGGAAACACAGACCTCAGGGAGGAAAGCAGGTGAAAGGACATTGTCTGGCTACCTTTAGGGGAGAGGAGGCAGGGCGGTATCTGATGCCCACAATAAAGAGAGCACAGAGCATCGACTTCTCAGAGATTCAATGATGTGCTTCATGGCAGACATGCAGAACAAAGCCTGGCACACTCTAAGTGCTCCCCCAGGTCTGAGCCCCCCTCTCTACAGCCCACTCACGTTCCCCACCCACCTCCTCCCTAGGACAGCTCCCTCGTCCTGATCCCCAGTTCCTCTCGTCAGGCCCTGGCCCAGGGCTGGCCGCCAGTGTCCATTCACTCATCTCTCCCAAACCCTTCCCTCCCCTTCCCCTCAACCCCAGACCTCATCTCACATAAACACATGAACTGTCAACTAAGATGAGATGCCACAATTTGTGCTAAAACGAACACCAATATTTTGTAAAGAATCATTTTACAAAGGGAGAGGGGGAAAGCCTTGATGGGTAAATAAAATATTTATTTTTAATGCTGTCTATGTTTCTCTGAAGTTCTTTTTTCAAAGTTGGCCTTGATAAAACATAGCATACTCATCAAAATCAATTTCCATTGCTTTCCAAAGTATATTTTTGAACTACGTAAGGGATAAAGTGTGAAATAAACTATAAATCAATTCTTATTATATTATTACTAGAGGCCCAGTGCATGAAGATTCATGCACTCGGGGCGTCCCTCAGCCCCACCACCCTCTCACAATCCGGGACCTCTTGGGTAGGGTCCCTAGGCCTGGCCTGAGATCAGGGCCTATCGGGTCTTCCCTTCTCAGGTCTGCAGGAAGCTGGCCCCACCCCCGCCGCTGCCACTGCTTGCCATCTGTGCAGCACTGCCTCCGCTCCCCTGACACCGGTGGCCTCCCTCTGCAGGCGACAGGCTGGGGTGCAATGGCTTAGCTGGCCTGGGCCTCCCTCTTTCTTTGCTAGGGGGTGGGGCCAGCTATGCAAGGGGCTGTCTGCCTACCTGATTGCCCCTAAGCGCTAGCCTACCTGCCTGATCACCCCTAACCACTGGTCTGCCTACCTGATCACCCCTATCCACTCTGCCTGCCTGCCTGCCTGATTGCCCCTAACAGCTTGCTTGGGGGCGGGGCCAGCCCAGTGAGGGTCTGTCTGCCTACCTGATCGCCCCTACCGCTGCTCTGCCTACCTGATCACCCCTAACCCCTCTGCCTGCCTGATTGCCCCTAACCACTTGCTTGGGGGCGGGGCCAGCACTGACTTCCAGTTGGTCAGCCTCTGGTTGTCACAGGAGCCGATCGCCAGTTGCCTGCCATCCGTCGCAGGCTCTCCGCTTTTGCCCAGCCTTGGTCTTGGCCGCACCCCAGCGTCCCAGCGACAGATCGCAGGAGCCAACTGCCGGTTGCCTGCCATCTGTCGCACCCCAGCATCGCCAATCGGCCACCCCAGCCACCCCGAGTCCTGCCCCCTGAGCCTCCGCTGGCCCAATCATGGGTGTAGCGGAGTGATGGTAATTTACATATTACCCTTTTATTATGTAGGATTTTTTTTTTTTACTTAAACCCTCATTTGGAACACGCCAATGAATGAATATTAGACAGTTGCGCAGAACATGCCCAGAGATTGGTTCCCAGGGTCACGTCTGCCTTAATAGATGCTGTTGGTATCCCCCAGGAGTGCTCTGAATGAATATATCCTTAAAACTACAAAATTTTTATGTTTGCTTTACTAACTAACTAATTTGACATGTATTAATGAGCACCTACTATGTCTCAGCATTGCTCTTGACCTTGGGTGAACAAGACACAAAAGGCCTTTGCTCAAGGGGAGCACCTGAGGAAGTATTAAAAGATTGGGTAGGACAAGTACCCACCACCTGAGATTTACATCATGCTGACTCCTTTCTGAAAGAAGAGAGGAGATTAATCTCAAGGTAAATGCAAAATGAAATTAAAGCAGCATTCTGTAAAGGATGAAAACTACCAGTGCAAAAATCATGTGTTAAGATGTGCTCATAGATTATGAAATGTCACCTTTTTTTAAAAAAATACATTTTATTGATTTTTTACAGAGAGGAAGATAGAGGGATAGAGTTAGAAACATCGATGAAAGAGAAACAGATCAGCTGCCTCCTGCACACCCCCCATTGGGTATGCGCCTGCAACCAAAGTACATGCCCTTGACCGGAATCGAACTTGGGACCCTTCAGTCCGCAGGCCGACGCTCTATCCACTGAGCCAAACCGGTCAGGGCTGAAATGTCACCTTCTTAACTGGATCTCGGGGCAAGAAGCTCACTCTCTTGTGAGCTCGCCTGGTCTAGAACATACTGGTTCCGGCTTCTTTGAAAGCCCGGTCTCCTGCTTTCCCCTTCCCTTGCTGGCTGTGCCTAGGCGTCCTTGCTGTCTGGCTTCTCACGTTGCCACACTTGAACACGTCGTTTTCTCAGGCCTTCGCACTACGGGGACTCCTTCTCTCTTAGGTGCTCTGTTACCGGCCTGGAGTGTTCTTCCATCCTAAAAGTATCAACTTTTATTTCCTCCCTAGCAGGCCAGACCCTCTCTAATCAGGTCAAATCGTACTCTTGAAATAGTCGCCTCTTCTTTAGACTTCTAGTCACAATTATGATGCTCAATTGGTGTGAGTAGTTACTGGACCAATGCTTGTTTCTCAGCAAGGACTGGACAAGTTCATGAATGCAGCAGCCTGTCCTTTTTGGCCCACCCCTGTGTCCCCACACTATCCATCCTGGATCCTGGCACACAGTAGGCACCTCATCAGTATTTGTTGAATGAGTGAGCAAATGAATACATGAATGAACAACTTCGGAGGTTTTGGGGGGCAAGTAATTCTTTGCTTTGCTTTTTCTGATTTTAATGTTATTTTGAATGACTAATAAAATGGGGTCTTAGGTCAAATGGCCGGGTGCAAGTTCCTCACCTGCTCCCAAGCATGATGGGCATGTGCTGGAATATGTGTTAAAATGTAAAATGGGTTTACCAAGGGTTCCCAGTGCGGGTTTTGCACAAAAATGGGCAACTAAGCTAGTGGATTTTAACTTAGAACCCAGAGAGAGACCACTGAACACACGGGAACTTAATGCCTGATAAAACTGCTGGTGGCACACACCACTGAGAAAAGAAGAGATCAGTGAGTGGTGGCAGTTGGACAACTGAGTCGTCATTAGAGAAAAAAGGAAAACTGGTCCCCAACTTAACCCCACATGCACAGTGCTTTCCAGATGGGTTAAACTTCCATGTGAAGGAAAAGACAAAGTCAATGGAAGACAAGATAGAGTAACATCCATGTGACCTAGAGGTAGACAGAGATTTCTGAAGTAAAACTCAAAAAGCATTTACCCAAAAAGGAATAAAAAGATCCATTTGGTTACATTCAAGTCCAGGCTTTCTTTTCAACAAAGAACACCATGAATAAAGCTAACAGGTGATAGATTGGAAGAATAGCTTAGTTATGACTAAGCTGAGATGGGAATAATATCTGTAATATACAGGAACTCCTACACATCAGTAAGAACATGACAGGAACCTCAAAGGAAAAAAAACAACAACAGGCTGCAGAGTGTGGCCAGGCATTCTACATAGAGGAATTTCAGAGCTGACAAAGCATATTTTTAAAAATCAGAGAAGCGCATACTAAAATCATAAAATACCCCTTTATACCTGTTTGACAAAAAAAAAGAAAAAAGAAAGAAAGCTCTTTCTCTCTTGTCAAAGTCATTCCCTGATTAAACCTAACTCTCCACCTTCCCAGCTGCCACACATTTAGAATTGAATGTGGCTAGAGATAAACTCACGCCCAAGATCAGAAGTTTCACTTGACAACCATGATCACTATCTTAAGTAGATCTCAATGCTGCCCTGCAGTCATACTGTTTGCCAAACCCATTCACTTCCCCATTCTCCTTGGCCCTGTCTTCATACCTCCTTCTCTCTGTCTGCTCAAACCTTCTGTGCATCCTCCTCTATACTAAGGTGACCAGATTTTAACATTGGTAAAGCGGGACACCATTGACCGGGGCAGTGGGGCGGGGGGGTCTTGATTAAAAATTTGGTCTATATGGAGCAACAAAAATTTTCATAGAACGCAAAATACATAATTACATGAACATATTTTATTGTTAGTTTATAAATTAAATTAATTTGATTGTTATAAAGTAACTATATTTTAAAAATTATTTTAATTTTAATCCTATATTTCTTTCTAAATAATAACAATACTAACTTGTATTATTTTTCCTCTGAATTTGCCGTAACGTAAGTCGTGTCACTTTCAAGGCCGGTGCTAGACTTTTTGCCGCCACTATAAAATATAAATAATACGAGTACTGTCTGCTAAATTGGAGAAAATTTATGTATTTATGAAATAAGTAAATAAATTACTTACCTAAATTATCTGAATAGCTGATTTGTAATGACATCACTTGTTTAACTAGCTTACTAGCACGCAGTACGATGTGTACCGTCTGAGAGACAGTTACAAAATGTTTTCGTCGTTGCCAATCCCAAAAAAATGCCATTGTTCATTAAGTCCAAACGATGGTGGTCGAATTCTAACAACCGATCAACAATGCGAACTTTGATAAGCAGTTCTCGATCATCAGTTCTCAACAATTATTTGTTATTATTAAAGTTTAACATTATAAAATTAACAAAAATAATATAAAACTCATATCCTGGCTAAATAGCCACATGGCCGCCGAAAACCGTATATTCCCTTCCCGTTCTCCCGCCGTTCCCTAGCTTGTCGTGCATTCTTTCCAAAAATCGGGACTTTCTTAAAACGCCGCGGGACGCGGGACAAATGGTTAAAAAATCGGGACTGTCCCGCCAAAAGCGGGACGTCTGGTCACCTTACTCTACACTCACTTGCCGTTACTGACTCAGCCTTCTGTTTCAGAGAAAACAGAGCTGACCAGGGAGAACTGCTAGGAGCTTCCCCACATCTACCCACGGGCACGCCTCCGTCCCACCACCACGGGCTTTTCCTCGTTACTACGGAAGAACGGCCTCTGTCTGTGGCCAAGGGCAACTGCTCCACGTGGCATTCATTCATTCCCATCCCCTCCCACTTCCTCAAGGACATTGCTCTCACAACTCTGCTCCTTCCTTCCTACGTCATCAATTGGACCCATCTCTATCTCCCCCAATCGTATGGAAACAAAACTAAACTTAGAAAAACACCAGAAATCGCTACCTCTCTCTGTCCTGTTTCTCTCCCCAGCTATGGCACCCCGCTTCTCTGCTCGCCTTTTCAGAAAAATATTCCGGGGAAAGCTGGTCTACATGTACTGTCTTCAGTTTCTCTCCTCTTTAGCTGCGGAACCCTCTTTAGTCAGGCTCCCTCTCCTCCCACTTCCCCGAACGCAGTCTTAGAGAGTTTGCAGAGACGTCCACATGGCTGAACCCGATGGCCATTCCTCACCATCTTGTCTTAATTGCAGAGGGCTGGGGCACTATCCTGGAAGCACATTCTTCATTGGTTTCTGGTTTTCCTTCTCTGCCTCGGCAATTGATTCCTCCTCCTCTCCTCTACCTCTTGCTAGTTAGTGTACTGCCCCAGGACTCGGTAGTTGAGTCTCAATTCTGGTTCCATCTACCCCTCACTCCCTTGTTGATCTCATCCGGTCTTCAGTCCGCTGAATGGCAATTCTAAAGCTCTGCCCCAGGCCTCTCCCTTGACCTCCAGGCTCCTACCGACCATCTTATGTGTCTAGTAGGCATTGCATAGTTAATCTTCCCAGTTCTGAGCTCCTGATCTTCTCCATTAACAATGCCCACCCCGCAGCCTTTTCCCTTTCAGTTAATGGCAACTCCATCCTTCCAGTCATTTAGGCCAAAATATCTGCAGACTTCCTTGGCTCTTCTTGAAATCCAATCTGTCAGTAAATCCTATAAGCTGCACCTTTGAAATATATGTGGAATCCACTCCCTTTTCACCATCTTCATCCAGTCCAACACACGGTCATCTCTCACTGAGTTATTAAAAACAAACAAACAAACCTCCTCATTGCTCTTTCAACTGCCAACACTACGTACTTCAGTCAATTTTCAACCCAGAAGCCAGGTTGTCCCTGGAAATAAGTTGGAGCATGACATTGCTTTACCCAAAGCCCTCCAGAATTATTCCAAAAATATATAAGACTTTAAAATGTGCCCTGACGATGCCTCTCATCTCCTTGAGGCCAAACCCGGAGTATTTCCAGTGGTCCCAGGCCCTTCCTCCACCTGCATCTCGCTGACCCCCGTTTTACCTCCCTGCCTCACACTCTGGGCCACAGCGCATCAGCCCTGTCCCTTTCCTTGAACGTGCTGGCCTCGCTCCTCAGCCCCCCTGCTCCCACGGGGCACCCCCTCTCCTCAGGCAGCCTGGTGCTCCTCTCCTCCTCAGCTCTGACTCTTGCGGCTCCTTCTGGAGAGGCCCTTCCCGAGGCCCTGATTAAAATGTCAAACATCTGACTTCCTCTCTGAGGCCCTGCACTGAGAGCCTGGCAGCTGGTGTGTGTGTGTGTGTGTGTGTGTGTGTGTGTGTGTGTGTGTGTGTGTGTGTGTGTCCACGCCTCCTCCCATCCAGGCCTTGGCTTCCTGCACCACAAGGCTGTGGGAGGCCTTCCTGTGGAGCAGAGGGGTCTGCCTTTGTCTTACTCCCGGCCCCACGAAGGTGTAGGGCTCAAGAACGCTCTTGGAGGGACCCTCCCCCCACCAAGTCTCCGAGGTTGTCTCTCCAGCCCCGTGCCGAGGCCTCCAGGTGGCCCTGTTGGATCCTTGCAGTGGCCTGGGCCCTGTGTCTTCAAATGCTCCCTGGGGACAGTGGGGGGGGGACAGTGAGGGGGCAGTGGCGTCTCCCACAGACATAAACGCCCCTTCCCCTGGCTGCCCCTCTCTCTGCAATGCCAGCCTCTCCGCTTCTGTGGATTCTGCTGCGTCCTGGTGGCTCGAAGCAGTTAGATTCTGTGTTTTACCAGCTCTTCTGGTTGGCCTTGGTGAGCGCATTGGCAAAGCACTCCATCCTACCCTCTCTCTCTCACATTTTACTTATTTTCCTCTCTTAACCTGTCTCTCTGTATTACAATGTAATTCTCATGAGGTTTCACATTAGTCTCTACTGTTGGTGCCCACAGCCATGCCTGTCCCCCGCGGAGCCTCAGTAAATGTTTGCTGAGTATAATCACAGGCTAATTATTAACAAGTCAGGGGTTGCTTTGAGATTGCCATATGTAAAAGAGGAATTTACTCCAGGGCCCCTGAGAAGAAGCACCGCTACAGAGGCTGCTACCCTTCAGGACAACTGGAAGTGAAGCATGCGAGTTCTACTAGTAGCTCACGGTGGGTGGGGAATAATGGTCAGATAGCCACTCTGAGTCAAATCAGAGCGCCACCTCTAAGAAAGAGCGAGGTTCGGGGGTAATGGGTAGATAACCCGGGGTCTCTGCCACCATCCCGCAAAATACCAAGGAACACGTGTTTGTCAGTGACAGGTGTCCTCCTAACGTTTAACTTCAATATTAAAACATCAATATAAAATTAATATTTAATATTAATCAAGACTTTCTATAGTAATAATTATTTATATGTGTATTTGTATTATACTAGAGGCCCGATGCATGAAGATTCGTGCAAGAATGGGCCTTCCTTCCCCTGGCTGCCGGCACCGCCTTCGCTCTGACCGGAGCCACCTTTCTGCCTTCCCACGCTGCCCAGAGGCCCCGAGCGGCTAGGGTGGTGCAGAAGGCCTGCGTTGTTGACGACACAAGCGTCCCGCCCCCCGGGCGCTCGGTGCCTGTGTATGCAAATTAACCTGCCATCTTTTTTGGGTTAACTCGAATACTCACTCCTGATTGGCTGGTGGGTGTTGTGAAGGTACAGTCAATTAGCATGTTACTTTTTTTTAGGTAGATTATATTAATTATATTATATTATATTATATATTTAATATCAATTAATAGTAAATTAAAACATTAAATCAAAGCAACTCGAAATTTTTCTTAATTTTCTTCTGATTCCCAGTCTGAAACCAAAAATAAATAATCATGACAGCATATGATTACTTACTATGACAAAATCGGTTCTGACAGGCTCTTAGCCACACCTATGATATTCAACATCAGCTACACCCAGAAAAATAAAACATTAAAAACGCACATGGTAATAAACTGGCTCATCATGGAAAGAACACATCACGAGACCTGTTGACCAAAATGGTCTCAGGATGCTGTGTGTTGCTTAAACTATCAGGGTTTTTATTCAGACAGATTGGTTTTTAAACATAATTTGATACATTTTTGGATAGGCCTGACCAAAACCAATTAATATCAACATGTGATTTTTTTTTTCTTAATTATGGATAGGCAAAATAAATTTACTAAGTGACAATGAACATGCCTTTTACTTAAATTTGGTTACCTTCTGTGTCATTGTATACCCTCCAATGTATGGCATGCTTAGGTACAAAGTTCAGAGTCAGTATCCGGCTACATGAGAAGACGGAGTGGGGGGTTCTGCTCTGTGGGTGGTGAGAGGCAGGATGGTCTTGAATTTGGGCCACACTGCACAGTGGCGGTAGACCTGCGGCCCGAGGCCACCTGTTTCTAACTCTGGCTAATCGTGTGGTTTACCTGTGAGACTTCGCAGCTTCCTCTCAGGGGGTCCTCTCTGCACAAAGTTCTATGTGCAGTCTTGTCGAAAGGCAGATTCTGGTTCTGTAGGTCTGAGGTGGGCCTGAACTCCCTTTCCTCCCAAGCTCTCAGGTGATGTGGACCACACTGAGCGGCAAAGAGCTGATGGTACAGAGGTGACCGTGATAGCACCTCACCAACACCTGCAGACCCTCATCCTCAGTGTCCTGTTTCATGGATCTGGGGGGTGGAACCCAGGAATTAGCATTTCTAACAAGTTCCCAGGTGATGCTGTGGCTACCGGTCCAGGAATTATACTTCAAGAATTTCAGTGTGGATCTCACATAGGTAAGAGATATCTCAAACAGGTAGAACAGCAAGCGATCCCTCTTATAGAATACCTACTATGGACAAAATACCTTCGTGAATTTTGGTTTTAAGTTTTATGTAAATGAACTATGTATGTAAATGTCACCCACCCTTAACTCCAGAATGTTCTACGTATTTTATAGCAGAGGCAAAGCTAAAGCAAGGAAACGCTTCCATTTCCACCATGTGTTAGAGTTCCTTTTCGTTTTTCTTGAACTATAGCTGGCAGGAAACAATTCTTCATGAATTCTTAGTGTGAAGTCAAGGTAAAACCTTGAAGTTCTTTTTACATTAATAATTCAATGTTACTGTATTTAAAGGTCCCTAAACATGGGCAAATAAAAAGACTGTAAATAGGTACCTGTTGCACAATAACAACTACATTTTAAAAAGTTTAAGATCCTGTATAGTCTCAGGCCAAATACAGAGGAAAGCCATACTTGTTCATTTTTTCCCCTCTAAAGTTATGAAATAAACAACTTTCAACTCTACAGATTGGTTTTGTTTAAGGACATTGTATTCCTATCAATCAAAAAACTTACTGTGAGAAGTAGAGATTTTTAAATAATTTGATCTATCTTTGCATATTGTATATTATGAATCTACTCTACACATTTGTTTTTATAATGTTTCTTATATATTTAAATTAGTCTATGTATTTGAAAATGTCATATGTCATTATTTTATTGTTAGTAAGAATTTGAGGTCAAGGTGTTGTTTTTTTAATTCAACATTATCCTTTCAAAGAGTTTTTTAAAAAAATGATGTTTGCTCAATTTTATTGGGCCCTCCATAATATAGAAGAGTCTATCCATTCTTAGTAATGCTTTCTCCTGCTGTAGTTTTAATTTCTTTCTCCTACATAATTAGAAAGACAAATGTAATGTCTGGCCAAGTTCCTTTAGATTTATTAGAAAAGCAGGTAAAAGAGACCAGAAACATGAAGTGATATACATCGTTTGCTTGACTGCCTAACCTAACTGATGATTTTTAACCAGTGCAGGACTTTTACAACTAACACACCATAAAAAGGAAGTTAGCTTTTCCTTTCTATGATAATAAAAAACCTCAACTCCAAAATATCTATAGTGTACATTTTCCAAATAACATAGCACATTCCATTTTTAAAAAGTAGACCTATGCCTACATATCAAGTGTTATAAAATATTTTAATAAACTCAGGAGGAATTAAAAACTCAGTAAAGTTAAGACAGTATTTAACGAAGCTCATTTATAATAACTATATGAATCTTCATCTATTTTGATGTTTCCATGGAATTTTTTACATGAATCAAGAAAAAGAAAGTTTAATTTTACCTAACTACAGAGTTAGTTATAGAAAAATAATTGATAATGATTCAATTACTGACAATTAATTTATATGAAATAATCCATAAAATACAATGTTTTAATAAACTAAATTTGTAAACAGTCTAGTGGAGTTTCAAAATTTTCATCAATCATACAATTAACATTTCATTTTGAGTATAAACAGAGAATGACTATGAATTTCCTACTTAAATCAAAAAACAGTCACAGTTTCTCTGTGAGATAAATTTCATTGATATTTGAAAACATTTTAAGTAACCAAAACTTCTTACTACAAATTCATTTCCCACTCTTCCTAATAATTCTGGCAATACTTTCAGTGTCTTCTCTTGCTGACCAAGCAATCTTTCTTTGGCCTGTAACTGTACTTTATGTTCAGATATAAGTTTTCTCTTCCATATTGAAGCAAAGTTAAGAAATAAGAAGACATAAACAAACACATATAAGTTAATGTTTGGTTAGCAAATTTTAACCATTCAGAAAACATTCTGCACCTACATTAAAGAGTATTACTTATCATGATATTATTATATATTTCTAAAATTTTAATATTACATTTTAGAATTTCAAAACTGGTATCATTGTCAGAGTAACATGTGTGTCAGACTATAGAAATTGTATTTCCATCCAAAATTATTTTCCTCACAATGACTATAAAATCATAGAGTGTGGACAGCTTATAAAATAAAACCTTACTTATTAAAACTACTTTTTTTATTTTGCTCTAATATCCAATTTCATGCCAAGAAACACCTTTAATTAGGAACTGCTGAGAGTAAGGAAACTAATCACAAACATTTTACAAACTAACCACTCATTTTTTAATAGTTAACTAGTTTATAGTTTTATGAAAAAAAAAAGTTTTTATTGAATGAGAAATTTCTGTGTGATATATGCTGTTATTGTTTATAAATTTATGGTTTGGCACAGAAAACTCTTAAAATATTATTTAAATACATTGTTTCTTTCTAAATTAATAATATATAGTATCCTATTAAAATATTAGGCATTTAAAATAATTTATTAGCTTACATGTTCATTCATCTATCATTCAAGAGATGGTTGGTAGGTGTTGCTTTAACAGATCTCCGTTTTTAACATACACACACCAGACATGCTTTCTTTCTGGTTTCCCACTTCCTTATGGTCATTCCCAATGGAGGCTGAGCATTACGCTCCAACACGAATGAATGGCCACTCGGTCCACAGCATGTTCGAGGTCTAAGCACGGTGGGTCCCAGCTGCAAGCCTAATGCCTGCAGGGCTTGTCCCACACATGCCTGCAGAGGGTGGACCTGGGGCACACGAGGGACTGCGCCTTCTTGCCAAGGTATTTATATTCTTAAAAGCAACTAGACATCCTGACGAGCAAGCAAAATAGATTTGTGGGTCTAAGTCCACCCCTGGCATCAAGGTTGCAAGTCTTTCAGGGAGATCCCCTCGTGTGATCCCTATCAACTCTCTGTGGTTCGGATGCTGGGAACTTGTTCTGCTCCAAGCCCTTCCCTAACCCCAGGAGCTGTGGGAAGCGGAAAAGGCACTCACAGGGCAGAGACCAAGGCCCCGCTCCCGGACCCTGCAAGTGCCCAGCCAGGAGCCACTGTGCCCAAGTGAAGTCTGCACCCAACACCCACCACCCCTCCACCACCGAGCCATGGGCCCAGCAGCAAAGACAACATCTCTGAAAGCAGGCGCCTCCCCGAGGTTTGGAAGAAAGTGTTTAATTGTCAACTAAAATAAAAACTCATTTTTATTGGACTCAGCAGTACCCAGCTCTCTCTCCCACTCTCCCAAGGACACAGGGAACGAAGGATGCTGAAGGGGCGGTATGTACAGGCTCACGGGAGAAAGTGGATGTGAAGCGGTGATTTCTAGAAAACACGGAGGCTATGTCAGACAAGGGGTGGAGGGAGCTTGACACGTGTAGTAAGTTCTCCGATCATTGGAGTTACCCCGTTACATTGATACAGGCAGGTGCGGTGTCACATTTACATCCAGCGAACGCCTCCTCGGCGTCCCTGGGGGCACCCTTGGGACAGGCCCCTCATTTCCTTACACACGTCTTTGCCAGCGTCCTAAATTTGGGTTCCAGGTGGTCGAGGAACTCCAGCCCCTCCTCCTCCTGCCGGTCGCTGCAGCAGCCCACCGAGCCGGCCACCGAGCCCTTACCCTCGTAGTGGTAGGAGTGGACTTGGTCTTCGGAATGTCTGTGCTCCTCATCTTGTCCGCACAGATACACTTTCTGTAGCAAAAAGAGCACATTTTATTATTTTTTAAAAACACCTGAACATAGTAGCATAAAAAGAATGTCTTTGATTTACCTTTTACTGTTTAATTTTTAATCAGAGTGTGTCCTCTAATGGATTCCTACATATAAAAAATGCACATGATTGGTCTGTATTACAGTCATTCTTAAAATATAGCAAATATATCAATGCTGCCAGAGAAAACATTTAGGAAAAACTAAGGCTGCACATATATCACACAACCGACCTACTAGTACCACTTGAACTTAAGATTTGTAGCGTTGAAATGGGTCTCTGTAACTTCGCGTATTTGGGGAAACCAGTACCAGCTACGATTCTTATTGTGTATACACTATTAAATAAAATTGTGTATACACTACAATAATGTATGCTATTAAGCTGGCTAATATTAACCTCTGTTGATTAATCTGGACATAAAACAAGAAACTGAAAACCCCAAATAAAAGTTTAACAGTTTATCTGACTAATGTTGACAGCCAGGATTTTATAACCATGCAAAGGATTCAACACACTAAGAAGTGTTTATCATTTATGATCTGGGCATTACTCTCTAACAAATGTTTCACTCCGGTGACTTTCCTTGTAATGTTTAGGGAAGAAGCTATCAGTCTTTGTACACTTCCTATACATGTCTACATAAGCCACTCCTAGATAAAGTTTTGCAAACCTCATTTTAAAAAGCGAACTTCACAAAATCATTTTTTCCTTTGGGATGGGACTTGACATCCATGTCTCTAATAATTCAACATCTAAAAGATGATGAATTCAGGGTGGACGAAGAGTAAAACCTTGGGGACATCCTGATTGACAAACAGTGTGAACTTCCATGTAACATGAACCAAAGACACGGCACTCACTTCGCCAAGCCGGGGCTGGGTAAAGCTGTGCCAGTCGGTGTACGCGTATCTGCCAGCCTCCATCACACCCTGCCCTGTCCCCTTGACAGAGTCCAAGGTCTGGTGTCCGCTTCCGCCTTTGACCATCTCAAAGCTCTGCTGTGTTTTGACTCCCTGGCCCCCGAGAGTGCCCACAGACATGCTTGTGTCGCAGACGTGGGAGGTCTGTGTGGGGAGTCTAATGTTTGCCTCCTAAAAACAGAGTGAGAGTTAGAAAACGAGTGAATCCCATGGAAGCTAACAGCTTGCGCTCATGTCTCTCCCACCCCGGAAAACCACTTCCTTGCTGGGCCTCTCAGCTTCCCATACATCAAGCCAAGACCATCACGGTCCCCCTAGCGTAGGGGTTACAGTTGAGTGGTGGCCCCCCAAAATGTTTATGTTGAAGCCCTAACTCTCAGTGCCTCAGAATAGGATCCTAGCTGAAGGCAGGGCTACTCAGATGTTATTAAATTGAGATGAGGCCATCCTCCATGAGGGCGGGGCTCTTCCAAAAGGGGAAATCTGGGCAGGGACACGCACACAAGGAGAATGGTGTTGGAAGCCCGAGACAGCGACTCCCCAGCTCCGTCAGAGGGACCGTGTCCCTGCCAACACCCTAACTGCTAGTCAGAACTGTGAGACCATCAATTCCTCATGTGTAAGTCACCCGGTTTGTGGTACTTGGATATGGCAGCCCCAGGAAGTGAATGCAGTAGAACTATGGAGTTTAAATGAATTAATACATGCAGGGCACGTGGAGCTCCGCTTAGCATAGCAAGTGCTCAATAAACAACAGTTGTCTTATTATTGCTACTAGAGGCCCGGTGCACAAAATTCATGCACGGAGAGCAGAGTGTCCCTTAGCCCAGCCTGCACCCTCTCCAATCTGGGACACCTTGAGGGACATCTGACTGCCCGTTTAGGCCTGATCCTAAACGGGCAGTCAGACATCCCTCTCACAATCCAGGACTGCTGGCTCCCAACTGTTCACCTGCCTTCCTTCCTGATTGCCCCTAACCGCTTCTGCCTGCCAGCCTGATCACCCCCTAACCACTCCCCTGCCAGCCTGTTTGATGCCTAACTGCTCCCCTGCCAGCCTGATTGCCCCTAACTGCCATCCCCTGCAGGCCTGGTCACCCCTAACTGCCCTCCCCTGCAGGCCTGGTCACCCCTAACTGCCCTCCCCTGCAGGCCTGGTCCCCCCCACTGCAACTGCTCTCCCCTGCAGGCCTGGGTCCCCCCCAACTGCCCTTCCCTGCAGGCCTAGTTGCCCCCAACTTCCCTCCTCTGCCTGGTCACCCCTAACTGCCCTCCCTTGCAGGCCTGGTCCCTCCCAACTGCCTTCCCCTGCTGGTCATCTTGTGGTGGCCATCTTGTGTCCATATGGGGGCAGGATCTTTGACCACATAGGGGCAGCCATCTTGTGTGTTGGAGTGATGGTCAATTTGCATAGTACTCTCTTATTAGATAGGATTATTATGTAATTAGCTGTCATCATTGCATCACCATACAAGTAAAAAACCTGAAATATGGTTTACCATTACTTCTTCTCCAGGTCCTTCAGTATTTGATACAATTAAGTTTTGCTGGGCTACATCATCTGGAATACATTTCTTTACTGTTCTCTTAGTAGCAACACAGAAACATGTAAACAGAGCACCTAAAAAATAAAAATATTTAGGTAAATAATATTATTTCTCAGGCTTACATATATTCAATCATTTGAATCATACAAGTGTTCAAAATTCTCTTTTCAGAACTTAAAAAAATCTATCAGAGTTTTTATTTCATAAACTGAGATACACTTGGGTCATAAAATTAAAACAGAATATTAACAAATGCAGATAGTTTGTGTGTAGTTAAATAGATTGTTAATAAAAAGGGATAGGAGGGAGGCGGGAGGTGGAAGGGAGGGAGGGAAATGTGGGCAGGGATTTCCATTGCTTTTGCATCTCTATAAACAGTTGGCAGAATGCAAAGTCTTAGCATCTTTGCATGTATTACTCTTCCTCAGTGGCTCGCCATATGACCATTTCCACTCATTCCACTCATTGGAGTCTTCTGCAAGTGTATGCTATATTGCTTCACTAAGAACACTGATAATTCGCTACTCTTTTCACGAATTCTTTTTGTGCACTCACTACTATGTAAACTTGGTTGGTTAAAAGACTAATATTTTGTATGAGAGGGAATCATAACATTAATTGTATCCAACCTCTCATTTTACATCTGGAAAAAAGAGCTCAAAGAAGAGGAAATGGCTTACCCAGTGCCTCACAGATAGTTCCAGAAGAACTAGGGCTAGCCCTCTGAAAATCATTCTAATCTGCTTTTATTGACACTTGTTTTTTCTTCCATGACTTAGAACCCTAACTTATCTAGTACATGCAAGATTATAAAAAGGGTACATTTAGCAAAGGCTATACATGTCATCGATATAAAGAATTGCATGTATTTTTTAAATAGTAGAAAAAAATGCAGTGAACACAATCTAGGTAAGTACTCACATAACAACAGTGCAGAACCCAACACCATGGCAAGAATTGCCCATTTCCCAAGGATTACATTTGGGAGCTTGGCATCTCTGTCCCGTACTTTACTGCTCATTCTACAGTCAGACGGAGTTGTACAGTCACATACTCTGACTGACAATACATGCTTTGCAGCAAGACCATGTCTATCTTTTATGGTGATGGGCACATTATAATAGTTATAATCCATATGTTGTTTTGCACGAAGAATGGCAGTTTTACCTATGGGGGGAAAAAGAAGACAGAGAATATCTGTTAATATGACCGCAATATTATTCTGACTTGGAGTTCTTAGGATGGGGAAGAGGAATAGGAGGCACAGAATTTAGCTTAGAAGAAAAATTCTAGTGATTCCTCTTTCTTTCTTAAAAATGATTTGAATTATTGAAAAAAAGGATAATTGATATTGTTTATGCTTATATTAGAACAATCCATACTTAACATGTTATTCAACTATTATATTAAGATAAATTTATGTTTTCTTAAAATATATCCAAAACAAGAGTCTAAACTTCATAAATACATTACTTATTGCTTTAAAGAAAGCAAGGTATTATTCTTTGGGGTGATCAAGAAAAAAATTTCCTAAAATGAATATTTATTTATTATCATGATGTTAGGTAAAAGTTAAGACCATCCGCCATCTTAAGTTTCTGTTGATGACAAGATTTAACATAATTACTCACCATCCTTTGACCCTAAGGTCCAATGTCTGCTGGCAGAATTATCCAGAAGGAATACAAAAGGTGGGCCATTCTCAGGCCCATCCGCATCATTCGGTGAGAGAACTGCAAAGTCCTGAGCATGCTGACAAATGGTCACGTCCTTGTCAACCTGTGGCGGATGGTCATTGTTATCTTCCAAAAGAACCACCAACGTGCCAGTGCAAGATCTGCCACCTACGGGGAGTCAAAACAAGGCATATCTTCACTTAACAATGTGTTTCCCACCATCTCTGTGACACGCACGTGGCTGCTTTCTACTCACTGTCTCCACTTGGGTAATGGCAGCCACATTCCCCTCTCATTTCTCACTGGCTTGTCACTGACTCGCTGAACTGCAAGCATCGTCCATCCTCAGAGCTCAGTCATATTCCCCGGGACAGCCTGGTGAAATGCCCAGTGTGTCCCGGCTAACATATAACTTAATACTAATACACCGAACAGAATGCACTTAATATTTTTATACTTCTTGAGCACACCCGGGTTTTCCATGAGGCTGGAACGTAGATTTCTACATTTGAGATTTGCCATGTCATTTTTTGTGTTAACACTATAGACAAAATTAATATATCTCTGTTCTCCATGTTTTCCAGCTCTCCAAAGAGTACTTCATTCAACAAGCTTCTCTATTTGTGTGAAATCTCCTACTTTTATCTTTTAATCTGGGTAGCTCTCAACTGATTTACACTCTGATGGTATCCATACTTTCTTTTATACCATGGAACCTGCTATGAGAATATAATAATCTTTTAATTGATATCATGTGAATTTTTTTTTTAATCTTCACCCAAGGACATGCTTAGAGAGAGGAAGGGGGGGTGGAGCGAGAGGGAGGGAGAAAGAGAAACATTGACGTGAGGAGAAGAGAAAGAAACATCCACCAGGTGCCTTCTGTATGTGCCCCACCAGGGATCGAACCCGAAACCTAGCTATGTGCACAGTCAACCATTCTGTGCACTCGATATACCAAACCACTCCAGCCAGACAACATCATGTGAGAGTTTGACCTTGACTTATGAATTCTAGTTTCTATTGTAACTTGTCTAGACAATCAACGTCTGTGGAATAAATTAGTAGATGTAAATTCTTGTTTGACAGCATAATTGTGGCTTTGAACCATTCAGATTTCACTTTTACTTATACAGGAGCAGCAGTTCACCCAAGATTATGGAGTAATGGCAACATTAATTCTGTCTCTCAATTAATGGTTCCCCATTCTTTGGTAGTTTTTTGTTTGTTTTCTTGTTTGTTTTGTTTTCCTATATTGAAAGAACTACATTAAAAGTAGGTGAGCCCGTCTCCACCTATGACTGACCAATGTTATGGCTAGACGGCCACCATGGTTCTCAAAATGCCCTCAGGAAACTCTGAAAAAAACAAGTTTTTTACTTGTTTTTAAAAAACAAGAAATTACATGGCTCACAGGGTGCAGTGGGGTGGGGTGGGGTGGGGTGGGGTTGGGTGGAGAGAAGGAAAGCCTGAGGTCAGGGTGAGGGGGATCCGAGGGGCTCCCAGGCTCATTCTTTATGGGTACATTTAAAACATAAGCGCAGGAATGTAAAGAATGAGGAGTGGGGAAAGCAGCCTGGCTAGCAACATATTGATTCAAGACCGCCATCTTTGACATAAACCTCAAGTCAGGGACCTGCATTGTGAAAAGCAAAGCCAGTGGCCAGTAACTACACTAACTATACAACACTGTTCCGTGTTCAAGATGGCTTACATCTGGAGTAGATGTTCACAAGGTTTTGAGAGGCTGCTTTGTGACATTTGAAAAACATTTCTTCACAAGACAGGTTCTAGCGCTAACCTTGGCAAAGGATTGCAAACTACAGCAAAAGACTTGTTTAAGACTCATTGCTTGATCATTTCTTTAGGAAATAGGACAAAAGTTTTATTCCTCATTTAGAGGGGCTCAAAACAAACCTACCCTGAACCCAACTGTTTTAGGTGGTTGGAACCTTTTCAGCATGATCAAGACATAGTAATCTAGCCTGGACGTGGTGGCTCAGTGGTTGAGGGTCGACCTATGAACCAGGAGGTCAAGGTTCGATTCCCGGTCAGGTCACATGCCCGGGTTGTGGGCTCAAACCCTGATCGTGCAGGAGGCAGCCGATCAATGATTCTCTCTCGTCATTGATGTTTCTATCTCTCTCTTCCTCTCCCTTCCTCTCTGAAATAAATAAAAAATATATATATTTTTAAAAAGATATAGTAATCCAAATCTATATTCCTAAAAAAAAGTAGAAGTCCTTGAGGAAGCCCCATGTCCAAGGCAGAGATCAGTAATATGGAACTTGAACTTTGGACTCCCACCTCCGGCTTTGCATTATTGATGCACTGGGGCCTAAACTGGGTGGTCTCCAAAAAACAATGCAATCATAATGCAAACAATTTTTGCAATAAATTTTGACCTGGACATAAGAAAATTTCACCCCAAGATTTTCTTTAAATTATATCTTATGTTTATATTTTATTTCTAGAAAATTGCACCTACCTGCATCGGTTGCAACCACGGAAACATTGTATTGGTCGTTTTTTACAAATTTTGATTCTCTATCTAGCACTTTTACAGTTCTCAAGTCACCCGTGTTTTCGTTAATTTCAAACCAGTTATCTTCATCTCCTAACTTCTTATACCTAATTTTAAGAAATCAAATGTAAATGTTCAAACCAAAAATGGACATCATCTCAAAACCTGTCATTCTGAAAAATACATAGAACTTCCCTAAATTTGAAATCAACTGACATCACAATTAAAAATAAGGAGCTTTCTGAAAAAATGCGTTACCTTAAACCTTCACCACTGCGTGTTTCTGGATCCATTGCTTTGTATCCAAGGAGCTCCTGGCCGGCTGGGAGGCCATCTTTACTCTGAATGACTTTTACTGGTGGCTGGCATTCAGGGCCCTCATCGCTGTCTTTAACTTTAACAGTGACGGTTGTAGTGCACATAGTAGGAGGTTGTGAGTTTGGTGCATTGGAGAACTGCGCTTCATTAACGACACCAATTTGCAAAGTAACTTGGCGATTGACTTCATAGTTCAATGGCTGTTAAATAAGCATACTTAATTAGTCAATATATAACACCACAGATAGAAGACTTATAATCATGATTCCAACTTTTAACACAAAAAGGAACATCATTTCTATGTATACAATGTTACCAAAAGAAGGTGCTAATGTGGTTGAAGACTAATAATTAGCTCCCTATAATGACAAACACTATCAAATGCAAAATTTCTGTTTTTAAAACTTTACTAATTTTTCTTCTCACTTTTCTTTGGGAAGGTCCTGCCTTCGTGTTGTTTTTTTTAAGTTTAAATATTAATAGGAATACAGAATAAGTGTTTGACTAAATTCAAATAGATTACCATTACTTATCAAATGGCATAACAGTGGTAACCAAAACAGCAAAAGTCCCTTCAAGCTAAGTGCATGAAATAGATAGACTGCTAGCATATGAGATTTGGCTATAATGGTGCAGTTATCTGAGTATATGAGTTAAAAGATATAATCATATTATTTAGCAGCACCTTTCAAAGCACATTATATTTGGTTTGCTTAGTTCCTAAACAAAATGCTTGGTCCTGAACTGAATAATCAGAAAGAATCCAAAACAATAGTTAAATAATTAGAGACTGAAATCTATCAAGATAACAAAAAAAACAGTAGATAGAAATCTAGAAGTTCCGCTCCAAAAAAAAAAAGAAGAAGAAGAAGAGAGAGAAAGAGAAGGAATAGGTAATATAATCATTAAAGGACCTTTTCTAAAAATCTTATGAGGAATCACAATTTGTACATAAAGTTTCTAACACAATAGAGTCTCTAAGAAATGAATGAGGAAGTCTGTAACAGGTTAGTGAGGGCTGTAGGCAGAAGGACTTAGAATAGAACCAGGTTCGGTTAAAGTAATCATTGTGGGTGCCAGTAATTATAATTAAATCTTTAAAATCCTAAAGCACTGGCTATCTCAAATATAGGGGGATTAATGGGAATAGCTGCTTTATATTCAGTAGATTGTCTTATAAAATGCACTACGGAGAGCCACCAAAATAATATGAGCATGAAGGGGATTGAAAAGTCAAGAGGTTTGATTTCAAAGAGTGATTCTCCCATTCTCTCTGTCTATTGTTCTATAAAATGAGGGGTTTGGCCAAGGAGGTGTCTAAGAATGCTTCTCAGGCTAATCTCTGATTACTAATGCAATATCTCTCTGCCTTGGCTTGCCCCACCTGTAGAACAATGAGTTTTGTGCCTGCCATGCCTTTCCTCTAAGAGAGAAAATGAGGGTGAAATAATAATAATAAACAACAACAATAATAATTTTTAAACCAATGTAATCATTTCAGCATTGCATATTCATTCTCTGGTCATGTTCACACAGAAATGTATACACATACATATATATAAGTGCTTATACACCAATTAAGTTAGAATTTTATATATCTATTGATAGATACCAATTGAAGTATTGCTAGATTATTATTTTTTGTTTGTTTACCTTGACAACACACAAGACTGCCTCGTTTGTATTTGGGTCCGTGCTGATTTTGAAGTTGCCGTTCTCATTTCCCTGTAGGATTGTGTACACAGCCTTTGAGTGAGCAGTATTTGCCAGATCCAGGTCATGAACCGCCATTCGTAAAATCTCAACGTCAATTCTGTTTTCTTCTACTTCTGCAAAATACTAAACAAATTGCCTGTTGTTATTATAAATTTATAGCTTTAACAATATGATTTTCTCCTCTAAAACTTATTATTTAAAGTAAAAGAAAGCAAAGTAATATGGAAATGTGCAATCATATATTGGGAAGAATTTACCAATTTAATGCATAGTTTACTTATTTCCTCACTATTTTTTCAAATCTTATTTACCCTTGAAAGACTAACTTATATATTAACTTTCTTACTTCTCTGAGGCAATTTTCCTATTCATATTTGTCTCTGTTCTGAATCTATAACATTTACAGCATATCACCCCCTTCAGATATAGCAAGCACTTAATAAATGCTTTATAGTTATATATTTAGCCTTCAATATTTATAGATAATTATAACCTACACTCATCTCTTATTTTTACTGGGTGATCTGTTTATTATGCCAATTATTTAAAATTTTACTTTTGATTCACTGGCAAACACTTTAAGGAAATAGTTTTTCTTTCTTTTTTTTTTTTTTTTTTTAGAAATTAAATCAGAGTTTCTTCCCACCTCCAAAAAATAAGTAAGGTTATGGGAGCATATGAGACTAAAAGACTAAAACAGTAGTAAATCAGAATCTTCTAGAGATGTAGGATGAACTCAGAGAAGGATGTCAGCCTCAGAGCCTTAGGAGCAAAATAGATCTTGAGTCTAATCCCAGTTTTCCTCTCACTTGGTTTATATGAATGAGATCAGAAGCAAGTCACTTAACTGGCCTTCCATTCTCTCATAAGAAATATGGAGTAAGTCCTATCCTTACAAGTTATAGCAATTGGTGTAAAAAAATTGTATGGGTGGCTCATCACTGCAGGTGTTCCCTTCTTTGATTTGTACTCTGACATTCATGAATGAAAAAATGAAGATCACGTTCTAAAAGGACAAGAAAGAAGAAGTATTTCCTGGAATCTTCCTCCTGCCTATGCTTCCTGTTTTGTGTAGCCCCGAAGGGAAAGTTTGCTCTACACGTGACACGTGAGGAGCCTGCACAGAGACGGTGGAGGGCCAGCCTAGACTACTGACCCCCCAGCAGAGTGAAGGATGGGACGTGAGTCTTTCTTCATCCCTAAGGTGCTGAAGTACAAGTGACACCAGAGAGAGGGCCTCTTCTCCTTCATCCTAGGGGAGGTGTTTAAATCCCAGGAATCTGATGCCATAGCACGGCATCCAAGAAAACACTAACTACATGAACAGCTTCCAGGGCCAAGCAGCTTCCATGTGGCCAAGGAGACAGTCATTTCCCTCCATCCAGGAAAACTGGCCCTTCGGTGATTTTTTAAAGAAATCCTTTTATTTTTGCCTATTTATTTTGAAGTGGTAGCTATTAAAACCAAAATGTGTACTCTCACAGAGCCACCACATTCTAGATTTGTTTTCTGAAGAGGTAAGTGAACTAAGATAAACGAATACAGAGAGATACTCACAGAATTTTCTGTAAAATACGGTGAATTATCATTTTCATCTTGGAGTGAAATAGTGATTGTTCCTGTATTAAACAAACCAAAATGTTGGCCGCCCATGTCTCGTACCTCCATTATTAACTGGTATGTATCACATTTCTGAAAAAAGGGAAAGGGAACATTGATGAACATCCCCCTCCCCCCAAAAAATGAGCATAAATAAAAATAGAGCAAGAGATTGGTCAGTCAGGACAATGGAAAGCTGATAACCTTTCAAAACTTAAAAGCCAATTTTTTCTATTTCAGCACCTGATCAAGCCAATAATCTCGGGGGAGACCCCGCCTCACACCTGTCCCTGCCCAAACCCTCTGCACAGACGCAGGAAGCGTGCAGAGGAGCTCCAACCACAGCCTGCCGGACGCATGCTTGGGGAGGCGGCCCCGGGGGCCCTGTGTGATTCCTCCAGGGGCTCATTGTCAGTTTAAATGTAGGTGAGTGAGTGAGTGGGAAATTAATCAATTCATTACTTCTCTGTCCAGTAAAAGTGAAGTTGTGGTGATGACACCTGTGTCCGGGTGGATGGAGAAGTGCTTTGGATGATCCGGGATTTGCTGTAAGATTTTATATTTCAGACGAGTGTGCAGAGTGTCGGGTTCGTCGAGGTCGATGGCAGTCACTTTCCCCACTGAAGTTCCTGTTTAAAGAAATCCAATATTTTCAATAATTTAAAATAGCAATATTACAAACAGAAATAAAAGCAGGGCATTGCTATAGCATGTTCTCCCCCAAGCCACAGTGTCTCTCTTATAGGTAAGTGGAGGAATATAAATGCTCTCCAAAACGCTGAGGTTCCCTGGCTTTGAAAGTCCCAGCTAAGTGATTCCTATGAATAACCGGATTTGTGTGCTGTATCTGGGAGAACCCCACCCCACCCTCGGTAACAGTGGTTCTCAAACCCACTCCCCCAGGTCACAGGCCACTTTTGGATGGGACCGTCTCTGTATATCCTGTTTCCTTTAGAGTTCAACTTGATAATGTTAATTAGAGGAATAGTACAGCTTTGCATATGATGGTTTTATGCTTTTATATTTTAATAAATGTGCTGAATTATTATTATATGCAAGTATTTATTAATAAATGTTAGACACAGACCTTTTGCCTCAGGCTGAGCTTTATGGCCCAGAAATCAGTGTACTTAATATGGCTTTAACAAACCACTTATTTTAGGAGAATAATATTAAATATATACATGTAATGGCCACAGACTAGAGGAGCTAAGAACAACATTTCTTGCAGGTTTTTTTTAAAAAAACTAGGCAGTCTTGTCAGGCCCCTGGGTATACCAAGATCACAATTTTGGCAGCCCAGAGCATCAAACAAGTTTAAATTATTTTTTTCATTTTGTCTGAAAAATATGCCAAGTAAAGCAACATATATTGTTATAAATCAGATTTGCCTTTCCATGCTATGATATACTTCTAGGTCCTTGAAAATGTAGCGAGACTTTATAAATATTCAAATTATTCTGCTTTATAAATACATCTGTGACAGATATGTTCAAGGTCAAATTAGAAAATATAAACAGCATTTGTCACACATTCATATTCATTGTGGATTAATCTAACAAAGTTAGTGACTTTATGCATTAGCTGCCTCCTATATGTGCATAGCAAAATGAGCACAAACAGGTTTGCATTTGAAGAGTATATCATCTCATAAACATTTAAACATGTTTAGCATAAACTGCTTAGAACAGTAATGAGTAACTCAATTGAAGCAAAAATCTCGTGTTTTCCTAAATTGTGAACTTACCAGTTCTGCAGTTTTCAGGCACAGTAAAGATAGTCACTTTGTTTTCAAAATACGGGGCATTATCGTTATCATCTTCAACCTTGAACAGTAAGGGGAGTGGGTACTCCGGTGCGTACCCATCGGCGGTTGTCGCATAGGCATACAGCTGGAAGGCAGACAGACACCACAGCTTACTCTTACATAACAAATAAGCACAGCATTAAACCTGGCCGCTGGGGAAAGACAACATGTCTAGAAGGTATATGTAACTGAGAACTCAGGCTGCAGAGGGACAGCACACCAGCACAGTGTAGGCCAGCTGTATGGCTTCAATCTTCCTTCAACACTCATTATTCTCCCAGTGCCATGCACGGCAGCTGAGTGAGGCGGTCCCTTCCCTGAGTTAACTGCGTGCTGTTCCTCTCATTAGAATACATGTAGACTCTCCCCAGTTATGCTAATAACAAGTATTTTTTTAAGTTTATAAATAAAACAATTCTATTTACTTGCAGTTGATATATCAACTATCTCTGGGTGACTCAATTATTTTTTTCTCTATTTACTTGAATTTTCTCATTTTTCTACCAAAAACATGCATTTCTTACGTAATAAAAATGCAAATAAATGCATATACAGCTCAAAATTATATATCTTGGCCGAAAATGCCAGCATTTAATGACCTTTCCCTTTCAACACCATCACATTATTTCTGTCCTTTTATGTGGTTTGTGCCTGGGTTAGTGGTCAATGAATGGCTGTTGAGTTCAGCAGGTTTTCTTCACCGACAGAACCAACTAAACCTGCCCAAAGTGAAACCTGTGTGAACTCAGTTCTTCTCCACGCAACTAGCTCTCCCTGATTTCCCTCCTGCAACCATCTTCTAAAATGAACCAGAATTAAAACTCCAGGTACATAAGTCCTCCCTTTCTTTCATTAGCCTTTTCAGTCAGTTGCCAAGATCCAGCATTTATGGCATTT
This sequence comes from Ia io, assembly GCA_025583905.1. Lineage (NCBI taxonomy): Eukaryota > Metazoa > Chordata > Mammalia > Chiroptera > Vespertilionidae > Ia > Ia io. The sequence goes on from JAJQQW010000013.1 coordinate 4,670,041, forward strand.
CTATGTCACTATCATCTATCTTCTCTTGTGACTAGGCCCCCTCTCAGAACGATTAAATCAGAATTTCTGGGGATAGGCCAGAGCAGCATAATTTCTTTTCAAGTTCTCATGCCATTTATAAAGTACAGGGAGGGTAGAGAATAATTGAACTATGTTATTGTAGGGAACTTTGAACTCAATAAAATGAACTGTTGTTGTCCTAGGATTCCCTGGATTGAAACCTGTCCTTTAAAATTCTGTCATATTTTCTATAGTTCTCCCCCCACTTTTCTTCCCTTTTCTACCCAGTATGTCCCATGTTTTTTAAATTCTTATTCATATTCTGAATGTACAAAGTCACAAACTCTATAAGGAAGAATACATATCTATTGTCTTTCTTCATCAATGGCATCAATAGAAATTTGAAGTTTATATTACACATTATCTATATGAAATATGAAATAAAATTATTGATTCTTCTAATATATAAACAATGCTGAAAATATTAAAGCAGTCCTAAACAACATAATTCTTCATAAGTAATCCAATAACCTTACCGGAAATTCTTGATATTGCTCACGATCTATGCTTCGTGTACAAAAGATATCCCCGGTGTCTTTATTTATGAAGAACAAGTTGAAGGGCTCTTTATCCACTCCGGGTCCACTTATTGAGTAGAAGATGGTATAGTTCTGTGCAGCATCAGATTGGACCTATCACAACGAGTGACAATTCAGGGTAAGAAATACCTTCAACCTAACATCTTGCGATGGTTGATTTTTTTATCACTGGCTTTCTTTCCTACTAACCTATTCTTTCTTCCCTCTGTTTATCTACCCAGTATGCCCCAGGTTTTTTAAAATTCTTATTCATATTCAGAATGTACAAAGCCACAAACTCTATCACAAATTTGACCCCAATTTTTTTGTTATCCGCATATTTATGGACAATTCATGGAGTTAAATATACTTTTATAATTCTTATCCACTTGTTCCTATTCCTATATAAGTGATAGTAATAGTTTTAGTAATTTTGAATTATTTGGAATGAAACACTTCGTGATGAAAAAAAGGAAAAATACTGCAAGTTTCCTCCCACAATTAATTCTTCAATAGTTTCAAAGCTGGCCTATGTTTACACACCAGCCATGTGGCAATGACGCTACCTTTGTGGTAAACAGAAATATTGACTCTTTTTTGGTAAGGTTACATGATAAGTGGAAAGTTAAATTATGCAAAATGGGTAAGCATGTCCTCTGCGCGTGAGTGCTAGGATGGTAGGGTATTTGGGCAAATCTGGGTATAGACCTAAGAGCCCCAGAAACTCAAAATATGAAACTCTCTATGTGCTAAATATGGTTTCTGCAGGAAAGCAACAAATTACACTGACTCACTTCTACAGGCCCTTATTCTGGTGAATAGATGGTTATACCAATAGATTGGTACCAATAAGTTCAAGCCCTCCTTCAAAATACTGCACAATTCAAATGGGAAATGTAAGAACAAACAAATGCCCTCTAACATGTCAAATCAGACAATATGCAATGTACCTGCTGGACGTGCTGTGGAAATGGGCCTAAGGAGTTCTCCATCAGGGAGCACGGAATCGGAGCCCAGCGCCGCTTGCTGCGCTTGAGGGCTGCGTTTTTGGTGTGTCTCTTTTTCAGAACCTGATTTGGTGAGAGAGAGAAATGTAGCGCTGCTTATCATTCTGGGAACTGTGATGCTAGTATTTATATCAACAGGAAAATAGTAAGGGTGTCCATAACACTATCATGGATAACCAACCCCAAACTATTTGTTTTTCTTTATTTTATTGATAAGATACAACACAAACACACACACACACACACACACACACACACACACACACACACACACACACACACCAGTAAGAACCAGTTTCACCAAATTCCTTAAACAGTTAAGTAACCAGAACTTTATCAGGCATTGGCAAAAGAGGTCATCTTGAGAAGTATAGACTCCCTAAAAATAGCTAATTTAACAAATATTTAAGAATTGATTTTATTCCACTAGAAATGGTACAACCAATGTTTTTAAAAATTCTAGCTGCATTCAAAGCATTTGTATACCTATATAAAGATACAGGTCAGCATTCACTCAAGTATGTTTTATTTTACGTGATATGGAGATTCTTTACAATTTTGACATAAAACAATGTTTTAAAAACTCTGAGCATGTTCTAAATTTGATGAAGAGGAGTTCTTGTGATCAAAAGGAATTTAGATGGGAAAGCCTCATAAATCAAATCACTTATTAATAACTGATTTTATAAGACCAAATTCATGTGTAGAGTTGGCTTGAAGTGAGATTTGTGTGAATTCCAGTAACCTTCTCCTTTCTTATGCCCTGATCACCACCAATCACTGTAAGAAAGTGAGTCTAGAATCAGAACATTCAAACCAACCCTGTGCACTGGCCATTATGCATTTCTTAAAGAGAAGGAGCCCATGGGGTTTTCAGTTAGGACGGAAGTAAGCTTGGGACAATCTCTTCTCTGTAAAGACTCACCCCCACAGTCAGTAGGGAGAGAGCCACTCAGGGCGGAGCGCCACACCTCCAGCCTGAATCAATTTCTCTGTTTCAGACCCACCCCTGTCTCGTTCTACAGGTTGGTTGTTCTTACTGCCACACCTCAGAGCACTGTCTGGAACCTTTGATATTCTGACTTTGCTCCCTGGCTACAGAGATGTTCGTTTTTATGCCACTTTGCAAATAGCGCTACCACTCCTTAAAATAGTCTAGTATTCGCACATGTTAATTATCAGTGGGACAGACAAATAAGTGAGCATTCAAAACAATGATTTTAACAGGGAAGGAAGTCTAGGAAATGAATGTCTCACATAAGCAGATCGATATGGTCAAACCTTTGCCTAATATACCTTCTTTCCTCTTGCTTCCAATACAATTTCCATCTCTCTCTGCTCCTGCTGCTGACTGTCTGAAAGGAAAATGGAAAAACTCTTCCTTGGAGGAGACAAGACGAGGTCGTGCGTTGTGTAAACTGAGCCATCTTCTAGAACTCTGAAGTCAGGATCACTTGACCGGATTAGGCTGGCCGACTGGAGACACTCCTTCACATTCACTGCAGGGAAGAAATATCACAGTAATTTGTAAGATGAAACAGCAATAGAACAAGTTTTACAGGAATAGCAACTGCAAGTTAGTGCTTGAGAAGCAGAAAGTGACACTTGGAATTTGTTGAGAACCGGCTGTTCTGAGACAGAGAGGCATGAACATTAAGTAATTAATTTAATGAAGTTACAGTTTCCACTGCTTTCATCATAAGTTAATTTATGAATAGACATAAAACATTTTATTAGTGTCGCCGGATTTATTGTTTCCACTCTACATTTTATTCATCTACATTTATTCTGTGCATACATAAAAAATTTGTTGATTTATATTGTAGTAGTAAACTATGACATCAGTAGATGTTGAACATGTTTGCAGTAATCGTTGATAGTTAAATCTTGCACATACAAAAAGAAAACTGGTCTGTACTTATACAATACTTCTCAGTAATATTGCAAATAATCATTTCATAATGTCTTTTGAAGGTTTAATAAATGAAATAGTTTGTATGTATTGTGCTTGTTATAAAATATTTCTTTTACAGATTTATATTTAATATACTTAGCATATTTACTGTGTGTCTTTAGAGTACAGACTGTATATCATTAAAATGTTCTTAAAAAAATATAAGGAGTTAATTTAAAGCCCTGGTCCAAGCAATCTCTATCTTGCAGAGAGCACCACCTGTGTATTCCAAGTGCATTTTTCTAAGTGTAAACTTGAGCCAATGAAAAACCTGATGGGAGGAATGTTGTCTTTGGATTCAGAACAACCAACCTACGCTTTCGATATGGCTATGAAGGTAAGACCAGTTACAATTTCATTTGACTTTCACAAGATAGTCCGTGAAGTAGATCACATAACTTCTTGCGGGGTATGGTTCATCGTCATCAACCTCAAGCACAACTTTCCATCGGAGGCACAGAGGTTTTGACACATCTGTTTCACACGTTATCAGTGAAAGAATCTTGGCTTTGGAATTTGGGCAGCAGGTTAGTCAACATGAACTAAAATACGCTTCTGGTTTTGGTGTCTTGCTTTGTTTGAACTGAAGGAAGATAATTTAGCCCTCTGATGTTCACTAATTTTTCTGGCATGAAAAGCATATAAGCAACTTGGCCCTTTAGTTGTTTCTAACCACTATCAAAAAACAACTACATCATCTTTCATTTTATGTCAAATTTTTATGCCAAGTATCTCCTATATGGCTTCTATCCCAAACTTTACCAGAGCAGCCTGAAGCTAAACGCAGCAGTCAAAACTGTGGAATTCTTAATGTGTTTCTCACCTTTGCCTACAAGTGTTTCAGCCTGAAGATGAGAAGGAACTTGAAGAGAAATTTTCTGACAAGCATCGCAAAACAATATTAAAACCTCAAAAGAAAGAAAAATCAGGAGTTACATTTGATTATAAATTTTCACATTACGGTTTTGTCTTACTGATAAAAATATTGTCAATTTCAGCAACAAAGAAATGTTCTAATCCTTCATTATTTTCATCTTTATTTTAAAAGGGAATAGCAAAGAAAATGGCTTGAGGGGCACCACAGTCATTTAGTATCGATGAGATAATTAAAGTGAACAGTAGTTCTTGGCACCTAAATCACATTAAAAATGTTAAGAAAATGTGTTACCAACCATTGATTTTATATAGAAGTTATCATCTTTAAGGTCATTTATAAGTATCATTCTGATTTTTTAGCATAAAGCAAGTCCTTAACCCTGGAATAATAAAAACATACACAAACCATCATTTTCACAGACCCCCAAAATTTGAGGTTATAGTTGATTAAGTCTAGAAAATATTTGAAAATTATTTGACCTCTTAAAGAACAATACCCAAAATATTCACTGATATGAAATCATTCCTTGGATTGGCTTGGCACAAACATCAGCATCTAAATAATCTCACTCATCAACTAATCTCAAAATATAGAGTGTAGCCTTCAACGGGGTAAATGATTCTAATTAAATATAAGACACAACTATTGTCTTAAAAAGCTATCAGTTCAAGGAAATGTGAGTACAGAAATGTGAGTATTGTATGTTGTCTGCAATGTTAAGACAGCTACAATGTCACAAGGTAATGGGAATTTTTCAGTTCCATTAGGGTCTTATGGGACCACTGTTATATATGTGCAATTAAAAAATATTTGTCTTCAGTTTTAATTTAAATAACCACTTTTTAGAACATGAGATGTTTTAATTTATTTGACTTTTTAATATTTTTATTCCTAATGCCAAGGAATGAACTAAATTATATTTAAAGACCTTTCTGAGAATAAAGAATTCTATTACTAATCATCTAAATATATAATGTGGAAAGAGCATTTTGTAATTAGAAATATGTATACATATACAAATAGACACATACACACACACACACACACACACACACACACACACACATATATATATATATATATATGTGTGTATATATATATATATATATATATATATATATATACACATTATTTTCACAGGATATATCCATATTCCCATTCCTACACCCATCATTTCTCCTTCCTGCCCAAGACCCCCAATTGTTGGTTCTGCCTTTGCCAGCAGAGCTAGTGGAAGGCTCCAGAGCTACCATTCCAAGTCCTCAGGCTAAGTTAGCTGCTTAGTGATGCAGAGGAAGGTTGGGGTTAGACACCCTTTGGTCATCACGAGGGTAAGGGATGAATGGGCAAGGGATGAACCAACGGAGGCTGGACAGAACAGAGACTAAAAGCAGAAGAAATCTGGGCGAACCCTTGGAAAGCTTTCACCACATTTTACCCAACTAGTACTAACTCAAGCAGGTCTCCGAGTTTTATTACCCTCCAGGCAGTTACAGAACGAATACAAATCATCAATCCCACATCATGTATTATTTATACGGAGAAAATATTTGTCCCCATACAATAAAATATTTACATTCTGAAAATATAATTTGAAGTTAAAATATTTTGCCAAAATGAAAAGAGGAGGAAATTCAGTGCTCAGAAATGCCAGATATGTGGGACAGCTCATCTCTACCCCTCCCCACCAAAACCAAAAGTAGCACCCGAGTACAGTTATAACGTTATTCAAAACCTAAGTGGGCCCTGGCCAGCGTGGCTCAGTTGTTTGGGCATCGTCCCATGCACCAAAAGGTTGCTGGTTTGATTTCTGGTCAGGGCACATGCCTAGGTTGCAGGCTTGATATCCCCAGTAGGGGGCGTGCAGGTGGCGGTAGGTTGATATTTCTCTCTCATTGTTTCTCTCTCATTGATGTTTCTCTCCCTCCCTTCCTCTCTCACTAAAATCAATAAAAACATTAAAAAAAAACACACACACACAAAGAGGAGGTCAAGTTAATGTTATTTTTTCAATAACTATTACACTATTCTTATTTTTCTCAAGTAAACCCTTTACTTTAAGAGCTCCACCCTTCTCTTAGCTCTTCCCAAGTTAAGAAAGTCTTGAATAATTCGCATCTTTACCCAGAATCCTTTTCATCTTCTCCCAGCTTAACTGAACTAAGCATGTTAAATAACTGCAGCTTATTTAATGACTAGTAGCAAAAGCAAACCTCAGAACCTTCTGGGCCAAATGCCTGAGGAATGAATTCATCCCACTATCCTCCTTAGGAAAACACCACAGCAAGACTGAACAGAGGGTTCCCTTCAGAAACTAGCAGTGTGGCGTGGGCACTTGGAGAGTCAGCAAACACCTGCCATCCCGGGTCCCCAGTCTCCCCACTTTTCCTGGGATTTTTCTCAGATCTGTTTTCTTTTTCCCAGCTCCTCTTCTCTGCCTCCTCCCTGTCCCCTTCTCTCTTGCAAGCCCAGCCGGGAGGGGGAAGCTGGCGCGTGGTAACCTGCCTGAATCCCTTAATCCCTTGGTTGTTACTCACCAGGAGAGAGAACAGGAGCTGCCTGCAGAGGAGGCTCCCCGGGGCAGCGGAGGCCACAGCCATCAGGAGCGGTCCCAGTGGCCGGGATGGTGGCTGGTGACAGGGCAGCTGGGGGTGCAGGCGCCGAGCAGGTTCCCAGAGGCTGGCACTGAGCAGGGAACTGCTACCCTGGCCCAGACCAGCTCAGTTTGGAGGAGAGTCAGGAGTCGTGCTGAGTGGCAAGAGGAGGAGCAGCGGAGACCTGCTTCCCTCCTATTCCTGGTCAGCCTTTCTCCATCCAATTCAATTCCCTCTGAATGTAAGAGGTTTGCCTGCAAGTGGGGCGGGTGGGGTACAACACAGCCCCAAACCCAGTCACTAGCTCCTCCTCACTGCAGCTTTCAAAACTTCCCCCGCCACTTGACACATCAGCAGAAGCAGGGGGAACTCCCTGGCTCCCCGTCCCTCCTCCCTTCCCCCCAGGTTGATGCTCTGAAGTCCTCCCCAGTCATTACCCACTCCCACGGCCACCCCTCCTCCTTGGCCTTATTAACCTATCTTGCCCCTGGGTGCAATTGTGCACAACTCCATGCAAGGAAGCGACACCCACTCAGCTGCATTGGCAAATCAGGGGACACAGGCCCTGTAATCGCATCAGCAGCAGCTATCTCCCCATCTGAGCATCTGGGTGGAGGCTGGCTCACTCAGCGCTGCAGCTCTGAGCGCGGGCACTCCTCAGTAGCTTACCATGCAGCCTGTCTACTCCCTTTGCTGTCTGCCCTTGGTGGCTTGGTCCTCTGGATGCCCCACGGAATTTACCAGAATATATATAGTCCTCAGAAAAGTGAGAGAGTAAAGAAATGGCCGAGATATGATCTTCTTGTTGCATTCTTTTTAATATGCACGAAGCAATATTTTTTTCTTGAGTATTTTTATTCAAAAGCAACAACTGTCTGAGACCCAGTCTTCAAAATCACTCCATTCATCCTAATTACTTGTACGTTACATGCAGGACATCCTAGCCTAAAAGTATGAAATGTCATCAAGTTTATTCTTTTAAACACTCATGACCCTTGCAACGAGGACTTTAGCACCAGATCTCCTGCCACAACTTAGTGAGCTCAATATCAATGGCACACGACACCCGTGATGGCATTTGGAGAAGGAGGAGGAATATTTTCAAGTGGTAATTGCTTAATTTGGGGGAGAGAGAGGGAAGGAAAAGTAACCATGATGGGCATTTCAGTGAGTCCTCCCGAGCAGTCCAGTGAGGACTCCTTTAAAAGGGTGAAGCCATGAGAAAGCAAGCATCCTCGGCCCATGACCCCCCAGACGATGGGGAAGTGCACATCTGAACCCCGTCTCACTGCCACCGAGCGCAGTCACTTTGAAAAGGAGCAGAAGTATTGACCGGGTTCAGGAGGAATCTGGCTGGCTGGACAATCAGCTGGTGTGAGACTAATAAGAGGTCTTCAGAAACACTTGAAATCTACTCCTATTCCTAACAGCCGATGGTTCTAGAATACGCCCATCTGGGCTCTTGCGTAAGAGTCATCCTACAGCGAAGTAAAACGGCTGGTAAACTACTTACTTTCTAAGTTTTTATACCAAAAATTACTCTTCCTGCTCTTGCTACTCACATTTCTTTCCATCTCGTGCTTAACTGAGGAGTGAAGGGCCAGCCCAGTCCCCAGGCGCAGAGGAAAGAAGGACGGGACGTTTTCTTTGGCTGGTTTGACACGAAGAGCAATTCATCTTGTATGAGAGGTGAGAATAATCACGTTACTGCTTCTCTGCAGTTACGGGCCAGAGAGATTTGGGAAATAAAAACTCTGGAACAAGAACTAAAAGGTATCTTTGTAGTATTTTATTGCAAAAGGTATAGCCACCGGTAAGTATGTTTTATGTCTGCATTGAAATTTGATTTCTTAATAAGGAAATAAAACACTTTGAGTATTTTTATGTCTAATATTTTGGGAGAAAAGAATGGAAATACAGAAATAGGAATAATTGCTGAAGTGGGTACGTGTAGACCCAAGTGTAACGCTGTGTGTGCACGTTTAAGCATTTAATTATCTAAGTGTGTATCTAAGTGTATATGTCTGTAGCTTAAAGATTCAAGTTCTCCAGTCCTGGAAAGTGGGAATACATGTTCTCTAATGCAGTCATTGTTACATCTTCCTATATTATGGAAATGGCAAAGGCTGCATTACAACAATCAGACTGGAGATGCTGAAAAATGAGCATGCATTGCCTTTTGGAGAGATGCGCGGATTGCTAAATTCAAGTGAGTCCAGAATAGTCTCCACGGTTCTGCAAAATTGATTACTTTGACCCTACTTCTTTTAGACTGCCCTTACATTTCTTCTCCCATCATCTACCTCAAAAGTAATTTAAAAAACTTGTACATACTTTCAACGATAAAGATGAAAAGAAAAGAATCTTGACAACAACAACAACAATAAAAACTTGTACAAAAGCTAATTCCAAGTCATTGGTTTGGTCACATCAAAAATATTCCTCCCAGATTTTCTACTTATATACAAAGATGTCCTTATCTAAGTACTTTATAAGAAATACCGTAACAAAATTGATTGCCTTAAAATCATGTTAAATAAAAACAAGATTGATCTCTTCCAATTTCCTGCCATCAGACTCCCAGAGAGAGCACTACGTTATTTTTATGTGTCTGCTTGCTGTATTTGTTTGTTCTAATCCATGTCTAACAACATAACTGAATAACTGATCGTGTAGTGCAGTGGCTAAGAGCTTAGGTTCTGCAGCTAGACAGCAGTTTCTTGACCCCTCATGCCTCAGTCTCTTCATCTGTAAAGGAGGAGAAATAATAGCTGTTAATTCCTAGCTTATTATGAAGATAAATATGCTACATAGAAAGCACTTTGGACAGTGTCTGGCTCATAACAAGGACTAATTTTTATAGCATATACTAGTAATTGCCTAGGTGCTCAATAAAAAGTTAAAGAGACTGGACTTAAAATGAAACAAATAAAATTATTGCAAACCCAAGGTCTCTTAGGTAATAGCTATCCAAAGATATGCAAGTACACTTATTCATTGAACAAATATTCAAGGTCTGGCTAGGCAATGAGTACCATATACAGAATCAAGAAGACAGAAATTGTATTATTATTTTAAAAGGCACACGTTGTAAAGAAGAACACAAATGTAGTTCTCTTTGCAGTTCAAAGTGTGGGGTGAAAAGAGGCACTGTAGAAAATATTAAGTATCTCAGCAATTGAGAAATTAATAGACAATGATCGCATTCATAGTGCTGAGCCTCCTGTAGAAGAGAATTTATTTTAAATATGTAAATGTTGCATGATCTGTTTCCCACCACCGATTTATGGTTGTACAGAGAAAGATTTAAATCTAAAAACCCGTGTGACCTTTGCAGTTCTTTAGTTTTTATCTTAAGGCGTGTCAAGAAAATACACTGTCCTATGAAGTTCAAAGTTATGTGTCTTATGGAAATACTGTGACAAAGTTTATGTTTATGCACAACCAACTTGCAGAAAGTGCTGGGTATAAGTAAATTCCAGGCCTCAAAAATAGCTGCTTACTGATAGAATTATTACCTCTGACCAGGGAACCAATCTGTTCTAGAAGATGCGGGACTTAGGAATGCTGTACACATTAAGGAAGCCACAACAGGGCTCTTTGTGTTAAAGAGACACGACAGGGGGACACAGGATGCGTGATCTCCCTATGGGAGAGTAGATGTGTTTGAACGAAGAAATAAGAAGGCTTGGCGACAGCGGGCCTCTTGGTGCCATGAGATCCATGTTCTGCAGTGGAAAGCCCCTTTCATTCCACGGGACTCACAGACTCCCATCTGGGTAAAAGGTTATTAAAAATTAGAAGTAACACGTGGGTACTAATAATTACCGGCAATGATTTCTTAAGGCTGTTTGCATAGCATACTGATAAATTTTACATGAAATGACCACTTCCTATGAGCTCTTATCAGCACTGCTGGCAGACCTGTGAAAAAGAAATGCCAGCACACATCTCCGTATGATTTAGAGCTCTCTCTATTCAGCACGCACACCTAATTCCAGCTGGCTTAAGAGAAACACAGTAAAATGGTTGAGGGGAAGGGATTTCTTTAGATCGTGTAATTGAGAAGTCCAGGGATATTCTAAATTCAGGCATAGCTCGAGCCAAGTGATCAAATGACGTCACCAAGGCATTGTCTTTCTCCATTTTCTAGTTTTGTCTTTCTTTGTGCTGGCTTTGTTACTGTTCAGTTTTCTCAGTGAGGTGGCAAAGATGCCACCCGGAGCTCTAAGGTCACATCCTGTTGGCTTAGTATTCCCTAGTAGAAGAAGCAGGGTTTGTTTCCAATAGTTGGAGCAACACACAATCTCACTGGCCATCTCTTGCCATTATTAGCCTAAAGTCAAGGGGTGAGCCAGACACATGGGCAAACAGTGGTGAAAGAGGTCGTTGCCCAAAGACAGCTATGGTCTCCTAACAGAAAAAGGAGGAATACTGGCTAGACAGGCAAATCAAGGTATGTCCACAAACCAACATTTTCAAATTTCCATTTAAAACAATACCAGTCTACTATCCATCAATCATTTATTAACACCTTCTGTACTCTAAGCATTACTGGTGACCGAAAGCAGAAGAAGACATAATCCCTGGCCTCATGGAGCTTGCAATCTACTATATGTTTGAACATGAGTGAAAGTATTTCATATGATGTGGTCGAGATTAAAATCCTGGTGCAGTGAATATAATGAGTGACTTATTCACTTCCCGGTATTTCCTCCAATTTTTATTTTCTTTGGTGGCCTTCAAAGTTAAATGTATGAAGCATTGTTGTTGTTTTTAATGATAGATAAAATCCTACTGTCACTTACTAACTTTATATACTAAAAATCATATTATTAAATGTTAATTTAAAATATAAGTATAGATATTCAGTACCTAAACTTTGTTAAGATTAAAAAAAATAGGAGGGAAACTTTGCTCATGACCTAAGGGATGTTAATCTTCCCTGAGAAACTATTGGTATTTTCTGAAGTAACAACCATGAAATTCTCCCAGAGTTTCACCAATTTGTTTGTTGGCTAAATAGAAATATGTTTTGACATTTCTATATAGCAAATGTGATACATACTCAAAGGAGCCATTTCTAACGTATCTGCTATTGAACTAAAAATGAAAGCCATTCCCTAAGTTCCTGTAGCTTGTTTCCGACAGAACAGAAGTAAATGTCTGCTCTCAGGTTCTGCACAGAGTTTCGTGAAGCGCCCTAAGAATCTGTTCCTACCTCAGGTGACTCACAAACAGCCTCTCATTTCTGTGGTCTTGCTGCCACTCTTCAGGCCCAAGGGTGAAGATGAGGATGGGACTGCTGGTCTTGACAATGGCTGCTATGATCGTGACTAAGCCTCATGCACTGGAAGATGAGAAAGATGATAATGAGAAGCAGAAACTGCTCTGCATGATCAAACAACACACTCCCACCTGTGTGGACAGAGAAGCACTTTGTAAATCGGGTGTCTTATGGTAGAAGTTTCCCCATGTGAACTTGAACTAGAATGTTCCTGAGAATGTTTGCCTGCGCTCTGTGTTTCTCCTAAGACAGATCAGAGGTCCCCAATCAAAAAGCTCAGCTTTACCTCACCTTAGCTTCGACAGTTACGCTGACTCTTGATATTTTACCACAGTTCTGAAAAGGAAGCACATTATTGCATGTTTTGCCAAGGGCCTGATAGTGTTTTCTTAAACCAAAAAATCGGAATTCTGTGGAGTGCACTGTTCACCACTATGCCCTGTGGCCTGTTCTGGCGGGGCAGGAGGATGGATATTGAGCTTCATGAAGAGGAAGGACATGGGGATTCACACCATGAACAACTGAAGGCAGGACACGGGCCAGGCTAGGAAGGAGAATCAATGAGTAACTTCTGGTGACTTCTTTCCTTTCTTCTTCTGCTTGGACTTGAGAGGAATATTTAAACGTTGAATTGTTTTAACTTTTCCTGAAGGTGTGACATTTCACATATATTATATATTTATAATTTTTAAGTATATGTTTTAATTTATATATCACATATTACATATGGGGAAAGAGAGAAAGGAAAAAAACAGCAACCCAAGCCTAGGAAGAGAATCACAGGAGGAACAGGATGCAGACAAAAAGCAGGCTGCAATTCCCAATGGCTTATGGGTAGTCTGCAAATACCTTGTTTATCTAATATGCCAGAAAATGGATACTAAAAAATGAATACAAGCTTGAGGGTATTGTTTAGTTGTACTGTTTTTAAAATGAAATATGAAGTATTCTATAATTCTAGTCTTTGTTAACTAAAATACTTGCAAACACCTCAATGTATCAGAACAAAACCACAATATTCGTGATTTTCAAATTCTACAGCACAAAATTAGACAATAGTGATAGCAAAAAGTTACTAGAAAACACCCAAGTTTATAAATATTAAAATACTATACTTGACAAAAATATTAAAGATGAATAAGTGATAAGAAGACTAGAAGAAAGAAAAAGAGAGAAGACATGAGCAAAGATAGAAGAGGATCGAAGAAGAATGATGGATTCAGCTACTTCTATTGAATGCTTATTATGTCCCATGCACATGACCAGTATCTATTCAAACAAAAGTGAAAAGCTATCTGACCACAATAAGCTTTCTCTGATGAGAGCACAAAGGAGTGGTAATTAACCAACTCAGAGCAGAAGAGGCAGGGAGATCTTTCTAGAAACATGACATTTGTAATGAGTCTTGAGGAAGGTAGAGGAGTTTATCAGTAAAGGAAGAAAGACAGGAAGGTTTCTGATGTTGATAGCGGAATAAACAACGGCACAAAGGAGAGAGGGTAAAAGAGTTACAGCCTGATCAGAGCAGCTCCATGTGGCTGAGACCAAAGGAAGCACAATCAAGCATGTTTATTTTATAAAGAAAACTAGAGGCTTGGTGCATGAAAATCCGCGCATTCAAGGGGGTCCCTCAGCCCAGCCTGTACCCTCTCACAATCCGGGACCTCGTGGGTAGGGTCCCTAGGCCTGGCCTGAGATCAGGGCCTATTGGGGTTTTTCTTCCCCGGCTGCAGGCAGCTGGCCCCACCCCCGCTGCTGCCACTGTTTGCCATCTGTGCAGTACTGCCTCCCCCTCCCCTGCCACCAGTGGCCTCCCTCTGCAGGTGACAGGTGTGGGGTGCGATGGCTTGGCTGGCCTGGGCCTCCCTCTGCGGGGCGATCACTGGCCGGCTGCACACCTGCCACAGAGTTACCACTGGTGGCCTGGGCCTCTCTCTTTCTTTGCTGGGTGGTGGGGCCAGCCATGTGAGGGGCCCTCTGCCTACCTGATCACCCCTAACCACCCTCCCTGCCTTCCTGATCACACCTAATCACTTGCTTGGGGGTGGGACCAGCCCGGCGAGGGGCCGTCTGCCTACCTGATTGCCCCTAACTGCTGGCCTGCCTACCTGATTGCCCGTAACCACTTGCCTGCCTACCTGATCACCCCTAACCACTTGCCTGTCTGCCTGATCTCCCCTAACCACTTGCTTGGGGGCGGGGCCAGCCCAACGAGGGCCATGGTAGTTCTGGTCTCTGGTCGTTCCGGTCATTACGCTTATGGTGGCTGGCCTTTTATTATATATGATTACCATAAATCCCCTTGGAATAATGCCATTGTGTTGTGCACCTGACATGCAGCCCGACCGAACTGGAGAAGTCTGAATGAACGTAAAATTGCTTTCACCAAAGAGGACTCGATATTTTGTTCAATTGATTTGAAGGTCCCTTGAACAATGGAGCTCCTAAGGTTCTTCATTACTCAGGCTTTCCTTTTTTCCTTCAAATTTTAAAATGCAGAATGAGTATCTTCTTAAAAGTATTAAAATGTTATATATTACAGTTTACAGCACGCGTTCATGTACATTATCACATTTAATGCTCCATTTCCAAATGAGAAAACTCTGGGAGAACAATTATATGTGCAGGATTCCTCCATTAATCTTAGTTAGAGCCAGATTTAGGTCTTTCTAGAAGTCCATAGGTCTGGTTTACTGATTTGAATAGTAAATTAGTAAAAATACAATAAATAAATCAAAGCTGTAAAATAGTTTCTCATAATTATAATTTCTAGAATTAGATGTTAGGTGCTTATGATTGTAATATATTATTCAGATTTCTGCAAACCGCATAGTGAATTTCAGTTAAAAGAAATGGCAAGCCTGGCCAGTGTTGCTCAGTGGTTGAGTGTCGACCTAAGAACCAGGAGGTCATAGTTTGATTCCCGGTCAGGGCCCATGCCTGTGTTTTAGGCTCAACTCCCAGTGTGGGGCCTATGCAGGAGGCAGCCAATCAATGATTCTCTCTCATCATTGATGTTTCTATCTCTCTCTCCCTCTCCCTTCCTCTCTGAAATCAACAAAAAATATATTTTAAATAAAGAAAGGGAAAAAATTAGGGAAATCTCATGTTATTTGTTGTATTATACAAAAGGTAGACAAAACAGATAAGGGAAAGAAATATTTTCTTAGACATCTATATTTCTATCTTTATTAATAAAGTATATAAGAACTTTTAACTTTCAAATATGATGTTTAAATTGTTACGGGATGGAGACAGGGAAGATAGTAACCCATAAATATTTTTCAACTAAACTACTTTAAAAATATACTTTACGTTTGTGTTAACTGTGGTTTTCTTTATGTAATTGAATTAAGAGTTATTAACATTGAACAAAAGAAACTACACCCTTTAAACACACTCCCTTTATGAAATCGCCTCAATTAGCCACTGGGCTCAAATTATCATTGCATTATAGGGCTTTTGCAATCAAGTATCTACAGACAATTCTCCTGCGATGGGATAATTGAGGGAAAGTGAGTGTAGAAAATGCTGGAACTTCCAGATTCCATTCTCTGAGTCTGGGTTCAATTGAAAAAAGCCCAGTATTTTGCCAGGGCCTCTGATAGTGACAATCACACTTGTTCAAAATCAGAATTGTTTTTAATTTTTATTTTTTTCTGGAGAGTTGGTCATTAAACAACCAAATATAACATATCAATGTTTTGTTTTTAGACCTGGACAGTCTTATTCTATTTTCAATTGTGAGTAAAAAAAAAAAAAAAAAAAAAAAGAACGGGAAAGTATATCAGTACATTTTACTTCCTAGTAGAAAATTAAAACAAAATAAACAGTGAGACTAAGTAAAAATAAATAAATAAATAAATATAGCTACAGAGGGTTTGAAGATCCAGTGAAAAATATCCTCAGGCAAAAAAAGAAGTATAATGAAGAAGGGAAATAAAGAAAGAAAACCTAATTTGTTATTTTATCAAATGTCTGATTTTGTTATTGATGATAATGCCATTTACTTACTTGTATTGGTTTTGTTTGTTTGCTAAATGTGGAAATACTACTGTCTCTGGAGCTACAACTTCATACTTCCTGAATGTAAGTTACAGAAAGATCTTTCCAGGTGACAGGTGTATTTCTAGAACCTTATGTCAACTTGAGAAGTACAAACGTGCATAACAGATGGTGTAGTCGGAATACTGCATATAATATTTCAATTATGAAAATATAGGAGTTTTTTCATCCCCACCCCACCCACCTGGACGTGGTGGTTGTAACCTGACCCCTGGTTGAAAGATACTGTCTAAGAAGCAGTTCTGTAGTCTCATGGGGCAGAGCCCCTTGACTAGGCTGGTCAGCAGAATGGCACTTCCTTCCCACCCCAATTAGTGCTGTTGTATCCCAAATGAAGAAGAGGACGAGGTGTGCCAGCAGGGAAGACCTGGAGGAAATTTAAGGAAATGTGCTGGAACATATGCATTCTAGGCCCAAGGCGTCAGACTCTCAGAATGTCAATTAACGATATCAAATTTGTCTAGAACATGGTGATTCAGAATTGGCGAGGAAAGTAGTATCTGATTGTAAAGAAATCAATGATCCCCAAAGAAAAATATCATTTTAAAGTGGTTTTGCATGTGTGTGTTTAGAATGATTTATACAAATATTTTACCACTATGTATATGTTTGTATTAAATAATATTGCAAATTGGTTCTTGAATACTCTAAATGGGTTGGTGGATAGCTAAGTCAAATACACATACACCAACACACACATGGAAAAAATGTAAAAAGTAAAAAAAAAAATTTTTTTCAATGAGAGGCAGCAGTAAAGTTAGTTTGAGGAAATTTTGTCGTAAAGCAAAAAGCAGACCAGTCTAGCTTGTTTTGCATTTTTAATGGATGTCCTCAGTGTTTCTCAAACTTGGCTAATTATCAGAAGCACCTAGGGTGCCTGTAAAAGTGCTAGGCTCCCTTAGTCCACTCAGAATTATGGAATTAGATTCTGGAGGGTGTGGCCTATGAATCTACATTAGCAAGTGCCCCAGGTGATTTTGATGAGTAGCCAAGGATGAGAAACACGGCCTTAGATCAGGGTTCTCAACTTTGGCAACACACTTCCATCAGTGTAAAGTTAAAAAAAACCAACTCATATCTAAGCCTCACCCCAACCAATTAAATCAGAATCTCTGGGACTGGAACGCACATTCATTAAACACACAGACACGCATACACACACACACACACACACATACACACACACGCACATGCACACCCCTTCCACGTGATTGCATGAGCTGCCAAGAGAGAAGCACTGACCGCAGGCCCACTTAAACAGTAAGCTGACAGAGTATTGCTCTCGGACAGGAACCCAGGAAGTCACGTGAACACCTTTGTTACTTATGCATTAAAATAGAGAATTGATATAGTTATCAGGTACTACTTACAAATCTGGCATATTTAACTGTAAAGATTTCCTTTGAACAGACAGGAGAAATATACTTTGCCACATACTTTGTGGTATATTTTAATTTACAGGCTCTATGAGCAAGGTGGAACATTTTAAATAGGCTTCGTTTTTTAGAGCAGTTTTAGGTTCACAGCGATGTTGAGAGGGAAGTAGAGATTTTTCTTATACCCTCTACCCCCACACATCAGATTCCCCACTATCACTATCCCACATGTTATAACTGATAACATATTGACACAGCATTCTCTTCCAAAGCCACAGTATACTAAGAGTTTACTCCTGGTGGTGTACACTGTGTATTTGGACAAATGTATGGAATGAGTCCCTCATTAGGGTCTCATACAGAGCAGTTACCCTGCCCTAAGCATGCTCTGTGCTCTGCCTAAACATCCTGTTCTTCCTTCTCACCTCTCACTCTCTCAGCTTTGCCTCCAGAATGTCGTATAGTTGGAATTCGCTCTCTAGGGCTACTGTCACAAAATACCACAAAGTGGGTATTGCCGCACAGTTTACAAGCTGTCAGCAGGCTGATGCCTTCGAGGGAGGATCTGCTCCAGACCTCTCTCCTTGCTTTGCCTTTTCCCTCTGCCTCTTCACACTGTCTTCCCTCTGCATGTCTGTCTCTGTGCCTAAATGTCCCCTTTTTATTTGAATACCAGTCACACAGGGTTAGGTCCCATTCTAATGACCTCATCTTAACTAATGACATCTACAATGTCCCCGTTTCTAAATAAGGCCAATTCTGAAGTACTGGAGGTTAGGACTTCACCATCTGAATTTCCGAAGAAGACAATTCAACCCAAGCTATGTTGAGGTTGTGTATTTAACTCTTTCAATCCAGTGAAAAAAAGACAACTCCAGTGCTTTCATGCCCTGCTACATGTAAGTCCCATTTATGTGCAGGGCTCTGCTTAGACATCACCCTGGTAGGCAACCTTTCCTGTTCTGTTCCTGAACCCAAATCAGTGTTCGGTGCCCATCTCGGGCAGAGCCTCCTCACTCTGCTTAGCCACCTCAGCTGACGTGCAGGTTTCCTTCCTGGCAGATAAACTGTGTGTTCAGAGACTGTATTACCTCTGGCTGGACTCCTCCCTCCCACGTAGAGGAAACAAATAAATAGTTGTTGAATGGGGAAAAAAAACAAATAGTATTAAGTGTTGAGAAATTAATTTGTCCAAAGGAGCCACCCACGTCAGTAGTCATTTCTCCTCCTGATTAGGTCGTTGCCTGTCCCTCTGTCTAGAAGGCCTACCCACCAGCCAGCACATGGCGCACCCATTCTCATCTGCATGAATCAGCTTCAATCATCTTCTCAGAGTTCCTCCTGGGCATCCAGCTCCCAGTAGATCCCAGGTTCCCATTATTTTCTCTTATTTGTTTCATTCTTAGCAGTTATTACAACCTAATATTGTATTTTACTTAGTTCATTTCTTTTTTAATATCTTTGTCTGTATTTCCCATTAGAATACGTCCGTGAGTTAGAACAACTTGAAAAATGAAATAATTACATATTATTGGACAACAGCCCCAAATTAAAATAAACATTACAAGCCCATGCTGATATAAATAGACCACTAAACAAATGGGAGTAGATAGACAATTTTTCTTTACAGATGGACTCCGATTAATAAATGTGCACAGAAAGAAGGAAATAGAAAATCACCTTAGAATACCACAACAGTAACTGCCACGGGTAAGACCCACCCACCCCTGCTTGTGAAAATTTGTGGATTTAAGCATAAATAGCATATTTGCATAGCCTCAAAGTATCTCTACAAAAATATTAATTATAAAAGAAAAAATTGTGACTTTACAATAGAATCCTGTCACATTAATTACACAATAAAGCTTAATATCATCAATATCAACTCCATGTACTTTTTTATACAATGAACTGAGAAGGCCATATCACCTCTGTGGTATCCTTTAAAAAATGCAGAACCTCAATCTAATCATGAGAAAATATCATACGATCCTAAATTGAGGGATATTCTACTAAATAATTGATCAGTATTCCTCAAGAGAGGAGGGTGGTTTTGAGATATTCCATGTCAGGATTTCAATTTTCACTCAAAAGTAAGAGCATCATTATAAGACAAAAATGAGATCAGGACAGAAGTCAGCCAGGGACCTCAGATAGATATAAGCCCCCTAATCCTCTTTTTTGATTTTTGGTAATTATATATAACTCTGCTCCCGCAGTCCAGCTGAGATGAGTAGACTATAGATTTAGGTTTAAAGTTTCTTGGTCAGGACCAGAAGAAACCCGAGTGTCAAAAGGTAAGAAAGCAGATGAAGTGATGAACTATGGTACCTAAGCTGGACAAATATCATTATTATAATCACCATCACATCATAATAACTATTATTTAGTGTCTGGTATCTATGTCGCAGACACTGTTTAATGTTTCACATGCATTATCTCGAATCATGCTCATAACAACTCAAAATGTTGGTGCCATTATTATCATCCCATTTTATAGACAAGAATACTGAGGCCCAGAGAGTTCAAGTAACTTCCCCAAGGTCTGGGAGCTAGTAAGTGATGGGGACAGAATTGGAACCTACTTGAAATCAGCAGGGCACTGTGAATGGGACAACGTGTAGGAATCGGAGCTTAGGAGTTGGAAAGCAGGTAAAATGAAAGTAACAAAGTGAGAGGATTGGATTACAGGAGATTGGTTGTGGTCAGAGAAGAGAACGTTTGCGTTTATTAATTTACCTCTCCAGTAGTTCTGCGTGACAAGTTTCAAGGTTCATTGTGGAAGCAGTGAGTCTGGGGTGGAGCACAGTCTTGAACAATGGAGGGTGCAGGGAGCTGGGTAGGTTCTAAGGCAGTTCAGGAGCCATCTCCTAAGGCTCCCTGCGCACCAGCCACCTGTGCTGGTGACAGACTCAGTGATGTACCTGTGGACAGCTTTTCTCTTCCCACGTTTCTCTCCACTGACCTTCACTCCTGTTCCCTGAGATTGCTGCCTAAACAAGCAGCCCGAACCCAGGCTCTATCTCACCTCAGGCTCAGCTCCTGGGAGAATCTAAGCAAAGACAACAGGAAGTAGCCCTAGAAGACACACTCTCAAGAGGAATGCTCCTGGCTGGAAGTGAGCATCCTCTTTCAACATCCTCCTTGCCTCTCCTTGTTCTCTAATTAGACTTAGGTTTTGTGTTTAGTTCTGCAGAAAACTAAGAGAACCAAAATATATCCAATAGGATATGTGTGTGTGTGTGTGTGTGTGTGTGTGTGTGTGTGTGTGTGTGTGTGTGTGAAGAGAGAGCGAGAAAGATTCATTCTAAGGACTTGGCTCATGTGAAATTCAGGTAAGAGTTGATGTCTTGAGTCTAAATTCCACAGAGCAACAATCTAGAAACTCAGGCAGGGTTTGCATCGTCAGGAGAATTCCTTGTACTTCAGGGAAATTCTGACTTTGTTCTTAAGGCCTTCAGTGGACTGGATGAGGCCCACACACATTTTAGAGAGTAATCTGTTTTACTTAGTCTACTGACTAATCACATCTAAAAAACACCTTCATAACAACATCTAAACTAGTGTTAGACCAGGCTGTCTGGTCAAACTCCTCAAAGAAGTCAGATTAGAAGACTGGGAATACTTGAGATGAAGGGTGGTGGTGACGGTGATAGGACTGGTAAACATAAACAATAATATATAGTCTGATCCGCTAATATTAGTTCCATCTTATGAGCAGTGCTAGTCCATTTGTAATAAATGCTCAGCATTGCAGCTTTCCTGCCCTGTTCCTTGTTGCCCACAAGTTACCTCCGTTGGGGAGTGAGTGTTTGTATAAACTGGGAGAGTTGAAGAGGACATAGATTTCTGTGGGGTTGTGCTGTGGTCAATAAATGTGTTTTCTGATCTAAGAAACACCTTGCGGATTCCCCTGGCTTCTGCGGCAGAACAGTATTTTCCAAACACAGGAGTTTCCAAAGCCTGTCACTATTTGCATCGCTAGCTGATGTCTTTAAAATCTTTCATTTTTAATTTAGGCATAAACTACGACTCTTAGTTTATTATTATATATTAATCAGTAAAATTTTGCAATTTTCTTCCTATAGATTATGCATATAGGTTATTCCGGTCAATCCTAAGGGTACATAATTTATTGTAGTGGTTGTTGTTGTTGCTAATAAATCCTCTTTCCAAAAAATCTACTTCATCTGTCCACTGGGGCTGCGCCCCAAGGAAGGGCCGCTGGAAGGGTGAGCAGGGTGGGGGAGGGGAGCGGGGGGGGGGGGGGGGGAGGGGGGGTGAAGCTCAGCCCAGTCCTCTCGCCTCAGCTGGGGGCCCGGGCATGCGCTGTGTCGGCCAGAAGAAGAGCTTCTTCCTCTGTTTCACGCGAAGGTTCCTTCTGGACCCCATGTCGTGTGTTTGTGTGTTTTCAGGAGGGGAGGTTAATCAGGTAATATCTGTATTTTAAAATATGAAAATTTTTACATATTTCTTTTCCTTTTAATCCACTTTCACAAACAATATGTTTAATTTTTAAACTATTCTTTCCCACGGAAACCTAGTGCACTTGCTGAGAACAAAGGGCCAGTGGGACAGAAGCACTAGTGGGTGCTGCTTAGTTTCTGGGCATCAAAGTCAACAGTCAACAATACTTTAAGGATTAAACTTAAAACCTTATAAAGAAGGCAAAGGCATTTATAAGAATGACCAAACCTACATTTCCTAATCAGAACTCTAGTCAGCTTACTATAAATATTTCTATAAAATGAACGATGAAGCTGTGTTTCACAAATGTTCCTATGAACAACCGTCTATTAGGTGTCTACTAATCTCATGCATGGTGATGTGAGATTGAAATGAGAATGTATGTGCAAACAGCAATTTTCGTGTACTCTTCTGATCTTTTCCAATTTTGCATCTCTTTGTTGTTGATATTGTTGATGTGGGTCTTATTAAACTTAGAATAGTGTTAGAATAGTGACATGAAGGTGTGTTGTTGTTTTTTTCATTTCTGAATTTGGGGCAGCCTTGTTTTCCTGTTAAAGATGTCTCACTCTTTCATGCTGTAAACGGAGCTGGCCTTCCAACACATCACGCCCCGGTGAGCTACAAAAATCCCAGCCAGCCAGGAGCGCTGTGTCTGGGATTCCCAGACTGCTGCTTGGCTGCTCACAATCATCAGGAGCTCTAAGCACCGGGCTCCTCTCCTGTTTATCCCACTCTCAGGTCACCCTACTGAACTTCTGACTGTGTGGTCTCAGACATCACCCGCCCGCTCTCATCCTTTCATCTCCAAAGTCAACCAAGGCATCCCCATGTGTGAAGACTATACTGTGCTCTCGACCTGACGGCCTTTTGTACATCCTGGTTCCACCAGTCACTGGCTGTGGGATCTTGGACAAATGAATTAGCCTGTCTATGCCTCGGTTTTCTTGTTTATAAAAAGCATCATAGTCCCTACCTAATCCGTTCCTGGGAGGCTTAATGCACACAAATTAGTACATAGCATGCAGTAGATGCTCAGTAGATGTACATAGTATTGGCTAAATGGGGAAGGGAGAAGGTGGTCCCGCCCACTCTCCCATCAGGGCAACTCTGCAGCTGCTTTTCTATCACCCCAGTTTTGCCATCGCCTGTCATTCGCTTTCCTGCAATTCACCAGGTGGAATTCCTTGACCACTCTTGCCCTCTCTGTCAGCGTCCAATCAGCCACATTCCCTTTATAGTCGCAGCCTTTATGCACAACGCCACCCACAGAAATACCTGTGCTTATCAGGCTTCACTGGAGCTTAGAGAGTGGTTGTTAGAAACTAAGAAATGAAAACAATAAAGCAAAGCAAAACAATGCTATAACATTACACATGCTTTTTCTTAAAATATAAACATCTTCCCAACCACGGGGGAGGAATTGCTTAGTGGTTTCTGCTTGAATTCCCTGCCTTTTCTCTCCCTGTCCTCCGCTCTCCCCTCTTCTCTCCTCTACAGTCATGCTCATTTCTAATGGAAAGTGGTTTATCCATTTATTTCTTATCTCCTTGGAGTCCTTGCTTCCAGGCCTTTATGTCACCAAGTTTATCAAAGTATTTCCCTAAACAATGACATTTCTCTTCTCAAATGAAGCCCTCAACCATCAGCCACCTGATCTCATTCCAGACCAGAGCAATCTGTCCTGAGATGGGGAAGGGATTGAGGAAAATATATGTTTAGCAAAACCCCCGGTTGTATTTCTTCACCCTAACATTTGGAAACTACTGATTTACAACCTTCTGCACATACATCTTTGCATAGGTACTGAAATGGCTGCAAAGTAATTCTCTTTTCCTAGATTCTAGTCCTGGGACCAGACACCAACACACATAGCAAGCTCGCTTACCTTAAAGCTCGATTTTTCCTTGGATATGGCACAGATTGGAAAACACAATCACCTTTTATTCCTGTGAAAGAAAGCTAAAATTATACCTCAAAAAATTGGTATAACCAACCTAACCCTAATAAATGTATAGGCAGAGAACTACAAAATCAAAAGTCTATTTGTCTGTTCCTGTAATATCTTCTGTTGGTATTTTAGGTGCTCTCAAGTATCTTTCTTCATTTAGGTAAGAAATGTTTATATAAATATCTCACTGTACATCCTCACAATCAAGTATTCTGTTTTGGAAGTAGGCTTTGAGGTTTAAGATATATTTTAAAATGCCAAACTATAAAAATATTCATAAGCATAAATATATGTTGTTAAATTCAGTAACATACAGGGTTGGCCAAAACTAGGTTTACAGTTGTGAGTACACAAAACAGAGAATTTAATCTTAAATTATTTACTATTGTATTACAACCGCCAACCCCTGAGTAATGACTCTTACCACTTATCACAACATCAGGACACTTCAGATCATCCAAAATATAATTGAGCCCAAAGAATATGTCTCAAATCTGTCAGTTGAGGAGAATTAAGAAAAAGAGATAAATGGAAATCATTTTTCCACATTGAATTTTATAATCTTACATGTTTAATTGCATAGTGATACATTTATTTAATAGAATATGGTTAGCATCAACTTCCGTGTTCTTTAGTTTAACATAAAATGACAGCATTCTTTTTAAAACTTGCACGTTTTAAGATAGCAGAGTAAAACTGGACAAGATTCTATTAATTTGGCGTTCTCCAAACTTGAATCATTTTGGAGAATGCTGACAAACTCAGTCTTCGGTCTGGTAGTTGGCTCCTCCAAGGCAATTCGAACAAGTTTCCACCTGAATTATTAGTGCTTATCCCAACTCAAAACCTGAGTCAGTCTATTTGTACGTGTAGAACAAGTTTTAGTTTCTCATTAAGTAACAATCACACAGAGCGTTTCTCACCAGGGACTGACTAAACATTTGCTGATCCGAATGAATGAAAGTCCTTGGGAGATACTACCAAGTGGGTCTTTGAAGTTCATCTCTTCCATGGCACTCACCCTGGGAGAGTATCTCAGGGTCTGTTTATTTTAATATCTTATACTGTCAAACCATCTTTCACTATGGATCTTAAAAGGATTCTACAAACATTAATTTCACCTTTTCCGGAGGTATGGAGGGATGGCAATTGCACAGGACTAAGCAAAGCGTTGGAGAACAGCTCCAACCTGTTCAACCCTTGAGAAACCGAGTGGATGGGAAGCCAAAGGCGAGCTATCTGACCAGTAGTTGGCACCACGCCATGCAAGACTGAACTTCAGCTCAATGATTGCCCTGGAGGAGATAACAAAGTCCCTCTGGTTTGGAATTTTTTTCAGGAACTCAGGTGAATTTAGATGAAAATATACCCGCTACAAAAACAAAACAACTTCCTGAGTAAATGCTGATATAAGCAGATGATATATTCTTTCTCACACTATACATAGAGACAAGGACCATGCGAGTCAGAAACAAAAGATGCAACTACTGCGATCAAGTCCTTGAGCTACAGTGCTCCTAGCTAAGACATCTGGTGTTTTAGGATTGACCTGAAGTCATGGTAACTAGAGGTCCAGGTTTGCCCAGACAGTCCCTGTTTATACCTTTTATTGGGGCATAATTATAACTTCAATCCCCAAAGTCTTCTGGACCGAGTGAGCTATACATAATCACTAAATTCATCTTCACTTAGGTGCATAGTTCTAGACTCACAGATCTTTTCTTTAAAAGAAAGGAAATTGAAAGCCACAGTGGGTGAAGGGAAAATGCTCAATCCTTAATGCTTATCCTCCCAAACATTAAGTTCCTCATAAGGAAAACAGATAATGATGTCTATTTCACAAAGTTGTTATGAGGATAAAATGCAGTCATATAAGTAAAGTCCTCCCAACACACCCCCCTGTGAAGGGCCTGGAATATAACAAGCTCTCAGAAGTTCAAGTCTCAGGGTCTGTTTATTTTAGTATCTTATACTGTCAAACCATCTTTCATTATCACAACAAGAAACAAGCATGTCTATGATGGATTCCATTGTTCCTAAGAAGTGGCAGAGTTCAAGCTATATTGACTGTTCAGTGGCACAGGACTCCTCATACAAGGTCCCTCCACGGTCCCTTCGTCTCCTTGTTTGGAGGAATGTAAAATGAGAGGACAGGCTCAGGTCCTCCTGAGAAGGTGTCAGAGTGTGTGATGAGCCTGCAGATGGTAGGGGCCCAACTATAAAACAGTGCAAAACTTCCAGCCCAGATTAATCTCTAACATAAGAAAAAACTTCCAACTATGGGTTTCCCTACCAGGCAAGTTCCTTGCCACTAATGAGGACACATCTGGGTGGGGATCAATCATATGATCAGGATATTATACAGGAGGATTCTGCTTCACAAGGGGAGGTTAGCTCAGTACTAGGACTATCTTCCCTTTGTCTATACATGTCACTCATTTGAGTATTATATATATAGTTCCTATATTTTCCAAGAAAAGAGAGTTGGCCCATATTTTTCCTTTTTCTTTTTTTTTAACTTCTAATGAAAAGTATAATGTAACATGGATGAAGCTGGAGAGCATTATGCTAAGTGAAATAAGCCAGGCAGAGAAAGATGAATATCACATGATCTCACTCATTTACAGAATATAGTGAACAACATAAACTGATGAACAAAAACAGATCGAGAGACAGAGATACATCGATCAGAACGTCAAACCTCAGGGAAGGTAGGGGAGGGTGGGGGTAAGGGGGAGAGATCAACCAAAGGACTTGTATGCATGCATATAAGCCTAATCAATGGACACAGTCAACAGGGGGGTAAGGGCATGAATGGGGGGGTTGGGGGGGAATGGGGGAATAAGGACACATATGTAACACCATAATCAATAAAGAAATTTTTAAAAAAGAAAGAAAAGTATAATGTAGTTCTACTGTTTTCCCATGTTTCTTATGTACATTGATTCAAAGGGACCATGCCCTACATGCATTTTGACTTACAATCCCTCTCAAATGCTGAGCATATAGTGGCTGCTCAATGAGAAATGCAGACGCATTCCTGCCAAGATTTTCCCACGCCTGACACAGACACCAATTAGCACTCTGTCAGCATTACCCATAGACATACATCTTTTTTATGACTTCCCATAAGGCAAGAAACACGGCTTTCAAGAAACTCTGAATATGAAATGACCTTTTGATTATGGCTCCAACTTTTGACTATAAAGACTGAAACTATAAAAGTCTGTGTCAATTAGGCTGATGATAAATAAAAACGCAATATACTGAAACATTACAGTAAACATTTCAAGTCAAGCCTGATAATCTAATAAAAATGCAAATAAAATCAGAACATAAGACATCTGGAGATACTTTGCTGTTTGAAAGTTTAAAATGTTTAATATGTTAGCCAAATAATAACCAAAACTAACATTATAGATAAAATGGGAGGAAAGTGACGGATTCTGACAAGAACATTGATTATTTCAAATCACTTAGAAGGTTTTTATTACTATAATTAAATAAAAATAAAATAAAGTTGAATTGAAAAAAAATGTATCTAACTCCTATCAGAACTTTCAAATGCTGGAGTAATAAATTAAGCTTACTTGGGAAGCTTTTTCCAAAATCACTAATGTTTTGAATTCAAAATACAGTATTAAATGTAGTCTATACAAAATTGAGGTATGAAAATATTGACATTTGTGCAAAATGATAAACACAAAATATATTCAGTTATAACTATTGCAATAGACTATTGTAGTTATTTTTCCTCTGTTGGCTCAATCCCACATTTTCTGACGATGCTTTTTTGTTGCCACTGTTTTTAGTTTCATGTCTTTCCCAGAGAGTAGCCAGCAATGAAAATTTAAATGAGAACAGCTAGTAATAAAATTATTTCTGCCATCCCCTCTCTCTAACAAGTGCATTAGGTGAGAAAGTTAAATAATGTGATTTTCCCTCAACACTATATGAAATCTAAGGGTACTTTGAATTTTTTATTCAATTAAAACTCCTTCGGTTGCAAGTTATAGAAACCCAGTAAAAACTGGGTTTTGAGGCCAACAAGAAAAGCTTGTTGATTCACAAAAACAAAGAACTGGGTTTGGTGAGGCGGGAAGAGGCCCCGCAGGGTGATAGGACAGGACTCCAACTCCTCCAGGACTCTCCATGTGCCCTATTTTTTGTGCCTCTCTTCGCCTTCACTCTCTACAGAAGATTGCCTTGTTCCTTCGCCAGCAGAGATGACAGGTGTTGTTTTTTCCTGTCAACTGCCATTTTGATTAATCCCTAGATATTGTGCAGCTATTCCTCACTCATACATCCACCCCTGTACCCCG
Organism: Ia io; assembly: GCA_025583905.1. Taxonomy (NCBI): domain Eukaryota; kingdom Metazoa; phylum Chordata; class Mammalia; order Chiroptera; family Vespertilionidae; genus Ia; species Ia io. The sequence continues at coordinate 4,698,519 of JAJQQW010000013.1, forward strand.
GTGAGAGGAATATTATGATGAAAATATCCCTCTAAAAATACAGGCTTACAAGGAAAGGAGCATTAATTCCCAGAGGAACAGGAGTGTCGCTCCCAGGAGAATGAAGGAGAGAAAGAGAGAATGCTGTAGTTGTCCCTGAGAATTCATGACTGTCATTGGAGGCCAAGGTATCTGGCTCTGGCCCGTGTGGGACCACAAAATGTAACAGACACCGTCAGAAAGATTTTTCTTGGTCTTTTACTTATGTGGCTTGTTGAAGTGATGAGCAGGTGCACAATTAGAAAGAGAATGGAAAAGATGTTGGTGCTTATAAAATAAGAATATTGGGGATTATAAAATCCTGTGTGAAATGTATCTTCTGTACATCAAGCTTGGCTTGTGATTTTTGTCTGTTACCCATGGTGCCATTTCATCAATAACATGGTCTAAGATGCTGTGGTTTCTGGGTTTATTTTATGCTATTCTTGGACATCAATCAATTATAAACATCCTTATGCTATTAATTTTAAAATGTAGTCTTCACTAATCTCTATTGGGTATTTATTCAGGATTTTGTCAAAACACTCAGTTATCAATTTAAAATCTTCCAACCTTTATTTTGATCATGGAGTCAGTTGTAAATTCCTACATAAAAATTCAGTAGGCATGACTTGCAATAAAGCTCAGAGGTTGTTTGACATACACCATCAATGAAATAATGACAGCAAAAAGCCTTGAAAGAAATAGCTTGAAACTGAAAATTATTGGGGTTTTGCCAAGCTAAAAGTTTACAATTATACTTTTAAAATAGCTGGGTACTTTAGCTGGTGATTTCAGCCTACTTTCTGTTGAACTGTCTTGGAAAGCAAACATGTGCTTGTTTAATACCCACTACCTCTGAGACACTGATTCACACGTAAGACTTTAGAAACACCTGGAGAGTTTTTTAATATAATAATGCCAACCTTACCAGATTCTGAGTCAGTGGATCTGTGTTGGGTCTTTTAACTGTTTTATTTTGTAGGTTCATTTTTTAAATTCCTCAGGCACTGCCACTTAGGAAACCATGAATTTAAACTCAAATGCCTAATATTTATGCAGATTTTATGAGCAATAATTTGCAAAGTCTATTCATCCTACATAATAATAGACGAATATGCAAATTGACCATACCTTCACTATGCCCACGATTGGCCAGGAGGCGCAGGGGGCCGGGACTTGGAGTGGCCGGGGTGGCCGATTGGGCCAGCGGGACGCTGAACTCGCGTCGCCAGTGGCAGTGCGAGCTCAGCGTCTGCACCATGGCTGTGCTGCGGCACAGAAGGGGCCTCTGGGGCAGCGAGCTCACGTCTCGCCGCGGACCATCAAAAGCAGGGGAGCTGGGTGCTTGTCCGCTCTGGCACCAGGCCTTTCAGAAGCCTCCGCCGCGCCGGAGGCTTCTGAAAGGCCTGGTGCAGCAGCGGACAGGCACCCAGCTCCCCCGCAATCGAAAGCAAAAGCGTGTAGGGGACCCTACACGTGCATAATTTAATCATACACTGGGCCTCTAGTTTAATATAACGCATGACATAATTGTTATTAAAAATTGAACTATTAATAGAGGAGACCAGATTTTTGTCCTAACAAAAACCCAATCCTGTGGTGGTAAATAAAGCCTCTATTTTCTTACTGACAAATTGAGGGGTTGAATGAGATGATTCTTAAAGTTGCTTAAACCATAAATATAGTTAAGCTATGTAATTTTACAAAATGCATTGTAAAAAAGGAATGTGAATGTAAACATGTCTGACAATTTTCTTCAAAAATATACGGGTCATAAAAAATGTAGAACAAATCAAAAAGTCATAAACACATGAGTTTATTTCTTGAATTTAAGACCAAAAAAAATCACACTCATACTTGAATCTACCTGAAAAGGCCAGCAATAGAGTCATGTAATGATTTAACCTGCCCTGGTCAGCATTTTCATTTAATTTCCTTGCCAATCCACAGTAAGTATGGTGACACGTCTAGAAAGTAGTCAGATGCTGAGTTTGAACAAAGAAGTGTTTCCAGGGTGGGTGGGGTGAACCTTTTTTTTTAGAAGTCACACCTGTCTGATTAGGACGCTGTGAGTCACCGTGTATTTGGCACACTCTCAACTGAAACACACCTTTGCTGCTCTCCCTTTGGTCTCTCCCTCACTTATCATCATGGGAAAATGCACGAAGTCTAGATTAAGATACTACTTCTCGAAAGAAACAACCCATCTTGTATACACATCTAACCTCTCAGAACCTTATGTTGGCTGGCTATTTTCAACCTAAAAATACTATTTATTATAAAAGGCTCTAAATTATTGCATTACTCTTTAGTTTCTTATTCTTTAACTGTACTGAACATACCTACCTTTTGTCCCATTGGGAAATGGCTATATTAAGTGGTGACTGGTACAATTTCAGGTGGCAATATTACAAATCATTTCCTAAGCATTTTCTGAGATTATTTTGTCTTTACTCTCTTGTACCCTTAACGACATACAATAGCACCATGCTTCCATTCCTCTCCTACTATACGGATATTGACCCCACAGTGGAGAAAAAGAGAAATTGCCATGTGTTTTATTTAGGTTAAATAACTTCATATAATTCTTCAAGATGTTGCTTATGTTGTCTCTACTTTTCATTTACTTTGAACGAGAGTGAAAGTCACTACCTTTTGAGTTATTCAACAAGAATCTGGTTCCTTATTGCAAATTTAACTTTGGACCTTGGCAATAAATTGCCCTCAACAAACAAGTACATTGAAAAGTCCTCTCCCACCCTGACCCTGCACAGACCTAAGATCTCCTCTTGGAGCATCAGAGCAGCTCTGATATCAGCAGCTCCCCCTCTCGTCTCTGGGGTCTTTACTCTTCAAGTCCAAATCTCTCCCTGATCCGAAGAGCTCAGGAATCGGACACTGGCTTTTAGATTTCTACCGGCAGACAACACTTGATTTTCTTCCAAGGCTCCAGCTGAATTTTGATGCTCCTTTCATCAACGATTGGCTTCATTCTAAAGTTTCCCAAATGGTGACAAATCCAAGGTTGCCAGGTCAGAGAACTAGGCCACCTCTCCCACTTAGCAAAAAAATACTCTGTTGGCACATTCAAACCCATCTGCAAGTCTGGATCTAGCAGTCTGGTCAAAAAAAAAAAAAAAAAAAAGCACATTTACTAAATGTTCCTCACATTGTAAAAATCCTTCCAAAAGCAAAACTTATAGACCACACCAAAGCTAAAATATTTGCCGCATGAACAGAATGCATGTATAGTGTTTAAAAATGAAATGCAAAATATAGGTGTGTGCTCATATTTACAGGGACGAAAGCAGGTTATACTTCTGGCCGGCTGCCCATGCCCACTCTCTGAAGCGTGGAGCGGCCTCTGGGTGTCTCCAGCTTCCTGCTGTGATGGAGTCTGCGCACCCATCCCGGGAACATGCTCCACCCAGCAGCCAAGCCCAAGCTCCTCCACGTTGAGACTCGCCTCCTTTGTCTTCGGAGATCAGACTGGATCCCGGCGAAAGTCCTGATTGCTGGCTGAGATAGATCATCCGGAATAACTTGAATGCATTTTGCAACTCACCGACTGGGTGGCGGCGGCATGACAATCATGCTAATTGAGGGAGGTATCCCAGCATGCCTTCCTAGAGATGGGCATCCATATAGAAAACCCTCATGTTTACCTTGACACTACTGGATTTGTCCGGAAAGTGTAAACTCTGCAAACCTCAGCAAGTCTCTTATCATGCGAGTTGGACAGCTCTGTGTACATTAGCCTTGACCTTTGGTTTAGCGGAGAAAAATGACTTCATTGCCTCTGGAGGGAAACATCTCATAGAGAATGATCGACATTAGCATATGCAGAATACACAGCCGGGGAAGCTGGTTGCTGAAGCTGTCTCTCTCCAGCTCTCACGCTGGGAGGCAGTTCGGCCCTTTATTCCCGGGTTCTGTGTTAGAAGTAAGTGTCCTATTAAAGGAGTACGCAGATATAAGCTTTTAAAAAATAAGTTGAAAATGAAAACTGGGACTTTGTGTCATTTATTCGTTGGTGAATTTTTGTTGTTCTCATTTTAAATGTGTGAGTTGTTCTCACTTATAAGCATCAGAGCTGTCCTCAGTCAGACCCTTATGATGACATACTTTGGGAACTTGAATGGGGAAGATTTGCAGCCTTGGGAGGTTGGGAAATAGCAGTGGCTAGACCTCCCCCAGGTGGAAGAGCAAGGCAAGAAGGCTGGGAGTCAAGATTTTTTTTTTTTTTTTTTTTTTTTTTTTGCTAGCATCAGATGCAACCTGGTTTAGAATCTGAGAGTGGGGTTCAGAAGGCGTGGCATAATTTAATTTTAAAATGGTTCGCACATTCACCCAGCCTCTTACCTTATTCATGGCAAACTTGGGCACTGAACTACAGAAGTTTATTTTCTTCACTTAAAAGGAAATCAGGCTGCAGTTGTCTAACTTTCTCCTTTCCAGAACGCACTGAATTCTCCTGAGGGTGCAGGGAAGAGGGAAGTGTCTGTATTTGTGCTCATCCGCCTTTAATTATGCATTCAGCCATGAAGTGAGGTTTCTTGGGGTGGGTCTCACTAAACGGTAATTAAGATTTTATAAAACTTCAACCGAAAGAAATGGGGAAACCGTATCTTTTGTTTTACCTTTAAATGTCCTAATCGGGAGCAGAGCAAAGCAAGAGGCTCTTGACAAGCAGGAAATCGCTATGAGAAGTGCAATCAGCCATAGAGATTGCTACCATGGGCTCCCGTTAAGAGCTAGCTGTTGTGGTCACAGAGCTAAGGCTGCCACGGCAAGCGCAGGGTTTAAGAAAGGAGCTCATTAGTTCACACTTGTTTGCTTCCTCCAGAGAACAGGAACCGGGTGAAAGGCAGCAAGAAGATATTAGAAGTCTCAAACATTTTCTAAATCGTACTACCTCATTTGAAAATTCGCTTCCAAATTGTGAAAATGGCAAATGTGTTTCTGTGTATTTTACAGATTCTATAGTGTCAGTAACCAATTAATGATTCTGAATCAAGGGCGCAGATGCATCAGTGTCGTGTTATGTAAGTTAGTAGATCAATTGTGTTTGTAAATCTAAGTTATTTCTTTAATAAAATATCATTTTAGTACAATTACATTAAACTATGAATAATCTTATCTAATAAAGAGGGAATATGCTAATTGATCCTCACGCTGTTGCAAAGATGGCGGCACCCACAGCCAATAAGGAGGGAATATGCTAATTGACTGCCCCACCCTCAAAGATGGCGGCACCCATCCCTTCAGCCCTGCCGGGGCGGCAGGCGCGCAGCAAGCCTCTGGAGTTCCCCAGTCCCCTCAGCCCCCCAGCCGCCCAGGGCTGGCCTGAGGTGCAAGCAAGCCTCAGAAGTCAGCTGCCCAGCCGCCCAGGGCCACCTGAGGCTCAGGTAACCAGAGCCACCTTCCCCTGATCACCAGGTCACCTCCCGCCCCTGAGGGCTTCCAGACTGTGAGAGGGGGTAGGCTGGCTGGGCTGAGGGACCCCCCCTCCAGTGCATGAATTTTCATGCACCGGGCCTCTAGTCTATATATAAAAGCCTAAGCAACCATTATGACCAAATGGCCAGAACGACCAGTCTCTATGATGTGCACTGACCACCAGGGGGCAGACACTCAACGCAGGAGCTGCCCTCTGGTGGTCAGTGGTTTCCATAGCCCATCTCCCCCAGCCAACCTTAGCCGGCAGGCCCCGGGCTGGGACTGGAACCCAGGATTGGTGGTGGCAGACAGGGCCCCTTTCCCAGGGGGCCAAAGGCCGGCTCCCTCAGGGTCCCTGGCCAACCTCCCATGCTCCGTTCCTCCCCTCGGTGGACAGGCCCCCAACGGCCCGCTGCCCACCTGCTATGGCAGTGAGGGATTGAGGAGGGAGGACAGGGAACCGTGCAGTGGTGGCGTCCAGCGTCCATTCCTTCCGCGCCCAGCCTGGTGACCATCGCCTCCTCTCCCGATCCTGCTAGGGCCTTCGGGCCCCAATTGGCTGGGCCTGATTGCCGGCAGACCTAGGGACCCCACTCAGGGCCTCTAGTGGATAAATAAAATACATGATCAAGCTTTCTGTAAGAAATGTCTGATTTGCATTTACTCTGTGCTCAATGCTGGGTTTAACAATTTCATTCATTAGGACGAATTATCCTCAGAAGAACCCCCTGAGTTAGTCATTTTTTTTTAAATATATTTTATTGATTTTTTTTACAGAGAGGAAGGGAGAGGGATAGAAAGCTAGAAACATCGATGAGAGAGAAACATCGACCAGCTGCCTCCTGCACACCCCCTACCAGGGATGTGCCCGCAACCAAGGTACATGCCCTTGACCGGAATCGAACCTGGGACCTTTCAGTCCACAGGCCGACGCTCTGTCCACTGAGCCAAACCGGTTTTGGCATATTTTTTACTGGTGAGAAACCTGAAAGGCAGAGGTTAACTTAGCTCACTCAGTTAATAACAGATGGAGCCAGAATCCGGCCCGGACATTCTGTCCCCGGAAGTATGGCATCCTGACCGATGCTGCTGATAGCCAGCATTCCTGGAGCCACCCCAGGGCGCATCTGAATAAGACAGACAGGCCTGTGCTGAGAGCCATGCGCTGGGGCTCAGGAACGGGGCCAGCGCCCCCAGAGGCCAAGGCCGCATGCTTGGCACCTTAGACAGAGCTGCCCCAGGCTCACCGCCTTCTGAGCGAGCTGCTCACCTGGGCTGGGCTCTGTGTCCTTCTCTGTACAGTGAAAAGTGAGTGTGGCCCCTGCAAGTTGGCAGGAGGGAGAAGGAATGTGCAAGCGCCTCCCGCACAGGCTCTGCCCATGCCCGCTGGCACCCTCCCTCCTCGGCCCTCCTCGGCCCGAAGGACCCCGCTGGGCTGCGAGGGAGAAAGGAGACCAAGCACCCGCCGGACTCACATGAGCCTCAGACATGGAGAGGATGCGGCAGCTCAGAGATAATGACTCAGAAACATGCTTTTTCTGAAGCCAAGTACTCTGCCAGGAAGACCAATGATGAGCATTGGGGGGAAGCACATCGCGTAACCAGAGAAGGCGCATCTCCGCAGGGCACAGCCGGTATTCCGTCAGTCTCTTAACCACACGTCTGCGATTGTTTCTGAATGTAATCCGACGGGGACCAAACACAATGTTCATGTCCTATGTGCCTAGAAGATGACCATATTCTCGTTCTTTATTTTGAAAGTAAAACAATTCCTTTCCATTTTCACATTATATTGTGTGGGTTTTAAGATTTTTGTTGACTTTTAGATGGAGAAGGAGGAAGGGAGAGAGAGAAATATCCACGTGAGAGTGAAACCGTGATCGGCGGCCTCCTGCACGCCTCACCTCCACCCTCGCCGAGGACGGAGCCGCCACCGCCCCCCCACCCCGGCCTGGGCCCTGATCGGGAAGCGAACCAGCACCCTTGGGTGCACAGGACCACACCCCCCCAACTGCGCCACGCCGGCCAGGGCAAGTGCTATATTGTTGTTAAAACAGACGGTCCCAGGCAAGCCCTTTAATTCCAAAACAGCGTGACGTCATCACTGTCAAACAGGAGCTGTCTCCTGTCGTGTTTAACATTGCCGTCTGCCCAAACCGGCACAAACCCTCAGAACGAGCAGAAATGTTTATTATCCCTCAAAGCAATACAGAGACGATAACACGCATGTTTGTAGCATGCTGACCTCAATGTTCTGGAGAGCTCTGCGTGTGAACTCCACTTGCTTCCTGAGACCTGGCCCCACAAGCTGTGGACGCATCGTTTCCTGGGTGCAGTCACTCAGCCCACGGGGATCGATGGGGAGCCTGCCCTGCTGTGTGCCAGGCACGGCGCTAGGCCCTGGGCACAGGAGTGAGGGGGCGGATAAGCAAACACCACCGCAGGCTGGGCGAGGGCCCTGGCAGGCGGGGGGCCTCAGGCGCACACCCCACCTCAGGGAGGGGTCGGAGAGGGGCTGCTCTCTGAAGGGTAAGAATCCCTAAGGGAAAGCTGGCGGGGAGGAGGATAGGGGGGACAGCCCAGGTCTGCAGGGCGGACATTGAGCGGCTCGAACTGGCTTGATCCGGCTTGAGCAGAGCTGGAGGAGAGCACCACTAGGTGAAGGTAAGCAGCCGAGGAAGAGCCGGCGGTGCGGGCTTTTGCTAGCGATGCTCAAACAGCCAGGCTCGCTCTAAGGGCAACGGGCTCCAGCCAGTACAGCGACATGACGGGCGGCAGCGACCTTAGGAACCCCTGACGTCCATTCGATGTCCAAGTTCTTAGACTAGTTAAGCTCCCATATAGGCAGAGCCGTCCCCAAGGGCCGGCACCCTTCTGCATGGGACCTCCTTGCTGGAACCCGTGGGTTCCGGGCACCACAGGCACGTCACAGGTGCAGATGAACATCTTTGCAGCACCATCTGCTCTTCAAATGCTTCCCGGCTGCAGAAGGGAGGCCTTCAACCCCCCTCCCCCCACTGCCCACGTCTGCCCAGCCCCGTGTCCCGGCCCTGCCTCTGCGCACGGGGATGGCTCCAGATGTTCCGTGCGACAGGCTGAGCAGGTCTGTGAAAAGGCTCTCAAGCCAGAATGACTGCCCGCAGCCCAGACCCCGTCACCCCCTTTCACGGAACTAGAATATGTGGTGCTGGTTCCACCGGGTGGTGAAATAAAGCACTGGACGGAGCAAATGCTGAGGGGCCTTGATTCCTTCCTCGTGTCTTTATGTCACGAACGGGAAGGGCCTCGGGCTAGAGATCAGCAGGCCTGAACTTTACTTCCAGCTGTAGCCCTACCCGTTCTGTGACCCCAGCAAATAGCTCACCCGGTGTGGCCTCGTTCCCTTCCTCGAAGACCCTGGAGCCCTACTTCTGCCTGGAGAGCTTTGAAGGGACGTGTGAGATAACTGAGAAAAGACACCTGAGAACTTCATCAGGAATAACAGCTGCCATTTGTCAAGCTGGCAGTTCGTCTGGCTCCGTTACGTACTTCATTTAATCCCCGGAACAGCCCTTGGATAGGTAGTGCGTTCCCTCTGTGGGTGAGGAAAGCAAGGCTAAAGAGGTTTGGTAACTGGCCTCAAGCCACACAGCGAAGTGGCAGAGCTGGGATTTGAGTCCCGTTCCCGCTGAGATAGGGAAGCCATGGTCTTCACTCCCTGGCCCTCTCTCCTCTTCCTTCCCGTTTCTTACAGATCAACCACAAAGCGCTAGAGGTCATGATTTAAAATATTGAGTAAAAAATATATTTTATCACAAAAGCCTGACCACATATTTATGTATGTGTCAAGCACATAATTTCACGGGTAACACATTTTTGCAATGTAATTAACCCAAGCAATAATTCTGTCCCGCCCTGACATTATGTTTGTCCCAGGCCCGATAGCATCTTCCGAGTGGCGGAGATGTGCAATCCGGCGTGTGCTTGCTCAAGCCAAGCAGAGGCAGCTGCTCCGGGCCCCACTCCCAGGGCAGGAGCCCTCAGCCCCTCGGAGAGTAACGGGGTGACTAAAGCCCACAGGGAAAGGAAGCAGTGAAGGCTCACAGAGCCACGGCAGAAAGGAGGACACTCAGGCCCGTCCCAGCAACTGCCAATGATTTTGCTGGCAGAGCCCCACCCCGGGGGGCCCAGCCATTTCCCATTTGTAGTTCCCATCCTGCCCCTCCCAGGCTCCACCCTCCCGCTGCCTGCTGGGACCCTTCCAGGCCCCTCCCTCTTTCCAGGGTGCCTGCACCGGGCCAGCAGCTCCCACACCACACCCGTCTGCGCCCAGGCTCTGGCTCCAGCAGGTCCTCTCTGTCCCCGCCCTCGGTCCCCCAGCTGGGGCTCAGTGAGGCCTCTCATTTAGGTGTCGTCCCTGCCTCCTCCACAGACAGCTCCCTCCTGCATTCCGCAGCCAGTCTGCCCGCATGCTCCTGGCTGGTTTCATGGATCCTTTCCAAACTGCCTCAGCCCACAGGCAAAGCAGAGGAGCTGAGTCAACCTGGAAGACGCTTCCCCGAAGGTCACCTGGCATGAATGGACTGCTGGACTCCTAATTAGCCCGTCAGTTCCCCGGATGTGAATGCCTCCTGCCAGTGTCTGCTCTGGTACAGACAGGCAGTCACCAACTCCTGATGGACAACGAGGGTGCTCTTGTCCTTCGCGTATTCATCACAATAACACAGTGACAATGACCCCCATGCCCTGGCCCAGAACTCGCCGTGTGGCGGTGCCTTTCATGTAGTTGGCTGTTCACTCATTCCTCCTAGCAATCCTGCGCAGGTAGGGATTTATCCTCAGGAGAGAGAGGCACAAATTAAGGCAGAAAGAAATGAGGACGCTTGTTTGGTATCATAGGGATAAAGTGCCAGAAACACATGCACACCCAGTCTCTGTGAATGCGGAGCCTCCCCGTGCCCCAGCGCCTCCAGCATCTGCCCTTCCCTTCGCCTGTCACTGCCATTCCCACCCTGGTCACCACGAAGCCGGGAACCTCACAGGCCCGCTGCTTCCTCCTCATTCGTCCCCTTAAACATTCCCTGTTGGGATCCTGCAGATTGTATCTACTGAACACTTCCTCAGTCTGTCTCTCTTGCTCCGTCCCATCAGCCACCCCTGCTCAGGCCTTCGTTACCTTCCTCCTAAATTATCATATGCCCTTCTGGTGGGTCAGAATGTCTCCCTCTCCTTTTTCAAATCCAATCTTCACACTGCTGCAAATTCCTCCTGCTTAAAAACAGATCAGTGTCTTTCTTCCGCCACTTCAGTAGGGGAAACTTTTTAATCTAGCATAGGAAAGGAAAGGGAAGGGAAGGGAAGGGAAGGGAAGGGAAGGGAAGGGAAGGGAAGGGAAGGGAAGGGAAGGGAAGGGAAGGGAAGGGAAGGGAAGGGAAGGGAAGGGAAAGGAAAGGAAAGGAAAGGAAGGGAAGGGAAAGGGAAAGGAAAGGAAAGGAAAGAAAAGGAAAAGAAAAGAAAAGAAAAGAAAAGAAAAGAAAAGAAAAGAACAAAGCCCTCTATAAAATGAGATCTGACCTAGTCACTGTCGTATTGACCTTAAGTAGTCACAGGATATCATGTAGCTGGGAAGCTGGGGACAGAGACAAACCACACAACTAGATTTAGGATACGGACTAAAACATCTAGAAGACCCCAATTCTAGAAGAAGCATGCTGGGTGGGAAACCAAGGCAAAACTTCATGCAGAAAACAGAAACACCAATCAGAAAGGACATATGCACCCCTATGTTCATAGCTAAGATCTGGAAACAGCCTAAGTGCCCATCAACAGATGAGTGGATTAAAAACTGTGGTACATCTACACTATGGAATACTACGCTATAAAAAAGAAAGAACTTTTACCATTTGTAACAGCATGGATGGGCCTGGAGAGCATTATGCTAAGCAAAATAAGCCAGTCAGAGAAAGATAAATATCACATGATCTCACTCATTTGTGGAATATAATGAACAACATAAACTGATGAACAAAATCAGATCCAGAGACAGGGAAACATTGATCAGACTATACAACCTACGAGGGAAGGCGGGGGGTGAGGGGGTAAGAGATCAAAGGACTTGTAGGCATGCATATGAGCATAACCAATGGACACAGACAGTAGCGGGGTGAGGGCTTGTGACTGGGGGTGGGGGAGAAGTCAATGGGGGAAAAAGGAGACTCATGTAATACTTTAAACAACAAAGAATTAAAACAAAAAAACTTCATGCAGAGAGAGAGAGAGAGAGAATTGGGGCCCAGAAAGAGCACTCGGGGGGACAGATGCATTCGGGAGATACAGTAGACGCAGGAGTGGAGCAGCGTAATGACAAACAGGGGTGGCGGTGCAGGGAGAGGGGAAAGCATGAGTCAGCGATGGTGTGGCTTTGAGTCTGCGTGAATGAGAAGGTGTGTGTGACCCAAAGGAGGAACACTACAGAGGACCTTTGATCTAGAAAGACAGGAATTCTGCTTGGGACAAGCAGCTCTAACCCCATTTATCCTTAATCGTTTTAGGTGCTACTGGCATGGCTCCATACACCTATCAGAATGGTTAAGCATATATAAATGTTTGCCTTCATTGTCCCAGAACGGTCTCATTTTTAAATTGCATGTTGATTCTAAAGAATAAGTCCTAGATACTGTATTAGAAAGAAAACTGTTATGCTTCTACCGATCAGAAATTCATTGGCATATTTAGAATCCCTTTTTGGAATTTATTTCTGTGATTTCCTTTGTCTTAAATAGCAGGTAGAGGGGTTTTCTCCAAAAGCTTTTTGGGATCATTAATACATTATGGGCTGGGAAAGAGAGAGTCCCACCTCAGGCTCCTGTCACTAGCCTTCTCTACACTTTAAATAGAGCATTTGCATTAATCGCTCTAGATTTCAAGGCTACTGATTAGTAACAACAGGATAACTTTATTTATAAGCGATGGATACTAAAATGAACACTTGTTGAAAAATAGCTCCCACAGTACTAAAAAGTTTCCACCATTTGATTCCTTTTCAGCATGTGTGCACGTCATTCAAATAATTAAGGATATATTTGAAAGGATTTTTAGAAATATGAGTAAAGCTGATTATAATTTAAAATTTTTGTCATTGTTCCTTTGGAGAGCAAGGCAATGTGAACTGAATAGCTGAGCGATGTAATCATGTCACTTGGAACACACTTAGGTAAGGACAGCATGTTTCCAACATACCTCAGACCTGTGGTTCCTCCGCACACCCACGGGCATTCTTTAATGAATTAACATTCAGATGCCTGGTAAAATGATGGAGAGAGAGTATAACAATGAATATTTGTGGGGAAGAAGGAAAGGATTAATCTAAATGTTAAGTAGTTAAGAAACAAACAATTATTGTTTTAAATTAGTAAATATAATAAGTGCACATTATGTTGAATGTGGCTAGGTCACAGATCAAGAGACAAGCTCATTCCAGTTCTAATTTAGTGTTGTCTGTTAGAGAAAGCATTCTCTTGGCATTTCACCCTGGAATCATTCAAGCATTTATGAGTAAGGACAAATTCGAATTGTACGTAGAAAATATTTGCTAAACATCACTAGCCCTAAAAATGACTTCCATTCCACACTCTGTGTACAGCAACACAAACGATTCACATCATTTTTCGAACACATTTTTGAATTTACACTTAGTACAATTTACCCCTGTGGTCTGGAGTTCAATGCATTTTGACAAACGCACTCAGTCCTATTGTTGCAGGAGGCATTAATGGGCCAGATTTCCCAGACACGAATGGGAATAAGGTTCTTGTGATATCTCAGAAAATGCATTTTCTAAGATTCCTACGGGAGGGTGGGATGTGGAAGATTTTATGGGCGTGGTTACATTTCTTGGGTTCCAAAGTCTCTTGCCCTTAAGCCAGTCCTAGAAAAGGTGCAGCTGGGGTTCCAGCAGAGCCGGGAACAAGGCCAGGGTCCAGAGCTTCCATTCCATGTTGCAGCAGGCGTGGTTCAGCATGCAGGCTGATTAAAATCCATCCGTCCATGTGTGGAGTCCAACACGGCTGTGCACCAGGTAGGCACACGGGAGCACATCCCCCTGCCACAGGAGAGCTGGGAGCCCAGTGCATGAGAGAGATGAGAGAGAACTTCCTTCATTGGGAAGTTTTCAATATTCAGGCGTTGCGCCTGCAGAGGCCAGACCCATCCTGGCCACTAATTTGTTCCCAGGTATGACTGGCAGACAGGTAGGTCTCTTTCCACATCACTCAGATCTTACTGGGCATGCATCTAAATCGCCTTTGTCCAGTCCCTCCCCCCCGATCGATCAACAGGGTATAGATGTGGAGAGTGTTAAATGCATCTTCTTGGCAAAGCTATATAAAGGACATGCCTATATTATCTGCCCCCCCCCCCTTTCACTCCTTTCCTGTTAAATAATAAACAGGTCATTACAGTGGCATCAATATAGCCACCACAAAATTTATTAGAACAGCTCCATCAATCCCCCAAATTTCTCCATGTTGTCCTTTTATAGTAAACCTCTATTCCAACCGTTGTCAACCACTAACAGGTTCTCCAAACCTAGAGTTTTGCCTTTTTCAGCATTTCATGTAAATGAAACCCTACAGTTTGTGGGGTTTTAGGTTTGGCTTATTTTGCTTACCAAATGCTTTCAAGAGTCAACCATGCTGTTTGTGTGTGTCAAGTCTGTTCCCTTCTGTTCCACTGTCCCAGGGTTTGTTTATCCCTTCATCCATGGAAGACATTTGGGGTTTTCCCCAATGTTTAACAATTATGAATTAACTGTTGTAAATATTTCCATATGGGTTTCTGTGTGAACATAACCTATGTTGGTATTCCTCTGGGGTAATTAGTGGAATGGAGTTCTGGGTCCTTTGGTAAGTGAATGCTCAGCTTTGTAAGAAATGACCAGCCCTGGCCAGTGTGGCTCAATCGCAGCCTCCGGGCTCTCGCCAATCTTTTCATGAGAGCCAGGTGGGATTCCCGGAGAAGAGCCGAAGGAGGGTGGGGACTTCTCACACATCGATGGGCCTCAGCGTCTCCGCACTCTCGCCAGCTCACTCTTGGCTCCCGCCAGTTCCTTCACTGGACTCTTGTGCTGGACTCTGTGGGTGTGTGTGTGTGTGTGTGTGTGTGTGTGTGTGTGTGTGTGTGTGTGTGTGCGCGCCCCGGTTGCATCTGCACCAGGTGAAGTGCTCGCATCCCTCTCCCCCTGCAGGTATTTCTCTCTTCTTATCTGTCAGGCTACATAGCTGTCCTATGACTGCAGCTCTCTCAGGGGTTTAAAGTCAAGTCATAAATGTGTAGATTGACTTCTTATCATGACTGTAAGGGTGAGAGTCATGTTCTTCCCTGATGTCGGCATCCCAGGAGTAAACTGGGAGTCTTCATATCTTTCTTGAGGCATCACATGCATTTAAGATTCCAGCCCTTGCCCAATACATTAACCTTAAGCAACACACAGGCCTTTACATTACTTGCTTATTAACATATAGACTGAGTTCCATTTACACAGTGCGAAGTCTTCCCTAGTCACATCCATGTTATCCCTACAGAACCCTGTTATCCTTGTACATCTCTAAGGTGCTTGTTGAAACTGCATACTACTGGTACATGGGAATCAGGAGACCTGGTTTATCCACTCACTAACAGTATGACTTTGAGCTTTATTTCAATGTCTTTTCATCTCAGCTTTCTCAGCTTCAAATTGGAAAGTTAAGGTAGATGGCCTTTATAATCTTTCCTAGTAAAACAATTTTTGAAATCGCCTGTCATTTTTATCGTTTTTTGGTTAAAAACGGAATTGTGTCCTATTATTTTTAGTTATTACCATGCAGTTTTCCCAGAGCACTGAGTCTATAGCACAGTAAGCCAGCATGCCCAGGATTTAAAATCTTATGCCACTTCGGTATTCTATGTACTTTGAGCAAATTACTTTTTTTGAGCCTCAGTCTTCTTATATGTGAAGTGAAAATAATGAAATAATACATAGTTGTCTTAAAATAAAGATGTAAGGTATCTAGCACAGAGTCTGTAAGAGCTCAATAGACATTACTTGACAGTCTTCCAAAACAGTGGCTGAATGTCACACTGGGGTCAGCCAGGTGACTGTGGTCTAATTGAGGATAGCAGTGAGGAAAAGTGACTGATACTTGCGCATATTCTAATCGGAGCTTAACAGCTGGGACTTTTTAGGAATTCACCTAATGTTCAGAAAAATCAAGACTCCCCATGGTACTGAAGTTTTGGGAAAAGCCAACCTCACCATGAAAAGGTGTGCTGACCCTTATATTCTTGGATCAAGCATTTGGAGCTGCTGGCCTAAAAAATGTAGCCACCACTGCTAAATGACAGTCCATATTCTTTCTTTTCTTGCCTCATTAAACAACACCACCAACATCTTTCCGAATAGAACATCTCTTCCTGTTTGACAAAGTGTGCTTTATTTTTATTTTAAACAGAATAATAAAAAGACTTGAAAAAAGTTAAAAGGAATGACATTGGTAAATTTGGGCCAATTCAAAGAGAAAAAAAAATGTGCTTGGAGAACCAGAAAAATAATTAATTTCTAATTTTTAATAACATTGAAGATTCTGTTCTCATTTTTATGGTTGTATCATTCCTTCCGGGGAGTCCAGTAAAAATACAGATTCCAGATCCTTACTCGACCAGATATTCTTATTCATTTGACAAGGTCGGCCCACAAGGCCCATTTTAACACACCCCCTAGGTCACTCTGCTGTGTCTTCAGGTTTGGAAGCTGCTGCTAGTTTACCAGGGTCATCAGCCATGTTTTAAAGACTAATTGAAATGTAGCCTTGAAATAAGACAGAGTTGAGCCTCATCTGAGTAAGGCCTTCACAGAAGCCAGCAAATGCTCCCCCAAAGGCAGGATAATGAGATGTGGGCAAAGCTGTAGAATGAATCTTCATAGAGACTTAAGTCTCCTGGGTTGTGTGCTGGGAGATTCCAGGCTCTGCCCTCCTCTCCCACAGTCGAGGACTCATCAATCTCACTTCCCGCCCTTCATCCTGACAACTTTTAATTCCAGCATTTTCCTAGACTGCAATTCTGGTCTTGAGGTTCTGGTAATACCTTCTGCCTTTTCCCTTATGTGCCCCAACAAGGCATTAAACCCACAACCCAGCTATGTGCCCTGACCTGGAATCGAACCCACAACCTTTGGTGTACAGAATGATACCCCAATCAACTAAACCACACAACCAGGGCAAAGAATTTTTTTTAAGAGAGTGTTTTTTATGAAAAGTAAATAAATCTGTGAGTTTTAAAATCACATTTATGTTACTTTTTAGCTATTGCATTGTGATTATGTAATATGGATAGGAATTTTTAAAAGATTTTAGTCACAGCCAAGTGCATGACTGGTTTTTCTAAATGTTTTAGGGACATGATAATTGAATGCACATGTAAGTTATTGGACCATTGGATGCACTATTAAAACATGCTTGCTGTTCAACTAGCCAGATCGTCTATCCTTTGTTATATTTTGCTTACTTGTTCTGATAATTATGAATTCACTCAGTATACTAAATCCCTTGCATAATTATGATTTTAACATAATCTCTTAATGTCTGAAAATTTTAGCCTTTTTATTATTTGTTACATATGTCTATCATACTTTTTTTCATGGGTTGTATCTTTTTTCATTATATTTAATGCTTTGAATTTTGAATTCTCCTTTGCCTGGCATTAATATTGCCTTTTCTCCTCTTGAATTGCCTTTGCCTGCTCTATTCCTATTGGCTAGCTTTTATGTTGTTACCCGTCCTTGTCACCTTTTTAATGCATGCATTTTTGAGCAAAAATAACAAACATGCCTGATTTTATTTGTTCCGCAAATGTGATGTTATTACATATTATATTTGTTGTTGTTTCCTTTTGGGCCTTTCCTTTCCTTTTGCTACTTTTCCTTAAATAGCTGTTTTTATCAGGGTAAAGGCTAAGCTGCTATTCCAGAAAATTTTGAATAAATAGAGTACTTAAAGATAGAAATGTCTCTCTGTATTATGTTACAGTGCTGGAAAAAGTGGTCCCAGTTCATGGAGGCACCTCTTGTGTAAATGGTTTTTGAGAAAACTGAGTTGCTTTCAACTACCCTGTAGTTCACTGTCTTTTACATGTTTGGAACTCGGTCTTCAGCCCACCGAAGGGAGTGGGGATAAATATCTGCCTCCCACCTCAGGGGGTGGGAAAAGGAGCTAGGAAATCAGAGCAATTCTTTAGATTACACGTGAGGCAGAAATTGTCCCCGGCAATTTTACACACACGCATTGACAAGCATGCAGTCCCATAATATTGTTATGTGCAAGGACCCTGGGAAATGTACCCTGGCCAGGGAAGCCATCTGCTCAGCTTATGGAAGGAAGTATTGCAGAAGAAGAGAGAACGGGATTTGGTGGAAAGTTAACAGCCTCAGAAACAATACTTGGCTCTATCTAGCCACCCAACTATGTAGATGTAAATTTCTTTCCAGAAATAGAGCATATTCATTTCCTTTCCAAGGGAAAATAAAAATCCAAACTCCAGTTATTTCATCAGCTCAAAGTTCAGAATCTCTGGTTAAAGTTCAGTCCTCTACACCAAGTCAATATGTTACCTTCCTCCCACACCCAAACCCCTGAAAAAACAGCATGGAGGTGTGCAACATTGTCATTTACAAGAAATACATACTTGGTTATTCAGCTGACCAAAATCTATTTCTCATACAGATTTGGTCTTTGCTCATGGTTCTTGGCTCCCAGCTCCCAAATCCTTGGAACGTCCTGAGCAGTAAGAGCAATGGGAACGTCTTTTGTCATGTCTGGCCTCCTGTCTTGAGGTCCTAAAATCACTTCAGAGCCAGAGATGAAACGGGTGTCATGTCAATTATAACAAGCCTCTTCCCACCACTGCGGGGTTTATGCTAATGAAGTGACTTTTGGGTAGCACCTAAGGATGGGGAATGGTTGTCAAGGGAACCAATCAGGAATCCAGGGTTGGAACTTGTAGTTCCATCCCTTGACCTCTGAGGAGGGGAGAGGGGCTGAAGGTTGGACGGATCACCAATGGCCTACAATTCAGTCAATCATGCCTGTGTAAAGAAGCCTCCATAAAAAAAAGAGAGAGAGAGAGAGAGGATTCAAAGAGCACCTGGGTGGATCCCGTGGTGATGCTGGGAGCATGCTGCACCTGGAGAGGGTGTGAAAACTCCATGCGCCTTCCCACATACTTTGTCCCATGCATCTCTTCCATCTGGCTGTTTCTGAGTGATAGTCTCTTATAATAAACCAGTGATCTAGTGAGTACAATGTTTCTCTGAGTTCTGTGAGCCACTCGAACAAATTAATTAAACCCAAAGTGCTGAGTCATTAGAACCTTTGATCTACAGCTAGTTGACCAGAAGCCCAGGCAAGGACCTGGGCTTACAACTGGCATTTGAAGGAGGGAGGGGGCAGTGGGGCAGGACTGAGCCCTTAGCCTGTGGGATCCGATGCTGTCTCCAGGGAGATAAGGTCCGATTGAGTTGAGTTTTAGGACACCCAGCAGGTGTCCTAAGCATGGCTTGGGGGTGTGGAGGAAATCCCCACACCCACACATTGGAATTGATCCCAGAACCTTTTAAATAGAAACAGGGTAACTGCAATAGAAACGCCAAGTTGGACAAGAAAAGCATGAGAAACACACTGGAGAGAATGAGCTAGAGCAGATTTCGCTCTGCTGGACAGGAGTTGGTCGTCTGTCTGTGCTAGTGGTGGAGGAAATCCTTGGCTGGTCCATCTGGCGGCCCTGCTTCTGCTAAGAGGAACTCCTTTGTCCATGGCCCTTGCTGGCCTCTGGTGCTGCCTTCTGGGAGCTGTTTCTTGTCTCTTACTCCAGGTCAACTCTTAAGTGAATGTTGGAGAGGATGCATTTCTTGAGGACTGCTTCAGGCTTCACAATTTTGTTTTTACAGGCTGTGCTGATTGCTAATTGGATAACACATCCCTTAAAAACATAGCGATCTGCAGATTTATTTGCGTATAGTGTATTGCATGTTCCAATAACCACACCCAAATTTTTTGTGTGTGTGCCTTTTTTTTTAGTCTTAAGCATATCTGTTTTCTGAATTCTATGCTGTAAACCATTCTTCTCATTTAATCTTTCTGGAAATTTCCAATTACTTCACCTACAGATACAAACTCAGTAGGAAATTTGTTTTTCTTATAAATCATCGCAAGTAATATTTTCAACACGTAATGAGGGGGACCATTTTTCCAGACTACTATATTTGTGTCCTCACTGTATAGTACCTGCTTTTCATGCCAGTATCACATCTTTTCTGGTTTTGTGATGGCTGCGCCCCACCTCCAGTACTAATTTTTCTAATGTTACAGAAAAGGCTAAGCTATAGTAATGGAGACCCCCAAATAGGGTGGCTTAATTAAAATAAGCATTTATGCCTTCCATACGTAACAGTCCCAGGATGAGCAACTGAGGTTTCCAGGGCAACTCTGCCCCACTTCGCTATCCAGGCACCCACCCGTGTGCCTTCCATTTTGTTGTTTGGACCCATCTCAGATTTCACTTTTTACTTTATGGCCAGAGCTGGTGTGTGAACATGTTTGTATTCAGCTTGAGGGTTAGAAAAATCTTGGTGGGCAATTTCTCTTTAAGGTACAGCAGAAGTTTTACAAGTTACTTCTATTCACAGTCTACTGGTGAGACTCAGTCACAGGACCACACCACGCAGTCTCTGTGTGTATGCCCATCTTACGCTCCAGAAGAAAGAGAATATTGATTCTTTTTCCCTTGCTTTTTAACTGGAAAGTCTATGCTTTTCTTTTATACCCCATGGTTACCTTTACATTAAGAGTCATTAATAAATATTTCTCTCTTATTAACTTAAATTAATTTTTATGTCCCCCCACGACGATATGTCTATATTCTACACACACACACACACACACACACACACACACACACACACCCTTTAGCATGCCCCACTTTCTTCACCAAACCACTCTGCACACAACTCTGGCATTCCCTAAACTAGTTCATAAAAGAATTAGTTCCATGCTATTACTTTTCTCCTTACATAATGTTTCTTCAGGTTAAAAAACCCGGATGTGAGAGTTAGCATTGTGTTGGTCCTAGAACATACCCTGCTATCATACATTATACATGCAATGCACTTTTGCCGGTTAAATAAATATATTTTTACCACTGATTTATCATGTCACATAAATTGTCTATAAGTATATATTTATTTTTGTATATAGTATAAATAAATATATATAGTATATATGCTTTGTATACCAGTATATATAATTCTAATGGTATGTAATGCTGGGAATGATACATTCAGAGTGAATATATACAGTATTTTATTAATATCATTTAAGAACTTTAAAAAATATTTTATTCATGTAATTACAATATTTTACTAGTACAAGGACAGGTGTTTTTTTTTTCTTTAATTAATAATTAGTGACACTTTTTGCATGCCATTCAAAAATGTCTATAAATTGCTTTATTCTATTGGTTCTTTGATTATTGCCTTATTGTGCAGTGTTTTGTTATGATTAGTGATCTCAATAATACCACAAAGCACATCCTGCTGCACTTGAGAAATAGAAATAAGAATGTCTTAATATCAAATATCCAGTAAAGCCAACACTGAGGAGCCAGCTTTCAACTCTGCTGATTCTCTCCATTTCTTTGCTTTGTTTACAATATGTCTACCCATTGGTCTGTTTGGCCAGTAATCAAGTGTGAGGGATGTATGACCATTTTATATGCATAAGGAATCCTCTTTCTAAGAGTTTCCTGGAACAAAACAAACAAATGTTACCATATCTTCATCCGGCCAAAGAGAAAAGTGAAACTTAGAGATGTATAATAAGGTAACAAAGAGGTGTGGAGAAGATATTGTAACTCGTTCTCTTCCTGAAATCTATAGCTTGATTGTGAGACAAAGCTACTCCAGCAGTTGCCTAACATTGAAAAGCACTGTCCTGTCTGTAGGCTTGTAAGAATTTTAAAAATCTTGCAGAATAGTCCAGGATGAGGAACAATGCTTTGCTTAAAATATTATATACTCTTAGATCATTATTTCCCACTTTATTTTATTTTTTTTACACTTTTTATTTATGATGCTATAAGTCCTAGGTATGACTCAGAGGCATGAATGTTTAGTGAAAAATAACAGAATAGTCATTCAGGTAGCCTCCTGTTGCAACTACATCGGATTAACAATGCTCTGTTTAAACAAGTCCCTCTTCTCAGCACTGAAAGATGGTTCTCTCTGTTCAGTGAGTCATACCTCACCAGACATGCCCGAATGAGGCAGGGAATATGTGGGAATAATACAGGCTTTGTTTTACTTCTCTGTGAAAGAAAAGGGAACCTATGTTTGTTAAATAAATTTGGAGTTAGATGAGACACTTAATTTCTAAATAAATACAAAGTTCTTTAAAACATATTTAGTAGTTTACCTTCTAAAAATATACATATATATATATATATATATATATATATATATATATATATATATATATAGAGAGAGAGAGAGAGAGAGAGAGAGAGAGAGAGAGAGAGACTTATTTTGGTGAATCCAATTTGACAGAATGTCTAATTTAGAGTGAATCTCAGATTAATAGTTCCTATGAAATGTCAGATTAAAAGTAAAGTCATTTTCAAAATCAGGAAAATGCATTCTTTCAAAGAATTGAGCCTACTTCTTTCCAAAAGGCATTCAATTCTTAAAACTTTCCCTATATTATTTTTTTTTTATTATAATCTTTTAAGAATTGGCAAGAAGATCAATAAGGAAGCTATTGAATAAATGTCATGAAATCAATAAACTTAAAGCTCATACACTTTATGCATTGACTATTCCTTTGGGTCCTCCATTAGAAACTGTTTACTTCTATTTTTCACACTTTTAAATAATATTAATTTAATTTCAAATGTAATACTGATTAGAAACAGCCAAATAGGTGAGAGAGCTAAGTACATATAAATAAAACAATACTTGTTCATAGTATTGATCCTGAATTATTAACAAAAGTAGAAATAATGTTAAGAAGAGAGGGAAAGTACACTGTACCTTTTTCAAGATATTAATATATTTTTATTTGAATTTCTGGTTTCTTTATGAAAATTGAACCTGACTAAAACCTGCTCCTTTTATATTTTATATCCTTGTATATTAAATAATTCTCTCTTGCAAATAATCATTTGTCAAGATTATACAACACATAAAACGCTTTTCCACTATATTTATGCAATGAACTAAAGAACTGAAACCTAGATGTTAGCCTGTAGACCTAAGGTTGTACAATTAAGCCATACAAAATAGAAATAGGTGTGCAACTAGTAAAATGTGTTAACAAGAGATGTTGGAATTGTATAATTTAAACCAATTATAGTCATTCTCTTTCTCTGTTGTTTTCACCAGGTGTTGCTGGCCAATTCACCCTCCTTCCTTCTAGGGAAAACAGCCCTGAGTTTAGGAGAGAACAGAGGCTCCCTGCAAACTGCCCCTCCCACCTCCACAGTCCCCGAAGCTGAATTATAGAGAGCAAAGGAGAGAGAATCAGAAAATACCCACCTAGACAAAACAGATTTAAGCCAAAAATGGTAACAAAAGACAAAAAAGGTCACTATATAACAAGAGTAAATATATACTCACACATCAGAGCATCTATATATATTAAACAATTACTAGCAGATCTGAAGGGAGAAATAGACAAAGTTACTACAATAGTAGGAGAAATAGTAATACCCCACTTTCAACGATGGATACATTATTCAGACAGAAAATCCAGACCCAGAACACAATTCTTCCCAAATGCACACAGATTATTGTCCACGATGAACCATATGCCAATACAAGAAACAAATGTGAGAAAATTTAAGATTACAATCATAAAGAATCCTTTATGATCCAATGGTATGAAAACAGGTATCAACAATATGAAAAAAAAAAAACTGGAAAATCTAAAAATATGTGAAAATTAAACAACAACCAGTGGGTGAAAGAAGAAATTTTTTTAAATATCTAAACAAATGAAAATGGAAACACAACATATCAACATTTATGGGATCCTGCAAAAGCAGTTCTGATAGGGAAGCTTATATCAATGAAAACAGAAATATCTCAAATACACAACCTAACTTTACACCTCAAGGAACTAAGGAGAAAAAGAACAAACTAAGCCCAAAGTTAGCAGAATAAAGGAAATCACAAAGATTAGGGAAGAAATAAGTAAAATACATTTTTTTTAAGAAAAAGAAAATCAATCAATGTCTTTAAGATCTGGTTATTCAAACCTTTAGTTAGACTAAGAAAAAAAAGAGAGAAGACTCAAATAAAGTCAAAATTAAAGAGGATACTTTACAACTAATGCTACAAAAATACAAAGAATCATATGACACTACTCTGAACAATTATATACCAACGAGTTGGATAACCTGGAAGTATTGTGTAAATTCCTAGCAACACACAATCTACTAAGACTGAATCAGGAAGAAATTGGAAATCTGAACAGATTGGTAATGAGCGAGGAGACTGAATCAGCAGTCAAATACCTCCTAACACAGGACCAGATGGCCTCACTGGTGAACTGTATCAAACATTTAAACAAACAAACAAACAAACAAACAAACAAACATTTCTTCTCAAACTCTCTCAAACAGTTGAAGAAGATAAAACTCTTCTGAACACTTTTATAGGCAAGCATTATCCTGATACCAAAGCCAGAGAAGGGTACTCGTAAGAAATGAAAACTATAGACCAATATCCCTAATGAAAATAAATGCAAACATTCTCAACCAAGTAACAGCAAACGGAACTCAACCTGCCTAAGGAATCCAGTGTGAGCAGAGGAGTGCACACTCAGGATGGCACCCCCTGAGCCTGGCAGGTCACGGGCCCCAGGCTGACTTCAGCCAGGATGCGTGGTAAGCCCGCCCACGCTTCCCCCGCTGGCAGCCGTGCTGAGGGCTCAGCCTGTGTCCAATGGCTGCTTGATATCTTCTCCATCACCCCTGGCTTGCCTGAGCAGTGCGGAGTGGGGTTCAGAAAGCAGCCCCCAGACTGTGCACGCTCCTGGGAGGTGAGCATTCCTGCGGGAAGGAGGCCAGTAGGCCGCAGATGCGTTAGGCGGGGACCCCAAGCAAGCACAGCAGGCAGTTTCAGGAACGTTCAACATAAGGAAAACGTTTCTGTGTTTTGCAAATTAACATTAAGCCACTTCAAATACATATACATTCTTGAGTAAAAGCGATATTCCTGCCTTAAGCTAACCCCGCAGGTCTGCCTTCCTACCGGGTCGCTATCCCTAAAGCCAGAATGGTAGAGGCTTCCTGTCGCTGTCCTTGAAGCGAGGCGTCAGCCTGAGGACGGACAAGAGACGCTCCCATGGAAATAAGTGTGTACCCCACACCCCATGAACATCAACACACCTTTAAGTCCTCCCACCCATGAACACCACCAAGTCCTCCTGGCCATGAACACCTCCAAGTCCTCCCACCCACGAACACCTCCAAGACTTCCCACCCATGAACACCTCCAAGTCCTCCCACCCATGAACACCTCCAAGTCCTCCCGGCCATGAACACCTGCCGGGAGGAAGAATGAGCAGGGAGAGGAGATTTCATCCTTCATGTGACTATTTGAGTCCTGAATTGACTGAGAAATGGTGGGATTTGAATGCTGTTACCTGCAAGTGTCTAGATCACATTTTCCCGCTCTCAGCTGAAATGGGGAAGTGAGACCGCGCTAATGAGAAAGGACAGGTACATGTTTCATCTCTGACATGGTGCCCAGTGAGCTGCCTTTGCTGCTTCGTCGGGAGATGGCAGAACAATGACATGACGAGCAGATTTCTTGGGACAAGTCTGACAGCATTTCCCACGCTGCCCTGAACGGGAGAGGCCTGGGGAACAAGTCACCAGGAACACAGCCGGGGAGCCGTGGGGTCGGGCTTGGACTCTGGCATTTGGAATAAAAAGGGAGAGTTTGACGTCACGGGGACATCTGACAAGGTTTCAGATGGAGAAGAAAAGACAAAGAGGCATCAAAAGGATTCCGTTTCGTGCCCGCCTCGCTAGAATGGCCTGTAAAGGCCACCGAGTCCTTAGCAGACACCAGCGCGGCCGTCGGGGCCACCACTGAGTGTGTGTGCGGGGCTCCTGGCCACAGCAGTTGGGAGGTGCAAGTGCATTTTTGTCCTTCTGAGTGCGGCTGACCTTGGGCCGGGACAGAGCTTGTCAGGGAGACAGCGGCACATTCAGCAGAAAGGTGGGAACACGAGAATAGCAGCACGATAAGGAGCGTGACAGGGATGTCTTTGTGAACTCTGGCACCGAAGTGAGAGCTGACACCACAGCTTGGAAGAGAGTTCCCGAGCGAAGGGACCGAGCAGCCTGGGCAGGGACTGAGCCACAGCGATGCCCAGCGACGCGACACATCTCATGAGGCTGTAGTGTCCATTCGCTCTCCGTGTCCATACGGGTTTTTAAAAAGAAGGGTGGCTTGTTTTGGCCAGAGGGATCCAGTGCAATGTGTAATATGAGCTTGCTATAGATAGAGAGAAAACTTGGCATAGAAGTGGCACTTTCTTTCAGTCTCTGCATCTTATTATGCATTAACATATTATTCAATAGTCATTAACATTTTTAAAGAAAGCTTTGGATGAAAGTGTTGGCATTAAATTTCTTTAGCAATAAAGTCTGTGGGTTATTTTCTAAAATTAAAATCTATTTCTCCAGGCTTTATGTGCTAACCATAGTGTTGCGGTTTTGATCAGTGAAACCTGTAAAGATTATACTTAGTGTTTTGGCTATTTCCAACTTTTCATTAAATATAATACCTTATGATAGCAAATTTGTGTCTATCTCAACCATCACCAAAAAACTGACAGGAAAATATTCATCTCCAGACATTTGAGACAAAGAAGAAATGGTCTTTTTGAAACCACAGGAGTCTAATTGTGGTTTCAAACACAAGCTTTTGTAAAAAGGAATATGTAAAAATCTTATTTTCATTTGGGAAAAATGTTGAAGGCCTAAGAGAAAACTTTCTATAGATTTTTATTTTCTAAGCTTTTTCTTGTAAATTTCTAATTGAACAAAAAATATTTCTCTAAGAAGAGTATTCAGTGACTAATCCTATATAATAAAAGCATAATATGCTAAGTGTTTGACCCATTTGTCAACTGTTTGGTCAACCACTTGACCAGTTGCTATGATGTGCACTGACCACCAGGGGGCAGACACTCCAACTGGTAAGTTAGCTTACTGCTGGGGTCCAGCTGATTGGGACTGGGTTAGAGGGCCATACACACCCTGAAGCCCTCCCACGGTCTCTCCCCAGCTGGCCAGCCCCCATCAGCCTGATCGGGACTAGACGAGATGGCCCCAATCAGCCCCAATCACCAGCCAGGCCAAGGGACTCCACCCACGCACGAATTCATGCACCGGGCCTCTAGTGAATAATAAAAATAACTTTGGCATCTAATTTACCTTAGTTTGTGAGAGAGAGAAAAGAAAGTGGTGATATTTGATAATGAAATAACTCAGAATTGTCACATTATCTTTAATGATCATAAAATACCTGTGGTATAATTTTCAACAAAATACCCACTGTGAGATTATTCCTGGTATTGAGACACACATATACCTTACACACACACACACATACACACACACACACACACACCCTCTACCCCTCTGCAGTGAACTCCCCGTTTGCCTTCTCCCATTATTTTACCAATGCCTGGTGAGAGAATATATAAAATTTAACATCCAGATGAATAAGCTTTTAAATAAATGGAAGTAAAATCTATCATAACATTATGATCTAACGTCATCTAGAAAAGATTGCGAAGGTGCCATCTTCTGCAAATAGATCACTATGCTGGTGTACATGGCAGGGAGAAGGTCATCCCTGCTTAAGTGTGTCAGCAGTGAAACATGCATGAATAATACACTTGGCAATTAGAGAGAGGCAGCAAAAATAAATAAAACATCGCAGTCCAACGTAGCAGTGACACTGGAAACAATATGCTTAGCATCACATGGCAAAATCATTCTATTAAAATACATTTTAACAGCTGGTTAAGACCTGCAAACACTGCATTTAAGTGGGACAGGCAGTGTTGCGTCAGGCCCATTTGTGTTTGCAAGGATTATGAGTGATGCCTACAGATTTGACTGGAGATTATAAAATCTTTAGCTGAGCACAGGATGTCCCTATGCACGCCGCCTGCCCCCCACTTTCTTTCTGAGGGTTCTTTTTCACACCAGTGGTGCATGTGTAAGGGGCTCCAGACCAAAGAACATTCTGGCAAATTTTATAAGAAGAGTAAATAAGGGAGGGAGATATTCTGTCTCCTGTGTATTCTAAAATTCATATATGTTTTATTTACAGGAACCTACATTAACGACAACTGCAATATCTTGGGGTGTTCATTCTCTAGAAGATAATACCCTCCCCCTTTATTAGAACTTCCCGATCTTCAGCCTTTGGGGATGAAGTAGATTTAAGCCTAACTCCATAGACAAAGTGTGCCCTGTGTCCTCTCTGCTCCTGAAGATCCATAGAGCCAACAAGTGACTGTCCATTCACCGGGCGAGTGTAAGAAGGGTACCAGGTTGGAAAGGAACTCCAATTTGCTTGCCTTCCGACTTACTTCCAAACTTACCTCTGCATGTTTTGCTGTCACGTTTGCCCTAGGAGTTTGTGTATGTTTCTGGTGAAACTCCGGATTTTAGGGGAAGGAGAATACAGAAGGACTCTTAGGGAGGAGAATTAACTAGGATGTGAACTGAAGATCAGTTGGAACCTCAAAACCAATTTCTGGGGGAAAGAGGTAGCATTCACTGAGAGCTTACTGCATGTGAGGCCCTGCACTGAGCATATTACACGGACCGTCCTTTTTGATCTTCTCAACAAGCTCAGGAGTTTGGTGAATGTATTAGCCCACATGACAGGGGAGGCATCTGAGGCGGGGATCCATTGAGTAAATGGCTTGAACTCATACCACTACTAAGTGGTAGAGCCTTCCTTAAAACTGGGCAGACTCTGCTTCCTAACCATTGGTGGGCTGCCCTCAGGTACAAAACAGAGGCCAAACGGTTGTAGAAAAAAAGTCTAATTTATTAACATTTAAATACCATTGTCCCCCCTTATCTACCGTGATATGTTCCAAGACCCCCAGTGGATGCCTGAAACCCCATATAGTACTCAACCTTATATGTTCTGTGATTTTTCCTATGCATACATACCTATGAGAAAGTTTAATTTATAGATTAGGCACAGTAAGAGAATAACCACAATATCTAATAATAAAATAGAATAACTGTAACAATATGCTAATAAAAGTGATGTTAATGTGATCTATCTCAAAATATTGTTCTCTACTCCCCCTTCTTGTGAAGATGTGAGATGAATCAATGCCTATGAGAGGAGAGGAGGTGGGGTGAATGACAGTCATTGCGATGTAGCTCTAGGCCACGAGGAGGGTTATTTGGATGCAAATACTGTGGATGCTGCCAAGACAGTCGCTCTGATAACGAGATGGCTACTGAATGACTAAGGACGGACATGCAGGACAAACGATGACTCACACCTCAGGCAAAGCAAAGGTGGACGCACTAGATTTCATTGCGCTACTCAGAATGGCTTGCAGTTCAAAGCGTATAAACTGTTTATTTCTGGAACTTCCCATTTAATGTTTTCAGTCTGCAGTTGACCGCTGGTAACTAAAACCTCAGGAAGCAAAACCATGGATAAGGGGGGACGACTGTATATCCTGAGTTACTACGTTATGATTTGTTCTGCAGAAACCGAATGACGGCCACTACAACTGCTTCTTCCTAAACAGGCATGCACAGAAGAAATCTCCACAGTATACTCTGCACCTGGGGCTTACTGAACAAAGTGGGGGACCCTGCCCTTCTCATTCCAAACCCCAAGCTGCTAGAGTTGAAGAGGTGCCCTGGGCCCCACGCAGAGAAAATCTGTCCCAAAACTGAGAGTTTTTTCACTCATATTCGTCTTAGTCATCATTCACTTCGTCCGGTAAGCATTACCTAAGGAAAGACAGGTGAAAGGAATTTTAAAGCAGAGCTATGCTTCTTTCAGCTAACCTATGTAAATTAGAAATAATTTTCCCAATAAGGATGCACTCTGCGTCACCTCACTGTTTCATGATACGCTGCTTCACTTCCCATTTTTAAAGCAAATATGTCAACATTCTAAGCTGGTGTCTTTACCCCTCAGTGTGTCCTTTCTTTCCCACAAGATGCCCTCAGTGGAAGCACAGACATTAAGCACCTTAAAACCTCACGTTGTGTTTACAAAGCATCACTCAAACTACCCCAGATTTCTACTTTTATTCTTCAACATTGTTCGCCCCTCTTTCTTTTCCTCAAACCTTCCCTTTCCCAGGAAGACTGGTATGTTATATTCAGCAGGAAATAAATCACAATAAACTGACTCAGACTAAGAGGTGAATAGAATAATTTGTACTAAGATATGAATGACTAAAAATGCTCATAGGTGTGTAGAAAGGACACTGTGTTTAGAGTCAGGAAGATCTAATTTCCCATATATTGACAAGAGAGTTGCTCTGAGCTTCAACTTCCTCATCTCTAAAAAATAGGCCGAATAACACCTAAAAGACTCTGGTAACAATTTAATGTGATAATATTTACACAAAGTCTAGTGCCTGGGAATACTATACTACAAATAAATGTTATTTATCCTCCTACTTGAGCTTATGACAATATTTAAGCTTCTTAAAGAAATCTGTTTACACACCTGAATCTCAAATTGGTTGTGTTTTAATATGAAGTGTCGCCTGGCTGGTGTTGCTCAGTGGTTGAGCATTGACCTATGAACAGGGAGATCACAGTTCAATTCCTGGTCAAAGCACATGCCTAGGTCATGAGCTCAATCCCCAGTAGGGGGCATGCAGGAGGCAGCCTCTCTCATCATTGATGTTTCTGTCTCTCCTTCTCCCTCTCTGAAATCAATAAAAATATATTTTATAAAATATGAAGTGTCAAGTCTTTATTAGATCACTCAAATCATTCTACTTCTCACTCTACCATAGGCCTTATAGCTATATTCAGCGGTGTAGATATTTATAAAAACACATATTATAAATAGAAACATACAGAGATATTCACACATGAAATCCAACTCAAGACCTGCTCCATTAAAATAGAAGACAGCCTTAGATGCAGTTAGCAATTCATTCAAGGGACCATTTGCAGGGCCCTTCCTGGTTAGACATCTGGGAGGGTTCTTGATGCAGATTTCAAAAGATGTGGACACAGACAGAGAAAGCTTGGGGCTAAGCCAAGGCTCTCTAAAGCATGCTAAATTGTTAACTTAGTTGTATTTTTTAAATTATAGCTCTCTCCCTTTAAGATTCGGGGAACAGGTACTTGGGGCACAGGATTTCTGCCAACTCAAAGTTCTCAGAAAACTGTGAAAACGGTTGTTGTAACAGCATTTCTTTCGTCCCTTTTGTGCCTAAGCAAATTTCACTCCACAGAGAAGCGTGAAGGAATCCCGTACTCATAGTCTCTGTTTTCTACAAGATAAGAAAGGCTGTTTGGGATATATACATGCACATGCATGTGGAGAGCCTCTAAACCAACTTTGATTGAGTGATATTTTATCATGCTTTCCCCACATTAACATATGGCACACTTCTAACTTACCCCCATTCATTCACAACTTAACAACACCACATATACACAAACTCTAAATGCGCCTTTTAAGTAGGGTGCTTGATGAACAGTTACATCATGCTCTTTGGTTCATTTTTAAATACAGTTTTTAAGAATGGAAATTAAAGAAGTCCCCCTTATTCTGTCAGAGTTACTTGTTTTTTCACTCTTCTTTCCATGTGTAATTTTATGTAAAATAAAATTCTCTGTTCAAATGTGGCACTGTCTCTTTAAAAACTCTCCACCAAACAGCCTGCAAACCAGTTTAGCAACCCTCCTGGGTGGATTCTCAGATGAATAATTAGCCCTGAGCGATGAAACTGCCCAGCGACACCCGCTCTTGGAATCTGGGATGTACTTGAGACGGCAGGGCTCAGGCAGAAGTGTGTGCTTCGTGGTGCATCTGAAGGCTGGCCAGGAGAGCAGGTCTCCCTTTGCTGTGAGTGCGCCAGACCAGGCCCGTGTGGTCCGGCACTTGGCGGTGTGGTGGTGAGGGGCCCTCTGTTGGCATCTGCCATCTCACCCCTGCTGGTCAGGAAAGCCTGCTTTCTGGTTTCTCAAGCCCCACCTTCAAAAGCTGAAATTACATGACTCATTTATTTTGATACCATCAAAGTTTTGCTGACAACATGGCATTTCTGTCTGTCCTATGTTAACAACTGTAATCCTCAAGTCATTAGGCAGACAAACTCAGGCCTTGGGTCAGAGCCTGAGATGAACATTTAGCTCATTGTTCCTTCCAGTCCACCTCTCACCACTTCCTCCCGGCGGCTGTCAGGGGTCAGTGAATTGTGTGACAAAAGATGTTATGGTCTCGGGACCTAGTAGAAGTCACATCCAATAATCCCATCCAAAGAGCCCTAGACTCTACGCATGTGTCCATGGTGACTAAAACAATATCTTAGATAACAGACACACA
The DNA here is from genome assembly GCA_025583905.1 of Ia io. Lineage (NCBI taxonomy): Eukaryota > Metazoa > Chordata > Mammalia > Chiroptera > Vespertilionidae > Ia > Ia io. The sequence continues at coordinate 4,730,632 of JAJQQW010000013.1, forward strand.
AGTGGCCGCATTTGGTAATGGATGAGATATATACTGGGGAATATACTTGACTTTTATCAAACTGCATTGTGTCCCTGATGGATATGCCAAAGAGTCAGTGGTTTTATTCACTTTAGAGGAGCAATCATTTGGGGGAGTAGTTTCCACAGACATGTTTTATTGTTCTCACTAGATAATAAATTCCTTGGGGCAAGAATCATGTTATTGCACTTTCTGTGATCATCACAACACCCGAGGAGGTGCCTGGCACATTGACCATCAATAAATACTACTTGGGTGACTGTGCTGGAGTAGGTGACTCCTCAGAAATAACCAAGAGAAGAGCAGCTACAAGGAGACCCGGGCTTTTATTCACTTTTATTCAGATTCATTTATTTGTTGTTTTGAAAATTTCTTAAATAATTTAAATGTCCTGGGTCCCAACATTTTAACATATAAAGAGCAGGATGGGTAACGGTGCTCTCTGAAGGTGTTTATAGTCGTTCAACAATCTTTATGTACTGCGGAGTGAAAGAGGGAACGTTTCTGCCCTCATGGAGTACGTGCAATGGGCGAAGGACTGGGAATATACAAGTGAAACACCGGTGATCTCCGGTAGTAATAACTGTTATGCACACAGAACAACAGGAGGAAGGAACAAAGAGTTGGCCGCCTAGGCTGTCTTCTTTTTCCTTTTTCTTTTTCTTCAAATAGAACTAACAGATTTTCTAGAAAGGAGGCCTTGACTATCACAATCACCCATGGGCATTGTACAAACACAGGTTTGGAATGTTCCACAGGAGCTTGTGGTGAACACAGGGATACAGGACCAGAGCCCTAAACCTGCCGTGTCTTCATAGTCCTGGTGTCTGCTGGGGTCAGCTGACAATAATTTACATATATTTACATGTGTTTACATGTGTTTCAGTTGGCTCTATGTGTGAGACTGCAAGCAATTCATTCTGAAAACCACACAAAGATTTCCTGATTTCCGTACTGTCCTTGGCTATTAAGCCTATGGACTGAGTGGACTTCTAAAATACCTGATGACACACACTTGAGTTCTTTTGATAAGCCCGAAGTATTGAAACTCCCTGGTTCCGACAACTGCTTTAACTTCCAATCGAATCCAGCACACTGGGAACTAGACGAGGCCTGTGACCGCAGAGGGGTGTGGATCTGCACACTGGTCCTTGTGTAAGGTGACCAGATTTTAACATTGGTAAAGCGGGACACCATTGACCTGGGGGGGGTGGTCTTTTTATTTTTTCAATATATTTTATTGATTTTTTACAGCGAGGAAGGGAGAGGGATAGAGAGTTAGAAACATCGATGAGAGAGAAACATCGATCAGCTGCCTCTTGCACACCCCCTACTGGGGATGTGTCCGCAACCAAGGTAGATGCCCTTGACCGGAATCGAACCTGGAACCCTTGAGTCCGCAGGCTGATGCTCTATCCACTGAGCCAAACCGGTTTCAGCCCCGGGCAGGGGGTGGGGGGATGGGAGGGGGGGCGGGGGCGGTTCCTGATTAAAAATTTGGTCTATATTGTAATCGCTTTTGTTTTTTTTAATAAAAGGAAATTCACTTCTTAGATCATCGTTGAATTTGCATCCTCTTTTCTTACTCATTATGTTAAAAATCTAAAAAAATAATTTAAAATTATATTATAAATTATTATATATGTATTGCTTAAAAACACAGTAAGTAGGTACATAATTACATGAACATATTTTATTGTTAGTTTATAAATTAAGTTAATTTGATTTTTATAGAGTAACTATATTTTAAAAATTATTTTAATCCTATATTTCTTTCTAAATAATAACAATAATAACTTTTATTATTTTTCCTTTGAATTTGCTGTAACGTAAGTCATAAGTGTCACTTTCAAGGCCGGCGCTAGACTTTTTGCCGCCACTATAAAATATAAATAATACGAGTACTGTCTGCTAAACTCAAGAAAATTTATGTGTTTATGAAATAAATAAATAAATTACTTACCTAAATTATCTGAATAGCTAATTTGTAATGACATCACTTGTTTAACTAGCTTACTAGCGCAGTACGATGTGTATCGTCTGAGAAACAGTTACAAAATGTTTTCGTCGTTGCCAATCCCAAAAAATGCCATTGTTCATTAAGTCCAAACAATGGTGGTCGAATTCTAACAACTGGTCAACAATGCGAACTTTGATAAGCAGTTCTCGATAATCACTTCTCAACAATTATTTGTTATTATTAAAGTTTAACATTATAAAATTAACAAAAATAATATAAAACTCATATCCTGGCTAAATAGCCACATGGCCGCCAAAAACCGTATATTCCCTTCCCGTTCTCCCGCCGTTCCCTAGCTTGTCGTGCATTCTTTCCAAAAATCGGGACTTTTTTAAAACGCCGCAGGACGCAGGACAAATGGTTAAAAATCGGGACTGTCCCGCCAAAAGCGGGACGTCTGGTCCCCTTATCCTGTGGTTACCCAGGGAAGACTTCCTTGTTGAATCTTGGCACAGTAGCACGGTCATAAACAGCAGACGGATCACTTGCTATTTTTAACCCTGAACACCTGCCCCGGTAAGGCAGCACAGGGGAAATCCCAGACAGAGCTGCTCTCAGGGCTAAGAGCAGGGGCCAATCCCCCAGCCTCAGGGAGAAGCAGCCCAGATCCCACCGTCCCGAGGGGAGAGCGCCAGCAGCCCCCTAGCTTGCTCCTGGGACGTACTCTCCCCACACCAGGAGACTGACCATGCACAGTGGGTGTTTCAGGGAACAAGCAGGCCCTCCAAGAATCCATGTAGAAGGTGTGGTGAATGTATTTTCACACCAGCAGTGTTTTCAATCGGTCATTTATCACCCTGGCTGCGAAGCTCAACTGGTTAGAGTGTTGTCCAGCTACGTCAAGGTTATGGGTTTGATCTCTGGTCAGGGCACAAAAAAGCCACCAGTGAAAGCATAACAAATCAATGTTCCTCTCTCTCTCTCTCTCTCTCTCTCTCTCTCTCTCTCTCTCTCTCTCCCCCCCCCCTCTCTCTCAAATCAATCAATAAATAAAAATTTAACTTGTCATATATCACAAAGCACTTTCCTCTCTTCCCTCATGTTTTGCTTGGCCTTAGAGGACTGTGGCACAGTACAGATACTCGTGGGGAAGAGGGGGGCAAAACACAACCAAAAGAAGGAGGGCTGTGCACTGGAGTGGAACACGAAGGTAAGGTCTGAGCGCAGCCCTGGCCCAGCCGGGCCCTGGCTACGTCTCTGTACCAAGGGGATGCTCTCCAATCGGAGCGATAGAAATGACTGGCATGTAAAATGCCCCATCTGATTAAACAGCTGCACAGTTCGGAGCTTGGGCAGCTACTGGCCTCTGGTTGCATCGTGCACGTGGGCCATTTATCAGTCACCACAAAGGACGGAACTAATAATAGCTTCCTTGAAGTCAGCACCCTGGCTTGTGCGATAGGAGCTGTAGGAAAGCACTGGAAAGGGAGTCCTCAGACTAACCTCCCCCCGAAATCCACGCTGGGCGAGACAGACAGTGATCCCTGAGCCCCGGGTCTTCGCCAGCCCTGGGCGAGGCTCGTGGCTGAAGCCACAGGCGGACTGGGAACAAAGGAGACCAGGAGCCTCGGTGCCCGGCAGCAGTGGAAGCGGTGAAGGGCGGGGAGGCAGTCATATTGGAAGAAAAACAGTAACAGGAAAGGGGAGCGTTCTGGGTAACGCTCTGATCTCAGTCCAGTCTTAGCACCAAAGATGGAGCGTTCGCTCAGTGTTCCCAAGATGCATTTAATTTCTCACACAAGGCTCTCATCGCTTTCACTCTCACGACTGAACTTGTCTTTTGTGATGCAGCTTTCAAACCGGAGGGGAACTGCTGCATCTCAGACTGCACTGCGGTTTGTCCGAGGTGACAGCCTCCCTGCCCAGGTCAGACACCCCCTGGCTGCCCCCTCTGCCCAGCCCGCCCAGCACTTTCCCAGCCCGACCTGTTACAGGAATGCTGGAACTGCAAACACAAAAAAGAACTGTTTAGGGTGAAATGAACCACAGGCTAATTGCTAAGGGATTGAATAAAGGTCAAATTGGGGACTCACCTAAAGCAAGTGTTTCTTTAAAAGAAATCTATGTTAAGAGACTAAAAAATAAACAAAATAAAACAATGGGCTTAGTCTTTTATCTTTATTGGATAAAAGTTCCTAAAAAGTTGCAATAAATTATGCACTTGAAACACAAGCATTATTTTAATTAACATCAAATAAAAAAGATAGACGCTCTGACAGAAATTGTGAAGAGGATAGGGAAGTAAAAGGAAGAAATGATGTGAGCCACTGGTCCATTGTGTTCTCTATGCAGAAAAGAGTTTGATGGTTGTCATGGTAACTCTCCTCTCAACAGCCTGGTAAGTGCCTTATTTGCATAGGGTAAAAGGATATTTTTTTAAATAATTAAAGGTAAACATTAAGTACACAGCCTATAGCATAATAATTATAGCTTAAAAGTTTTAAATCAAATACACAAACCTTTTCTTCTCTGGTTTTATATTGCAATGTGATTATTTTTTTAAGCTAATGTTAATGAACATCCAACCAAGCAAATTAAAGATCTAATTGGCTCTATTGAACAATTCATGAATGGGCAGCACAAAGTCCTGTTCGTTTATCTAGTGAACAGAGAGGTCCTCGGAGCAGCTGTGTGAAATGGGAGGGTTTGTAGGCGGAAACTAGGCGGGACAAGCCAGTGACCAGCAGGAGAAAGGACAGGACTGTCTGAGGCAGAGTCGGCTTGTTTGGGAAGGCAGGCAGGAGTCTCCTTTGACAGGTGACTGGACTAGTGTTGCTTAGGAAATTCCAAACGGATTGGTTTAAAACTCCAGGGCTGGGAGAGGCTGCGATTGCAATTAGGATGGACAGGAAGGAATTCAGTCTTGGTCGGGTTTACTAAAAGTGGCTTCATTTGGGGCCTGTGTTGCTTTTTAAGGATCATTTAAGTGCTAGAGGAAGACATGGGTTATCAAGCATGAGGCCTGGGGGCCTCCCTCTCCCAGAGGAAACAGTGAGAAACCTTTTCTGGGCAGAGGCTGTTGCTGCCCATACCATCTGTGTGACCAATATTTTCATTTTCTTTTTTCAGACTTTAACTCTGGGACAACAGAGGATTCTAAACAAAAACAAAAGAGAGTGGGCTTCTTTGAGCCTTGGTGGCTTAGTTTATTTTATTTACATGCCTACCTAACATTTTTCCTCGTTTAAATTCTGCTTTTTATTTCAAATTTCTTTTTTTTTTTTAATTTAAAAATAATTCCCTAATGCCTTCAGGCTTAAGAGCCTCTGCATGTGCAACCTTGTTAGTTCCTTCTTACTATTTTTAGCTCGAGTTTAATTTGTATTTTGGGTGAGTGCTCGAATATTAAGACATGTTAAGTATTTCCTTGTGTTATTGGAGAAGGTGGGGGGTCCCTTCCCCCATGGGTGCTGCTGGGGTGGATGTCTCAGGACATCCGGAGAAAGGAATGCTCTGAGACTCACACAGGATAATGGGGGGTTTCATTTGGGTGGAATTACACCCCTGTGTTTCTAAAGTCCCATTTCCCTTAGTCCAATCCTAGTGTCAGGGGCAGTGTGAAGGGCACCAGGTGTTAGACCTGTGGGGTCAGACAGAACCTGGGTTCAGCAACCTCGGTACTTGAGTTCTGGCTGGGAAAGAATCCAGAGCCAAGACCCAAACTATAAGAGAACATTTATTTATAAAATCACAGAGGTGGAAGAGGTGATTCGTAAGAAGATGTGGGCTTAGGAAACAAGTTATAGGGCGAAGGAAGGGCTAGGAGCTTGGGAGGAGGAAGGTGAAGGTGACGGCCTGGGAGGGAGACGAAGGGAAGGGAGAAGGGCAAGGGCGTGCTCCCTGGAGGGACAGCACACTGGGTCCTTGTCTTAACGGCTTTAAGAGTGGGGATTTAGGGACGGTCCCAGGGGAGGATCTCAATAGAATACTCAGCAGCTTTCCAGGTGTGTCCTTTCAGGGTTGTGGTCTCCACAGATGGATGGGTCAGGGCCAGGGCAGGGGTCATTATCCAGTGCAGCTGGTCCTGAGATCAGCCAGGGGGTCACTTGTCTGGTTTTGCTGCTTTTCGGGCCTGGAGCAGAAATACCACTGAGGCCCAGATGTTACCTCTAGGGAGGAAAGGTTGTGGGCAGAGAAGGGTGGTCCAAACTGCATGACCAGGGATATGCTAGGGGAGGAAAGGTCACCCTGGGGGCAAGGTCCTACCCTACAATTGTTCTTTGCTAGGCACCTGGGGGTGTCTACCCTGGTGACCTTCTGTAGGTGGCCCATCGGCCTTGCTCTGCTCATGTCAACTGCCTTCCACAGTAGAAGTGGAGCTGGGGTTTCAGTAGAGCTGGAAGCAAAGCCCGTGTCCAGAGTTTCCTTTCCTTGTTGGAGCCGGGTCCAGTCCGCATCAGGCTGGTTACGGTCCATCAGTCCATTGTGTGGGGTCCATAAGGCCGTGGGCCAGGTGGCTGAAGGCAGGGAAGCAGGGGCAAGCGAGCCTGGCAAGCCCAGAGTCATGCAAGCCCCCAGAGAATCAGGGGGTGGGGGGAGAGAGAGAGAGAGAGAGAGAGAGAGAGAGAGAGAGAGAGAGAGAGAGAGAGAGAGAGAGAGAGAGAGAGAGAGAGAGAGAGAGAGAGAGAGAGAGAGAGAGAGAGAGAGAGAGAGAGAGAGAGAGAGAGAGAGAGAGAGAGAGAGAGAGAGAGAGAGAGAGAGAGAGAGAGAGAGAGGAGAGAGAGGAGAGAGAGAGAGAGAACTTCTTTGTTCAGGGGGTTATATGTCCCACACCTTCCAGGGCTTGCAGTGGCCACTCCCGTGCTGGCCAACCACCTTTGTTCCCAGGTGTGACTGACAGTAAGCACCTTCCCTGTCACCCCAACTTTACTGGGCATGCGTCTGTCTTCCCTTTGTCCAGTCCCCTTCCCCCAGTGTTTTGCAGGGGACATGCCTATGTCTGGCCTTCCTGTTGCTCCTTTCCTAGCCTATATAATAAACGCGTAGTATGCAAATGGTCCCCTCAACCTGGAGTTGTCCAGGAGTTCAACCAGGGGGCGGGGCCAGCCGGGGGAAGGGAGGGAGTAGCCGGCCAGCAGCTGGCAGCCACCAGGGACCCTACCAGTGCACAAATTTCAGAATCAGACCCGTCACTGTTTGCCGATCCAGAGAACATCGCACCAAGGAGCACTGAGTCTCCTCTCCACACTGGGGGGTATTTTAGAAACCAGTTCTCGGGTCCTGCTCACTGATTATCTCAAGGCCAGTAGGCGCTATTGATCTGTTGGCCACAACCTCATTTCCTAAGTTCAGGTCAGGCAGTGATGCCCAAGGCCCGGGGAAAAGTTTGGGAGAATGCAGCTCAGAGCACTGAGTGGACAAAACGGAAGCTGGAAGATGTGTTACAATTTGGTCCAGGAGGACCAGAGGCAGCAGGGAGAGCGCAGTGCACCCCGCCCCCCACCCCCCCACCCTGGCCCCGAAAAGATGCCTCAGATTGGGTAAATTCTGCCGAGAGCTGTGCCTCAGGAAACCATTGGTCTGCCAGCTGCTTCACCTTTGACTAGAAGGCAGGAAGTGAAGACATCCTGACCCCAGGTGCCAGAGGCAAAGGCAGCAGGAGTGAGAAGAGAGGTGCTTATTGGCCCAGACTCCCCACCGACAGGAAAGCTGAATGCTCACAGGAAGGCTTCTGTCTGACAGAGAGAGAGAGAGAGAGACAGAGAGAGAGAGAGAGAGAGAGAAAGAGCGAGCCAAAGGGACTGAGTGAGAGAAGTGCGCTTTGCAGGCCACATCCTGCACCCATTAGGACTTTCTGAAGTCACGTGGAGTATCTGCAGGTCATTAAGATTTTAAATCAAACTTTGTGGAGCTCCTGCTTGTGCTATATGGTGAAAAATGAGAATTCAGCCACTTGGAAATATTCCATGAAACGAATTTCCTCAGAAAAGGCACGGAATATGAATAGAAGGAGCTGCTGTCACCGCTTTGGCCATGTACGCCAGCATTACTCTCTTGGGAGAGAGAGAGCTCCATTCTAAATTAATAATTAACTTCACCACATTTAAGAAGAGTCAACTGGGGAGCATTTCTTAAGTTTTTCCGTCTTGCTCATGACAGAAAAAGGTTCTAAAAAATTAGTCAGGTTTTGAAGAGCCCACATTGGTAAAGCTGGGGCCTAGAGTCAGAGTTGGTAACTACCACCTGAGCAGGAAAACCACCGCCCTCCGTGAAGTGTGAACGGAGTCAGGCTCTCAGCAGACATCTGTCTCCATCACACACAAAGCAAAGCTAAATTGGCAGTGTCAGCAGAGAAATGAGATGTCCTGGGCGTGGAGACAAACCAGCCCTTCAGGTGAGAAGTGACCTCACAGAACGAGAGAGAGTCTCCTGGCGGTGAGCTCTGGGAAGCCGAACAGTTTACATGCCTTTCTCACTTTTCCTGCCCCATGAAGAGCTGGCACAACACACAGTGCCCTCAGACCTCCCACGATAACAAACACACCAGATTCCAGGAGCCTGGACAGCCCTTGTGGAACAGTGTGATACACATTTCTAAGCTTACTTCCACCTCCACTTTTTTTTTTTTTAAGAAGGGAAAAGTCCTGATCTATCATTGCTCTTTTCTTTCTTCCTTCCTTCCTTCCTTCCTTCCTTCCTTCCTTCCTTCCTTTCAATCCTTATCTGAGGACCTGTTTTTCATTGATTTAAGAAAGAGAGGAAGTGGGGGATGAGGAGGGAGAAAGAGAGAGAAAGAGAGAGTGAGGATCGGTTGCCTCTGTTTGCATCCTGAGCGACCCGGGATCGATCCTGCAACCTAGGCATGTGCCCTGACCAGGAATCAAGCCTATAACCTTTCAGCGCTCAGAGCAATGCTCCAACCCACTGAGCAACACCAGCCAGGGTGCTTCCACTCCTATTTTAAGTTAAACACTCATTCTCATAATGGCATGGGGTAAAGGGAGTATGTAGGTATCAACAATTGTTATTGTAGTCTGGGGTTTAAGCAATGGCAGCTTGGACTGGGGATGGAGAGAGGTAGACAGGGCTGAGAAAGGGTTAACTTCAATAAGACCTGCCGATATATTAGCTGTGGGATATGAAGAACAGGAAAACTCCTTGTTCTTTGTTTTACCGCCTTGATAAAAACAATCTTCTGCAATCCTGCTTTTCTTCAAGAATAAATGTGTTTATGTCCAAATAATATCGCCTTCTATTAGTGGTCATGGCACACAGTTATTTCATCCCATTTCCTGTAATGTCGCTTTAGCAAGGAGCGTCCTCAGATTCCACCGGCCAAGATCCAGCCTGACCGTGGTAGGCAGCGCTCACACAAGGAAGGGTGCTACACTTAGTTATGTCCAGGGACACTTTCTTAAACATTTTGCTTATAAATTTAGAAAATGTGTGAAACACAAATTTCAAACAACACTATCCAGGGTGGGAGACTGAATAACTTTCCTTAAAGATGATTTCTTAATCTAACTAGAGGCCCGATGCACAAAATTCGTGCAAGAGTAGACTTTCCTTCCCCTGGCTGCCGGCACCGGTTTCCCTCTGGCACCTGGGACCCAGGCTTCGCTCCAGCCCCGGCTTCATCCAGAAGGATGTCCAGAATAATGTCCGGTCTAATTAGCATATTACCCTTTTATTATTATAGATGATTTTAGTTCATCCCCTTAAAGTGAGTCCAAGGACCATGTACAGGAAAATGGAGAAACGGTTTTGTTTGTTTGTTTTGTGGTTCAATCAAAATACAGCCTTAGTTTTGGGTCTCCCACCACTGCTGTAAAATGTACTCATTGGCTATAATCTTGCCCTGCCTTTAGAAGCGGGCCAGTGCCCGTGAGCTTTTTCTTATTGTTAGGTGAATAGACCTTGAAGTCATATTTAGAAGTCAAAATGTCAAGGAGAAAAAGTTCATATAAAGTAAATAGGAGGGTCAACTCTTTAGTACTGACCCAAAGGCAAGTCTCCCCTTTCCCAGCTAAGGCTTCTCTAGTTGGTGACTTCCGGACACAGGGGGTGCTGTTGCCTTCTGCTCTCACATCCTTCGCCCATCCCTCCTTCTAAATGGGGATTTACCCACCCCCGTCAGGAGAAGCAGCGGGAGGGAGGACAGAGGAGAACTTAGACTTGGTTCGGTGGCTTCATCCTCTTGCTCTGGCAGTGTTTCTCTTATAAGTACTTTCAAGACCTGTCCTGGTGTCCCCACCCTCCTTTCTCTCCTGGGGCTCCAGCCCAGCTCCCTCTCCACATGGGCCATGTGTCCTTCACAGGAAACACGTGGGCCTCCTCAAGCAGGGCAAATCCAAGCTGTTTCGCCGCAGTCACTCTGGCTCTCCCACCAACGGGTTTGGTTAGCTCTTCCCAGCCCTCTTTAGGCCCCAGGCTAAAGTCAGACCCCAAGAATGGCATTGGAATAGCAAGACAGAGACATAATTTAAGAAGTATAAATCACCCTTATTATTAATTTGTCCAGAAACTCGGTCACTGCTATTGGTAATACAGAGTGGCAAGAAAGGTAAATATTTTGATGTAAATAAGGCTATAAGCATCTAAATTAAATTAGTTTGGAATTTTAAAATAATTTTTATTTCTCTTCTCTCTCTCGTTTTATATATATATATATATATGTGTGTGTGTGTGTGTGTGTGTGTGTGTGTGTGTGTGTGTGTGTGTAGTATTATATTACATATATACATGACTATATATGCATGATATATCATGTGATATTGATATATGAAATGTATACATGTATACATACATCTTAAGTACATTCAGACTAGGAATGTGGGACTCTTTCATTTCTGAGCGAAATCTCACTCATCCACAGTGTCCTTGCACCAGAGAGCGGGCCTGCTGGTTAAAGCGCAGGGGTAACAGGTAGGGTCTTGTCTCCCGCCAAAGGGCCCCACATCCGTGTTTTGCCAGCACCGCCTCTGGGAGGCAGAACTCTCAGCTTAAAGGCAGAACACACCCTTGGCTCTTAAAACATCAACATGAGCAATGGAGCCCTTTTTCAGTCAGCAGTTTCTTAAATTTGATGAATTGGGATTCTATTTTTCTCTTTGTGATTTCTAAAGATGTGTATTACATAAATATTTTTTATCAAGAAAGCCAATGGAAATATGCTTAGCCAATAGAATATAAACCTCACTAACTACAGGACGTTTATAGACGAAGTGAGAATGCCAACCACCCATGTTTACTATTTCACAACTGTCTGCATCCTGCAGAGCGTGCCTGCACTTGCTGGCTACCCTTTCAGGGGATGGTCCATTTCTTAGACTATTCACTCCTTTTCATACTGCTCTAAGAAAAAAATCAGTGGGATCCTAGTTATATTATTCATAGATGATGCACAAAGGTATTTTCCTCCTTCCCCCAGATTTGTGTAAATCATTAATATCTCCAAACAGAAGAAAAGGAAGAGGAAGAGTACCTGTCATGGACAGAATTCCAAAGGGACTCGACACTGACCCTAAGTATAGTCATCCCCTCTTCACTGTGTGATAACCACGCTCATTTGGATTTGCTCTCTCTTCCAGGTGTGAGGGAACACACGGCAAATCTTTGGAGCTTACAGTTTATATTCTGAGGGTCCCATGGAAGGAAAAAGCATTTATTTCATCAGCCATACTGAGTTCTACTGCACAAATGTCTTTTCTTTGATTGTATGAAACCCCAAAGGTGGAAAACAATACTTTAATTAAAATTTTAAGAGAAATCTCACCCTTGATTTCATTCATTCAATCACTCATTCAGCACAGATTTCTGGACTAGCCATACCTACAGACCCTCACTTTGCCTGAGGGGTGGCAGATACAATGTTGAGTAAGACATCTCTGTTCCCATGGAGCTTCCCATGCATTTAGTTCGCTCATTCCACTGGGTTGACTGAGCACCTACCACATGTCAGACTGTTCTAATTGCTGGGACACAGCAGTGAACGAGATAGAAAGTAAACAATAAACTAATGTAAATTTTTTCCTATACTTACATTACTGGAACTCTTCCTATAACATATAAGCCTATCATTAGACTTTGGGGATTTGAGTTTCAGAAAGTTCCAGTGATGTAAGTATAGAACTATAGAACTGCCCAAACAATTTTTAGGTTACCATCCTAAATGTAAAAAGTAAGAAATACATAGCGACTCAAGAAGAAAGGCTATAAAGTATTTTAGTAACTCCAGAGTTCTCTGATATTTTCCAGAACTATTTTGTTGTTGTTGTTAATCCTCCACCCGAGGATATTTTCCCATTGATTTTTAGAGAGAGTAGAAGAGAGGGGGAGAGACAAAGAGAGAGAGAAACACCGATGTGAGAGGGACACGTCAATTGGTTGCCTCCCAATCAACCAGGGCTGGGAATTGAGCTTGCAACTGAGGCTTGTGCCCTTGACTGGAATCGAACCCGGGACCCTTCAGCCTTCAGGCTGATGCTCTATCCACTGAGCCAAACCAGCCAGGGCTATTTCCCAGAACTCTTGACCTATTTTTTTTTTTCCAACTGTACTAAGACTCCTCTATCAAAACTTGTTTTAATTTTCAAAAAATTATTATTCATGTTATACCTCACTGGAAGCACAAATCGGTGCTTTGCCTCTTATCCTTTAAAAGTAAATAAGAATGCTTGAGCAGACAGAAAATATTTTAGGAACCAGAAATCAATGTGGCATAATAAAGAAGGTTAAATATTACAGACTGAACACCAATTATGTATTCTTTTATCAGAATTTCATTAAATAACAAAATTTTGAACAGAACCTCATTAAATTACAAAATTCCCAACCTTAGTCTTAGAAGCCAGAAGATAATATAGTGCAATATGTTTAAAATTCAAATGAAAATTAATTTCTAATTTATAATTCTATATCTAGTCATACAATTAAGGGTAAAAATAAAACAAAAACATTTTCATATATGTCAAGTCTCAAAATCATTACATCCAATGCACTCTTTCTCAGGAGCTGCTCTCTCAAAGCAAAGGAATAAATCAAATAAGCAGAAATCATGGGCCTCAGAAACAAGAGATTCAACAAAGAAAAAGGGAGCAAAAAATTTGAAGGAGAGGGAAGGGGTGTCCTAAAATTAATCTGATAAGAACAGCCTGATTATCTTGGAGCTGAGAGACAAAATAAAGACAAAGGCAAACAAACTAACAAATAAACAAATATAAAAACCTGAGTGGATGATTACCTAAGTGTTAGGGGTCTGTGGAAGTATTGGGGAAGACTTAATGAATAGTACATAGAAATCTAAGCAACAAGAGAATTGTTAACTAACTCCAAGGGAGAGGAAAGTTACATAAAAGAAGATGTGAGCGTAGTGTGCTATGTGGCTCAGTGTGAACGTTAGAATAATGTAAGCCATGAATTTTCATCTTACCAAGAATTATGGGATAGCTGAATTGAAAGAGAAATGTCTGTGTGAAGCAGGGATTTTACATTTGTTGGTTTTAAAAACAGCTAAATGGTAGTCTTATCTTCCCTGGAAGGAATTTAGATTAGATCTCAATTTTTTAATTGAAAAGTACATCAAAAAATTTGAAAGAAGTCCCAGAAGAAGCAGAATTGAAAGTGGGTTGCTTCTGGTAAGCCAGAATCAGTGATGGGTAGGGGTTGGGCATGAGATTGCTAAATTTTCTCATAAATACTCTGCCATATTATTTGACATTTTAAAGCATATTGATTTTTTTTATTTTTAATGAGAAGGGGCCAGAAGTTGAGACACCTAGATTTAACTCTTTGCTCTGGTCTGGTTACCGAGTCCCCTGAGCTATACCCCCAAAGTTCTGGGGAGTTTTTAGGATAAAATAAGGGTCCTCCCAATATATCCTCCAGTATACACCTTGGCACTAAGACATGTTTTGAGCATACTTCCTGAACCCCGGAAGTCCCAAATTCTTGACAGGACACAGCATGCCTATATCTCCTCCCCATCCCAAAGGTTCTAAATATTCCTGCTCCACCGACTCCTGCCCCGCAGCCCCCTGTTCAATGGGCTCTGCAGAGACTGAGGCCCAGGAGACCTACAGTGGCCCATAACCTTCAGGAGAGTCCCCAGACAAGAAGGGGCATTTCCAAGACATCTGTGCATTTCCTAGGGTTTTAGAGGCTCTCGGGTTTCAGTAAGAGTCTTTGAGACAATTGGGAACGACCTATGGAAGGGGTGGCTGAAGTGCCTAAGGCCTGGAGGCTGGGAGGTCATGCTCCCCCTCACCCCGCACCCCCCCCTCATGGTGTGTCTATGGGGTAATTTGTGGTTCTTCTTAATTTGTGTCTATGTATCTCATAAATGATTAAAACCCTTTCTTCACACTTTAAAAGACAATCTGGCTAATTATTCTTAAACCAGTACTTCTGGAAGTTTGTACGTAAATAAAACAGAAACAGAAGATTGCTGGAAGCAGATGGTGCCTGGCATTGTGTTTCAGCACAGGCCTCTGCTTTTCCAGGCCTCATCACAGCTGCTGTTTACAAAGCAGACAGCTCTTCTGGGAAAAACAGGCCCACATTCTTCTCTTATCAGCGGCTAATGGTCCCTTACTTTCAACTTAATGTTCAACTAAAGTAATTCCCCCTTGTTTTGCTTATTTGACATGCTTTACTTTGCCTGAGAAAAGAATGTGCCCATTTTATTCAACTGCATCTGCTTTCTATTTTAAACACATGTGATTATAGACTGTTTCCATCTTAATTTACTTACAAATGGATATAGCAACCGCCTGCATAACACCTTACAGTTTTATAGTAAATAATCTATTAACATGTTAGCAAAAAGAAGTAACCATATGTGTGTGTGTGTGTGTGTGTGTGTGTGTGTGTGTGTGTAAATTTACTGTGTATCTAAATATAATGAGTTCTAACATTTCAAAGGGTTAGTTGACTATTTTAGTCTCATGAGCTCCTTTGTGTTGGACCAGGTTCCCAGTTAAAAGGGCCCGGCCCCTGCTAGTCCAGTGGAGGTGAGCATCGCTCCTTCTCCAGCTGGTGCCTGGGTCTTTATCTAAACTCTTGATGAAAATCTTTGATGGGACAGCCTCCAGGGAGTTTCGTGGCTTAGATTTCAGATTGTTATTCCCAGTCAGTCAAGGACAGAGTCCTGAGCCAAATACAACTGTGTGGAAGGCTCTGACTTCGTCCGCTACCAAAACATACATGTGGTTTTGTGTTGAAGCGCAGTTTACATAGGGGAGGATGCACAACTCCTAGTTGTACACTCACTGAATTCTGACATATGTCAATACCCAACATGTAGCCAACATCCAGATCAAGCAGTAGAACATGTTTATGATTCTAGAAAATGCCTCCAGGCCCTTTCCAATCACTAGCACTCCTGTGTCCCACAGGTAACTGCTTTTCTGCTTTCTATAACCATGAATTAGTTTTGCATGTGTTCTACATGCATTCGACAAATAAAATTATAAAGTCTATGCTCTTTGGTGTCTGGCTTCTTTTGATCAATACAATGGTTTTGACATTAGGCCTGAAGATTGGCAAAAGGGAGATAAAACTGATCTTTCTTCACAGATGGCATAATTATGTGTATAAAACTCTAAAGGCATCAGGAAAAACATGTCCCTAACCACTAAGGGATTTAGCAGGCCAAGGGCTATAACGTCACTATATAAAAATCATTGTATCTGACTATACCCTTTGCATAACCTTATGGTTGATGGAGGAGGAAATTATTTGCTGGAATGAACATATTCTTAAACAAATATAGACCCAGGGACACACACAAAGATAACCCCTAAGCAAACAAGATAAATATGTTGAAAAAAGACCTAAAATATCCTTACACCTAGTAAACAATGAAGACACTGTTTAAAAGACATTACTAGGCAATGCATAAAAGACATTAAGTTCATATGCTCATCATTTTGCTACATACATATATCCTTATTTCTATGTGAAGATAATTTTTAAAAATCAAGTTGCAAAGTATTTTATAGAGTGTGATCAACTAGAAATGGAACTGTGTTTCCATTCTCTGCTTATAAAAAGAAGATTCTCTTATGAATAAAGAATTAAATGGAAACATTTAAATTGTCTTAACAAAACACCTACCTCTGCAACTCGTGTGTGTGTGTGTGTGTGTGTGTTCGCGTGTGTATGTATGCAGTGTTCTGTGTCTTTAGAAAGTATTAACACTCGCTAAGGATAGGTGGTCAAATAAACTAAGGGCAAGCCTTGAATAGATGGAATCCAGTTAAGTAAAGTTTGAAGGTTGGTTGCAGACTATGTACAAAACAAGGCTGCCAGATAATTTGCTTTTCTGCAACTAACGGAATGAATGTAGAAGATACTTGTAGACACATTTATTCTGGGATCTCCGTGTGCTAGACGCGGTACTAGACTTCACATTCCTTATGTCATTTAATCTCCACAAAAAGTGAAACCGGTATTATTTTCCCCGTTTTATAGATGAGAAATCAAGGCTTACACAACAAGTAAGGAAAGAAACCAAGATTCACACCCAGAGCTCACTTCCATGTCCTGACCCCCTTTGCTATTTGCCTGCCTTTAAGTCAGTGTTCTCCATTTCCTTTTTGATCATTGCCTGAGTGCAGGAGTAAATAGAGAATGCAAATATGGCACCGCCTCTCTATAAAAATCTGGAAGCTTCTTCAAATTTAATCATACTATTTGACCCAGCAGTTCCACTCCTGGATATTAACTATCTATAATAATAAAAGCGTAATATGTTAATTAGACCGGACAGCTGAACGACCTTCCCAATGTCATTCCAGACGTCCTTCCGGATGAAGCCAAAGCAGAGATGGTTAGGGGCAATCAGGCAGGCAGGCGAGCAGTTAGGGTCGATCAGGCAGGCAGGTGAGTGGTTAGAGGCGATCAGGCAGGCAGGCAGAGGGGTTAGGGGCAATGAGGCAGGCAAGCAGTTAGGAGCCAGCATACCGGATTTAGGGATCGGGCCTAAACCAGCAGTCGGACATTCCCCGAGAAGTCCCAAATTGCGAGAGGGTGCAGGCTGGGCTGAGGAACCG
Organism: Ia io; assembly: GCA_025583905.1. Classification (NCBI taxonomy): domain Eukaryota; kingdom Metazoa; phylum Chordata; class Mammalia; order Chiroptera; family Vespertilionidae; genus Ia; species Ia io. Next base: position 4,747,666 of record JAJQQW010000013.1, read on the forward strand.
TTCCCCACCCCCTCCTCCCCGGGGCAATGAATGTCATGCACCAGGGCTCTAGTACAGAAATAAAAAATTATCTTCACTCACACAAAATAAACTATACCTGGATGTTTATAGCATCTGTATTCATAACCCAAAACTCCATTAACTTCTGAACGGGTAAATAAACTTTGGTACATCCATACCAAAGAAACAAATTATTGATGAAATGAAAAGGAAAAAACTATTGATACATCCTACATTTTGGATGCGTCTCAAAGGCATTGTGCTGACTGGAAGAAACCAGCCTCCAACACTACATGTTATATGGTTGCATGGATGTGACATTCTCAGAAACTCTAACCTGTAACTATGGAGACCAGCTCAGTGGTTTCCAGGAGTGAGGGATGCAGGATGCAGGCGACTATAAAAGGGCAGCATGAGGGAGCATTGAGGGTGATGAAATTGTCCTGGAACCTCAAAATCCATAAACTGTACACACCCAAATCTATAACTTCAAAATCCATAAACTGTACACACCCAAAATCAATTTTACTGTATGATTTAAAAATTAAAAAACAACAGGAATGACTGAATAAAGAAGAGTACTACTGTATATGAAATATTATGCAGTTTTTAATAAGAGTGGGTGTCATTGGTATGTTAAGTGATAAAATCAAAATTGAATATGTTTATAGATTATGATCACATTTTTGTACAATTAAAACCAAAATAAAATGTATATGTGCATGTGTATGTGCATGAGTGCATGTTTATGTGTGTGTATCTGTATGTAAGTACCATGTTTCTAAGTACCACTGTAGAGGAGACACCGTAAGTATTTGTAAGAGCGGTAGAGGAAGTTCAGAGGTGGATTGCAAAGAAATTATTAACCTTATCTAATCACTGTGTAGTTTTTGGGATTAAAATAACATTTGTCCCTTCTATTAAAAATAATCTAATAAGCTAATATCTCATTATGGATATGTGTGTTTTAGAAGAAGAATATGACTTTCACAGAAATATAATATAAATGTTATTTTACACATAAACATGTTTAAAGAAATGCTTTTATTTGTTATTTGTCTGTGATTTCAGTCTTCAGGGCATGATGAAAATTAAGGACACTTGAGGAGTTTATTGTCAATTGAAGAATTCTGTAATTCCCTGGCTCTGGCAGATTTACATTTATAATGAGCTATGACCGTGACTAAACTTCAAAATAATCAGTAACATTGTAACTCAATATTGAGTGAAGACTGATTTTAAAAATAAAAGCAAATTTTCTTCAGCACATCGTGTGGAATTAATGAAGTATAGCTATATTAATAACCACATAATTATAGTTATAAGGAAGTATAAGGAAATTGCTTTATCATTCCATGCCTTTCAAGCAGAAATATTATTGAGTTATTTAGTTATTATACTTAGTCATTATTTGTTTAGACAGCTCTGGTAGTGATGTATGTATTTTGCTAAGTCAGGGATAATATTAAAAATACATAAAATTCACATCATGTCTTTTAAATAAAATGATATTCTTTTCCTTACTGGAGTAACCTATCCCATTTGAAATACTTTCCAAAACATAATTTTTCAATAAAAACAGTACTATTCAACTCTCTGTTAGTGGGTACATCATCGCTTAAGAACAGAGAATTTTTAATGTCTCTTAAACATGCATTCCCGGAATCATAGACGCAGAGTAACATGAGCTGAAATTCCTGAAGGTGGCAGCATCCCAAGCAAGTCTGTCCTCGCCTCTGGCAGCAAGCTGCTTGTTTTTATGAATTAGTATTCCATTTTCTGGTTCAATGGCCAGTACCAGTACAAACCACGATTAACTGCAAAACAATGCAAATGTCATCATCATGATGCTGTGATTTCCAGAAGTTTCCCACTTTAAATAGAGTCTGTGCTTACAAATACAGTTATACTCAATATAGATATCTTTATAATACAGACCTCCTATACTTTGCTTAGTAGGACTTGAGGAAGAGGAGATTTAAGAAAAAGTTAGTTTTAAATGGAAATGGGTTCACTTAAGCACGAGTGATATAATACAAGACAGAAGTATAAGGCCCTAGCTGGTTTGGATCAGTGGATAGAGCGTCGGCCTTCTGACTGAAGGGTCTCAGGTTCGATTCCAGTCGAGGACACATGCCGGGTTGTGGGCTCCATCCCCAGTAGCGAGCGTGCAAGAGGCAGCCAATCAATGATTCGCTCTCATCATTGGTATTTCTATCTCTCTTTCCCTCTCCTTTCCTCTCTGAATTCAATTAAAAAAATATTTTAAAAAAAGGAAGAAGTATAAGAAAGAGAAAATAGGCATAAGTATAGTATGGGTAACTTGAAAGAAATAAGAGAGAAATGAAAGTTGAAATAGAAATAACAATTAAAGCATTCAAATAAGTAATTAACAATAGCTTTGGAGGAAAATTAAAGAACACAGACCAGAAATAAGAATATGAGAGAGAATGTTCTACAGGCCAAAAAATAAAAAATTCTTGTTGATGGAAGTAGTAAGGAGGAAATATTTTTTGCAAAGTAACATAGAGGAAGAAGCAGCAAAATTTTCCCATGAATGGAAAGAAGGGCTGGTCAGATCGTCTGCCCAGGAGAGAAGGTTTATGCACCTGAGACAAAGGAAATATCAGTGACGTTGTGCAAAGAGTCCATTTTGCCATAAACCAAGTGGAACACATTTCACATCAAGCATGAAAGGGCAACAAATACATAATTTAGTTATCATTGAAAGCAGACAGGACACTAATTGCATTGTGACCCTATAATTCATGGGATGTGCTACTAAGGCATTGCAGACAGCATCAAGCTAATTTCTGGTGCTCAGCTAACATCACACAATGAAAAACTGAGTTCGCAGCAGTAATTTATGATTTTGTGTTAGTTAAATGGGGAATGTTAGCTTCTTTGCTCTGGGGACACACTTACTTGTTTCTGGATCCTCCTGAAAAATAAAGGTGCATATACAGCACTTGGCCAACGTGAACAAGGAAAGGAGAGGCAGGCAGGCACACTAAGGGGACCTCCCTCCCCTCCTGGGCCCATGGGGAGGATCAGGCTGGTCACACCCAAGGTGTGGCCTCCAGAGCCTCCATTCAGTGTCAGATTTTCCATTAGAGCAGCAATTTTCAACCCTTTTCATCTCAGGACACACATAAACTAATTACTAACATTCTGTGGCACGACAAAGAATAGAGCTTTTGCCAACCTGACAAAAAGGAGGCGTAATTTTGATTCATTCACACCAAATGGCTATTGTTGTGCTGGCTGTTGTCATTTTTTTTATTCGACAGCCGAAGGGAAAGAGGCCAGTGCCCTGAGTAAATAGGGAGGAACTGCATGCTTTAAAAACCCCTGAGCCCACCGTGTGCCATGGAACACCAACTGAAAATCGCTGCCCATTTACAAGGGAGCGCCCACAGGACTGTCAGTAATGTCCCAACAGAAACTTTGCAGGCCAGAGGGAGTGGCAAGAAATATTCAAAGGGATGAAGAGCAGGGACCTTCGAATAAGATGACTCTCCCCAGCAAAGCTCTCGTTTAGAATCGAAGGACGGATACAGACCTTCACAGACAAGAAAAAGCTAAAGGAGTTCCTCACCTCCAAACCAGGATGACATGGAATGCTGAAGGGCCTTCTTTAAGAAAAAGAAAAAAAAAGATAAAAAAGATGAACACTATAGTGGCAATAAATACATATCTATCAACAATTGCATCTTTAAAAAAATAAATAAATAAATGAACAAGCAGAACAGAACAGACTTGCAGATAAAGAGAACATTTTGACAGTTGCCAGATGGAAGGGGTTTGATGGGGGGATGGGTTAAAAAGGTGAGGGGATTAAGAAGTATAGCCTGGTTGTTACAGGATAGTCCTGGGATGTGAAGTACAGCATAGGGAATACAGCAAAAAATACCCTAATAACTATGTGTGGCATCAAATGGGTAAGAGATTTATCAGGATGATCACTTAGTAAGTTAGATAATGTCTAATCACTGGGATGTACACCTGAAACTAATATAATATAATATCGTATGTCAACTGTAATTGAAAATAAAAAATGATATAAATTTAACAAAAGAAAAATACAACTTCCTCACCACCCATCTTCCTTAACTAGAAACAACAAACTATTTTATTATTCCAGAGACAATTTACATGTATGCAGACATGTATAAATTTAAATGTGCTTCTTAAAAGAATGGGCTCATTCTTTCAAATGGCTCCATAATATTCCACTCTATGTAGGTACCACTAAATATTGAATAAGTTCTCTATAGATATGTTTTTGTTGGTATTTTCAGATTTTGTAATTACAATGCAGATTAAATACCTTTTCAAAATCATCACTAACATATGCATAGATATCTGTAAGATAAATTTGTCATGGTCCAGTTGTTGAGATTAATGGTTTATGAATTTGGAAATTTTATTTTTATATTGTTTACTATCCAGGTAAGTCTAACAAATATAATAAGTGAAATAAGCTAGACACAAAAGAATGCATATTCTATTTTTACTTATGTAATATTCAAAAGCAGAAAAGCTTCTTTCCATTGTTCGAAGACAGCATAGTTGAAGGGGCTGGTTTGGGAGAAGGCACATGGAAATGCCTTCTTCTCTTGATTTAAATGGCAGTTAAACATTTTACTTTATGTATGCTATATTTTAAAAACTTAATTAACAACAAAGTTATATAATGAGTTACATGAATTCAGTGAGACAAAATTCCTCTTATATGCTTCAGAGCCATTTTGTTTGTTTTACCGAGAACTGTACGTTGATCTCCTTGGCTGATATATATGTTATTTCTAACCTGCTGTCTTCTAGTCTACAGTATCCATATTTTTTTTAAGTTTACTGAGGCATAATTTACATAATCTGTACGTATTTCAAGTGTAAAGTGTGTTAAGCCCTAAAAATATATATATACTCATAAAAATTGGTTCTATGCCTTTAAAAGGTCTTTGCCTTTAATGTTATGTTTTCTTTCCAATAAAAGATGAACTTTACTCATTTGGTAGTTCCTGGAAAATTGAAGGGTAAAACTAGCCAGATTATAAAATTATAGGGATTATATCTAAATATTAAGGTTAAAAATTTTGATATGTTAAATTGCAGAATGTTAATTTAACTTAAAGATTTTACATTTGCACTATAGATTCCAAGTTCAAAATTCTCCTCAGTTATTACTATTGTAAACAAAACATCCCTGTTAGATAAGTGGGTGTTGGTTGGTGACTCTCTCCATAGTCACCACGAGAAAAATGAAACTCAGATTATTTCAGTGATGTGTCATGTGTTCAGTACAAGAACACAGGTCTCCTTATCTTGAGTCAATAATGACTTCCAATGGGCTCAGTAGCCTCCAATCGGAACTTTAAAAGCAACTGTTTCTTATCTGCCCCACTCTGAGTACAGAACACTGTGTCTTTTCTGCGAGAGATTATTCTATAGCACCATAAACACATTCTGAAAGTCTAACTATTGCTCTGCTCCAGATAACGTGAACAGATACAAAATTCTGAATATGAAAATTGAGTCAGTCAAACTTTTCTCAAGAAGACAAAATCCCATGAGGTTTTGTTTTCAATACAGCGTATTTTCAGGATCAAAGCAAGTAATTGTTATTACAGGAAAAATTGCTCTTTGAATTATACAATAATTGGATCAACTTTTCAGCATTGGCTTCTGCTGTAATTAGTTAGAACAGTACTCTAAGTCTTTAAAGAATTGTGACTTGGGAACACTCCTAACTAATTGCATTGGTGAATTAAAAAGCGATGGTTGTGCCTTTTTCTCCCTCCCAAAACTACCTGTAGTTGTACCAATGAGCTCAGTGAGTGGAATTTGACCTCTGATTCATAATGTTGAAAACAAATATCCCACACACTTTGTAGGAAACTGTTTATAACAATTTCTGTTGGTCCCAGCTTTCAAGCAAATATTGTATTTTTAAACAGGGTAGTACATAATTTAATGTTTCCATTAAAACCCTTTAATTATAAAAGTTGGCAAAGAAAATTATGTTTCCAAATGGAAGTTATTTTTGACTTCTGAAAGAAAACTATGTCATGTGGTTAACTTGACTTTGCACAGTCTAAGTGAAAAACTGAAACAAGTCTCTTTACTAGAAAAAAAATTATAAAATTTAAGTGTTGAGAATATCTAATATTTGAAAATTTTATCTATGCTTTCACAAGCCCAAATTCATTACAAATTATAATACTAATAATTCCTCACTTAAAAAATAATGATTAGTAAGAAAAGTTATGATAGTGCCTACCAATAATATTTCTTATTCATATTCATTTTGGTCTATCCATCCTTATCACCTCAGAACACTTAAACACTGAGTTGTCTCTGATTTAGTCTTCTCCCTGCTCACTTGCTTACCCACTCCTTAATCTATATTTTAAGTGATTTCAATTAGGGCAGATTAATAAATCCCAGATTGTTCCTGAGAGCCAGCTGATTCAGAGTGACTCTTTCCTAATTGTTTTACATTCACATGGGTGTTCACTGAGGCTGCTCTCCACTCCCCGCCACGGGGAGTCACCTCCCACACCCAGCAGAACAGAGTCAGGGAGTAACGCCTCCCTGAGCAGCGTCACTGGGTAAGCAGTTTTCGCTTGGTGTGTTCGTTCTTTTGAATGAGATCTGTGTGTAGATTAAGCCAACGAAGTAGTATTCACACAGAATACGAGATCCTGCTGTTGCTTTTTATTAAGAAATCCCATTCTGAAATTTACAATCTTTATTATCAAGTTTGTAAAATCCCAACCGACATGTGTTGTTTTTTTCCTGAATGAGAGTTTTCCTAAAAAGCAAATTTGTAACCATCAGTAAAACAAGAAAGCCCACCGCATGGGAGAACATATTTGCCCATGTTATCTCCTATAAGGGTTTAATCTCCAACATTTACAGGGAACGCATACAACTTAACAAAAGGAAGATAAACAATCCAATCAAAAAATGGGCAAAGGACCTAACTAGACACTTTTCGAAAGAGGACATTCAGAAAGCCAAGACATATGAAAACATGCTCAAAGTCACTAATCATCTGAGAGATGCAAATCAAAACGACAATGAGGTACCACTTCACACCTGTCAGAATGGCTATCATCAACAAATCAACAAACAACAAGTGCTGGTGAGGATGCGGAGAAAAAGGAAGCCTCATGCACTGCTGGTGGGAATGCAGACTGGTGCAGCCACTGTGGAGAACAGTATGGCAATTCCCCAAAAAATTAAAAATGGAACTGCCATTTGACCCAGTAATACCACTTCTAGGAATATATCCCAAGAAATCAGAAACACCAATCAGAAAGGATATATGCACCCCTATGTTCATAGCAGCACAATTCACCATAGCTAAGATTTGGAAACAGCCTAAGTGCCCATCAACAGATGAGTGGATTAGAAAACTGTGGTACATATACACAGTGGAATACTACGCTGCAGTAAAAAAGAAGGAATTCTTACCATTGGCAACAGATGGATGGAACTAGAGAGCATTATGCTAAGTGAAATAAGCCAGTCAGTGAAAGAAAAATACCACATGATCTCACTCATTTATGGATAATAAAAAAACATTATAAACTGATGAACAAAAATAGATACAGAAGCAGAGAAGCATCGAACAGACTGTCAAACTACAGTGGGAAGGCTGGGGAGGGTTGGCGGGGGAAGGGGAGGGAGGTAAGACATCAACCGAAGGACTTGTATGCATGCATATAAGCATAACCAACGGATGCAAGACACTGGAAGGGGGGTGAGGGAATGTGCCGGGTGAGGGGGGGCGGGTAGAGGAGGCTGGAGGAAGGTCAATTGGCAAAAAAAAGGAGACATATGTCCTACTATTTGTAATACTTTAAACAATAAAAAAAAAGCAAATTTGTAATTCTTCCTCAGCCCAATTATTTTATCTTTCATCTATAGCCTCCCAAAATAACATTTTCTTTTGAAGTTATCATCTTTTATGCTGTTTAGATGAGCATGTGGTTGAGTTAGCGCTTCCTTTTCTGAAGGTAAACAACAGTGCCCCTGTTTTTAAAAAAAATCTGACAGTGTATGCACAGAGCTTCCTGGTAGTCCCTCACCATCTGCATAGAGCAGTCCTGGATTAGTGCTGTCCGGCTGGGCCCGGGGGAAGTGTCGGCACCCTCCAGAGAGGCCTGGCCCAAGGTCTCTTCATCGGGGATCGCTTTGCGTTAGGGGAGCAACTCAGATTGGTTGCATAAAAGAGGAGAGAAAAATGCCCATGAGCTGAACTGATCATTTAGCAGAAGGTGCGGAGGGTTTCAGAGAAGAATGAGAAGGTGCGGTGAGGTTTCAGCCTCCCTGTCCTCTCCAAGCCCACCTCCCGCCAGCATCACCCCTTTCCCAGGCCATGGCTCGCAGAACCCAGGCATGGCGGGCGTGGGCCGCAGTGGGGGCTAGCAAAGGGCTCCTCGGAGGGCTGGGCACTTCTTGAAAATGGTGGTGATGACCAAATGGGTGGGCTTCTGCCATCTAGGTTCCGACAGTAGGATTTCAGGTGCAGGGTTCGAGATGAATGCCGCTGTCAGAAATTCTAAATGAAGTTGATACCGGGCATGGATGTAGGAATACAAACAGAGATCTGAAAACATCTGTCTTGACAAGGTCATAAAAATTGACTTTTGATGCAGAAAATGAATGTCTCTCGGGATAAGGTAATTCTGATGCAAGATAAGACATAAAAACATCAAATAGAAATATCATTTGGTGTTCTTTCAGAGTTTGGAGGAGGCGCATAAATATGCAACATAACATAGTTATGAATTTGCCAACTAATTTTGGGAAAGTAAAAGAATGTGTCTGAGCCCTTATTTTCTGGTAATTCTCCACATTTTATAACTCCAGCTAGCTAAGAAAACCAGGTCTCTTTAACCTTCTTTCGGCTACGCCAAGATCTCAATCACACCAGGTCGGTTTCTGCTTTATTTTTTACTGGATACGATAGTGCAAGCTTGCACATGGCCAGGTCTCCCGTCCACACCCTGTTTATGAATGAACTTCAGGGAGCATTTTAAACAGCAGGGTAAGTCTTTCCATTTGCCTGAGCCAGTTCTCTTTTCTTCTCTAGTTTAATGTCCTTTCATAATAAACTCTTTATTTTAAAGAGACGCGTAAGTACTCTGTACCCCCAATTCAAGACTGTGTAAATGGTGCTACATAATCGCATTCTCAACGCCTGAGTGCCCACATAGCTCTGCTCTTTTCTTTCTTTCCTTTTCCCAGAGTGTCACACTCAGTCCAGGAAACAATCCGCAGCATTTTCCATGTACAGGCTTCTCCAGGTACCCCCAAGTACAGTGTCCCTGTGAAACCTGGCATAACCCAAATGGCTTAAAGCAGAAAGGCAACTACCATTAAGTTATATGGACAGTTTTTGAGTGTCTCCTGACCCCAAAATCAACACCGCACAGTGTCTCCATTTCATTCCCGTGATCCAAATGCCCAATTACATCCAACTTTACACTCAGCGTAACACCCCCGGCGCTCTTCCAGGCTCTGCTGAACCTCGGGATGCACAAGTTAATGGAAAGAAAGCACAGCTACTCACACACAGGCCGCAGACGATGGTGCTTGGTGCGGAGACGCTGCCGTAGCTCCCGGGAAGGCCGCTCACTGCTCCGGGTGCCCACTGCATCTATGATGCTCGCTGCAAAACACGCACTCAATGTTATTCTCGTCTTTTATTTTTAAGCAAAAATCTTCTTGGGATTTCATTGGCTTAGCAAAAGCGAGTACTAATGAGGGGTTTCATATAAGCAAAGTGGCGCAATGTGAACTTTCACAAGGTGGGGACACTGTATGAACTCTCCCATAGGAGTACCTTCCATCTCTGAACACGCAGTGAGTTACACTATGGAAGGCCACAACCTTTTTCCTGTAGGAGCTTCCATTTTTTTTAAACATATTTTTACTGACTTCAAAGAGGAAGGGAGAGGGAGAGAGAGATAGAAATGTCAATGATGAGAGAGAAACATCAATCAGCTGCCTTCTGCACGCTCCCCACTGGGGATCAAGCCCACAACTTGGGGGTGTGCCCTGACCAGGAATTGAACTGTGACCTGGGCAGGTTAGGAGTTTACATTTAAGTGTGTGTGTGTGTGTGTGGGGGGGGGGGGGTATGTGTGTGTGTGTGTGTGTGTGTGTGTGTGTGTGTGTGTGTGTGTATGTGTGTGTGTGTGTGTAAAAAGAGGGGTGAGCACAGGGGAGCATGTAAACAATGAACTGCAATTCAGCCAGAATGGGAGCAGCAGAAGAGGTGTGTTACATGTGTCCTGACTGTTAGACACATCCATAAGACCCAGGGAAAGAGTAAGCCTCCGCGCCTGGAGGAGAAGCAGGTGGGTGAGTGAGGGGCAGAGAATGAGGCAGGGCATTCCCTGCAGAGGCAACAGCATTAAGGAAGATGAAGGGGGGGGGCAAGTTCCCTGCATGAGGGAGCTGAGCAGCCTCCGTGGGTGATTTAGTTCATTCCCATTTGTCTTCAACTCTAGGGCACTGAATGTCTTCCAGAGATGAGCTTGATGCCCACACATAATGAGCACTCAGGGAGTTTGACAGATTTACTGTTGTTTTGTCAGGTTGATCCACCCACACATCAGTCCTGAATGCCTTGGATTTCATCTCTACCAGAAGTAGCCTCGAATTCGAGCACTGCTTTCTTCTGCGGTTGCAAGTTTCCCATTGAGTTTAGATTTTGGGAAGATGATGTTTTGGACCCGGTTTGAATTTAATTTCATATGCTTCTAAATCCTCTTTAAAAAAAAAAAAACTTAATCAAAGCTAAAAATTATCAACAACAAATCCAGAAAATGTAAAGTGATTTTCCAGGGTTACTTTGGAAGGATGGGGCTGAAGTAGATTTCTTTGCACCTCTTTGTTAATTCTCAACATTACTTTTTCTCTTAAACAATTAGAAAGCATTTGTTAGTTCACCGATTTACTCCTCTACTTAGCATGTATGAGTTCTCACCAGCATTATGTGAGGACTCAGGAGTTTAAGGGATTTACTGCTGTTTTGTCTCGCTTTGTTTTTCAGGGGAAACTGAAAACGAAATAAAGCGAAACAAAGGCTCTGCCAGGGGAAACCCAGACGCTCCAGGAGCCCGTGGGAAGATTTATTGACTACTTAGAGTCAGGAAGGATTCCAGAGCTCAGCCCGAGCTGACATGGAAGATAAGTGGTCAATCAGAGGGAACAGAAGGTAAAAGCACACAAAGGAGAGAGAGAGAAGGTTAAAAATTGTGAGACACTGGGGATGAAGGAATCATGTAACCAAGGACAGCAAAAATTAAAGTTGGGCCCAAATGGCATGGCTCAGTGATTGAGCGTCGACCTAAGAACCAGGAGGTCAAGGTTCGATTCCCGGTCAAGGCACATGCCCAGTGGGGGAGGTGCAGTGACATCATCAGTACTTGATCAATCTCTCTCTTCTCTTCTCTTTTCTTCTTTTCTCTTCTCATCTATTCCCTCTTTTCTTTTTTTCCTTTCCTTTTTCTTCCCCTTTTCTTCCCCTCCACTCCCTTCCCTTCTCCCATCCCTTCCCCTTTTTCTGTGCTGGCCTTGCTGTCAGCTTCATTTTCAAGCAGGCACTCCCCATGCGGTCCACCATGAACCAGAGAGAAGGCAGGGCCTCTGAACCACATGCACAACGATGCAGAACGAGGGATGCCCCAGAAGACATCCAGAAGAAAGAAAATGCTTCATTATGTTAATTACCTAAACCCTTCACTCATAACCCTTATTGAGAGGCATTTGATGAGAATCAACGTGAAAATGTTAACTGAAAACAGTCATGCCCCACTTCCTAAAGTGATAAACATCATTTTAGAAAAGAAGACATAATTTTCATTTAGCACTTGGCCAAGAATCTATTTTCAACAAGTTGCTCTTCAAGGATTTGGAATTACAAAGCAATGAAGAAAACTTCTTTCCTTAAAAAAAAAATCACCTCCATTTAAAATTTTAAAATGCTTAATCAGACTTTTCTGTCAAATCAGCTCATTCCAAAATGAAATGATATAAAAACAAACAAAACAAAAAGCCTTAGGCAGGATTCAGAGGATGCGTATCTTTGAATTATATTTCCTATTTCTATAGGCCAGACGGTCATTGAATATTCATGAGCCCTGACTAGTAACCTGTCCCTTTGCTGGGCACTTGGGAAATGTATAGGAATAGGATAGAGACCCTGCTCTTATGAGTTAGAATGGAAGCAGACAGATTAGCAGGCCATTACATAGAGAATGTGTCAGGTATTATAATAAAAATGGGTGTTAAAACACTAGTTATTCCTCGGGAGAAGGAAAGGCTGCAAAGAGAAGGGGCCATTTGAGATGCTTTTAAAGAATAAAAACAAATTTGTCTGGCCAAGGAAGGGAATGCGCTGGGGAAAGACACCCAAGAAGATGAAACCACAGGAGCAAAGGCAAGGAGGGAGGGAAAGTATTGAGCACTGGGAGAAGGATACGTAGTTCAGCCGAGCATATGCCCAGTGAGGAGAGCAGAAAGGAAGCATTCAGTCTGAAGACTTCAGATCCCAAGTGAAGAACTGCACCTTTCTATATAGTCCACTCAAATCTATAATAATAAAAACATAATATGCTAATTAGACCGGATGTCCTTCTGGACAACCTTTCAGACAAAGCTGGGGCTGTGAGGGAAGCCCAGGTCCCGGGTGCCGGAGGGAAGCCAGTGCCAGCAGCTGGGGGAAGGAAGGCCTACTCTTGCACAAATTTTGTCCATCGGGCCTCTAGTGTGGCTATAAAACTGAAAACAAAAAATGAACAAGGAAGACAAAAATCAGAAACTCGTAGACACAGACAACAGTATGGAAGATACCAGAGGGAAGGGGTGGGCAAAGGCTAAAGGAGTGCAGTAAAGGCTGAAGGAGGCCAAACGTCTGATGATGGACCGAGATTTGACTTTGAGTGCTAAATATACAATACAATATACAAATGATGTATTATAGAATTGTATGCTTGAGACCTATATAATTTTATTAACCAAGGTCACCCCAACAAATTTAATTTAAAAAATGAAATGGAGCCCTAGCTGGTTTGGCTCAGTGGATAGAGTGTCGGCCTGCAGACTGAAGGGTCCTGGGTTCGATTCCAGTCAAGGGCACATGCCCAGGTTGCGGGCTGGATCCCCAGTGGGGGTGCATGCAGGAGGCAGCCCATTGATGATTCTCTCTCATTAGTGATGCTTCTATCTCTCTCTTCCTCTTTCTTCCTCTCTGAAATCAATAAAAATATATTTTAAAAAATGAAATGGAAAAAAAAAGAACTATACTCTTCTAGCTAGTAATAATCGTCCTTTTTTTCACTAGTTTACAGAAATGACACCTCTTGAAAGCATGCATATTGGGCCTGTATGGCAGCTCACTGGTTACTTTACCAACGATTAAAATCCTCGGCTGTCACTCTTGTCACCGACTCAGTTACGTGGGGACCCTGAGGTTGTTTGCACCGAGAGCACTGTCTTTGTCCGCCATCCTGCACACTCCTCATCATCGCCCACACATGTGTGATATTTACTGACCTACAGAACACATTTAAATCCCATCAAACCAGTCTACACCTTTAGATGACTGATCTAATGGGGTAAGTGCCTGAGTGACACTGTGGTAATTAACCTAGCTAAAACAGGAGAGGAGTAAGGAAAGGCGAAATATTGCAGGCATGTCATTTGGGCAGCGTCACCAGGAAGCCAAAGCCTTACCCTCCCCAGGGAGCCATTCTGTCCCCACAGATCGCTGGGGGAAGGGGCTGGATGGGGAGGAGAACAGATGCATGCCCAGTAAAGTCAGGGTGACGATGAAAGGTGCTTGGCTGTCAGTCGCACCTGGGAATAGTCACTGACCAGCAGAGGTGTGGCCGCTGCAAGGGCACGGAATTGGGGATATTTAACCCCCTAAAGGAATTCTCCCTCGTGGGCTCTTGGGCTCTTGGTTTCTCTTGGCCTGTTGTGTTTGGCTCCTGACTTGAGGGGCTCTCTCGCTCCTGCTCCCCGGCATTTGCCCGCCGTGTGGACCCCACACCCAATGGACGGATGGACTGTAACCAGCCTGCTGCGGACTGGAGCGGCTGCCACATGGACAGGAAACGCTGGACAATGGCTTTGCTTCTAGCTCTACTGAGACCCCAGCTCCACGTCTTCTCTGCCGGGAAGGGGCTTTGGAAACCCGGGGGTGTGATTCCTTAAGCGGGTCTCCCTGAAAACCACACGTGACCCTCATGCTTCCTGCTCATCATGAACTTCACAGTCAGACCAAGCTCCTTGCCAGCAGCAGAGGTGTGTTGGCTCAGTGGATAGAGCTTTCCTCACACCCCTGCGCCACCCACCGGTGCACGCTGTGACGAGCAGCAGCCTTTGGAGCTGCCATTGTTCCATTTAGCTCTTAACTGGCTCCAGAGCCCTGCCTACCGCGCCTCACCTTGAGTCATAAGGAGTCTAGGGTGTCCTGATTCTTATTCAACCCACTCCAACCTTTTCTTGTCTCCTCCCCCAACTTCTATCACCCCCCACCCCTGCCCCCCTCAGTCCCTCTCTCCCCACTGAGCTGGCAGCAGCGCTGGCCTCCCCGAGTGGCACCTCCTGCCATGCAAGTGTTGAGCACTGAAAGGCGTTGCCTCCCTGCTCAGTGGCATCCCTCCCTCCAGGTACCAACCAGCCTAATCTCAGCAGAGCCTCTCCCCCCGCCCCACAGCCCAACCCAGAGGCTGAGCACAAGCTGCTGCCTGCCCTGAGCTCCTCTGCCTCCAGCCTCCACCCGGCCAGGCTCCCCACCCACCGCCTCTGTCCCGCCCTGTCTGCACCTGGAGGCATCGGGCATCACCTGCGCTCCCAAGCCACTTACAGCATTATCTCCACTCCCCAGCCCTAGAGCCAGTTTTACTGCTCATTGTTCACTGGGCGGGGAGGGGGAGGGCGCGCGGGGGAGGGGGGGCCGCGCACAGAGGCAGCACTGAAGCAACTTCCAGCTGAGGAGGAGCCCGGCTTCCAGGACAGCCCTTTGATCGTTTTATTCCCCCCGACCTATCACAAGAAGCACATTTTACACCCTGACCTAGTGCACACACATATAAGCTGCAGAAAATATAAACCAATATGATACCCCAGAGGGAAGGACAGAATACACCAACTACATCCTGCACAGAATTAACTCTGGTGAATTCAACCACACATTTAAGAAAAACTGGAAACATATACTGTATATGTGTGTTCTTTCTTCTATTGTACACATTTCTGTGTCATAGTGATAACAGCTAAAGCTTCTTTAGCACTTGCTCTGAGCTGGCCCAAATATTAAATCAGGTAATTCCCTTAACACTGGGAGGTAGGCGCTAGTATTAGCCCTATCTTACCATGAAGGAAACTAAGGCAGAGAGAGGCAAAAAAATTTCCCAGGGTCACATTGGATAGGAAATGACCAAACCAGGACCTGAACCCAGGCTGACGTGTTACGGGTCTATGGCTCTGACCCGCACATTAGACACATATAACTTTATATTACTGCATAGAATTATGTTCACAAAACAAAGTATACTTTTATTTATGTGTAACTTAAGTGTTTTCATAGGTTATTATTATCAACTAGAGGCCCAGTGCATGAAATTCGTGCATGGGGGGGGGGGGGGGTTGTCCCTCAGCCCAGCCTGCACCCTCTCCAATCTGGGACCCCTCGAGGGATGTCTGACTGCCCGTTTAGGCCCAAACCCAGTAGGATCAGGCCTAAACAGGCAGTCGGACATCCCTCTCAAAATCCAGGACTGCTGGCTCCCAACTGCTCGCCTGCCTGCCTTCCTGATTGCCCCTAACCGTTTCTGCCTGCCAGCCTGATCACCCCCTAACCACTCCCCTGCCAGCCTGATTGATGCCTAACTGCCCTCCCCTGCAGGCCTGGTCACCCCTAACTGCCCTCTCCTGCAGGTCTGGTCACCCCTAACTGCCCTCTCCTGCAGGCCTAGTCACCCCTAACTGCCCTCCCCTGCAGGCCTGGTCCCCTCCAACTCGTCTCCCCTGCAGGCCTGGGTCCCCCCGAACTGCCCTTCCCTGCAGGTCTGGTCACCCCCAACTTCCCTCCTCTGCCGGCCTAGTCACCCCTAACTTGCCCTCCCCTGCAGGCTTAATTGCCCCCAACTGCCCTCCCTTGCAGGCCTGGTCCCTCCCAACTGCCCTCCCCTGCTGGTCTGATCACTCACAACTGCCCTCCCCTGCTGTCCTGGTCCCTCCCAACTGCCCTCCCCTGCTGGCCATCTTGTGGCGGCCATCTTATGTTCACATGAGGGCAGCCATCTTTGACCACATGGGGGCAGCCATCTTGTGTGTTGGAGTGACAGTCAATTTGCATATTACTCTTTTATTAGATAGGATAGAGGCCTGGTGCACAGGTGGGGGCCAGCTGGTTTGCCCTGAAGGGTATCCTGGATCAGGGTGGGGGTTCCCTTGGGGCATGGGGCGGCCTGGGCGAGGGGCCTGTGGTGGTTTGCAGGCCGGCCATGCCCCCTGGTGACCCAAGCGGAGGCCCTGGTATCTGGGATTTATTTATCTTCTATAATTGAAACTTTGTAGCCTTTAGCAGAGGCCAGGGCAGGCCAGGAACTAGGCTTCCTCCATCGCCAGGGAAACCCAAGCTTCCTGTTCGCTCCATGGCCGCAGCCATTTTTGTTGGGATTTATTTATCTTCTATAATTGAAACTTTGTAGCCTTCAGCGGAAGCCTGGACCAGGCATGGTGTGCAGGAAGCTTGGCTTCCTCCATCCCAGGGACAACCCTAGCCTCCTGCTCGCTCCATGGCCACAGCCATATTGGTTGGGTTAATTTGCATACTCACTCCTGATTGGCTGGTGGGCGTGGCTTGTGGGTGTAGCAGAGGTATGGTCAATTTGCATATTACTCTTTTATTAGATAGTATGTGATTCTGGTTGCATTCACTTACTTTATAGTCCTATACCTGCAAGATGCAATTCACAGTGAATACATTTGACAGGCACATTTTCCAAATTTGTAAATGGCTATCTAAATGAAATAAATTGATGTTAAGAATTAGTATAATATGTTTAGTTAAATATAAATACTTTTAATAAATTACATATCTAGATCTCAGGACAGATTGGTATGAATGGAAATAAATAATTTAATAGTACATCATTCTATTATTAGTAATTTACTAGTGTATCGTTCTATTAGTTGTTTAAAGAAAAAGGGAAAATATGTATGTGAATGCCATCACTGTCAATTGAATAACAACGAAAAAATCCCACCTCTACAAAACCCTCACTATGTGCCCATATGCAGGAATCTTAAAACCCCAAGCATTAGAAATCAGAACCACCGCCACCAAAGAAATCTCAACAAAGACCACCTTCTTTCACTTAGAAAAACAATAAACAATATTTGCATCCTATGTTTCAATTATTGGCTGAAGTTTCCATTCTTTCTTTAATTGTAAAGATAATATAACTCCTTTCAGTTCCTCTCTAGGACACTTGGGTAATATCTTCATCTACCATCCTGATTGTCACGTTAGGTCAGCAATTTTCAACCGCTGTGCTGCAAGAGGCACGTGGCGTGCGGCAACCATTGTTGAAGCGTGCTGTACCTGACTGTTCAGTCAGGGCCCTGACCCCTTTTCCCTGAGACTGTCAAATAGAACAATGACAACGACAACACAACAGCTGTTGGTGCGAATGCATCACAATCATACCTGCTTGTTTTTGTCAGGTGAGCAAAAAACATCTTTTTTGGTGTGCCGCAGAATTTTAGTAATTAGTTTATGTGCCATGAGATGGAAAAGGTTGAAAATCGCTGTGTTAGGCTGCAGTGATTTCAATCTTATATCTGAATGGTATTTTTTCTTAATAATGTTCTTAATAATTTTTAAAATGAGAATGGCTACATTGATGAAATCTCATGTTGAGAGACTAAGTCCACGAGGGAGGAGGCACTGAAGGAGTCAGGAGACCCAAGCTGACCTTGGATAAGTCCTCAGCCATCTCAGGTCCTGGGTTTCTTGTGTAGAGGTAGGTAGCATTAGGCAATCACCATGATCCTTCCCAACCCTGACATGCGACTGTTCTGGTATATTGACTACACACCGCATGGTAAGACCGGGGTATCATAAATAACAACTTGCAATTACAGAGGATGGAAAAGTTTACCACACAGAAAACCATCCGGGAATTAGACATTGAGAGAAGAACTAACCCTGCAGCTGTACTTAACACAATCCCAAAGTTCCCTTTCTGTTAAATTTATAACACGTACTTATTACAAAAGCATGTATTCCTAGAATCACAAGCTGTTAGAAGGAGAAGGAGCCTCCTATCACTGACCAGAGCACCCCACCTGGTGGAAGGGAGTGCTGAGACCCAGACCTGTGGCGACCTTGCTCAAGGTCGGAAGGCTTTAAAAAAATCAAAGACGACTCACGTTGAATTTGCCAAGAAAAACTCATTGTTAATGTCACCAATTTTTAAATAGTCAAAAAAAGCCATCTTCTTATGTTTCCATGTGCTTGAAGCGTTTGAAATGCTTGGTCTTCAAAATTAAAGTTCTGTTGAGTAATTTAAGCTGCAACAGAGAAATCACAAGGACGTTGTGAAGTTTTTCTGAGTCACACCTACCTACTCAGAAAAAAATAGAACAAGTCTAACAAGTTCTTGCTGAGAACATACATTTACTATACCTATTAATTTAGCAAAATAATAGTAATATTGGTATAAAGCAAGTGTGGCAGGTGGTACGGTAATAATAAGACAGCAGCAGACTTGGGACAATGGGGAAGTCCTTCCTGACTGAGTCCCACAAGTTCGATTCCTATTGACCAGGTGCACGTACCACAGGCTGCGTGCGAGGTGACGTTGATAGTCACGGTTAAATCAGGGAGGGATCTCGAAGGGAATGTGGGTAGTTAGGCAGTAAAAGAAAATCCATTCAGCTTCTAGGAGTGCCCCCAATTTCAAAATCATTTTCAAATCAAGGGCTTACCATCTAAATTAAATCCTGACCCCACTGAGAGAACTGGGTGACTATTTGTCATCACAATTTATCACCTGTTAAAGTTCAGGAAGGTGATTGCCTGGCTAGATTCTGCAAATGCCGTCTTGATGTGCTATTCGCCCCTAGTAAGTAACAGGCCCTTAGCTTAGTATTCAAGCAGTTAGGTGGAAAAGACGGGTATGTCACCGCTAAGCACTAGCTCATGGCTACCAAGCAGCGGCTGGTTCTAGACACAACCCAGGCCCATGGAGCGCCCACTTATCTTCCAGCAAGCTCTGATAATCTTTCGTTTTAAGTGCTACAACTTCCTGAAATTCAAGGGCAATTAAATAAACCATATATATGTATGTATTACATATATATACATATATATGTATTATATATGTACACATACACATATATATTCATACATATACATACATATATATGTGTGTGTGTGTATATATATATATATATATACACATATATATAAAATCCTTAAAAATGAAGATGCTTGCCCTGGCTGATGTGGCTCAGTTGGTTGGGTGTCGTCCCATGCAGGTGGTCCGGGCACATGCCCAGATTATAGGCTCGCCCCCTGGTAGGGGGTGTGCAGGAGGCAGCCAGTTGACATTTCATGCTCACATCAATCTTTCTCTCTCTCGCAGTGCTTTCTTCTCTCTCTAAAAATCAGTAAAAAATATTTTAAATAAATAAATAAGTTTCAAAAGAAGGCGAATGATTAATTTCATAACATATGCTTAAAAATTTAGATGTTTCATTTAAAATACACTTTAAATATAGGAGTTAAGAAAGTTTACAAGTACTTGCATTATATTTCAAAATCTCTTGGTCTGCTACCTGTGCTGCAGTAAAATACAAATGGCAGATAATCACACTACCATAATCTCTTATTTTATATTTGGTTTCCATTTTCAGTACTTAAATTCTATTACTAGTTGGGAATATAAAACAATACTCTTAGGAACTATTTCAATGCACTAATTAATTTTGAAGTCTGGAAATTTAAAAGTTTTTAACAATTGCATCACACACATGATACCAGAGGGTAATTCAAGCATTAGATCAAGTAGCAAATAATAGGAAATCTAAGTTTCTTCCCTATTTTTGTAATTAAAGAGTTTTGCTATATCCCATTTTTTCTGCATTCATACTTGAAGACACTACTATTAATTTTTATTCAAAACATTAATAACTTTATATAAAAATTCATGAGAAATGTAGGTTCATTGCAGAAAAATTAGTTTATCCATATATCTTGTTAAATAGTTAATCTTACCAATATTTGTCAGGTTTTGTGCAATATTCTATGCTAGGCACTGCATCTAGTTTTAAGCCGTCAATAAATACTAGTGGAATAAATTAAATAATAATATTAAATTCTGAAAAACTCTTTAAAAATTTCCTGTGGGTGAAAAAAAAATTAGTAAGTTACTCATTATTTGTTTTAAAATAACTATCTTAGGCTAATTCATTATAACAGTTTAAATGGTTCTCAACGGTTTTCTATTTTTAAAGTATAAGATTCTGCCCAGTTCTTGCTGCTCAGTGGTTGAGCGTCAACCTATGAACCAGGAGATCAGAGTTCGTTTCCTGGTCAGGGCACATGCCCTAGTTGAGGGCTCAATCCCTGGTGTGGGGCGTGCAAGAAGCAACTGACTAATGATTCTCTCTCATCACTGATGTTTCTATCTCTCTCCCTTCCTGTCTGAAATCAATAAAAATATATTTTCTAGAAGTATAAGATTCCCCTTTTAAATATTTATGTATTTTACATTTATATAAAAGCTTCATTGGATTGTAATACTGCTAATTAATATCTGTCAAGAAAATACTCAGTGCACAATGACTAAAGTGAAACTTAATTAATTTAATTTTATTAATTTTAATATGTTTTACAAATAGGATACTTGTTATACATATTTGAAATATTTTATAAACATTTGAAAATTTGAATAAGTTTTTGGAGGTACTACTAATTGTTTACTCTCAATAATAAATGGAGAGCAGGTACTTTGGGGCCCATCAGTTATTTAGTCCACAGACACTGATGGATAATGTAAGATATGACAGGCTCCTTGCAATAAGTTCCTGGCTTATAGGTTGGGCTCCACTGACTTAAAGAAAAAATAATGTAAAATACATATAAAATAATACTGTCACTTTCTCTACAAAAGCATCACGCTCTCTGAATTACAATCTCCTTGTGGATATCTTAGATCTCTACTGCCTAGCATAGAACCTGACATATAAGAAGAACTTAATCCACGTTTATTGAATGAATAAATAAATTATTGAATTTCAGTAACTGCCAGGTGTCTATAACGTTACTCATCACTTTCTTAAATTACTCCACTGATGGAATATTTTTTGTTTTACTAGTTGATGGGTATCCTTATACCAAGTGAGTGCTTGTTGGGAGTTGAGTGTGGGTGGAGGAGGGGGCATTTGAGAACCAGAGAACTTCCTACTGAGATTTGGATCATACGATGCTGTAGGTGTGGCCCTATTTGACCACCTGCCTCATAGCAAAGAGGCCTCTGGGAAATGCTCTCTTTAAAGAGGAAGTAGCTGTAAAGGTCAAACTGCTTTTCATAAAGGTTCCTGGCATGGAGGAACACTGGCCTAAGCAGGTGTGTGGGCAAAGTTTCATTCTATGCCCAAAAGCCTATATATATTTCTAGAATAAAGGAGAGAGTCATGTGATTTCATCAGGGGATATCTAGCCCATGGGACTTTCCCCAAACCCAAAAGTCCTGAGGACAGACAAAAGGTGATGGGAGAAGGACAATGTTTGGTATATTGTGAGGAGTTTACAGCAAAGACACCCACACCAAACACACATATATGCACCAATACACACACACACACACACACACACACACACACACACACACACACACGGGCCTGGATCCTCTGGCAAGAAGATACGCAACAGATAAGCCACAATAATAAATTGTTAAACAAACAGATGTTTGGAGAGGAATACCTAGCATTTCAGAGAGTGGTTTTGGGTTCTGGTTTTACACATAAAATGGACATGAAACTTTCCCACCCAGAACTTCATTCTCAACTTGTGCTGAGGAGAAGCAGCTTGTACGGGGCACCCTAAGACACCTGGCAGACGAGTAACATGAACCACCTGCTGAACAAGCAGCAGGAAGGAGCACGTGGCCTTCACAGAAAAGTGAGTCTGACGTGGGCCGCTGTGAGCAAGCCAGCGATGGCTGCAGGACAGCTGCGAGGCGTGTCCTGATACAGAAATGAGTGGCGGGAAGAGACCATGATCACCACGCACGACCCGTCCCTGTGAGGCCTGGGCAGGAAAGGAAGGTCACCTGTCTGCTCCCGGAGTGAAGTAAGGCAGGGCCGGAACCAGGAACACCACCCCAAGACCGATCGCCTGCCAAGCGCTCTCTTTCAACTCCCCACGCTTTGGCTCCTTGTGACTTGGTCACAACCTGTTCCCTCGAGGGTGATGCACTTCCCTCCCCGCATCTTCTCCATCCACAGACACCCTCCGCGGCCCATTGAGGTCCATCTCGAACGTTAACTTTTCTATGAAGATTCTTCTCACTCTTTAAAGCAGATTAGTGTTTTCTCTTAGAGAATTTTGTACAAATTTCTCTTACAGATTTCTCTTAGAGAAGTTTCTAACATTTAACTCATATAACATCTTAATTCATTTTACCTGCATATTTAAAAAGACAGTGTTCGTTACTAGCATGCATACCTCATTTATCTTCACATCTTCGGATCCCAGACCAACGTGTGGGCAGTAATATTTACTGATGCGTCCATGCCAGTGGCTGGAACTCTCCCCAGCTCCCTGGCTGCCTCCACAGAGAGTCCGCACCCCTTCCTGCTGGCCAGGAGGTCAGCACCATCTGTGTCCCTTCCATGCTCCCCAGACTTCTCAGAGCACTGTCCCTCCCGTCTTCAGGATTCTTAGAGAGTGAGCCTGAGCTGAGATTGCTTGAGGAGAGAGCGAGGAACTCCTTAGGTGACTCTAATAAAGTGAAAACCACGAGACAAGTGTTTTAGATTTGGACAACTATCATCACCGGCTCCAATGACTCCTGCCGGCTCCGAGGCCACGCACAGGCTGGCTCCCGCGCATCCCTCTGGGTTTCTCTCTAGCACTTCTCTTCAGGGCCTTCATTTCACTTCTGTTAAACAACTGGAGAGCCACAAGCTCGCCGTGACTTCCCATGCCCTTTATTTCATTCCCATAAACCCTTGCTTATTAAACAGATACCATTATCTCCACTTTTCAGGTGAGAAAATGGAAACATATGAACAGCGATGGATTCGGCCAAGACCACAGAGCAGGAGATCCTGGATTTGACCTGTTTGTCCTGCTCCAAAGTCTGCTTCTTTCCCTCTAGGCCAACCGATGTCTAGTAATTAGGGAAATATTCAGGTTGCTCGCCCTTGCTCTAAATGCCAGAAACTGGCAGTAATGGTTTAAATAAATAACATAATGCTCTCAGGCTCAGTGCGTCTCTACTCATTTAGAGCAGTTTCGATACAGGCACCAAGACAATTTAGGAATAAAATCTTATTAGCTAAATTTCTATGGCAAAGGTTCTCAACTGTATTACATCCAATCCACTTTGGGCACTTACTAATAATACGGTTTCCTGGCCTACACACTCTAATAAAAATGTGGTTTTAGTAAAGGTAAATAAGGCCTCAAAATTGACATTTCAGAACTCTTCGTTTCTGAACAAATAGTTTTCCATTGTTTTTTAATTGTGCAAAGTATTTATCATCATCAAATTTAATTGCTCAGAATGTAAGTATTTTTATTAAGTTCCTGAGGTTGCTCCTTGATAAGATTAGTCTGAAGTAAAAGCTGATGATATAATACTGACACAAGGTTCCTGATAGAATTGGGCGTTTCTCTTAGACTCACTTCTTAATCAATATCTCGAGTGTATGCAGATTTCCCTGGGTGTTCTTCCCACCGACTCTGAGTCCACACTTCTATGACTCATAATATACAAGCTCGACTGCTTGGATGTGCGTTTCCAGGGTTAGTCATCAGCATTTCACGGCACCTCGTTGATTGTATCATGGAATTTTGATGATGTTTGCAGTTGCTTGAGCTGGAAAGCCCTCTCAAGGACCAGAAACATGTCGAAAAAACATGTTGCCAGGTTTCTTGTTGTAACTCTGTTATAATTGCCAAAAGATATGCACTGCTCACAGATGGCAACCACAAACTTATTCTTGAAATCCTCATTGTTAAATAAAATAGAATCACTGTTTGAGATCAAGAGATGAGTGAATGAATGCAACAAATACTAATTATGTTTCAAAAGTTGTGATGAAAGAGAGTTTCTATGGAGACTAGAAACATGCTATAAGAACTAAGGTGGCAGAATTTCTGGAAAATGGGCCTTTACTTCAATTTCACTTAAAACATGTATTGGGCATATATGGGGTGCCAAGCAATGCCAGGAAGCACAGGGAAGAAGACATACTTTCCAATTTAAGGCATTTTTAACTTCTCCGGACACTTGTACATAATATCCAGAGTACAGCTCACACTCCCATAAACTGCAGTTTCCCTGGCCACACCCTCAGCCCCGGGGAACTGTTCCACTTCCAACATTTACATTCTAATACGGACACGAAAGAGGCATGTGGGTGCGGGATCATGCCCACCAGGAATGGGTGCTTAGAGAAGAACATGCCTGCAGAGAAACAGAAGAGTGGGAGCGGGAGCGCTGGGGGAGAAATCAGGAGAATGTCTGTGCTCCTGCTTTCTTCCGTCTTCAGGACTGTCCGGGAGCTTTTCATCTCAACATTCTTCCTTTGGTTTAAACCACATTGGCCCAAACTGGTTCTACCACTTCTTGGAAGGGCATTTTCTGTCTGTGTGTCCTGCTGACTTTTCTTCCCCTTGACCAAACAGATGTAAACATGCAAAGTGTCCCTCCAGCCCATGTCCTTCTCGTCATGCTCTCTTCAGTGCTGGTCTCCACTATGCAATTTCATCGTCACCTCACACTGACAGCTGTCACATATGTAACTCTAATCCCGTTCCCCTACCTATCTTCAGATGGACACTTAACATAACTCACTTCTAAAAGGTCAATTATGAAGCTTAGTATATTTTTACTTTTGTTACATAATACAGGCCTGCTAATGATAAAATATAGAAATCAATTAAAAGAATACAAAATTAAGCATACCATTTCTTTTCCAATAAACAGGTTTTTGTAAATAATTTCAGAAAATTTCTATGCATATATAAAAATGAGTGTACACAAAATAAATTTTTTATACAAGAGTGTGTACACACTGTTCTACATCTAAGCTTTAAACTTACTGTACCTTGTTCTGCTTTCCATATAGGTATATAGGGATCGGTCTCATTTTTTTATTTCACGACACAAATATACCCTAATCCAATAAACAAATTCTGCTCTAACAGACATTTGCTTTATTAGCATTTTTTCACTATTACAACAATAATGTGAAGAACTTCCTTGTATGTACATTTTTATTTTTATTTTTTTATGATTTTAGAGAGAGAGAAGGGGGAGAGAAACAATGATTCATTGTTCCACTTATTTATGCATTCTTGTATGTGCCCTGACTAGGGATCAAACCCACAACCTTTGTGAGTTGGGATGACACTCTAATCAACTGAGCTACTAGGCCAAGGCCTTCATTGAATGCCTATTTTTAATCAGCTGTACCCAATGCATCTGGGGCTAAATTGAGAAAAAGAAATTATTGCATCGAAGTATATGTATAAATTTTTGTTAGCTGTTATCACATTGCCTTCCTAAAACATTGTACCAATTTCCACATCCACTTTCAGTCAAGGAGACGATTTTCCATTCCCTATTTCTTCCCCAGCAATGGGTGTTACCTAATGGTTTTGTTATTAAGTGCTAATCTGACCTGTGAAATATTTGTACTTGTTGTCTAATTTGTATTTGTATTTGTTATCTAATTCTGACTAAAGTTGGGCATCTTTTCTGCTGCCTATTAACCATTTTTTTGTCCCTTTGAATGAAATATCTGTTTATGTCCTTGCCTACTTATATTTCAGTTGCCAACTTTTTCTTACAGATTTGCAAGAGCTCATGGGATATTATGGGAGTTGGTCTTTCTTTGTTACACATGTGGAAAATCTTTTTTCCAGCTTACCACCTTCCCCTGCCCCTCCTTTGGTTATGCCTGCTTATGTACACATTTTGATTGTCATTCTTCTAAAATTCTTCAATCCTTTATAGGTTCTGGATTTAGGTAGACATTCTCAATTTCAAGATATTTAAATTTTCACTCATCTCTTTTCTTCTATGACAAGCTTCCTTTACATTTAAATCTTTTCTCCCTCTGGATTTTCTTCTGGTATAAGAAGTATGTTAATTTTGTTCTAAATGTCTAGCCACTTGCTCAACATCATCTTTTGAATTATGTACATTTTTCTCAGTGATCTGAAAACCCATTGATATTTCACACTAGAGAGCTTTTCTTAATCATACATGAATCCTTAACCTATTTCACTGATCTTTTAAATCATTTTCCAGTTCCAAAGTATGTTTATTACCTTAGCATTCAGTTTAAACCTTGTCAGGTTTTATTTCACTCATTATTATATTTTTCATGTACTATAATTTTAATTTCTAGTCTTGATTATTTGTTATTCCTTAGGAATATAAAATTATTTTGTCAAGTTTCAAACAAAATAATTGGGGTGAGGGTTCTTTATCATATCCTATCTTTCTGTACAAAAATAAGGTATATCTTTTATTTATGTCTTCTTTATGTCCCTTGGAAAAGCTTAAAAGTTTTCATCTTGTAGGTTCTACACCTTTCTTCTCTGCTTCATTATGAAGAAAACTATTTTCTTATATTTCTTTCACTATAGCCCCTAACTAATAATTCTGTAAATTACTGAATATTTTTCATTAATTAGATACTCAGCCACCTTAATAACTTGTTATGTCATTTGCTATATTTTTAAATTGGTTCTCATGTAGAAAAATTTATGATCTGTGATAGTCATAATTTTAAATATCTTCTAATATTTATATTTGGTTATACTTACAGAAAATATTAAGTTATATAATAGTGGGATCTTTTTCTTGATTTTAATAAAAATATTTACCATTTCATACTAAGCATAATGGTAAATTTTTGTATTGTTATTCGTGGATGAGGGGTATCCCTCTCCCCACTGAGTGCTTGGGGTGGGGTCCTTACGATATCTTGAGAAAAAGAATTTTCTGAGACTTGCACAGGAGGATGAGTGATTTTTATTTGTGTGGAATCACATCCCTTTGTTTCCAAAGCCCCCTTTCCCTTAATCCAGTCCTGGGAGGCGTGCAGCTGGGCGTTCAGGGGGTCAGAAGCAGAGCCAGCGTCCCGAGTTTCCCCTCCACAGTGGAGCTGGGTCTGGTGCAGCATCGGGCTGGTTGCAGTCCATCATCCACGGTGTGGGGCACATGGCTGTGAGTCATGTGGGTGAAGGCAGGAGAGCACCCCGCAACAGCGCCCAAGAGTGCCCAAGCACAAGAGAACAAGCTCCTTTGTTTAGGTCAGTGGTCAGCAAACTGCGGCTCACGAGCCACATGCGGCTCTTTGGCCCCTTGAGTGTGGCTCTTCCACAAAATACCATGGCCTGGGTGAGTCTATTTTGAAGAAGTGGCGTTAGAAGAAGTTTAAGTTTAAAAAATTTGGCTCTCAAAAGAAATTTCAATCGTTGTACTGTTGATATTTGGCTCTGTTGACTAAGGAGTTTGCCAACCACTGGTTTAGGTGATTAAACATTCCAAATCTTCCAGCGCTGGGTGTGGACACGCCTCCTCTGGCCAATGACCTGGTCCCATTTGTGACTGACAGACAAGTACCTTCCTGCAGTCACCCCAACTGTACTGGGCATGAGTCTATTCTTCTCTCTGTCCAGTCCCTTCCCCCAGCGATCTGCAGGGAATAGACCAGTGGCTCCCTGGGGAGGGTAAGGCCTTAGCTTCCTGGCGAAGCTGCCACAAATACATGCCTATGACATCTGGCCTTCCCTTAGCTCCTTTCCGGTTGTTCATAACTGGGTTAATCACAACGGTATTAGAATGATACTTCATTGTGTGGTTTTGTTTTTTGTGGTGATTTTGTTTGTTTGTTTTTAGAGAGAGAGGAGAAGGGAGAGGGAGAGAGAGAAAGAGAAACATCCATCAGCTCCCTGCAGCACACACCCAGCAGGGGACTAAGCCCTCAACCTGGGCATATGCCCTGACCAGGAATCGAACCAGTGACCCTTCTGTGCACAGGACAACATTCAACCAATTGAGCCACACAGACCAGGGCTATGATACATCATTTCAATCAAGTTAGTGACCGTTTTATCCCTTTATATTTTATTCTTTCATTTAAAAATAGATGATAAATTATATCAAGCTTTTAAAAACACCCATGGAAGAATATTTTTTATTTTAGTTATTACAATGGTTAAATATTATATTGAATTTTCTAACCTTGAACCACCTTATATTCCTAGAGACAATTTCAATTGGTCTCCAAATTCATCTTCCCCTGTCTAGTGTCTCTTCTCTATCCATTCACCACAAAGTTTCCAGGACAAATTCTTCAAACACGGCTTTGACTAGGCCAGCACCTTGCTCTACAGTCCACAGTGGTCATTGTCTGCCATAGACTGTCACCCACTTTCCTCCGTAGCGCATCCACTGTCCTCCTCCACACGTGCTAACGCATCGGCACTGCTACGTCTCTCAAACCGGACACTTAGGTCCAATCTGACTCCTTTCTGGCCTGAAAAATGCATATTGCTTTCTGCCTTCTTTTCCATCTACATTTTCACTTGTTGAGAATGTAGTCACCCTGAAAATGTCAATATCCACCTCTTCCATGAAGTGTTCTCCAGTGTCCTTAAAGTGGATATGATTTTCCTTTAGCAGGGACCATAAAACATAGAGGCCTTTCCTGTAGCACGTGCATCAGTAAGCCTTGTAACAGAGACAAGATGCATCACCTCTCTGAGATCCAATCACGAGTATAGTCTTTTTTGTAAAGAGAGAAACTTCTATTACCTATTTTTATCTCTCCTGTCAACTAGCAAAATCCCTAGTAGGGTGGAATTGAATTTTTAAAACCACTGTCAACAACAGCTTCTGAAAATGATGCAGTAAACTTTTTTACCTGCTCATTGACTCTACACACAACCCTTAAAGGAAAAATACTCTATCAATCAATATCTTACCCTAAAACATATTGGTATTATCATCATCAAAATCAGGCTCTTCAGAAATGAAAGGCAATGGCAGAAAACCTTAAGATGGCGGAGGTGATTGCGGGCTGTTTCCACCAGATAGGGCAAATCACATGAGGAGTTGCCATATGAGGATATTTTGACCTGCGAGGAAACATGGACTCACTGTGGTTTCTTGAGAAGAGGTATGATATAAGGAAAGCAATGTTTCAGAAATACCCTTCTAGGTAATGAATACAAAACAAATCCAAAGGGGATATTGAGTGGTCACTTAGGATGTGGCCCAGCAACGCCACGTGAGGAGGAGCAGGAGAAGATCTACAGCGGCAGAAACCGAGAAGGGAAGGCCAAGTTGAGACAAAAGAAGGTTTAAATGTGAAAGTACAACATGAGTCTATTTAGGTGAGCAACAAAGGAAAGAAGAAATCAAGCATTTAGAAATCAATTCCATCATGTAACTTTTAACAGTACAGTAAGTTCTCACTTAGCATAATGGATAGGTCCTGCAACTAAGTGAGATGACGTATAATAAAATCAAGTTTACCGTAGGCTAGTTGATATAAACAAGAGTTAAGTTCCTACAGCATCTCATCAACATTCAGGAAATGACATCGACCAAAATGACCTTATTCACGGACTTGCCATATAAGATCTATCTGACGTCACCAGCAAAACTGGCTGAGGGTCCCAAAGCCCTCTGCATGCCTCCATTTAGCAAGCTGGGGAAAGTCTGCTTTTCTCATTCAGCTAACCTGGAGCCACTCGAGGTCAAGGACCATGGCGTATGCATCTTTATAACTAGTCCCTAGCACAGTGCAAGGCATACAGTAGGCCAAAGAAAAAACGCGTAGAACTGAACTGATGATCATTTGTTATAAGTAAAAGGAAGAACTTGCGCTTGCAATCTAAGGAGTGCACTGGTGGGGTAGCAAATACAGAGATGTGTGAGTAGGGAGTCTTCGATGGGGAATAGTATTACTTCCTTCTCAGAGCGTTTGCAGCTACAGCGTAACCTCGTTAAGGGCAGAGTTCAACATTATTTTGAATGTTCCACAGCATCAATCACAGCCATGAACATGCAAGGGATATTCAATTAGAATATTTTTTTAAAAGAACAGACAATAATAAGTTAGTCTCTTTCATTACTCGTATATTATCATAAAATATTTAAGTATTAAGATAGACTCCAATGTCCTCAAAACCATTTGAGATTTTCCCCACTCATGAATGTTCTTTCGATATAGAGAAAAATACTCCAAGAGGAGACATGGTTGAACTCTTATTCTTAGAAATGGCTAGAGAGAAATAAATTAAGGTTTTCCTTGAATCTGGTGTAAAAGGAAGAAGAGTTAGGCTGCAGCTTATCCTAATCAATTAAACAAAGTCTCTCTGAAAATATAAAGCTAAAAATACAATTTGGTTATGAAAATGTATCTTTTCCTCAGTTATTAATTGCTTCAGTTTTAGTGGTTACTTTCAGTCATCATGATTTCTATTCACACTCTTTTGGTTAATCTTATCAGTTCTCCCAAAATAGATTAATTTACAAATGAGTCATATTTTGTATGACAAGTTATAATCTATTCATCCGGTCCAGGGGTCAGCAAACTTCTTCTGTTCAGGGTCAGAGAAGGCATTAATTTCAGCTGTGCAGGCCACATGCTCTCTGTCATAACTTCTTAGTTCTGCTGTGGCCCTGGGAGGCATCCATGATAACACAGTAGCAAATGAGCATGGTTGTGTTAAAAAAAACAACAACACACACAACAAAAAAACAGGCCATGAGTCAGAGTTAGCCTATGGCTATAATTTGCCAGCCAGTACTTTAGTCCATTATTCTTATTTTTATTATGAAATTTTTCAAATATAAAAACAAAGAGAAAACCATATACTGTCATTTAGATTTTATAATTGTTAACTAGAGGCCCGGTGCATGAAATTCGTGCACAGGAGGGGTTGTCCCTCAGCCCAGCCTGCACCCTCTCCAATCTGGGACCCCTTAAGGGCAGTCGGACATCCCTCTCACAATCCAGGACTAGTGGCTCCCAACCGTTTGCCTGCCTGCCTGCCTGATAGCCCCTAACTGCTTCTGCCTGTCAGCCTGATCACCCCCTAACCACTCCCCTGAGAGTCTGATCAACGCCTTGCTGCTCCCTTGCCGGCCTGATTGCCCCTTACTGCCCTCCCCTGCCAGTCTGGTCGCCCCTAACTGCCCTCCCCTGCCAGCCTGGTCGCCCCCAACTTCCCTCCCCTACAGGCCTGGTTGTCCCTAACTGTCCTCCCCTGCAGGCCTGGTTGCCCCTAACTGCTCTCCCATGTGGACCTGGTTCCCCCCAACTGCCCTCCCCTGCAGGCCTGGTCCTCCCCAACTGCCCTCCCCTGCTGGCCCAGTCACCCCTAACTGCCTTCCCCTGCCAGCCCGGTCGCCCCCAACTGCCCTCCCCTGCAGGCCTGGTCGACCCCAACTGCCCTCCCCTGCAGGCCTGGGTCCCCCCAACTGCCCTCCTCTGCCAGCCCGGTCACCCCCAACTGCCTTCCCCTGCCAGCCCGGTTGCCCCCAACTGCGTTCCCCTGCAGGCCCGGTTGACCCCAACTGCCCTCCCCTGCCAGCCCGGTCACCCCTAACTGCCCTCCCCTGCAGGTCTGATCACCCCCAACTGCCCTCCCTTGCAGGCCTGGTCCCTCTCAACTGCCCTCCCCTGCTGGCCTGATCACCCACAACTGCCCTCCCCTGCCGGCCATCTTGTGGCAGCCATCTTGTGTCCACATGGGGGTGGCCATCTTTGACCACATGGGGGTGGCCATCTTGGGTTTTGGAGTGATGGTCAATTTGCATATTACTCTTTAATTAGATAGGATATTTGGTCATATTATTGTTGGATTACCATAAAGAAAATGTTGCCTCTGCATAATTAAGCATGTATCTTTAAAACTAAAAACATATTACTACATAACCTAATGAAATTGATAGTAACACCTTAACAGCCCATACTTAAATTTCTTCAAATATTCTAATATTATTCCTTATAGTTTTCCTGTTCAGATCAGAAATCCAATTATTATACATTGAAAGGTAAGTCTCTTGTAATCTAAAGCAACAACCTCCACCCCCAGTCATGTCTATGTGATTCATTGAGGAATAGTTTAATTTTAAACAATGTGAACAAGATCTGGAACCAATACAAGCCCTACTAGGGACATTAACATAGCAGCAAGTACTAAAATGTCTCTTTATAGTACCCTTAACGTGTTACCTCAACTTCTTCTCGATTTTTAGGATTTATTATTGTTTCACTTATTTTTACACAATTTGAGAGCTGATTAGGATAGACTAGACAAACAGATAAAATCAGAGGTTCACATATAAAATAAAAGCATATTCCATGGAAATGTATGAGTCCATGCTATGGGTGCTATATAGACAGAGGGAGATAGAACAGTTTAATGAGGCTTATAAAATTCTAGACCATTACAACCCATCACCTTGAGTGAAAGATGCTATTTCGTCTTTCGTGAAGACATGACAGCAACCCAAACTGTGAGCAAATGTAGAAATGTGGACGCTTGAGATGTCCTTTAGAATTTGCAGCGCCTTATGAGAGATAAAAGTCCCTTCCCAGGAAAGTCTTGATGCCTGTGAGAAAATCTGTCAGTTTACGAGGGAAGTTCCAAACAGAAAATACCCCCAAATTCCATAAAATTTCCAGGAAAGGAGAACTGCTGGAGGCACACTCCATGACAACGTTCAGAGTGGGAACAGGGTGCAGGAAGGAGACCGGAGGGAAGCAGTACACGTGAGTACACAGTGATGTGGCCGTGTGTGTGAGCTTGCGGATAGGGAGGCTGGAACATGTGAACACGGAAATGAGAGGGCTTCGTGCTGCCTGTGTTCTAAAGCATCTCAACTCGTTAGCATTCGAGAATGGGATCAATAAGGAGTCGGGAGAAAGGACTGGACAACCTGAGGTAATAGGAACCCAAAGAAAAGGGAACCCCGAGGTGCTGATTGGAAACTGGGGCAGAGCTAGCATGCCCTCAGTTAGAGGAGTTGAATGTATGAAGAACAGCAGGAGCTGAGGCAAAGAATCAGATAAAAGACAAAAGAACTGTGCAACCACTGGCCACGAGTGGTTATTTAAATTTAAATTAACTAAAATTAAATCAAGTTAAAAATTCAGTTTCTCAGTCACAGCACATTTCAAATGCTCAATAGCCATATGTGGTTAGAGGCTACCATACTGGGTAGTACCGATAGAGAACATGTCCCCATTTCAGAAAGTTCTATTGGATGGTGAGGTGCCACGGACATTAAAGTGAGTAGGAAAGAGAAAGCAGAAGAGGAAGGGGTGAAGGTGGAGGGGTTCATAATCTCCCCTTCCCATTTGTGCCCCATATCAAGTGACGGTCAGGACAGCCGCTGCTCTGCGACCCTGGGGTTCCGCCACGCCTCCTCTCAGGAGGGGGCTG
Organism: Ia io; assembly: GCA_025583905.1. Classification (NCBI taxonomy): domain Eukaryota; kingdom Metazoa; phylum Chordata; class Mammalia; order Chiroptera; family Vespertilionidae; genus Ia; species Ia io. The sequence continues at coordinate 4,781,423 of JAJQQW010000013.1, forward strand.
CAGGGGGCTGCAGGGGCTGCTGCATGGGGCTGTTGGAGCAGGGCACTGAGTTAGGGCTGGAGCCAAGGTTGGTCTTGGGTGAAGAGGGCCTGTTGCCACTGAAAAGATGCGAGAATAGGTTCGTGCATCTCTGCTGTCCATTCCTGGGCGTACAATCCTCCTGCTAATATTTGCTCAGAGAAGTCATTATTGGACACTCACTTTCTTTTTTGTTGTATTTTTTAATTTCTTTATAGTTTAACAGTCACCTTCTGTCTTTCTCAACTAATAGGAAATCTGGCCTGTTTCCTTTTATTTTATTACTAGAGGCCCGGTGCATGAAATTCGTGCATGGGGAGGAGGGATGTGCCTCAGCCCAGCCTGCACCCTCTCCAATCTGGGACTGCTGGCTCCCAACTGCTCACCTGCCTGCCTTCCTGATTGCCCCTAACCGCTTCTGCCTGCCTGCCTGATCACCCCCTAACCACTCCCATGCCAGCCTGATTGATGTCTAACTGCTCCCCTGCCAGTCTGTTTGCCCCCAACTTCCCTCTTCTGCTGGCCTGGTCACCCCCAACTGCCCTCCCTTACAGGCCTGGTGCCTCCCAACTGCCTTCCCCTGCTGGCCATCTTGTGGTGGCCATCTTGTGTCCACATGGGAGCAGGATCTTTGACCACATGGGGGCAGCCATCTTCTGTGTTGGAGTGATGGTCAATTTGCATATTACTCTTTTATTAGATAGGATAGAGGCCTGGTGCATGGGTGGGGGCCAGCTGGTTTGCCCTGAAGGATGTCCCGGATCAGGGTGGGGGTTCCCTTGGGGCGTGGAGAGGCCTGGGCGAGGGGCCTGTGGTGGTTTGCAGGCCAGCCACGCCCCCTGGCGACCCAAGCGGAGGCCCTGGTATCTGGAATTTATTTACCTTCTACAATTGAAACTTTGTAGCCTGGAGTGGAGCCAAGCCTCCTGCTCGCTCTGTGGTGGCAGCCATTTCTGTTGGAATTTATTTATCCTCTATAATTGAAACTTTGTAGCCTGGAGTGAAAACCTGAGCCGGCCAGAAGCTTGGCTTCCTCCATTGCCCGGGGCAACCCTAGCCTCCTGCTCCTCCAGCTCAGTGGCTGCCACCATTTCTGTTGGAATTTATTTACCTTCTACAATTGAAACTTTGTAGCCTTGAGTGGAGGCCTCGGCCGGTCAGGGTGTGTGGAAAACTTGGCTTCCTCCATTGCCAGGGAAACCCAAGCCTCCCTCCTGCTCTCTGTGGCCACAGCCATCTTGGTTGGGGTTAATTTGCATACTCACTCTGATGGGCTGGTGGGCGTGGCTGGTGGGCGTGGCTTGTGGGTGTAGTGGATTGATGGTTAATTTGCATATTACTTTTTTATTAGATAGGATTAATATCAACCAATTCTTATTATAAGCATTCGTATTCACGGCAAGCACGGGCCGCCCATCTCCTTCCCTCTAAGCTCCACAATGGACAGCATGGCATTCAGACCTCTGCTGAGTCACCTTCTGTCACACAGCGCCAGTGAAATGACAGTTCTGTAGAAGCTCTGACTAGCCCTCCTTTCGTGGACACTTCTAGCATCCTTCTGATGATCACCAACTTTTACCCAATCCAATCGCTCTTCTGTCCCATCTGCCTCTTCGAATCGCATCGCCTCCTGCAGCTCACAATATGCATCCGGACATCGCGGGGTGCAGAGCGCATCTCCCAGGGACGCTGTCAAGCGCTGCCTTTTGAGAGTCGCTATTTATTTCCACAAACCACAGGCTGCTGGGTCCCCATCTGCATGTGTGGGCAGCTGCTCTGCAGGTGCTCCCCATGTTCTAATTGGCTCGCTCCCCGGTCCTTGGCTCCGAGCTTGGGAACCGCGCTGACTTCTCACCCACCTCACCTGACGAGCAGCTTTCTGGGCTCCCACTGGCAGGTCAGGCACTGATCCTCACTTAGAAAGTTACCAACACGACTTTAATGAGAGGTTTTATTGCTTTCTTTCCCTCTGACCATGACAGTGTACTGTTTTCTACCCCGCTTGGAAAAGGCAACACTTCAAAGAGAGAAAATGTGTTGGGGAGTGAAGATAATCATTTAGAGAGGAAAGCAGAGGCTGCCCTGGATGTAGGCTGGCCACTTGAAGGCAGAGGACCTCGTCATTGTAAGTATCACAGTTTTGCTTGTGTGAATTAATGCTTTAAATAACCCTCACTCTTCACATGAGCAAATTGTTTGCCCCACAGAGAACTTTGAAAATGACTGACTATTCCCTAGCATCCACTGAGAGGGAAAGTTCATGGTTTTCTACTGCACCTATGGTCTGGCCATGAGCACGGGCCACACGGTCCCCTCTGAATAACAGGAGCTTACATCCAGACTGCACCTGCCTTTCTGATAGGGAGGGAGCTCAGCAGCCTGTGATAGAGCCGAGGGTGGGAAGCCCCTGCCAATGCTGTAATCCCTCATGTCTCTGACTCTGTGCACCGCCTGCCACTGACACCCGCAGTGGAGGAGCGAGTCGTCCCTGTCCTCCCGCGAGCTCCTCGCAGCTGGGAGGAGGGTGTGTCCCGCAGCTTTTACCTGCGAGCGATGATGATCTTGTCAAGCATTTTAGAGAGACCAGCCCAAGTTTTAGGGTGGGGATCTAGACTGGTTATACGTACCTGCGGTCCTTCTCCCAGCAAAGGCAGAAACACCTCAAAGCCTGCATGTAAGAACACCTACTGAGAAGTTATTTTCATCAGCAGCGGCCCAGTCGGGGAAGCAAACCAAGAGAGAAGAAGCAGCACGCTCCCCGGCCTGGATGTAAGAGAGCCCCCGGCAGCGATGGGCTGGCACCTCGGGACCGCTGCGGCGCTGGTCACCCTCCTGGTGAGTGGCTTCTGCCAAAAACCCTGCGTGATGGTTCGCGCTTGCAGACCAGTGTGGACTTTTCAGAAAGTGCCATTCGGTGTCATTTCTAACCTAGACCCGTCGAAAGCGTGTTAATGACAAGGTGACTTTATGGGCTAGATTTTTAAACAGTGTTTCTCTCTTTAATTGAAGACTGGAGAGCACAGGAAGGCGTCAGTGTCAACTCATCATATGTCACCTCTGACATGGAAGTCACTGCTAAGTCACTCTGAGAAGACACTGAATTGGGGGAGTCACCTGCTATGTCACGGCACTTTGCTGTTCAGATTCTCTCCCAGCTGGGCTTCCAAAGCCACGGCACAGGCGTGTCCTGATTCCTAACGTAAACATTTTTTTCATTCTTTTGGCACCTTTGCTGGTAGATTCACTATAATTTTTACAACATAAAAATGGGATCCGTATACATTCAAATCATAGCTGTCTATGACCAGTCTCACTATCCAATTAACCTCATCGGCTTTATATGTGGCTGGGATCCATATCTCTAATATCGAGACCCCATACTGCTTCACTCTAAATTTATTTAAAATAATTTTTACTTTAAAAAAATGACATTATGGGAGATTTAGAAATGACATAGTAGGGGAAGGTAGGGCTATAATTAAGAAATAAGTATAATTATTACAATACTAGTTCTTGCTCCTGGAAAATCACTAATGACTATGATATACAAGCTGTACATTGATGATCAGACAAATGGAATGAAATGTTTTATCGCTAATAACTTACATGTTATTAGCTTTCTCTTGTTAAAGACAACCCTCAGTACAGCGCCAATGTGTTGCCTCAATTTCACCGATGTCAAACATTTTTGAATCGCAGTCTAACTGTAAAAGGTTAATGTAACCCACAGAGCAAGTGCCGCTTAAATCGCAATCCAATTTGGCAGGATGTGTGTGGTGCTGTGGTTCATATTTGTCTCTACTTGCTTAATTTTAAAACTGGATTGCTGGGTTTCATAATAACAAGTTAGATCTTTGATTCAAAGTATGCTGATTAGTTTTAGTTCAGTTTATTAATTAAGATATGTCACCATCACTGGATTTCATTGCAAATGAGCATCAATAAGCTGGTAGCATTAGTACAAGTTGCCCTTTTTTTTCTATGATTTTATGTCAAGTTGCCCTTTAAGCATGAGCTCTATTCCATGGATGTTTTAATGGATCTTTAGGGTCAGGTGATGTCATAACCTGGGATGTGGCAGGAATTAATGAGCGTTATGCAGTACGTCATTTGAACATAGGAGCATTTGTACGTTGTGAAATGATAAAATATTTTTTTTCATTTCATAGCAATTTGATCTATTAAGTCCTATGATAGTTACAGTTAATTCAAGCTTTATTCATTGAATAACTTACATTGAATCTGTAAGATATGTTATTTCATTATTTTATGATTATTTTTAATTAATTACATCCTATAAAGTTTCTTTAAACAGTCCCTTTCCAATTAGTCTTCTTCAGTATAATGTATCATTTTATCCAAATGTGTCCTTATTGAACTTTCTCTCCTTGGAGAGGTTTCTGGACATTTGTATTTTATTTTTTGAGTCTTGATAGGTTTCTTTTGTGTGGATTATTTGTTTATTCGTTTATTTGTTTGGTTTTTGCCATATTTTACTTTTGAATCAACCAAGTTTCTCATATGCCGTATGAAAATTATTTTTCAAAGTACTTATTCTATGGTGAATTAAAATGCTTCACTTTTACATTATTATAACACTTTTATAAAACACTTCACTTTCTAAGGTTTGTAAAAATTACAATTCCTTTTTGCTACTGGTTTCACCAGATAATTCAGATAAATGTCCTTTGGAGTTATGCAGTCTATGTTTGCTTTGAAATACTCTTTTTCTGAAAATTAACCACCACCATAGCCAATTCTTCCCCTTACCTGTCTGCTGGCCTCGCTGTGAATGTTTGCTCTCACAAAAGGAAGGAAAGAAGAAGGAAGAACGAGGAGGGAGGGAGGGAGGGAGGGAGGGAGGAAGGGAGGGAGAAAGGAAGGGAGAAAGGAAGGGAGGAAGGAAGGAAATTCTGTAAAATCTTTACATCCTCCTCTGCTCCACGTTGATAAGTGAAAGCCTGCGGAAGGAAGCCTAGTTGGACAATTCTGAAAGCTCTTAAGACATCTGGACTGGTGGTGTCTTTAATGCAAGTCCATGTGAGAGCTGGGCAGCCATGTGTTTACAACCATGCTGTGCCGTCTGCTCAGTACACCCAAAGGGACAGACCTTGTTGAAGTTAGCGGGTTAGCTCTGGAAAATGAAGATGAAGAGCCTGCTCTTACAGCAACCAACATTGCTACAGGGTGACTCCATTACTTAGGCCAGTCTCTGGGACAGACAAGAGCTTACACCTGTTATAACACGGCGAGCCAAATAAATGTTATTGGTTCTGCATTTATTTTTCTTTCCTTTTTGTTTCCATGATATCAGTGTGTGGAGGGGTATTCTAGGCCAGAGAACAGTGTTACTTATGCACCAACATAAGAAGTCTCTTAGGATGGTTGTGACCATGGTATGAGGTGTGTCATTGTCACTGTGGGAAAGCAAACTAGAACCAGTAGAGTTTTTATAGTCCTAATGATTTCTAAACATTACGTGTAACTTTGCCAGGTCCAATCAATGCACTTTCAATGCGTCTTTTTCTATAAAGGCCAACTTCCGCAGCAACGAACGCAAATAAACCATTCTTTAGCGTGAAGAATGATCCTGTTTCTTCGGTACATCACATTAGCCTAGCTCCGTGGTCGGCAAACTGCGGCTCGCGAGCCACATGCGGCTCTTTGGCCCCTTGAGTGTGGCTCTTCCACAAAATACCACGGCCTGGGCGAGTCTATTTTGAAGAAGTGGCATTAGGAGAAGTTTAAGTTTAAAAAATTTGGCTCTCAAAAGAAATTTCAATCGTTGTACTGATGATATTTGGCTCTGTTGACTAATGCGTTTGCTGACCACTAGCCTAGCTTCTTCTCTTTCCATGGTTAATATTTCCTCTAAAAAAAACACACCAAAAAACCCTGCAACCACCTGGTAAACTAACTCCACTTTTTCAACTTAGCGGAAAGTATTTAGTATTTAAGTAGGCATTTATCTGAGTATTTCTCAGCACTCACGCGAAAATACACAAAAAATAATAGAGGGGTGGGCAAAAGTAGGTTTGCAGTTGTATGTGAAACAGTTTATTCTTGAATTGTTATTTACTCATTATTGTATTATTTATTTGTATCACAACTGTAAGCCTACTTTTGCCCACCCCTGCATATGCTTTATTACATAGTTCATCAGCTTGTCTGACCTGGACGTCTTCAATCCCCATAACTGCTTACTGATGCGAGCACAGGGGGAGAGCTAGCACAGTCTACAGACTGGACAGAAGACAAGCAAACAGGGGCGTCCTTATGCTTTCTTGAGCACAGATTGTGATGATACTTATTACAGATATTAGCATTCCAATAAACTGTTTTTCTAGAAAATGAAGAGGTGTTTCTGCTCGCCTGTTTAGTAAAATTTACAAACTGAATTGAACAAGATCATTGCCATTTACATGGCGCTCTCAACTGCAGGTTTCCGACACATTTAGGACCAGCATCTCCTTTCGCCTTAGGCAAAGGGGACAGGCAAATGTCTCACCATTTAATTGGCTTTCGTTGCCACCCAGTCGAACATGTCGCCATGCCTGGGTTAGGCAACAGAAAAACCCAACACACGGGACAAGGCTGCCTTGATGAATCTGAAGGCTTGGCCCCTGAGGGCCAGGAGACACCTATTTCACAAGGCTCCTGAATCTAGAAGAACAGCCTGCTGTCCACCCCCAAAGCACTTGATTTCTGGCAACTCTTTCTTCCCTGCGCATTCCCAAAGGGTGGCTGATCTCCCGTGTTCTGAGTGGCACTGCCTGGGTGGGACAGGAGGCATGCCCCATCAATGAGGGAACTCCATTCCAGAATGCTGGGGCATGCCACCCCCGCTGACTATGCTGGGCATGCAAGTTCCTTTCGTGGCCTCCGACAGGGCCAAGTGGTGTAAATGCCAGTGGCTGCTAATCCTGCCCTCAACTGGTCTGTGAGAACAGAGCTCCGTGCTCCACACTTGTCCACTGTGAAGCCACATCCACTGACCAACGGCTGCTGCTCCTCCAGCTCCCTGACTGTGAGCTGGGCAGGCAGCTTGTGGCTCACTGGCTTTGCACCTTCCACAGTGCTCTACGCCCATGCCAGAGTGCGCCAGAGGTGTCCAATCTCACAGCGTGGAGGCATCGGGAGGGAATTTGGGGATAGTTTATATTTCCCTTCCCTCACACACTCCAAAAACGTGTCAAGGTATTAAACATGGAAATCATCATGTTGAGGTTCCCTAGCACTTTTTAAATGGTGTATTATTACATTTATTTTACATTTCATATAAGGCTTACTTACCATAATACTTTCAGGGCTTAAGCTCCTTAAAGGTCTTATTACAGCCTTGGATCCACATAATACACATTCAATATTTATTTGTCAAATAAGTAAATGAACCAATGAACAAATAAAATAATTCAACCTATTCAGAAATCAACTCCAGACTAGTAGGTTTTGTGCAAGTAATGCACAGGAAAGACAAAAGAGGACGTTTTTTAAAGAAGCAAGTTGCTATATTTTAGCTTCGTCTCAAGTTCATTCTCGTGGTGGCAATAAGAGTTAAATACATTAGGACTTGATGCTTAACAAAAACTGTCAAGTAACTGGAAGACCAACTCACAAGTATGAAATGGAAGAGGTTTTCCTTGAAAAATTATAAATTACTACTTTCAAGGCCATTTTTTTACATACAAAGAAATGTAAAACTCAGTATTAAAAGAACCAAAAATGAGTATAATTAGAGAATCATTGAAATTAGCATCAATTTTGTATTCTGTGGTTGTTGGTGTTTTTTGTGTGTGTGTGTTTGTTTGTTTTGTTTATTTATATGTGGATTGCTTCTAAATTACAGATGAAGGGAAGAGTCATTGAGAATTCACTTCAAGTGATTTCTTTATTGCTCTTAGAATTTTGGGATTAAAAAAAGGCTTTAGTCTCATATACAAATGGGGAAGCTGAGGCACAGAATGGCTGAGTGACTTACCCAATGCCCATATTCAGTGGGCAAGAGAGCTGAGATGTGCTCAGTAAGCTTGACAGCCCTGTATTCATCTCTAATAAATCTCCTTCACAGCCTCCTCAGAATGTATTCCCAAGTTATTTCAGAATCCAAACTACTCCCCCAATTACCAGAAAAATAACCTCACCCTTACTCGAGGGACAGAGTCTGGACCATCCAGGATGATGTCCTTCAATTTCCCTCTCCTAATCCATTGATTTTAACCTCCATCTTCTCACTCTTCCCCACCCTCTGTCTTCAGAGCCCTTTCTTTCTGCCGACCCCCTCCTGGCCATCACAATACCTCCGGGCAATGCTTTCTCTACCTTTCCCGCTTCAACTCAAAATCTCCTCCTCTCCCTTCTTGGCCTTCAAAAATCTGCATCTCCCTCTCCCAAATATCTCCTTGGACACCGTCTAATGCTGCTACTGCTTCTATGTCCTTATACCACCAAATCTCTCCCAAAAAAGTGGCACCCTTATGTCCTCTTCTCTAGCTTGTCAGTCAGGGAGAGCTTGTTCCACCCAATTGAAGGCTTTCTCCTGAAGGTCACAGAACTCCTGAAGGTCATAGAAAACCTCAGGATTTTCTCAGGATTCACTCTGCTCACCTTTTTTTTATATCATCGGACCCATGTTCACACTATATCTGTCTTTCAGTTCTCCCTTCCTTTGATAACCATGGCATTGCATTATATTTTCCTCCTATTTCGTTGGCCACTTCTTTTCTACCTTTTTTGCTGTTTCTTGTTTATTGTCATTGTTCCCAGTTATATAAATATATAAATATATAAATACTCTTTTTATCTCTTTATTATATAAATAGAGGAATTCCCCTGGTTTCATCCTCAGCCACGGGCTGTTGCTTTGCTGTATTCTCTACTTTAGGAGTCTCAAATTCTCCCACGATTGAAACCATCTTACCTGAGCAGGTGTCTCTCAAATCTGTGTGTCAGGCCTGAACTATTGTTCATGGTGCTGACACATATTTCAATCGCTGAACATCTTCCCCAGGCATATCTCTAGCATCTAGGTTTGTTCTAACCTGCCAAATCCTGCTTCTGCCTTGCTCCTGATCGCCAGGTTTCCAACTGCCCCCGCCCGAGACTCTTCCCTCTCTTCACGCCCACATCCCACCTTTTCTCAAACCCCGCGGATTTCAATCAAGCAGTATCTCTCCTTTGATCTTTCCCCGTCTCTTCCCACTGCCACTGCTGCTCCCCATCCCTGGACTGACTTGATGCAGAAACTCAACTGCTCCTGGCCTGTAATCGCTGCCTCTTCCCACTGCCTCCCATCAACTGCTGTCTGTCATCTTTTAAATTCACAATTTTATCATCCATTTCCCATGATCAAGAAACTTGAATATTTTCCTATTGCACACAGGGACTTGGTGTTAGAATTCGCAAGGTAACTGTATATAATCCAGGCAACTCCTGTCATTTTATGAATGAGAAAACTGAAGCTCAGAGAATTTAGGAAGTACACTGAAAGTGTTCTGACCGTACCAAATGCTCTTTTTCTCTCTTTATTTTGCCTTTCAAAGTCAAAGAGTGGCTATGTTTCAGAGATTGCTTTAGACTGAGCAAAAGGCAATATGGCTATGTCCACACAACATATTTTTAAGCAGAGCCGGCAGCTTTTTAATTACTGATCTAATTAAGAGGCTGACTGTATGGTGAAACCTGCTTGGTCTTCTGCCTAAGCTGCGTCTCGTGGGAAAAATAATGACCCAGCTTCATCAAGTCAGAAGGTTAGTCATCTGGCCAGTTCTCCAAAGCAAACAGCGCACTGACACTTCATGTGGGGAGGAAGTGCCCGACAGATAACAGGTGAACACACAATCTGTAGCTATGAAGAAATGGCAGGCAAATAAGGTGCCTCACACCCCACCCAGCACCCACAAACCAGAGGACCAAGTGCTCATGAGTTCAAGGTAGCAAGAAGCGCACAGCTGCATTAACTTGGGTTCATCTCCGCACCCAAGTCGGATTCTACAACACCATTTCAGTTCCTTCTCCAAACCATGTGGGCCATTTACTTTTCTTACACACACACACACACACACACACCAGTATTACTATTATTATTGTTATTATTGTATATAATATGAGATTAGATTCCTAATCACAAGGATATGAGATTAAAATCAGGATTTTTTTTTGAATTCTCAAAATTGTAATGTCTGTCATCTGTAGTATATTTTATTTTATTTACGTGAAATAGGCTATCTTGCACTTAAATGTAAAACCCATACCTAAGCACAAATTTAGACTGAATTGTATTGGATTGTAGTTAGCCATAAATTAATATGGAAACCTCAATTTCCTCATCTGTAAAGTGAAGATAATTATAGTATTGACCACATGTACTTGTGAAGATGCAATGCATGGGTTTCTTTAAACATGTTGTCTAGTATTTAGTTATCATTTAGGGAATTGTAATGGTGATAATGATCATGATTAACATTAAATATATACCATGAGTATGTAACTCCTATAATAAAAATGTTATAATTTTAAACTACTCATATTAACCATAATATAAAGTTTCTTGAATTATCAATTATGGTGATTTTTTAAAATGTAAACAATAACATTTTATTTTTTATTTAATGGTGAAATTAAAATTCACTATAAAAAGTAATTTACTATATTTTGAAATTACTATTATGTATCAGTATTCTTTAAAAATGCAAACCATAATTTTATTTTATGAGTAACACAGATAAAGCCTGTTGGCAATAACAGTTTTCATACTTTGCAAGTCTAACAAAAGTTCAAGGAGAAGTTAAAAATGTCCTATTTAGGCAGAAATACGAACTAAAGATTCACACTGTATTTACTAATTCTAAGTGCAATTTAAAACTTAATAAATGCAAACTAGCCTTCAAATTCACACCTAATTTTCAGATAGATATTTACAATGACTTAAGTATATTGATATATTAAATGTATTACATAAGTGTTTGTGTTTTTAGAAATGCCTTTGGTGTTTAGAGAAAAATAAGTTAAATTGCCCTGTTTTACCTCGACAAATCATTCGTAAAGATCAAGGCCAGCCTGAGCTGGACCTGCAGCCTCTGCTTGGCTCGCTCCCCACTGATGCAGGAGGAAAGACGGATGGAGGCTGCCTGCCCAGCAATTTGCCCCACACCCCGGAACTCCTCTCCTGGCCATGGAAGGATGCACTCGCATCATCTATTGTCTAGTGCAAGCAGTAAAACATCCAACATGAGCTTATTTTTTACACAGAGGAAACTATTTGCTTTTATTTTAGAACTTTATAGTCTCATTAGAGGCCTAGCATGCGATTGAAATCGCGTGAGGAGGCACCCTGCGGGGGGCCGGGACCCGTGCCTGACCCACGTAGTGCTGGCCGCAGCCTTGTGTCCACTGGGGTGGGGGCAGGCGCTGCTGTGTGTTGTGTCTCCGCTCCGGCCCGCCCCCAGCCCCAGCCTCCCCATGGCCGCTGGGGCTGGGGGCGGCACGCAGTCCCCTCCCGCCCATCTGGCACAGCTCCTCCTGAGCGATTGTGATGCAGCCTCCTCCTGAGCGGTCGTGACGCCCGGTTAATTAGCATATTCCCTGTTTATATGTGTGTGTGTGTGTGTGTGTGTGTGTGTGTGTGTGTGTGTGTGTGTGTATATATATATATATATATATATATAGAGAGAGAGAGAGAGAGAGAGAGAGAGAGATTTCTAAGCAAGTACAAAACTTACCATCTTAAGATTTTCAAGAATAATAGAAAAGCATCCATTTAGAATTGGAACATGAAAAAGCAAATATTTTGGAAGCTCTCTGGATACTTTCTGCTTTGTATTCTTTCTTCACCCCAAAACATTATTTTCCTATTTCCACCTGGGACCACTCAGATGCTAAAACTGTTCTCAAAACTTTTAGTGTCATAACTTATAGTTGAACATCCCCAGCTCTTCAGGCACAAGATTTACTAAGAGAACCCAAGTTTCCAGCCCTCATTCCCCTGGCTTATAGCTTCAAATGTCCTAGCTCATATGATTGCAAGTATCTGCATAGGGTAGAATTTATTTAGAAAAACAAAGAGGTTAAAAATAAAAGTAACTAAAAAAAAAGAAGAGCAAAATTGAAAAGTAAAAAGCAAAAGGAAAAGAATCCTTAAGATCATTATCAGACCTGAGAGATAAGCCGGTCCCCCTGCTATCCAGACTGAGGAAATAATTTTACTGACGCAGATTTGACTTTTTAGTGATTTGATAACATAAACTGTAAAGCATTTAGCTAAAAATTAACTATTATGTTTATCTTATTTTTTATAGGTGTTGGTGGAAGTTAACAGTGAATTTCGAATCCAGGTAACATATAGCAAATTTACTTTTTCAAATTAAAAACAAAGAAAATGCTTTGGGAGTAACAACATATCCCTGTGCCTCACCCCACCCCCCACAAAAAACCATCTTTATAAGTAAAGTTAATGTTGAGCTAAAGTTAACAGAGAATCAGAATTACCCATCTTCCCAAAGAAGCACCCTTTCTGACCTTACAGTGACCCCTCCCACAGATTCTTTAGGGGAATGTGAATTCTGAATAAAAGTTAATAGGTACCATTCCTCCCCACTGCCCGTTCAAGGTCAGAGATTACAGCGCTAAGAATGGCACCATCAGATGGCACTCCATCAGGAGGCACAAGCGGGAGTGGATCAAGTTCGCTGCAGCCTGCCGTGAAGGTGAAGACAACTCAAAGAGGAACCCAATAGCCAAAGTAAGTATCAACCCCCAAAACAGCAACTCGACAATCAAAATGGATGACGTTAACGTTTCCAAAGAACCTGCCCTTTACGTAGTTTAAGAACATATCTCACTGAGAAGTCATGATAGAAAACAGAATAACGGTCATTCAGATCATGAAAGTTGAAGCCATTAAAGAGATAAATTAAGAAATGTAGGCAGTCAGGTAAACGGTTAAACATTGACTCGCCTTACTGGTGAAATTAATACACAATCATGTGCTACCCCAGGCTCTGGACTTTAAAAATATAGTGCGTTAACACTCATCATATTTACAGGAACAATTTCAACATGTGCTCTCTCTACCTCACAATCTGTTTGAATTAAATTCCACTTTTGGCTTGTTTATGAACATTCACAATGTACCTTTTTTCAAAAAATTTTTCTCCTTTCACTTTCCCTTACATGTCTTGATACACACACACACACACACACACACACACACACACACACACACACACACACACACAGAGGCACAGTCAGAAACACAAACCCACATACGGATTCACTCATCTACAAATATATATCCCTACACAGACAAACATAACACTTTCACTTAGATACACACAGCGACACTCCCCATACAATACTTTATTTCAACGAACAGAGTCCTGTTTTCGGAACCATTTCTTTGGGGCGCTCTCTTTACTTTTCTGCTAGTACTACCTCCCTAATTTCAGAATCAAGAGCTTTTCCATGTAGTCAGGTATCTTTTGTTACCCACCTAAGTCCACCTCAATCTTCACATTTTAAATGGAAGATCAAAGTTACATAATGACAACATTGGCCAGCTCCTCAAGAGGGCAAGGAGTTCCCTACTCTAGACCGGTAACAGCACAGAGCCCGAAAATAATACCGTCAAACTGTAAATGCTGAATGAATGAATGAATGAATCATGAATTCATGAATTCATGAATGATGATTGCATAGACAGATATATTAGAGTGATATTTTACTTTTTTATTATTTGGTAAAAATACAATTGAATGTCTTCTATTACATTATCAGTTACCACTGAAAAATACTAGCACTATAACCATACCACTATCTAGGAAAATAATTCTCTACTTCCAGAATTTCCCCCAAATAAGTGGGATATCAGGACAGTCAATAACTCTCTAAAAAGACAGCTATTACATATGAAACATAGCAGATTTTTTTTGCATCCTGTAATAATTTCACTTGTGCTCTTTTTGCAGATTCATTCAGATTGTGCTAAAAACCAGCAAGTTACATACCGCATCTCTGGAGTAGGAATTGATCAACCACCTTTTGGAATCTTCGTTATCAATCAAAAAACTGGTGAAATTAACATAACATCCATAGTGGACCGAGAAGTCACCCCGTTTTTCATTGTAAGTGGGTGCTGTGTCAATATACACTGAGTGGCCAGATTATTATGATCTCTGAATGCATAATAATCTGGCCACTCAGTGTGTGTGTGTGGGGGGGGGGGGGGGGGGGGGGTGTATTAGAGGCCCGGTGCATGAATTCATGCATGGGTGGGGTCCGGCCAGCCTGGCCAGGGAGAGGGAACATGGGTGGTTGGCCGGCCTGCCTGCTGGTCGAACTCCTGGTCGAGGGAACAATTTGCATGTTAGCCTTTTATTATATAGGATATACACTGAGTGGCCAGATTATTATGTATTCAGAGATCATAATAATCTGGCCACTTAGTGTATATATTCAGGCCTAAATTATTTGGAGAATATCTTAAGCTCAGATCATACTTGATTTGATTTCAAGAGTCTCAGTATTGGGCATTTTTTGGTTGTCTCTTAATTCATGAGCAACTATGACCCCAGAGACACACAGGGAAGACGGAGAGACAGAGGGGTGTCTCGCATTGAGCGCCTTAGGAAAAACACTAGCCTCCGGTCTGGGCCCACTGGCAAGCTCGAGCATTTGCTAGAAGGGAAAGTGCTCAGCGTTTACTTTTTGTCTTTAATTCAGTTGGGAATATTGGTCCGCTCTAGCTCCAGGGCCTAGGGGTGATTCTGTAGGTGCCACAGGAGCCTTTCCTGAATGAGCTTACTTGGGTATAAACACACACGCTCAAGCTCCCGGAGCACAGAATGTGCCTTGGAAAGACTTCAGTTCCTCCTTACCTGAATCTTCCTCTCTTCTCTACTAGCTGTGACAAAGTGTAAGTGCTTACTCTTCCAACCCTTAACCTCATTTCTATTTTAAGCAGCTGACCTCATGACCAACTTCATTACAAAAATCTGAGGCTCTTCACCACAAACTCCTACAATTAATTCTCTCCACCTGCTCAGAAATGTTCCAAAAGCAAGATGCATTTTCTGATTTCTCCAATATATCTCAGGAGTTCCCATTGTCCCATAATTACCTAGTTCTTCAAGAACCTTCTTGTACCAACTTTTTTTTTCATGTATCCTGCTGTCCTGTGAGTTGCTCCCATCGTGGTCAACACTTGTTAATACTTAAAATTAAAAATAAAGAAATAGGCGCTGGCTGGGTAGCTTAGTTGGCTAGGCATCATCCTTATATATACCAAGGATTTCAGGTTCCATAACCAGTCAGGTCTGTCTGTCTGTCTGTCTGTCTCTCTCTCTCTCTCTCTTCCTTCCTCTATCTCTCTAAAATCAATAAATAAAACTGTTTTAAAAAGTAAAGAAGGACAACCTGTCTGGATTTTGTAACCTCTTCTATGAAAACACTATCAACCCATATCCAAAAATACCTTCCATGGTCATCTATGTTTGCTGCTTTCACTCGCACTGCTTGTCTGTATTCCCAAGACTATTTTAATTCCTTAGTCTTCTATTCCAAATGTATATTCCTGCCTTATTTCCCACAATGTTTTCCCAAAAACTCTCTAAATCAGCATGCCAGCCTATTAGCTTTGGTTAAAGCATAATGGGTTTTTAAATGAAATATACCAAAATAGGTAAAATAGGACACATTAATTTACGTATACGTCTGGTAATAATAGCAATAGCACAAACACCCATCCCCCACCTAGCTTATGAATGCTATATTTCTTGGAAGCCCCATGTGACTCTCCTTTACCACAGCCTCAACCCCCCTAGTCCCTCTTCCCAGTTTCAAACGATGCTTTTCATCCCTTTGCTTCTTCCCTTAATGAATCCCTTTGCCGGGAACACCCTGCAATCCCCAGCTTGAAAACCTCTTTTAAGGTTGATCTCAGTCATTACATCCCCTATGATGTCATACTATTGTTGCTCATTCTTTTGTAACTGATCATGTTACCTTTCTTTAAGTGGTATTTTGAGTACAGGTGTGCCACCCTTACTGATTATAAGTACTGCTGTGCTTACACTCCAGTAGGAAATAAAGTCTTATTTTTCTTTTAGCTACACAGTGCCTAGTAGAGCGTCCAAACAAAGTAAAAACTCAGTATTTGTGGCATCATATAATTATTCCTTTTTTCTTCTTCTAGATCTACTGCCGGGCTCTGAATTTACAGGGCCAAGATTTAGAGAGGCCCCTGGAGCTCCGAGTCCGGGTTTTGGATATAAATGACAACCCTCCAGTATTTTCTATGTCTAGTTTCCTAGGACAAATAGAAGAAAACTCTAATGCAAGTAAGTAGTCAACTTTCTGAAGTAAACAAGAATATATGGGCTTCCAGATCATTCTTAACAGCCAGTCCGCTAGAAGCTAAATTATGTCAATGCACCACACCACCAATGTAAGAGGTAATTCTAGAAAAGCAAGCAGAAGACAGAGGCATGAGGAAGTCTCCATAAAGGTTTCCCTTCCACTGGGAAAGCAGCTTCGTTGGTCACAGGCAACAAACAGCTCCAAAACAATGAGAGGAATTCTCTCTTGTGACTCCGATACCAGCTCTGCAGTAGATTCCTTAGGGAACATTCCAAAAGGACTTGGCACAGTGGGGCAGGGGCCCGGGGAAGAGAATGGAGCCTCCCAGCTGACTGCTCTGAAGGGCAATCCCATCCACTTTCATTCATACTGCTTCTCCCCCTTCTTTCACTAGAAAGTGCTGTATAGTTGAGAAACAGTTAGTCTGGCCTTAATATCATTTTGTTTCACCACAAAAGCCGTAAAAAGAAATCATTATACTAGAATAAGAAATGGAAAGGCAGAATAAAACATTTCATTGTTTTCTAACTACCAGTAATATCTAGGTTCTTGGTCAAATGTGATCTTTTTCTCAATGTAAAGGTAAAGAAAGGAGCTAAGATATGAATATGTCGAAGAAGTAGAAAACAAAAATGGTAGGGTGCACATTATATGAACCAACTAGCCTAACCTCTTCTTGGAAAAGTAATTATAAACAATAAGAAATACATACAAACTGCCCATTTGCAATCCATTCTCCTTGATTTCTAGATACGCTGGTGATGAGACTCAATGCTACCGATGCAGACGAACCCAATAATCTGAACTCAAAAATCGCCTTTAAGATCATCAGCCAGGAACCTTCTGATTCACCCATGTTTATTATCAACAGATACACTGGAGAAATTCGGACAATGAATAACTTTCTAGACAGAGAGGTAATTTCTTTTTCTTCGAATGGGTTGTTAGTTCATAGGAACTGAATCTAAAAGCAAGAGTACCTAAGTAAGAAAAAAAAGGAAACTATATTTTAAAAATTTAGTTACATAACCTTTTCACATAATGGTAATGACATAAAAATGCCTTTAAAATAAAAATATGGGGATTCCTCACATACATTTTATATTCTTGTCTTTCATTTAATCTTACTTAGGATTTTTTAACACTCACTAAAACAATTAGTGTTTTTAACACTCACTAAAACAATTAGTGAGTGTTACCAAATTAGAATCACCATTAAATTGAGAAAACTACTTTCTGAGAGTACATAAAAATATGCATAGCAGTACAGGCAAAAGCTCCGTTTTATGAAAAAAGTGAGTTCTCTAGTGAAATAAATTTAAAAGACATTTGCTCTTCTAGCCCCCATCTTGGTGAGTCAGTGCATGCAAACATGGTCGAGGCTCCACGAGTTTTCAAAGGCTAGGAAACTTGTTCCTCTTTCTTTAACCCTGCGCATCCTAAGCTCATTTGACAACAGAAATCTTTGTTTTCTTCCTATGCTGCAGCTGCTGACAACCCACTGATTACTCTGGGAAATGAATCGCAGAAACAGAATGATAGATAGAAATTAAATAACTTCCAGATCAATCTTTTCATTTATGAATAAGAAAACAATTAGTGAGTGTTACCAAATTAGAATCACCATTACATGGTTTCTTTCTATCATGCCATGTGTTCCCATAACTTAATGTAAAAAATCAACTTTTCATTATTTTAAAATAGAATATAGCTAACCTGCATGTACTGTAAGAACATACATGAGAAAGTGTTATTTTCTAGTTAATACTCAATTAAATTTTATTTTAATAATTATAGTTATTTAAAAATGACAAACTCCTATTGATGACCTGGAGGTTTAGGATAAATCAGATTATTTCTACACTCTTTAATTATCTAAATGCCATCAGTTTCTAGGTAACCTACTTTTTATACTTGTTTGAAAGTTACCATCAGAAGAAATTGATTACTTAGCTCTTTCTTGAACTTTCTTAAAGAACCCAATGAAACTCCTTTCATGTCTAAAGAGTTTTAGCAGTGGAGAGCTCTAAACAGTAAAGGAAAAAACTCCAGATATTCTTAACCAGGCGTCCATGGAGAGACCCCAACATGTCTCTAACTATGACGCCTCGAAGATCGTATCGCAGTTTTAAATGAGAAAGCAAATATGCTTGTGTCTAGAGAAGGAGTCAGAGCTTTTACAGCTTCTGAAAATGGAAGCACCACTGAGTAGAATCAAGGAGCTAGAACATCCATAATTCCACTGGCACAACCTGGCGCCCCCAGAAATGCAAATCTGGATCTCTTTATTCTTGCACATCAGGGGCTGGTTATGAAAGGTATGGAACTGTTATGCCAAAATTCTTGGTAAACTTTCAACTCTTCCCTCCTGATCGTTTCGACCAAATTTTGCCCTTCAGAAACGTTTTCAAATTCTGAGCAGAAACATAAGGAATGAGACTTTTAAAGCATGTTGCTTCTTTTCAATGAGGTGGAAGAAGCATTTGAGGTACTCGACGTGGTGTCTTTCATGTTGATTCATGTGAGATATATGAGTTTTCAATGATCGGTGGTACCCTTATCACCACCATAGATTTATGTAAATCATGAGCCAACATTTTAAAAGAACTCTGCATGAGACAGAATAAAGACTGTCTATGCCAACTGTGATATTGTCTGTCATGTGTGTTTGTAGCAATACAGCCAATATTCCCTTGCTGTAAGAGGCTCAGACCGAGACGGCGGGGCAGATGGCATGTCAGCAGACTGCGAATGCAGCATCAAAATCCTCGATGTCAATGACAACATCCCATACATGGAACAGTCTTCGGTAAGTGCTTGTCTTTGAAAGGAATGATTTTCAGTTCGTCACATGCCAAAATGTGTTTGGACAATCCTCTTTACAAATGTCTATGTTCTCCTTAGTCACATACAAGCCAAGGTAGACATGTCCTTTGTCTGTGCTTATGTATGTAGTGCACAGGGGCCAAATATTTGAACAATGAAAAGAGAGACTCTAAACATAGATCCCCTTTCTAAGTCATGAGTAACTATGTATGGACACTCAGTGTAAGTCTAGTGTCATTCTCTCCCTCAGAGTGTGGGCTAAGGCTTCTTGCTTCTCGTTTCAGTATGCCCTAAGCATCAAAGAAAACTCTCTGAACTCCAATTTGCTCCAAATCAGAGTCATTGACTTGGACGAGGAGTTCTCAGCTAACTGGATGGCTGTCATTTTCTTCATCTCTGGAAATGAGGGGAATTGGTTTGACATAGAAATGAACGAAAGAACAAATGTGGGGACTTTAAAGATTATTAAGGTATGGTATAATTATCCTAAATATTTTGTTCTCTTGGTCTTTCTCCAAATGTTAATCTTAAATTTAAATGTTAAGATTACACAAACTCGAGTGGGTGAAAAGATAAAAAATTACTGTTTTTAAATGGTATATGATATAGAACTTTTACATGGCAAGGTTATTGCTTACATAATTTCATGAAAATAGGCATTGAATTTCATGACAATAGGCATTGAAACTCTATCAATACAGTTCTCCCTTGCAGAGCATATGAATTGAAAGAATTTTTAAACATGAAATTAACTTTATGCTTACAACAAAATATGATTATGCCATAGGACTTTGTTTTAGATGTTTAAAAATAATTTTAAATCAGATTTAACATGGCCTTTACAAAAAAATGTGTCCATGGCAATTATTACGCACTGAGAATATTCACTATATAAATCAAATGTTCTTTATTCCTCCAGTGTGTTTTTATGAAGTTAAAATTAAATAACTGTAATTGTAGAATCACATTCCCACCTCCTTGAGGCTGCTGACCAAGGTTTATTATGGACATAAATACACTAGAGATTTGGTCCAAGTCCCTAGAGTTTCCCTGTGTCCCCCTGACGTTAACGAACCACCAAATCAACTGCAGTAGAATTCCCTCTGAGATGTGAAGGAAGGAAATGTCTGACTCCTAGGGAGCAGGTAGTGAAATTTTCACCCTGTGCTAAAGCCTTATCGAGTCTATTTTTAAAATGTTCAATAGCCTCCTGATCAGGTAGCTTGGTTGGTTATAGTGTCTTCCCAGCATGCCAAGGTTGCAGGTTTGATCCCGGGTCAGGGCACATACAAGAATCTACCAATGAATGCATAAATAAGTGGAACAACAAATCGATGTTTCTCTCTTTCTCCCTTCCTCCATCTCTCTAAAAATCAATTAAAAAATTTGCAATAGTGGTGCATAAACTATATGCGATCTGTGCAATATGGATTCTTCATAGGAAAATGGAATTCCTTTTCCACTATTTCCTTCCTTCGGAATAGTCCTCAGAAATAGACTCCTACAGTCTGTCCTCCTGGGAACGTGTGGTCATTTGTTTCAAGTCATCGTAAAGTGTCACCATGCCTATATAGCTTCCTCTTAGTGAGGCCCTGGGCAGAGGCTTTAGTCTACTCCTCACAGCACCCCTGTAATCAGTTATATGCCCATATTGCAGATAAATACATTGAGGCCCAGAGAGAGTATGTAACCCGCTCAACTTAACTGTGTGTGGTACGGCTGGCACACAAACCTACACCTCTCTAGCTACTAAGTCCATATTCTGTCACTATACTCCCCAGGATTCCATGCTGGGAAAAAATCCTAAACTATTTCATACTAAACTACTCTATTATTTTAGAAAATTAATCTATCTGTCCTCCATACCTCTATCTGTAAAATGGGAATTATTCTTATTTTTCTCTAAGACATAACATCATATGTTAATTCTTTTTATGATTATATGCTATATGTAAAAAGTCTGTGTGTTTGTGTGTAATGTATATGTATACATGATTTTTATAGCCAATCTTGAAATTGCAAGTACAGCCAACATTAGAGCAAAGACTAAAAATTTACTTAAGTGAAGAGTACAATGTGTGAATCCATGGTCACCTAAAGACTCTTAGATGAAAATTTAGGAAAATATATTTGGCATAATGCATTGTTTGTGGATTGTAGGAGTAATGGATATTAACACCATCTTTTTTTAGTGAAAATGACTACTTGATTATTTCCAAAATAATTTATTCTAGAATATGTTTAAAAAAATAAGAATTTCTCTTTATTATTTGTATGCTACATTCTAGTACCTAACTTAATAAAAGAAGTCATATTTGTAGAAGTAAATTCTTCTAAATAGTTCTTTATGGATAAAACCAGTCAAATGATGGAACCTACAATGTGTCTAGCCCATACTTTGTATAAATAGAACTACTTCCTGAAAAACACAAAATGATACAGGATAACATAAACTGTCTTTGCACAACAAAATGCAAGGATTTGACCATCTATACTATTTTTAAAATTTTAATTTGCTGGACAATGAGGATTCATGTCATACATTTTCAATTTTTTCAACAAAGGATACAAGATTGGATTTTTTCTCACTATATATATTTTATGTGTTTGTATTAAACATAAAGTAAGAATACATTGTATGTATTTATATTTAATTAATATCATCTTTCTAGGCATAAGCATTTATTTGCCTATTATTAAAGGATTTCTTTTTCTTCTAGAATTCTTTTCTTTTTTAGTAAAACTATTTCATTCTGTATTTACCAGCCCTTGGATTATGAAGACATGAAGAATCTGCAACTCAGTATCGGTGTTAGAAATAAAGCTGAATTTCATCAATCAATTATGTCTCAATACAAGCTCACAGCGACAGCAATCTCCGTGACTGTGTTAAATGTAATTGAAGGCTCAGTGTTCCGTCCAGGTTCAAAGACATTCGTAGTAACTAGCAATATGGGACAGAATTCTAGAGTGGGAGATTTTATAGCTACTGACCTGGACACTGGTGGACCTTCAACAAAAGTTAGGTAAGACTGACATTTTCCAACAAATTTTCATCACATATTGAATGAAGTACATATGTTCTTTTTTGAAATTTTAAGTATGAATTTAAATATTTTTCATTATTTTGAAGCCATCATTTAATCATAAAAAGTACTAGCTACTGAATTATTACTTAAAGTGCTTAACTTACAAAAATATTAAAAAATTGTGCAACATATAAGATGTAAAAGTATAAAGATGCAAAATGTGAAAATATTGTATCTTTAAACTTTGACACTCCTGTGTTTATATATTTTATGGACCAATTAGCTGATTACCACATCCCAAGATTATTTACCCCAGAATTTTATGGACTAATTTTCCCATTGCAAATTTGCCCAGTTTGAATCCAATTAGATTTAGTTATTTTCTTCACTTTAATAAGCACTTAGTATTGGCCAATAATAACTTTGGCATGAAAAATGAGTTAGATTAAAGAAAAATCATGCTGCATAATTTTTTAAAACTCTGTATATCCAAATATTTCTACTTGATCATAAAACATCTGTGTATATGTGCACATATGTTTTAAACATGACCAAGAGTAACAGTAGGGAAACGATCTCACAAATCAGATTTTAAAGTGCTTTCTCCGTATTCTTCTCACACTGTGTGTTTGTGTTACAGCTCTCATCACACTGTCCCACCACTACTGATAAACGTTCACCCCGCAGACGTAGCTCACTGAGGGCAGGTCACCTCCCATCCCGCCACCCCCAACACCCACCCCTGTGTCCTCTCCAAGTTCTATTCCCTGAGTTTAGCACAACACCTGAGACACAGAGTGGCTAACCAGTATTTCTTTTATCATATGTAATGAGAAAAAAAAAGACATGGAAGTGAAAGATGTGGAGAGGAAGACAACAGAAAATAGGACAGAAGCGTCAGGAAAGGACTTACGTAGTTTGGAATTCAGAAGTCCTGTTTAGTCATTGTGTATGTGGAGAGGGGGCATGGAAATAGGGAGGGGATGATGGCCACGCTGATGAAGACATAAGTTCTTTGGTAAGAGAATAATTTAGAATTGTTAATGAGCTCAGGAAGTCCTAGGATTTGGGTCTTCCAGGATAGTTCCCATGCTACCTAAACCAAATGAAAATGAGACTGCAAGCATCCAAGGATTACTCTGCCAACCAAGTGGGCATAAGGGACATTCCATCGGAAAGAGCTGCTCAATCATTCTCTTTGCTTAAATTGACAGTTTTGTCTGTTTCCCAATGTCCTCAAATAGCTGGGACTGCCCTGAAAAAAGGAGAAAGTGTATCTAATAACTGAAAACTATATTCAGGGATTATAACTATTGACTAGAGACATGTTTTATAAATAAAATCTCTCTCTCTCTCTCTTTCTCTCTCTCCCTTCTCTGCTTTTTTAGATAGCTGACATTAATTTATACTATTATCTTTCAAATACAGATACGTCATGGGAAATAATCCAGCTGACCTGCTCTCTGTTGACTCAAAAACGGGCATTATTACTTTGAGAAATCAAGTTACCATGGAACAATATAATATGCTTAATGGAAAATACCAAGGAACAATTCTATCTATAGACGGTAAGAGATCAATTTAACATTTTTCCTTCTAGAATTTATATATGTAAATTTTAATTACTGTATTTTGAAGTAATGCTTTTTTCAACAAAAGTTATCATACTGGCTATTACAGAATCAAATCTTTAATGATATGAAAGGTAGTATAATTTAGTGGATAAGACCATGAGCTCTGGAGTGAGACTGGATTGGTATCTTGTGCCATCACTTACTAGATATGGGATTTCAGAGAAGTCATCTAACCCATTAATCCCTCAGTCTTTTCTCCTGCAAAATGGAACAATAACAATATGGATTTAAGGAGTAACTACACCAGGAACCAGAGCGGTGCGGGGGTATAGCTCAGTGGTAGAGCATTTGTCTGCAGGCGTAACTACATGTAAAGCACTTAGACTTTCAATAAATGTTAGTTCTTATTAATGTAAATAATTGCAATTTTTAAATTGTATGTATTATAAAATTATATTCAAATAGTTAAGCCAGAAGTCAAGCTAACTTAACTTTATATAATCTTTGGGAAGTTGATGCACAACTTTGTGTAAGCAATTTGGAGGTAGCATGCTTATATTACTTTTCAAAATCAACAAAATTAATTTAGGCCAGTCCCTAAAGGAGGAGAGCTCCTCAAGACTAATTCTGCTAAGCAATGCTTGCTACTTCAGTTCCACTTTCTCCCTCCCTCTCCCTCTTTTTTTCCTCATTCAATTATCCTAAAAATGGGTTGACTATTTCCACTTGCTTTGCAGATTTAAAAAACAATAAATAGCATTCCTTTAAAGTCATTCAACAATTCAGAATTTTTACCAAATTATAATTTTTTTCCACAATTAATCAAAATAAGAGTAGTTTTAAAACATATATATCGCAAACAGAAATGTGATTCCATTTAAAGATAAAGCTTATTTTGATTCAGTGCTGAAATGACCTCAAGTAATTGCTAGCTTACTCCAATTTTACATCCAACATCAAGTTTCATTGGAGACATGAAGGGAAAATGGAAACTTTGCTTACAACATTGTTAGGCTTATGGTAAACAGAAAGCATGCCTTTTCTCATCAAAAAGGGGGATAAATATTACAGGTGATGAAAATGATAAATATTAGACCAAAACTAATAACATTAGAATCAGCATAGCTGAGATGAAAGGTCGTGGGATTTGATATCATAGATTGGATTTAAACTTGTCTCTGCTATGTACTTTCAGGGACTTCTTTATTCATTTACTCAGAACCTATATATTGAATCCTAACCAAATGTCAGCCATTGTACCGGGTTCTAAGGTTATATCAATGGACAAAGTCTGACAACAGAGCTTACATTTATGTAACTGAGATAAGAACAACAATGTCAAACAGAATCATTCCTTTATTTTTACCCAGTTTCAATAACCTTAGGACAATCCCTAAATATAAAAGGCTGAATGCACATCGATGTTACTTATAGCATTATCCTATATAATAGAAGCCTAATATGCAAATCGACCCAACAGTGGAACAACCAGTTGCTATGATGCGCACTGACCACCGGGGACAGACACTCAACACAGGAGCTGTCCCCAGCCCGCAGGCCCCAGGCCAGTTAAGGCGGGTGCCAGCGGGGCCCCCTGATTGCCCCACAGGTCACCCCATGGAGGGAAGCGACCAGCAGCGGCAGTGGGGGTGGAGTCCACAAGTGGGCAGCACCCGCAAGTGGGCAGCGCCAAGCCGGCCAAGGTGTGTGCCAGTGGGGGCCCCCTGATTGCCCCACAGATCGGCCCTGATCGCCAGCCTAGGAAACCCTACCTGTGCATGAATTTCATGCACTGGGCCTCTCGTCTATAATAAATATCAAAAGCAATATCGATAATAGGTATTGACAGATGTATTAATACATACACTACCACAATGAGATAGAAAACATACTCATCATCACAGAGGTACCCTGAGCCCTTCTGCAGTCATTACTACAGCTCTGGTTCAGCCCCAGGCACCTGCTGATGAAAAGCAGATGGATTCTGATGCACTACCTTTTGTATCAAATGCATTCAAAAATTAGTCTACTGTTTTGAAATACTAGTTTGTTGGTTGGTTGGTTGGTTGGTTGGTTGGTTGGTTGGTTGGTTGGCTAGATGAAATAAACAGCAAGGGTAGAGCAATTAAGTTGAAACAAATAACAAATCTCCCTACCCCTGTGTTTAGTCAAGGAACACAATAACTTACTTAAACTTTGAAGGACAAGAAGAAAGCACACTGGAATATCTGCTTGTGAAACAAACGTGTTTCACCTTCTTATCGAAATGAAAATTTCCCCACCTCCAACAGTGCCAGTTCTCTCTCCTGTGAGTGGTTGGTGGCTGTGAGTTTGATAATATGCTGCTTTCTCACTAAGAAATTTTTGTAGAAACGATTTACTAACCTGCTCCCAATCTGTTCATTTTGTCAGCCCATAAAAGGAAAAGCACAAACATAATTGAAGAAGAAATACAATAAAACAACCACCAAAAATAAAATAAAAACCTAGCTCTAATATAAGAAATGTGCAAAAAAGAAAAAAAAAAAAGTAGTCTAGGAATGCCTCCCGCAGAGCTTATAACGCAGCACTGGCCGATGCAGAGACAATGTGGTGTTTACTGTCTATGCTTCTCTACATGAGACAGTTTTTCAGGAGCACTAATAGTCATAACAGTTTGATTTTACAAAGGAGTCATGAACAAGGGAGAACTGAGGAAGTTGCTGAATGAATGGGAATAAAGACATAGAAATAACTATTGATGCAAAAAGGAAATAGTTTAATATTGTCCGACAATGATTACACTAAATTTATGAACGATTTCTTCCATTTTGAATCTTGTTACAGATGGTCTTCAAAGAACTTGTACTGGTACAATTAATATTGCTCTTCAAGGTTCTGGCTGGCAAACTTCTGAAACCACTCCAAAATATAACACCGAAAATGGAGGTGGAACTGGTACTGATACTACTACCGGTGAACTTAATACTGGTGATGTCACTGTCAACACCGAAGGCATCAATGGCAATGGCAATATCAATGGAGATGGCGGAACAGATGATTATAAAGAACCAGTAGGCGTGCCCATGTTTCCAGATAATGTACATTTTGGTCCCGCTGGCATTGGACTGCTCATCATGGGATTCTTGGTCCTAGGATGTAAGTATTTTAACAGCCTACCCCCAGCCCAAAATTGGGAGACATTTTCTGATCTTTTGATAAAATGTATTTTAAAAATTCTTATTGTGTTCAATTATCAAGATATTTCCACATCTAGTGCTAGATTTATGAGATTTTTTTAAAAATCTGATTGCTTGGCGGTGGAAGATAAAAACTTTTTTTGCATTCAATCTCAATGTAATGGCTGCCCCATAATAGGCAGGTCCCATTGCTATTTGAGCAGAGAAGACAATGAGAAGCAATTGATTGAAATGGCCAGGGAAGCCTCCAAGGAATGCCTATGTGTGGTCTTTTCACTAACACCTATTCCTATGAACACATTTGGGACAACATGCTGTCCTCCAGGTTGGGGGGTGGGAAGTGGCAGGCAGGTCCGAGAGGAGTGCACAGACTTTGCCTTGTTTCTCTGGAACCCGGGCTGGGCCAGCATTCCCCTCTCTCTGATCACTATCCTTACTCCATTCCCCCTGCCCACCTGCCCTCTTCCCTTTTTTCTTTCCCTCCTTCCTCATTGTCTAAAAAACTTACACATCCTTTTCTTCATCCACCCATTCCTTCCAAATCGCTATTTAAGATCGTATTATGTAGGAAGCTCCGGGCTAGAAACTTCTGATGGATAGGAAAAGACAGAGTTAGGCAGCGTAATGTTCTCTATTGGCACATGAGTCATTTCAAGAAAAGATATTTAAGGAGAAATAAGAGCCTTATAGAGGAGAACTGCTTGAAGCAGGAACAAGATGTCACTGTTGAAATGAAAAGGCAGGCACGTGTGGAAGGAGAAAAATGAAGACATGGAAGAGGGAACACAAAACACCAAACATATGGAATGGCCTACTAGCTTTCTTTTCTCTCTCATTCCCTATTTTCCTGAGTGACAACAGGGAGAAGAATAATCCATGATCATACTACAATACCATTGGTAACCTGAACCTGATACAACAAATGAAAATGTGTTGCAATCTAGTATACTGAAGCTCACATTGATTTTAGCATCTCACCATTATACAGCTCATTTTCTATAGCCTTCATAATAATTTTAGGACCAAATGGCATTATATTAGGGATTCAAATTTAATCACAAAAAGCAAGTTTTTGTTTTAATGTGGCCCCACTGCTAATTCCAATATTCCTCCCCTGTCACCCCCAGTGGTCCCATTCTTGTTGATCTGCTGTGACTGTGGAGGCGCCCCTGGTGGTGGAGCCGGCTTCGAGCCTGTTCCTGAATGTTCAGAAGGGGCAATTCATCCGTGGGCAGTGGAAGGACCAGGGCCTGAGACTGGGGTGAGTGCCAATCTGTAAGAAACGACCTGTGGTAGTCGCCTAAACTCCGTCTTCTGCACATGAAACCAGACGGTGACCACTGGTAGTCTGTGCTGGCCTTTGTTCTGGGCTAGCCGGGGGGAGGGGGGGGAGGAAGGGGGAGGGGGGCAATGAAGAGAAAGTACAGGTACCTCCAATTAGATGGACGTAACCAGGGAAGGCTTTCTGAATGCAGTTCCTGATTTACATGGATTTCAAACGTTTCCTAAGTAATGTTCTTTCAGAACATCGGAGGTAATTTGAGAACTAGCCCAATGTGTAACTAGAGAAAGAAGAGTCATTACAAATGGGAAAACGTTGTTTCTTGTCTTTTAGATTATCACCACCATCCCTGTACCACAAATACCATCAGGAGGCATCCAATGTATTGACACTTCAGGTACAATTTCCTCTTATTTTAACAACTCAAATGACTCAGAAGGAATTTTGTTCTCTCTTTGCATACCTCACTATTTCTCAATTATTATATTTTGTCTTTAAAGTTGTTTCTATTATTCCTTTTAAAATGACTAATTTACATACTAAATGAAAAGGGAAAAGCTACAGTAATTGTTATTTTTATATCTTCTTCAATCATCAGAGAGTACTTAGGAAATGGCCTGATTAGGATGTCCATAAGTAGAAAAGAATAACTGGATTATAACCACAAGTCTATTTTGGGCATGGGGTTAAATCTTATGTACCCCAAAAATGCTAATTACAATGAAAGAACAACCTATTAAGATAGATCTGTGCTCATTCATTGAGACAAGATTCTACCTCCACAATTCATGAATGGTTCAGAATCATGCTGGCTTCAGCTGTCATCATGACAAAATTAAAACTGCATCCATTCTCAGCATCAGCCTAAATGTTGACCTGAAAAGATTTGTCCAGTTTCTCAGATTGAAAGTAAGTGGACGAGACACTATCAACATCTCTTAATGCTTTCCTCTGAGGCATGTGCACGGGGCGGAGTTTCTCCTGGCACATGAGTGAGACTATCAGTACATCCGGCCCTACAACAGAGGTCTAGACCAGGTCCCAGGCAGAACCCGGGGAGACTGAGAATTTCACAGTAAGTGAGTAACTGTGATGCCAATAAAAAGAACAACTGATTTTTAGAAACCTCATATCTTTGAAGAGTTGTGCCATCTTTTCTTTTTTTCAAGGTAAATACATATTGATTCTCTTATTTTTCTCTCAGCCTTTTTCAAACTTGTAATCATGGCTTTTCCACGTTGACTCTTTAAAATGTAAGAAGTACAGGAATATTTATAACTTGTAGAACTGGACCTTATGCAAAGGATGGACATGCTAGTGTTTAAAACCATATCTCCTCCTCATGCATCCATTGTTGTTAACGACACCAACATCCCCCCTACCTGAAAAGTAGAAACTTTGATATCTTCCTGCTCACTAATATCCAATCAGTTCTAAGACTTGTCAATCCAGCAGGCTCTATTTATACACTGAGTCTCTCATTAAGTGTACAAATATTTACACAGACCTTCACAAAGCACAGTGAGAGGCACCAAAGTGACAGACGTGTGGACATGCACTGTTCCCAAAATCACGATATTTAAAATAGGAAAGCATGGGACACCTACCATGTCAACACCACCCCTGTCGATGGCACGTCCATCATCCAGGCCAGTGGTTGGCAAACTCATTAGTCAACAGAGCCAAATATCAACAGTACAACAATTGAAATTGCTTTGGAGAGCCAAATTTTTTAAACTTAAACTTCTTCTAACACCACTTCTTCAAAATAGACTCGCCCAGGCCGTGGTATTTTGGGGAAGAGTCACACTCAAGGGGCCAAAGAGCCGCATGTGGCTCGCGAGCCGCAGTTTGCCGACCATGGATCCAGGCCATGGCTTTAGCTCCCCTGCTTAGCATATGTGAGGCTTCTATTCACCCCCACATCCACGTGCAAATTCAAGACTCCATGCAGACCTTTCCCCTCGCCATCGCCATGGCTTCCTCTCTGAAAGCCGTGGTTCTTGGGCCTTCTTCTGGGGCCCTGTGCTTCTAATACAGCACATTGGGGTGTTCTTATACCACTTAACTTTTAGAATTTCGGTCATTTCCCCCCAATTTTTGTTAACTTAAAATCAAAGTCCTCATAATAACTATGTATGGTGCCAGTTGGGTACTGGAAATAACGGGGGGAGCACTGTAAATCTAATCAGCGGAAATTAATACAAAGTAATATTGAATGTAAACTGTAAATGAAAAAAATTTTAAATAAAAATATGTAAAGCATAGGTTTTTGTAACCACTATGCAGCCCCTTGCTTCTAGTTCAACATATAGTTACCAACAAATAATTAACAATAATTACCAAGTTACCAAATTAATTACTATTATTTTGAACTAAATATATTTATAGTTCCTGTATTTAAGTATCACTTTCTTTTTTCCTTTTTCCTTTGCTCACAATGCATACTTAAATGAAGAACCATACATAAAAGTAAGGTGCTGATTTTTAGTCTACAGCCCACTAGATAAAGTAAATTTAACTTGACCTTCACTTTCAGGGGTTTATACAAATGAGTATGGCGGCAGAGAAATGCAAGAAATGGAAGGAGAAGAAAGAATGACAGGATTTGAACTAGCAGATGGAGTTAAATCATCAGGAGCACCTGAGATCTGTCAGGAATATTCTGGAACATTAAGAAGAAATTCTATGAGGGAATGTAGAGAAGGAGGTCTGAACATGGACTTTATGGAAAGTTACTTCTGCCAGGTAAGGGCTCTGCCCCATGCCCTCCTCCCTGTCTAGCACCCACGGCTATATCCCAGGCTCCCACCGCTCCCCATGGGGCTTGGGCAGGCACCCCCTCGCTAGGCTGCCAGCCTCTGTGCGTGATGATCTATGGCGCTGCTGATACTACAGCTAAACCTCTCAATTAGGCCGGGTACTCCCCACTTAGAAGCAGCCACTGCTCCCCACTGGCTTTGTCTATGGCATGAAGTCTAAACTCCTTAACATGGCAAATAAGCTTGTTCACAGATGGACCCCTGCTCGCACGTCTCCAATTACTCTTTCCTACCAATCCCACTTTTATAAATAAACCTAAAAAAACACACAATTTTGTGTACTTCAGATTCAGCATTTTTAAGTACCTCCTCCTAACTTGAGTTACAAAATAATTCATGTGATTTTTTGTGTGTGTGTGCTTTTGTGTCCAAAGTACACCATTATAAAGTCCACCTAAATGAATTTTAAAAATCTAAATATATCATTGGAATTATAGTTAAAGTAACTTCTAAGCGAATTTTTTCATGCAGTTCTATGATTTTCAGAACACCTCTAGTAGATGTTAGAATTTTGTTTTTTCTATTTTTCTTTGGTAATGCCCTGTAAGAAATAATTAAGAAATAATTCTAAAATAAGAAATAATTCTATTGTTGTTAGATATGTATTCATGACTTCATTTTCTCTCTCCTCTGCAAATTTAGAAAGCATATGCTTATGCCGATGAAGACGAAGGACGCCCGTCCAATGACTGTTTGCTCATATATGATATTGAAGGGGTGGGTTCCCCCGCTGGCTCTGTGGGCTGTTGTAGCTTCATTGGAGAAGACTTTGATGACAGTTTCTTGGATACACTGGGGCCTAAATTTAAGAAGCTGGCCGATATCAGCCTGGGGAAAAATGTCGAATCATATCCAGATTTTGATCTCCCTTGGCCTGAGAGCACTGAACCCATTTACCCTCAGCAGGTAACAGAGCCCACGGCTAGCAGCCACCCACCCATCTCACCCCACTATGGCACCACCACGGTCATTTCTGAGAGTGCCTACCCCTCTGGGCCTGGCGTTCAGCATCCCATGTCTATTCCTGACCCCCTGGGCTACGGTAATGTCACTGTGACTGAGTCTTACACCACCTCCGGCACTCTGAAGCCCTCTGTCCACATCCATGATAATCGGCATGCCTCTAATGTGGTGGTGACAGAGAGGGTGGTGGGCCCAATCTCTGGTGCCGATTTGCATGGCATGCTAGAGATGCCTGACTTAAGAGAGGGGTCAAACGTCATAGTGACAGAAAGGGTAATAGCACCAGGCTCAAGTCTACCCACCACGTTGACCATCCCTGATCCCAGAGAGTCTTCAAACGTGGTAGTGACAGAAAGGGTAATCCGACCAACTTCGGGCATGATGGGCAGCTTCAGTCTGCACCCCGAGCTCTCCAATGCCCACAATGTGATTGTGACCGAGAGGGTGGTTTCTGGCTCTGGCGTAACTGGATTTAGCGGCCCAGCGGGGATGATTGGTGGCAGTGGCACAGTCGGCAGTGGCCTGGTGGGCAGTGAAGCTGGAATCGGTGGTGGTGGCATCGGGCTGAGCACCTTGGGAGGAGGCGGGGGCCTGAGTAGCAGCATGGTGGGGACAGCCACCATCGGCCATATGAGGAGCTCCTCTGACCATCACTTTAGCCAGGCCCTTGGATCCACTTCCCCGAGTACAGCCCGAAGTCGAATCACCAAGTACAGTACCGTGCAGTATACTAAGTAGCCAGGGTCCCAGCACGCTTTTCCTCAGGGATTGAGAGTTAGCGCCAATTCCCACCACCAAAAAGCTGACAATGGGATTTGTGATGCACAGCCAGGTGCTAAGGACAGTGTGGAGCAAAGTTTCCTCCAACCACAGGGAGGAAAACAGATGGACGCGGGTGGTTGGGCAAGAGCTCTCCTTAGCATGGGTACACGCTTTTCTTATATTAGTCCCAATGGAATCACGAGACAGCATTTTCTCTGCTTCTGTGTGGCCTGCAGTGCATCTCCAGCATGTGGAGGAAATCCAACTCAGCCAGGCAAAAGCACTGGCCTTCACATGGCATACATCTCTTGGTGTTTTTTTACTTGCTATGTACTTCCTGCAATATTTAAAAAGAACTGAACATGCAATATGAGTTCATGTATGTGGGAAGAGTTTGAAATCTGTGCCAAATACCCTGTCAATTTCACAGATAATATAAATAAAAATCCAACCACATATTCAGACCACAGTTAGCCATTAAAGAGAATCTGGCCCCCTAACCAAGTCCACAAGCCACCGACCTTAATAACTGCACTAGGTCAAACAAACCGCAGATTAGGGAATGTTTTCTGGGAGGGAATTCCATAAGAGAGTGGCAATAGGGCGAGATCCATTTGGGGTAAACTGACTCATTTGGTCTGAGTCTGAATCTTGAGATGGGGCTGCAGCTAGAATTCTTATGTCAAGACTTTTCTGCTTCTAGTTTGTGTTTCGTGTAGACGCCATAGTGACTGATAACGCCTACTGGTGAGGTTGCAGGATTTCACACTCATGTCTCCCTTTCCTGCTGCAGCTCCGACTTAATACAGGAAAACTGCCAAGGGTGCTTCTCAGGTTGAAGCAGGTAACACGTGGCACGGGTGGTAGGTTACCTTCCCGGGAAGCAGACAGGAACTGCGCTGTATTTTCAGATTGTGTGTTTAATTAAGTGTTATTCATTTATATTCAGCTCTCTACTATACAGCTCCTCGGTTAGAATGGTTTACTTAAGCTGAGCTGCATGGTTAAGGTTTGGGGGAATTTCTTAAAGGTTATCCTTAAAAAGTGTTTAGAACATGTAAAATGTTTACTGGGGAAAGTTAGAATTGTTCAGTCAAGTAATACTGTACTGTTAGTTTGAATTGAATTTACTACTTTTTTGAACAGCCCTCTGCTGCTATTTTGAAGGGATCAACTAGGAACTTTTTAACAGAGTTGATGATATTGTGTTAACACAAATGAAATTGTACTAGACAATCCCATTTCATTACTCTATCCCACTGCCAACTGAATTTTCGCACTAGCATAAACTTTACATTTCTGATTTGATTTGTCAATATGTTCTTGGTTTATACATGCTCCAATTTATAGATTCCAAATTATATCCTATGGCATATTTTTCTAGCTTCAAATTTTAGTAATGTACATTTCTGTGTGTTTGCTATACAGTATTATCTGGTTAAAAGTCTGTAAATAGAATCAAAGCATTGTTAGCCAGAAGTAAATTTACCATTGCATGGTAAAGGAACTTTCTTCTCTTTTCCAAATCCAGTGTCAATATGAGTTCATTAAAGTAAAACTGGATATGACAACATCTTGTAAGGATTATTACCCCCAATTACTCAAGTTTCCCAAGGTGTTACAGATCAAAGAATATTCAACTTCCAACACTTGTCAAAAGGGGTTGGGAATGAATTATTTTACCTATAGCTGTTTTGCTCTATGTTCTAGCAGATGATGTCAATATTTTCAAAGCCACAATATACGTCTTATTTGAACTCTGTTGACTATGTAAAAGTGTGATGTTCTGTAGCATGCCAAATGCAGAGGTGTAAATAAAGTCATTCACAGGGAGTCTTTATTTTCTTTCTTTCTCCCATTTGGGGGTTCTATTAATGATGAGTAGTTTTTCCAGAAATAAAGTCAAAGGGCATTTATTCAAATATACCTGAGTATACTGGGACCCAGGAGTTTGAAGAAAACATAATTATTAATCAATTATTAGTTAATAAATTAAAGGGAGTGATCACAAGTAGTTGACTTGTTCCTTTGATATGACATATCATTAAAAAAGTGTTTTCTTGAGACTCCTGGTATCTTCAGGTATGTTTTTTAGGTTGTCTAACAAATGCCAGAGTGACCACCTTTAATAACTATTGATATTAAGATCCATCAGTTACATAAAACCATGGGAAATGCAAGAAAAAATAGCAGTATTATTCATCAATCTTTCTAGGAAGATACTTTCAAATTACCGGTAAATTGTTTTTGTTTTGGGGGTTCTTTTTTAGGATTACACATTGATATTCTTTTTATTCCTAAATTTTTTAAATTGCCTTTAAGACCTCTACCATTCTAACAGTCCTTTGAAGGCATGTTCTTTTCAGTGAACAGCCTTTTGGGGAGAACTCCAGTCTTCCTTTTAGGTGCTTTCTTCTGAGTCATAGACCTTAGGTCGTCCCATAGACCTAAGAAGTAGACTTTACTTTATAAGGGAATAATCATCATTCAAATCCACATCACAAGCTGGATCTCAGATCCATTTGTCTTAACAAAAGAGAAGAAATAATGACTTAAATGTTATGTATACATAGTTCAAAACAGCGTTTAAAGTTTACAAAGTACCTGACTTCTAAAGAGGCAATCCTTGGGGACAAAAATTAGTGCATTATAAGTATTTATTTAATATCAACCAAAACACCATTCTGAGCTATTTTTACATTGAATTCCAGATATATCTGCTATACATCATTAACCTCTATTTAGGCTGCTTGATCTAACTGTATTTGCCCTGAAACATTTATAGAAAAAAAAAGTCTGTATTTAGGGCTATGTATTGGTCTTCATCTGAACATGTTTTATATTCATGTATAAAGTTCTTAGTCTCATAATCTTCATTCAAGTTATGTTCTGACAGAATTTTAATTATATAGCTTCAAAAATTACATATTCACTCTGACTCAATGTTTTTAATTATGTACACAATTCATTTCTGAATTTATATCAACATTTGACTGTCAGCCAATTTAGTAGGAGGTTAAAGGTGTTATGACCATAGGCTAAAATGGCCATAGGTATTTGGGAAAGACATTTGAAACCCCAAACAAACTTTTAAAAGTATTGCCTCATTTTCTCATGCCCATTTAATAAATTCCAACCTTTTTGGAATTTTTAGTATTCTAAGACCTACTTCACACTGCATGGAATACACCAGTCCACCTAGATTACTAGCACCCAGGAAACGGAACCTGCCTCCCAGTTACAGATTATTCCATTTATGTTAGCACAAAAGTATAAATGAATCAACCTGTTATCCATCAAATACTTTTAAAACAGTAATCTATTATTTGCCTACAGTCCATTTAGTTATATTAGAGTTACTAAATACTTCATCATCAAGTTGTACTTAGTCTGATTTTTCTTTTGCTATTTTACAAATACTTTAAAACTCTAATGGTTATCTTTGATAATGCTTAAAACAAGGTGCTTTCCTTTAAGTTCCAACATAAAAGTTGGTGAATTATTTGGGTACCAGTTCCTTGCTTGGTCATTTGTTAACTCTTTGAAGTTGGTTTGTAAGTTCCAAAGAGTTATGTTTACAGCAATAAAACGATTAACACTGATTTTATTATCTTTTCTGGATTGTCAGGGGGCTGGGGGACAGAGGAATAATGAGAGGTTATCAAACTAGTTATTATTTTCAGCTCATATAAGTGAAGAATTTTTTAACATTTCACACTGGTAACATTTGTTTTCACTGTCTATTGCCTTTTTCTCGCTCATGGTTACTGAGGAGCTCCTCTCCGGAGCGCTGTTTACTCATGTCAGAGCACAGCCTGTGCAGCCCGCACGAATACGTCAATGATGCACAGCTTGTACTTTTAGCATCTTTATGCTTTTCCTTTCTTTCTTGGCTGCTCTAATTTTTTATTCTTGCGTACACTAGCATTTCATTGCTTTTAGAATGGCGTTTCTTTTTATTTGCGTTTGAAGTCAGACCCCTTCATCTGTATTGGGGCACATCTGCTCTTCGCTCTCTAGCCACTTTCTGGACCATTATCGCCTCTGGCTTGCACAAAACCTCAGCCTTTCAGATGCATGGGGCCTGCTTATACACCCCCCTCCCGTTTGTTCTCCACGTGCCATTTACTGACCTCTGTCTTAATAACATCCCCACTTTTACTGAAGACTCATATTCTGGCCCACGGAAGTCTGGCCACAGACTTCTCCAATTATTGAGGGTGTTCACAGTAACCTCAGTGACCACATAGGTGAGGCATTTGACACCCAACTCTTAATCCCCAGACCCTCATCCTCCCCACTCCCCCTCAGTCATCCCCTTCCTTATCATAACCCAGCATGGCAGCACTGGGATGCCTCCGTTTTACTTCCTCCTCCTCCTCCCAGCTCATGTGCTTAAGTCATTAAGGAATTGTTGCAATTCCTCCCCTTCATCCAAACTCCCAGGATTTTTTTTTGGACTCCCACCACTTTCTCACTGGCTGTTAGCTTCACTTCCCTCCTTATGGAATCAGGCGTTAGGAGGCCTACTCCAGTCACCTCTCGGTCACCTCCTGGCCCTGCTATCCCACTTACATATCCCAAATCTCTCACCCTCCAGCTCTGTCTGCACACAAACAACTAAACAGATGATTCAAGGGAGGTGACTTTTTCATTTTAAACACAGGATCTCAATCATAGAGTAACATCTACTGCTGCTTTACAATCCTGATTCTTTGACAGGCGTCCCCTCTCATTAGACGGCATTCCTATTCCATACTTTCTTTGTCCTCAAACCTCCCACACCTCCTCTTTCCTTCTCATTCCTAGCTGTGATCTAATCCTATTGTTTACTGAGAAAACAAGTCATCAATCTCGAATCCACTCAGCTTCCTCTGCGAAACCTACACATCCACCTGTACGCACACCCATTTTCCCCGCCTATCACAATGGAGTTAGTGTCCTACTCATATAAAAAGACAATCCCCATTTGTGCTCGAGGACTTCTCTCTCTCTCTCTCTCTCTCTCTCTCTCTCTCTCTCTCTCTCTCTCTCTCTCTCTCTCTCTCTCTCTTTCTCTCCTGGAGCATTTTCATAACCACTCCTCCTTGTACCAATACCTCACTTTTAATTTACTTGTTTCACCAAACTTCTTAAGACTCCTGCACAGATGCTTTCTTTTCTTTCTCATGTCCCATCAGACTTACACCCTCACCCATCAGTCCATCAGAATGGCCCTTGTCAAGTTTGTCCAAGACCTATACATTGCCAAACACAAGGCCCACTTTTCTTCCTTTCATAGCTTCCGGGAAGAATCTGAAATTCTCTCTTCCTTGAAACACTTCTTTCTTGGCTTTTATAACACTATCCTTTCAGGATATTACTTATGCTGTATTGGTCATTCTCTAATTGTTTGTTCCCTACCTACTCACCTTTTAAATGGTGATATTCCCCAAAAGTTTGGTCCCAAGCCCTCTCCTCTCAACATTCTACACTGTTTCTATGAGACCTCATCCAAGCCCCTTTTGAAGATGTTCAAAACTTAACTTATCATTTTACTACCCACATAGCCCTCATCCCAGCGACTAAGACCCCACTGACCCATTGCTCAAGCCAGAAACTGGGCACTTCTCCCGGATTTCATCCTCCTCTTCACCCCTTACATTTGCTCCATTAGGTCCTATTGATTCTATAACCAACATCTATCTCAGTCCATCTGATAGTCACCATCCCCATCTGCCACCACACTACCAGACCTGCCTCTTAAGTAGTCTCTCTACTTCCATTTATCTTCAGATAATTTTCTACATATGAGGCAGGTGGCCTTCGGAAATATAAATTACATTAAATAAATTCTCTATTTTAAGAATTTCAATGGATTTTCTTTGCACCTCCAAGAATAGCCCATAGGGGCCTGCCTGGTCTGGCATGGAAGATGGTGGATTGGACTAGGATAAGTTGTGATGCAGGTGAGAAGAAACAGACGGAGGAACTGCTTTGACCTTCCTTTGCAGCTGGTATTCACTCTGCATGGAACATTTTCCTCCTCACTTTCATATGGTTGCCTCCTTTCATCTCTAGGTAGCTATTTAAGTATCAACTCCTCAGAAATTCTGTCCTTGACCAATTTGTTCATTCATTCATCATGTGATTATTCACACAGCAGATGAAGGCCTAATAGTTGTGCCAAGCAGTGATGATATGACAGTGAACAAAACCATCCTTCTGGTCATGGAACTTGTATTCAGGATATGGAGGGGCCGGAGGAGGTGTGACAGTAAACAAGTAAATACATAGCGAGTCGGATGGCAGTAAGTGGCCAAGAGAAAATAAGGCAGGGCAGCTAAGGCCAGGGAGTGCAGGATGGGGGGTGTTCTTCTGCATGAGCAAAAACTCTGGGCAGGCGCACACTGGGGGTGTTCGAGGAAGAAGCAGGAGACCCCGGTGGCTGGAGAGAGTGGGAGAAAGGACGCAGTTAGAAATGAAGTCTGGAAGGTGGCGAGGGATGAGACCGCGGGGCCCAGCAGGCCCCGGGAGAACCCGGACGTACTCTGCAGGAAATGGGCAGCTGCAGAGGTGCTCTGCTCGGGTCTGTATCTTAAAGGGCCCGCTCCGCGCGGTGCTGGAACTCTGGGAAAGAAATCACAGACTCAACATCAGTTAGGAAGCTTCTGAAATAACGCAGGTGAGCGAGTGGCTGTCAGTAAACGATAGTTAGCTTTACTAAGGAGGAACTCCTGCTCCCTGGGTCGTCAGCAACAGGTTGGTAGCCAGTAAGTAACAAAAATAAAACAAAAACCTTAGGCAGTTTAGTAAAGCAACATTTTAAAAAGAACCTGGGAAAGGGGGCCCTGAGCAATCAATTAAATTCAAATCTCATTATGAAATGTCTTGGAAAAACTCAAGTCTAATAACTACTGGTACAAAGGAGAATATTAGATGAGTTGAAAAGTTCAAAAATCATACCAGTTTCTAGGCATGTGCTTGGTGATTAAGTTCAAATAAGACAAATGTCAGCTGCCCCTGAGACTTACTTTTCTCCATTTTACAAACAAAGCTTAATTATGACAAACTTGGTGTATTCCAGTCATCCTCCCTCCCACAAAACCTAGGCCGGCCCCTGACTCATTTTCCAGAACTGCTCAAAATGTCAAGCTCCCGTTCTTACTAAGCTTAATATCTGGTTGGACCCAGAATGTAATGTGTCACGTTTTTCAAAGAAAACTATTTCTCTGCAATCAAATTAGTAGGTATCACTTTAAAAATAAATGCCAGTTTCTGCTTGATAAATTACTGATGTGGGTTTGTCAGTTTCTTTGGATCACAACTTAGATTGGGTTCACCCAGAGGTAGACCCTGAAAGAGAATGTGAGGGCCACCTGGAGGGGGAGGGGAAGTGAAGGAGCTTCCGGTAGGGCCTGGGGAGATGAGACAGGACAGGGAAGGCAGCCCATGGAATGTGAGCTGTCGGCCAGTTACCACCATGGGCCATTGAGCCTCAGCCCTCCCGGGTAGTTAAACTCA
This sequence comes from Ia io, assembly GCA_025583905.1. Classification (NCBI taxonomy): domain Eukaryota; kingdom Metazoa; phylum Chordata; class Mammalia; order Chiroptera; family Vespertilionidae; genus Ia; species Ia io. Next base: position 4,821,731 of record JAJQQW010000013.1, read on the forward strand.
GACACTGAGAGTTAAACCATCCCAGAAATGAGGGCAATTGTGCATTTGGACAAAGCTACCACCAGTTAATATTTAAGGGCTGCCTCCAGGGACAGAATCCGCCGTGCCTGCTGTCTAGATGGGCAAAGTGGCGGTGGCACCAGAGAACAGAAAAACACAAGCGCTGGCAGTTAGAATTTGGGTGTGTGGGCACAGAAATGATAAGGGCAAAATATGGAGGGGCACCACAGGGCCTGTTACAACCACTGGTGTCCTCTGCCCCACTGTCTGGAGAAATAGGCTACAAGAACCCTCAGAAGTTTCTGATCTGACAGGTCTTTCTTGAACATTCTGCTGTAAACAGAATGGATGTAAGCTAAAATATTGATAGGTTGGGTAATAAAACCCAATGGTATGAAATAGGAAAGTCTTCAGGTCCTCCTTGTAATTAATAATGTACCTTTATGATATTGTGACATTGATGTTAATTAGATGGGTATACCCACAGAGTGTTTAGACATATAATCACTCTCCTCTAATACATGACTGAGCTTTCCTGTTACACACTTAGGGGTGACCTTAATAGATAATTGGTTTTGATGTCTATTTACTTTCAGAAAGAAGGGCTATGAGTCAATTACTAAAGACATCATTTTTATAGGCATAACCCCAATATTTTAATAACTTATTTCTAGCCATCATGCCAATTCACTCAATCTCTAAGACATGTGCTTGCACCTAGCTTATTATAAAGATACACCAAAAAATTTTCTTGTCATTAGTTGGATATGGAACTAATTAAATAACAAATTTTGAATTAATGTGTGATACTCAGAGGTCAGGACAGTGACAAGCAAAAACAGTAATTATTTCTTGAATACATGAATAAATGCCATCCATTCTCTACTCAATTTTTCTAAAATCCATCCTTGCATTGACAGTCTGTGTGAGAACTGAGTCCCCAGATTACATCATATTGCTTGTCAAATTCCCACCATTCCTAAGAAAACTTCCTTTTCTGAATTGTTCTTTGGCACAATGAAGCCTCTTCTCAAGGTATAAGACATATTTAGTAAAATATATGTTCATGATAAATATTCTTAGTAAATTATGAGTAGACTTCTTAACTTTATACAAACTATAAAATCCAGAAAGGAAACATCATATTTAATGGTACAACATTAAAAGCTTTCTCTATGAAACAGAGAAATAAAATAATGATGCTCACTACCAACGTTGCATTTAACATTTTACCAATGATTCAAAAGTAGAGCGGAATGATTATAGAGATTGGAAAGAAAGAAACAAAACTATCTTTATTGTCAAATTAAATAATGATGCAGTTAAAATCCAAAAGAATCTTGAATTTTTAATATCAACCAAATTAAAAATAAGGGTTTTGCCAAATGAACGAACAAGACAAACAAAAACTCATAGTTACAGACAACAATATGGTGGTTACCAGAGGGAAAGAGGGGTAGGTAGGAAAGGGTAAAGGGGGTCAAATATACCATATGGTGACTTTGGGTGGTAAACACAAATGCAATATAAAGATGGTGCATTATAGAATTATACACTTGAAACCTACATAATTTTATTAGCCAATGTCACCCCAATAAATTTAAATTTTTTTAATTTTTAAAAAAATAAACATTTTTTAAATTTTAATAAAATATTCAATATCCATATGAGTTTAGCAAAATTGCTGAATACAAAAATCAAGAGCCAAACTCAATTGTATTTCTATATGAAATAAAATAAATGTCAGAAACTACAATTTAAAAAAAACATGTCTTTATACTAGTACTAAAGAATAAGCCTCAAAAAGGTCTCTGTAAGACCTTAACAATGAAAAAATAATAAAACTTTATTAAATAAAACCTAAAATTACTTAAAATATTAAATAAAAGAATGTTCCTTGTTTGTATGTTCCAATACATGACTCAAAATTGTGCAGTCCTAATCATAATGCCAGTTTGCTTGTGAATCAGGTGATTCTAAAACATACAGGAAATGCTATAGGCCAAATAGCCAGAGCACTCTAGAATTGAACAAGGCGAGAAAACTTGCTCTATCAGATGTCAAGACTTACTGTAAAGCTATGCAGTTAAAACAGCTTAGAACTCACATAAGACACCCACAGTTATGCACACTTTCTTTCTATTTTTAATATTTTATTTTTTTAATGCACAATTCAGGTTTATTATTATTGGTAGTGCAGAAAGCAGTGAAAAGCATACTCTTTTCAATTAATGTGTCAGGACAGTAAGATCCACATATGAAAAATAAAGATTAAATTGATCCCATGCCATTTACAAAAATTATCTCTAGATGACTTTGAAACTTAACCATGAAAGACAATATTTTATGTGTGTGAAAGCTTTCTTAAATAAGACACCAGAGCACTAACCATAAAATAAGAAAATAATAAACTGATTACTTCAAAAATAAGAAAATCTATTCATTACAAACTATCATTTTAAAAAGAAGACAGAATGAGTGAAAATATTTGCAATACATGTATCCAACACATAGATATGGATGATGTAAAGAACCAAACTATTTTAAAAGAGAACAATCTAAATAAAAATAGAAAAAAAAAACTTCAATATGCATTTAACAAAAGAAAAATTCCAAATGATCAAGAAATTTATGCAAAAATATTGAACCCAAAATAATCAGGGAAGTGAATATGAGATACAAGTACCCATCCCACAAGTTGGCTAAAATTTAAAGTCTGACAATACTTTTGGGGTCAGTGTTGGTGAGCAAGAATGCAGGCTGGCCTCACTTGGACTTTGGACCTTCAGAACTGTAAGATAATGAACTTGTGTTGTTTTCAGTCACTAGTTTGTAACCATTTGTTAACACAGCAATAAGGAACTGATAGACAGCAGGATTGTTTATAATAGCCTGTTCTATATAAAAACATAATCATTCTCTATTGCAAAAAATATATTTTTAAGTAGAAAATAGTTGCCACATATATGGCCGAGGTTAATTTCTCTTACATATGAACAGTGTTTATAAATCAATCAAGTGTGACACAGTGGGGAAAAGGGAGTGTTTCACATAAAGAAGCAAGAATGGCCCTAGCTGGTTTTGCTCAGTGGTTAGAGCATCAGCCTGCGGACTGAAGTGTCCCGGGTTCAATTCTGATCAAGGATACATGCCAGGGTTGCGGGGTGTGCAGGAGGCAGCCAATCAATGATTCTCTCTCATCATTGATATTTCCATCTCTCTTGCCCTCTCCCATCCTCTCTGAAATCAATAAAAATGTTATTTTTAAAAAAAGCAGAAATGGCTAACCCCCTCTTCCATGAAGAGATGCTAAACTGATCACATATTTTTAACAGTCCACGTTTACCTGTTGCCATTTTCCCCGAGGAACCCATAGGCCCAGGTTAATTTTCCTGCCTCCGTAGTTCTTAAACTTCAGTCTGCAGTCTCAGAATTACCCAGCAAGCATGTTAAAAATGAACTAATTCAAGGGTCCATCCCCAGGTGCTGACTCAGCAAACCTGGGGTCAAGAACCCGCCTTTCCTGCATACTGGACCATATAATATTTGGTGCGATTGATCCAAGAAATATATTTCAAGAAGCACTGCCTAGCCTTTGACTTTCTCATTCCTGAATTTCATCCCAAACAACTTCAGCCCAGCCCCGTGGTCGGCAAACTGCGGCTCGCGAGCCACATGCGGCTCTTTGGCCCCTTGAGTGTGGCTCTTCCACAAAATACCACAGCCTGGGCGAGTCTATTTTGAAGAAGTGGCATTGGAAGAAGTTTAAGTTTAAAAATTTGGCTCTCCAAAGAAATGTCAGTCGTTGTGCTGTTGGTATTTGGCTCTGCGGACGGATGAGTTTGCCGACACTGGCCCAGCCCATCCAGAAGCACCAAAGGTACACTCTATACACATCACAACTTTGCCAAAGAGGGCACTGCCACTGCCAGCGGAGTAGCCAGGGTGACACCTGAGTGATTATCACACTGTGGCACTGCTGCCACTGGCATCATGAGCAGGAGTCATTTGCAAAAATATATATTTTTAAGTAGAAAATGGTTGCCACATATATGGCAGAGATTAATTTCTCTTACATATCAACAATGTTTATAAATCCTATGTAATAAATCCTATATAGTAAAAGGGTAATATGCAAAAAGACCAAACGGCAGAACAACCGTACAACCAATCAAAGTGTAATATGCTAATGATATGCTAAGGCTGCTCAACCACTTGCTATGACGTACACTGATCACTAGGGGGCAGATGCTCCGACCGGTAGGTTAGCTTGCTGCTGGGGTCCAGCTGATCGGGACTGAGCGAGATGGGCGGGACATGCCCTGGAGCACTCCCTTCCCAGCCCAATAGTGCACCAGTAGTGTCCCTCAGCCTGGCCTGCACCCACTCGCAATCTGGGACCCCTTGGGGGATGTCGGAGAGCCAGTTTCAGCCCAATCCCGCAGGCGACTCCCCTTGGGAGGGCTCCAGATGCAGGGCTTATGGCTGGCGAGTGCTGCTATGGCAGCGCGAGCCTCTCCTGATCGGGACTGATGGGGCTTGAGCCCATGGCAGGCTCAGTGGGGCCAGGATGAGCGGGAGCAGCAGGTAGGAGCTACAGGTGGCGTTGGACTGTGGGTTTCAGCCAATCCCTGCAGGCCACCCAGAGGGACCCCACCCGTGCACGAATTCGTGCACCGGGCCTCTAGTCAATAATAAAGACATCAGTGACACAGGGGGGATAACTATGCAGCAAGTATGTAATAAGTCTGCAGTAATACACTTTAATTAAAACAGCCTGGCTGGTGTGGCTCAGTGGTTGAGTGTCAACCTAGGAGGTCATGGTTCAAATCCCAGTCAGGGCACATGCCTGGGTTACAGACTTGATCCCCAGTGTGGGGCGTGCAGGAAACAGTCAATCAATGGTTCTCATCATTGATGTTTCTCTCTTCTCTCTCTCTCTCTCTCTCTCTCTCCCCCGCTTCCTCTCTAAAATCAATAAAAATGTTTTTTAAAAAAACAAAGCTAGAAGCCAGGTATTTCTTTCTGCACTTACCTGAATGACATCCCACACTGAGGACATGAAGTCACAGAGAGAATCAACAAGGCACCTCTGTCAGGGTGTATGATTTTAGGGTATAAATTAACATCCTTGTGATATTAACAGAACTCTGTAGGGAACTGACATTTAACCTCCATGATTTCTAGCACCCACTAAATAACCTTGTGTGCTGGCACCCTTATCTCTACACATAAATTGGCTTTAATGAGGAGACAGGTTGTTTACCTTCAGTGCCATTATCTTAAGGTGAACAGCCAGGCACGTTTGCACAGCAGCTGCTCTAGGTCAAAGCCAAGACAGGCTGTGTTTACCTGCCGTCCATCTCCCGAGGCCCATGCCAATGGAAATCCTTTTGCTTGAGTCAACTCCAGAACCTACTTGCCTACTGCATTTGACAAACATAGTCTAGGTCCATAAATATTTTTTAAATTTCCTCTCCTCTAATATGCCCTTGGGTATTTCAGTAATATCCATCGTTAGTCCTAAACCATCATAATTAGATGGAAAATTTGCCCTAACATCATGTTCATACTACTTGGCCTGTAGAGATTACATTTCTGTTTTTCAAAAAAGAATTCGTACTGCAACGTGTTGAATGAGCTGTCTTGTATGGCATTCCTTTAAAAATACAAGCGTTAGGGCACTTACTACGTTTTAGATGGATACGATGTAGAGAATGAAAATGTCCCACCATGTTGGAAGCAGGATGAGACCACATTACAGAAGCACAAGAGCAATAGTGTAATACCAAGAGCACCCCTGAAAGTCGACGTGCACTTTGCCATGAGCGGATGAAATGCTACTGGTTCAGTAGCAAACGCAAATAGGGAAACATAAGTAATAGGACAAAATTCTGCTTGCAGAGTCAGCTATTAAGCTCAATAATTTGGTGAACTATAAAACAGGTGTGTGTTTAAAAATATATATATATAACATTTAGCCATCAGTTCTTTTCTATTTTGCCTTCACATACCTAGCCAATATTAGAAAGTGGCTTGGTATTTATATAAATTGACTATAAAGCAGGAGGTAGTCTACTTTCTCTATCATCAGCACTAATCAACTGTATCTCTACCTCTAAAGTGTATAGGAGAGAAGTCAGAGAGGAGAGACTGAATTAAATAGTCTCTAGCATATGTTCAAACATTAGCAGTATGTGATGGCTGGAGCCCCACAAGAGAAACAGAAGTAGCTGCTATTTATCTAAGATCAGAACCATGATCAAGCTTTGACTTGGAGAGGGTTTAAATTGAAATCCTGCCCTAACAGGTTTGGCTAAGTGGATAGAGCATCAGTCTGCGGACTGAAGGGTCCCCTGTTCCATTCCGGTCAAGGACACATGCCTAGGTTGTGGGTTCGATCCCCAGTAGGGGGCATGCAGGAGACAGCCAATCAATGATTCTCTCTCATCATTGATGTTTCTATCTCTCTCTCCCTCTCCCTTCCTCTCTGAAATAAATAAAAATATATTTTAAAAAATAAATTGAAATCCTTTGGGGATTCTATTTTTGGGACCATCCCACCAACTCTCTCAAGGAGTAGATATAAATGAGGTGCCAGAGCTTCAAGTGGCAACTTCTCAGTTACTGCAGACTCTGCATCTGTTCATGATGGTAATCTCCAGATTTGAATTTGAGGGCCCATTGAGATTAGGGGTTATAAAAGGAGAAATCTGGAGGAATCACCTAAATGATCAGGTACTAGTTCTACTGCTTATTGTTTCTTTCCTTTGAAACTCATCCTATGAACAGCAAATCAAGTAGATTGAAAATTTTATATTTCAAGAGAAATCAACCAATCATAGAACAAACACAAAGGATGGAAACCCTTGTGAAATATCTCCATCTGTTACAGCAAATGAAGAACATAATTTTCCCCTTGTGAAAAACACTAACACATAGGGATTTAGACCTGTTTGATTAATTCTCTCAGGCAAATTAAATTATTCTAATTCAACATTAACTGAAATAAAACAAAAATCATTTTCATTAGCTGGCTAAACAATGGTCAACTTTCTGTACAATGTCTGTTAGTATAATACACTACTGTAGGTTGCCTCTGAGCCTGCTTGGAAGAAGGTATGGAAACAAAACCATCATTAGAGCCACTGACTTCTCCCAGACGCCTTAGTTCTCTCTGAGGCTCTGAATGGCCTATTGTTTATAGACATAAATCCACTGAAGAATCCCATGTTGGATTCTCCCATTCTCTACTGTTCTGCAGTGACTCCCAGGGCAATCAAAGGTCTCCCACACTTACATCTGCTTGATGGCCCAGAGCATAGTACTAGAAGCACTGAAGCTTCTATATATTCTCTACCATCTTCTCATATTCCCGAAACTTCTATAGACTCCCTGCCAACTTTTCATATTCCCCTTTAGATGCAGACACCAAAAAGAATTGTATGTACATGAGTCATGATAAACTGGGTGGCACATAGAAAGAGGATATCAGCTACTATCTTGTAAGCCTTTTATTTGAGACATGTTGTATTTTATAATTCAAGTCTTAAAGCAGTATTGCACATTAAATATCCACAAGATCCAAACCATCTCCATAGCTGTTTGTGGTATCTTTCTAGTGACAGAAATATACACAGTCAGCCAAGGAATACCCAACTCACCCACCCAGTGCAAATTCTTCCAGTCCCTCTTTATTTTTAAAGTAAGTCAAGGGATTTAGCCTATATAATAAAAGGATAATATGCAAATTGACTGAACAGCGGAACGACCAATCGCTATGGCGTGCACTGACCACCAGGGGGCAGACGCTCAACACAGGAGCTGCCCCCTGGTGGTCAGTGCGCTCCCACAGGGGGCTGGCTAGCGAGCACAGAGGCGGTGGCGGGAGCCTTCCTGCCTCCCCGGCAGCTCTAAGGATGTCCAACTGACGGCTTAGGCCCGCTCCCCCTGGGCCTAAGATGTAAAAGAAAAGGTTTCTATGGTAGATACAATTGTCACATTCAAACCTCTGGGTAAAAATTCATGAAAATGAAAAATGAGGGAAGCTCAGTTGTATAGGTTTAAACCTCTTGGTTTAAAGACCTATCTTCTAGGATATAATGAAACTAGAAGCCCGGTGCATGAAATTTGTGCACAGAGGGGGGTTGTCCCTCAGCCCAGCCTGTACCCTCTCCAATATGGGACTCCTGGAGGGATGTCCGACTGCCCGTTTAGGCCCGATCCTGGGGGATCGGGCCTAAACGGGCAGTCGGACATCCCTCTCACAATCCAGGACTGCTGGCTCCCAACTGCTTGCCTGCCTGCCTTCCTGATTGCCCCTAACCGCTTCTGCCTGCCGGCCTGATCACCTCCTAACCACTCCGCTGCCAGCCTGGTTGATGCTTAACTGCTCCCCTGCCAGCCTGTTTGCCCCCAACTTCCCTCCTCTGCCGGCCTGGTCACCCCTAACTGCCCTCTCCTGCAGGGCTGATCACCTCCAACTGCCCTCCCTTGCAAGCCTGGTCCCTCTCAACTGCCCTCCCTTGCAGGCCTGGTCCCTCACAACTGCCCTCCCTTGCAGGCCGGGTGCCTCCCAACTGCCCTCTCCTGCTGGCCATCTTGTAGTGGCCATCTTGTGTCCACATGGGGGCAGGATCTTTGACCACATGGGGACAGAAATATTGTGTGTTGGAGTGACGGTCAATCTGCATATTACTCTTTTATTAGATAGGATAGTGGGTTGCTAAACCATCCAGTGAATGTTGTATGTCTGTTAGCATTCTAGACAATCTAGAGAACCACCTAGAGATATATTTAAAACGTGGCCTGGCTGGCATGGCTCAGTGGTTGAGCGTCGACCTATGAACCAGAAGGTCAGGGTTCAATTCCCGGTCAAGGCACATGCCCAGGTTGCAGGCTCGATCCCCAGTGTGGGGCGTGCAGGAGGCAACCAATCAATGATTCTCTCTCACCATTGATTGATGTTTCTATCTCTCTCTCCCTCTCCCTTCCTCTCTAAAATCAATTCAAAAACAAAACATGATACCACGCACAAGCCCTATCTGGTCAGCAGAGATATTTCTGAATTAGGCAGATATCCCCAAATACATAAGATTCGGCTTGGGCAGAGAGTATATTCAAATACTACCTTTTTGCAACAATTCATTTTTTCCCATTGCTTATATATAATTTCTTCTCTCATAAATATCTCAACATATAATTCATTTCCCTTTATTTTAAGATACTATGCCAGCCCTCTAATTGCCTTGACTCTTTCCTATTCTCCAAAAATGAAAAGCTGAGATTCTCAAGACACTAAGTGCTGTTTAGAAGACATTCCATCACTAGAAATAGAACCCACCTTGTTCTGAATTGCATGACTGGTTAGTGAGGACAGGGTACAGTCTCCCTTTGAAATTCTCTGACCCACCCATATTAATGACTGCAGACCATTGGACTAGATCTCTTTTTATGCTAATTGAGGTTGCTGCGATATACCCTATTCTCAACCCACACTAACAAAGAAGTGAGGAGTGAAAAAGGGAAATGGTTTTCAGAAATATCCAGATACTGCTCTGGTCTTTTTCCCTGAAATTCTCAGGTTTCTGATGTCAGTCTCTTCTTAATAAATATTCATGTGGGTTAAACAAGTGTTCCCATGGATGCACTTTTCTACCAGTGGCAATGCCACAAGGAGTGAGCAGACTCAGTACTGTGGTTATCTTAAAGCAATTTAATGTTATATCATATGGGTTCGACTGTATATTCAAGGGAAAGGTGCTAAAACAAACATACTAGTGAAGTCAGCCTCTCTTTGTCTTAACCGTATTTTTTCAGAACAACTTTAAAAAGAAGAATGCAGTGCCAGGAGCAGACTTCTTGGGGAGGGAAGCAGGAATCGCCCGAATGAAAAGGTGAGCACTTTGCTCCCCTGTCTTCCTCCCCGCACCACACTTCAGGCCGGTGCCCTTCACAAGGCCCTGCGCTCAGACGCATCCCTTGAAGTTGGTTTGGTAGTGGACATGTGTGTGTGTGTTGTCAGTATGTGTAATTTTGCTTTTACAATGTTGGCAGTAAGAGGCAGCCTACTAATTTTATTCAGCATGATGATAGGCCCTAGCATTTTAATTATTTTTCATGTTGTGAGTAATTTATTATTCATTGGGTATCTTCCCCGTAAATCTTGTCTTCACACTGTAAGATTTTTTCTTTGGTGTCCAACAAAGGGTTTCATTGCAATAAGAATCAAGGTGTGTCCATGTGCTTATCCGGAGCCCAAACAATGCCAGCCTTCCAGACCAGCCGCGGAGACTGGGGTGGAGAGACAGAGTCATTCTAGAACATCTTCACTCCTCTGCCCGAGAGAGCAGCAGCAGCACCCATGCCTTCCTAAAGGGCATCTCCAGGCACGTCTTGCTGCGGGCTGGATCCAGGAGCCTGGGGACTGGGACTAAACTCGAATCTCGCTGGGGTTTGTGTGCAGAGCAACCCGAAGACATGGATTGGCTCCTCTTCAGGAACATTCTCCTCTTGATGGTTTTCCTGGTAAGTGGAATGTGAGACCTGGGAGGGAAAGATAGCCTGTTGCCTTGTCTCCTCCGTCCCCTGGACGTTCTACATGGGATTTCATCCATTTATCCATGCTGCCAGCAAAGACAGTTTCAGCCTCTGGTGATTTCAGAGGTCTCTCCCAGCTTGAGGGGCTACATGCTATAGAGAAGCAGGGCGAGAATCTGGCTGAATTGGCCTTAAACAGAATCAAAGACATCCTCTAATTCAGATTAAAGGCTAGAACAAATCTAAAATTTATCATCAGAAATCAAGTAATGCACCTATTTTATTAAGTATATTTTATTAAGCATAGTTCTTACACTTCAATCAGACAGATGACTATCAAAATCCCCGGTGCAAATGGGTTCTAAATTTGAAGGGAAGCAAAGTGAATCCAGCCCATTTCTTTTAAACAGTTATTTCCCTGTCTGTTTCTCTCATGGTGGGAGAATGTTAGCTAGGTCAAAATTACATTGCAACTAATTATGTAATAGTTAAGTCATGTGACATTTTTTTCCGATCAGAAATGGGAAAAAAAGGAGAAAACCAAACCCTCAAGGAACCCCTTCTGGATTATTAAAGCGTTTCTATGGTCCAGGAAGGAAATAGTTAGATAACCTATTTCTTGAAAGTAAATGTGACATTTTGTATATTACTCTCCTCCAACCTCTGGGTGCCCCAGGCATGAAGTGCTGTCTCCTTAGGCATCATGCTTACAGGTGTCCTGCCCTTAAAAGAAGGAAGGCAGCTCCTAGTGCCAGCTCTTAGAGGAACAAAGATAAGGTTGGCCAACTCGCCAAACTATTGCCAATTCAATTAGGAAATTCTATTTAAAGGACCAATTAAACTAGGTTAGTTTAGATTCAAGCCTATTGATGGTCAAATGACAGAACAATTCAATCTGACTTGTCCATCTCCAAGTTGTCTTCTTGTATATACCAAGGAAGAAATTCCTGTGTTTTTCATCCCATCCATAAATTTATCAATTTTTGGTACAATTTAACATGACACAAGGAATGTGTTTCCTTTTTCCTCCTTTGCATTTTTAAGGTAAACCATGTATTTATATTTTGCCTATTACTCAATAAATAGCTATTTATTAACCACTGATTTTGTGTTCGGTACTGTGGTAGGTGCTAGACACAAAAGGGTGAATGAAACGTATTCCTTATTTAAAATAACAGTTAAGAAAAGTAAGTGGAAAGATAAGAGAAGTGAATTATTAGAAAATTGCACATATTTTTTTTCAAAGTATATAAAGGCAAATTACCTATAGTTGGCTGCAACGCAGTGTCCCAGGAATGTTGGCAGTGGTGCTACGACAAGAGTTTGTAAAATGATTCCCATCCTACTGTTAGGAAGGCATTACACAGGACATATCTGAGCATCCGTTCTAAAAGGCAGAGAGCTGAAGCTGGACAGATATGGGAATACACCGTATCCAGTTGGTCCACCAGGTACCATTCTTCTGGAGTCCATGTCTATGAACTTCAAAAGCAGCGCACAGCCCAAGTTTAAAAGGAACAGTGGTAGGACATTCCATTCTCTGAACTTGGAAGACATATTATTAAACAAGACCATTATGCAAAATAATGATAAACTAAAACAGTACAAATAGACGTGCACTGCCCTGCTGTAAGGATCATCCTTTCCTTGCATTACTAAAGGAAGCAGAAAGAATTTGATGCCATCTTTCATAGAAATGAAGAGTTACTAGCGTAGACCTCTTACAGCACTTCTATGGGGTACCTCCATGCTTTGACTCGGATAAACCTTTTGTTTCCTGTAAGGAAAACTGATTGTATGCATCAAGATTTTTGAGGCAACTTCTGGGCACTAAATTTTGCCTCCTATTCCTTTCTGCCCAGGTATATTCTATGACAATATTACTTAATTGAAGAGTAAATTTTCTTTTCCTTGATCTTGAAAGAGTATTATATTTCAGATTCGTAGAATCTCTTTTTGGTAGTATGGATTTACTTTCCTTCATAATTTTAGTGTTTTGATACTTAATTTCCCTCCACAGATATTAAAGTATTTCTGTTTCATATCTCATGGTAATTGTAATAGACTTAAGCTCTTTTTGTATTTCTAATAGATCTCTTAAGATATCAACTAATAATTTTTGCAATTAGGATGTAGAGATTTCTAGCATGTGTCAAGATCGGGACAAGTGCAAGAATGTGTAAGGGGGATCAATATCCTCTTCCGGATGCTGTAGAAAAGGGGCATTCCTGCTTGTCTTTCATTTCCTGACCTTCAGCTCGGCCCCTTTTTCATTAACTAAATCAAAGGCTCTCTGGGGCATTACTGCAGCTTACCCCAGGGAGGGTGTGGCAGGCTCTCGGAGACGGCGGCTCTGTGTCATCTATATCTTAACCACAAAGAGTACTTTAAACAAGGTTTTGACTGACTGATCCTATAAAAGCTACCCCAGCTCTCAGCTACAGAGGCATCTCACTCTGTCACATGAGCCCTTCAGTGCCTTCTTCCCAAGGGCGCCCCTCCTGTCCCTCGGCTGTCACACACACAGGGGTGGTGAGGTGCCGTCAGCACTAAACCAAGACTCAGAAGCTCTGGACGGAAGTCACGGATTCTCCTCAAGGGGCTGCATAACCTTGGCTAAGGCACCAGCTCCTTCTCTCCCTGTGCGCCGTGGGAGAATGTGTGGTCAGACATCCTGTCGCTAAGTTTCTTCCCAGACAGAAACTCCGAGACTCTACAATGGTCTCCATTGAACAGCTGTGTAGCGCAGAAGTTCAGGTCTGACTCGCATATATTTTCACAACTTTGGTTGGAGAACTTAAAGATTTAGGCAAAGCTATGGAGTGTGTAAGTTTACTAGGAAGAAATCACTTAAGGCAGAACAGTTAATAGCTACGAAAGACTTGTATTTTATTGCGTTGATAAGATCATACAAACAGCCACATAGCGTTTATCAGATAAGATGTTTTGTGCACAAATGGTGATCATTCATGCTATGCATGAGATGTTAACCTTTCAATTAAATGTTCTGATTCTTGGAAAGTAAAGAAGGTAGGTGGCTACACGTATAGATGTTATCTACTCTAAGCTGAAAACAGGTATCAAAATGGATCAACATATTTAGAACTAACCTATCTACTTATCAGGTTAGTTCTCACATAAATCACTGTGAGTCTGACAGGTGAAACAGAAATTTGTATTTATTTATTTTACTTTCAGGCAAGTTTCTAGAAGTGGAGGCTGATGACAAACAATCTTATCTGATGTGGGGTTTGGGTTGTACGAAACAGAACGCCTTCAGTAGCATGAAATGATCGGTTCCAAGACTGCTTGTTACAGACATTACTGATGTCCTCATCGCACCAAAGGTTATACAGAGGCAAATCTCACCTCTGGTGTTTCTTTGTTGGTGTGACTAAGGAATTACAACACATATTTGAAACCAAGTGGACAGACTTATAGTATGGCCTTCAAATCTCTGCAGAGTGCATGATGGACTAACAGAGCTCTGCATGCCAAGAGATGCTCTGTTATTACCATATCAGGCCCTAGAACTTCAAGGCAGTCCTTTGTTTCTAGAATTGTGGCATGAAAATGCTGCTGACACTGCGTCCTTCCTCTCCTCTTTGTAGGGGCTGCTTTCTGAGAGCACTTCTTGCTGGTTAGTAGATAGTCCACGACTCCTTTCCAGTCCTGAGTCCAAGGAGGAGCTCCTTACAAAGCAGTGAGCCTGGGGTTTGGGCTGCAGCTGTGTTTCCCTCCCCTCCCCAGGCGGGACCCCAGTGGGAGTCCTCACTCAGGAGAGCAGCTCGGGGACAGGGTGTGTGAACGGAGTGACGGTGAAACCTTCCGGTATCCCCAGCCTGGGAAACGTCTGCCCTCCCTTCTACACCTTCAATTACACAGCTCACCAGCTGAAATGCCACTACCGGCTACACCTTCAATTACAAACAAAGGTGGTATAATTAGGCCTGAACTTGGCATGTCTACCAGAGCCCCACGAGGATGGTGATTGCTTTACTCAATTATTTTACAAGTATTATTCAGGAGAGAACTGCTTATTAATAAGGTACTGGGTGTGCAAATGACGGTGAAAACTGACTTCAAACAGGTGGCACAGAGATGGAGACAGGCCTGTTCAGTAGCTGCTACGTTAGGTACACTCGGGAGGTCAGAGAACAGTGTGTCTTCTAATACTGCAATAAGCACATGTAATGACTTAGATTCTACATATCTCATACAAAACCATCATCTCTCTCGGAGGAGGTATTAAAAAAGGAAGTTAGGCCCAGAAAAACTTCAGAATTTGCCAAAAGTCGGATGGCTACAGCATATTGGCTCTCACTCTCCCCAGAATGCAGAGACACCATCACAGGTCAGAAATTACCTTGCACACAAAGGACAGTGCCCGTCACATAATATTTTATCAGTGACATTTTCTGAATGAATGAGTGAATGGATGGATGCTGTTTCCAATCTGCCTTTCTTGCCAAGCCACTTCACCGTGTTTCCACCTACATGCTAACAGCGACTCTAACGTGGGCAGTGAACTTCCAAGTGAGCTTGAGGGCTTGGAATGGAGATGCCGAAGAGTTGGTTCTCCTCCCTCCGCTGCAGGCTGTGCAAACACCTCTGGATCCGGCCTCTCACGGCATTCCCGTCCTCACCACGCCGCGTAGCAAGCCGTTTTACAGTTAGCAAAGTTGCTTCACTCTGTAACACTCCTGGAAGTAAATAGAAGCAGCCCCATTTTACAAACTAAGAACTTTACAAAGCCCAGCTGATGCAGACAGCCCGGAACGGGACCCAGTGCCACGTGTCCAGAGCTCCCCATCGCCCCGGAGGGAGGGCCGGCTTTGGGCCAGCGCCGCCCTGCACGCCGGCTCTGCAGTGTCTGCGGCCTCCGGGTCTGCTCCTGTGTCTGCTCTCCTCCCTCTTCCAACGCGTGGCTCCTCACTGGGCAGGGCTCCGGCCCAGTCTTCACCATGTTCTCGGGATGAGCACAGACGCTGGGGAGAGGGTCTCCTGTCCTCCTTTCCCCGTGGGTGTCCTTACACTGACCTGCCTTCACTACTGCATACCCGTTAGCTTTGTGGGCACTCTATTTTGCAGGAAAGGTCCTATTGCAGTAGTGAAGGCAGGTCAGTGTAAGGACACCCACGGGGAAAGGAGGACAGGAGACCCTCTCCCCAGCGAGGCCACGGAGGCTGGACCACTCAGGGTGCCAGCATCTCTGAGCCAATCCTGCTCCCTCGCCTGCAGAGCCTCTGCCTCTCTCCAGTCTCCATGGTGACGGGTCAGCCCGTGTCGTGTGCTGTGTCTCAGCCGGGCTCCAGGCTGAGCCCCGTCCTCGGAGGGTAGGCGGCGGCATAGCTCTAACAGGTGACTCTGAAAGGCAAGGCCTGTCTGCATTTACCCAGGAACCCATCGCTGTTACGCAGTTTAACGGAGGTTCATGCAGCTACGCCGGGTGCAGCTTCGGAAGGTGATGTCCCCAAGTTTCGTCCGCAGCACGGGTTCCCAGGCGTTCCCTGGCAAGTGGAGCCTCCTGGCGGGGTTCCTGGCTTCATGGGCCCGGAAGCAAAGCAGCCCCGTTTCTCAGTGAGGCCTGCAGAAAGGAGGCGAGTAGAGGGCTGGGCTGCTGGCACCCTCATCAGCAGGGCCGGCTAAGCAGAACGCAGAATGCCAGAATGGACCACACAGACTTCCTCAGGCACCACATCTGTCTGTGGGCAAACCCTGGCACTGCAATCCCCCCACCTGAGAAGACACCAGGGGCAGCGACAGGGACAGGACGGAAAGGAGCTCAGACTCGGGGAACCTCAGGGCTGGATGGATGCTGCTACCCTTCCATTCACATGGGTTCTGTAGAGAGGACAGGAGTAAGGTCAAAGGAACTCAACGCACTTCCTTTATTCTTTCCAACTGAGCACTAATCTGTTTGATGTGGTTAATTTCTTTTTTTTTTCCTTCAAGGCAGAAGTATTTAATTATTATTTTTATTGAAGTATAGTTGGCATACAATATTATATTCGTTTCATTGTGCAACACAGTGATTTAGCATTTATATAATTGATGATGTGCTCACCACACCGAGTCTAGTAACCGTCTGTCACCGGCCAGTTACCACACTATCTCTGACTATATTCCCTGCACCCTTTCCACCCATCACTCCATTCCCCGCCACCCCCACTCAGAAGTGCTGAGGCCAGTACCAAGCTTTCACAGTGACTGTCTGGTACCCTCCCATGTTAGGACGTGCTGTGCGTACACCCTCTGATGCACGGAGGAAACTCTTCTGTCACTCTTCTTTCCGCTTTATAAACCTGGTACTTTCACATTTCACTCTACTTAGATCGGAACCTGAGTCAGAGAGAAGGGAGGGGATTGATCCAGGTCACATCTGCTAAACAGAGTCAAGACTCATACTCAGTTCTTCTGCCCCCAAGTCTAAAGTAGTTGGTCTATAGCACATTGCTTTTAATAACGCTGATCTATAATTTAGGGCTGCATATCCACTTCAAGATATAAATTATCTGACTCAGAAACATCCACCAACTTAAAAGGAGCACAGATAGCCCTGAGATACATAAGCATTTCCAAGGTACATGTGTACAGATAGTTTTAAAGGAATCACTGACTAGATACGCAGCTTCCACATGTATATTCTTGCTTAAGTCATTCCGCTGAGGTATCGAGCTGGTTCTCCTCTCCCAAATTTGTCTGTCTGTCTGTCTATCTACCCATCTATATCCCCCTCCCTCCCTTCCACTGTCTCTGAAAAACAATGGAAAAACATGTCCTCAGGAGAAAAAAAACAAAAATTTTTTTAATGTATGATGTCTACATGTAACTTTCCTTGACATGAAACAACCATGATAATAACTGAGTGGAAAAGATTACTAAATTGTGTGTATAATATCATTTATTTGGGATTAACAAATTATAATTTGTCTAAGTATGTGTTTTTGAAAAAGACAAATTCTAAATTTCTCCAAATATTAACAATGATGATCTCCAAGTGGTCAGATTCTATGTGATTTTTACTTTTCCTTATACTTTCCAGAAACATCTACTTTTCTAACCGAAAGACTATCTAAACCCCAAAGGCAATATTTACTATGAAATAAAACACCCTATACCACCAAATAAGACCACCTCCTATTAAATATTGAATTTCTTTTCCTAGTGTAGCTATTTTACTAACATCTAATAAAAGTACACATGAGGGAGAAAAAGAGTTAAGTAGAAACACTGGGCCCTAATGCCACATTTCTCATCGCTGGTTTTCCCCCTTCTTCTGGACTCAGCTGCCCTTCCAAATCCCCACCCATACCCTTCACCCTCTCTTACATCTGCGAAATCTGCTTTGCACCCACTCCACCTGGCTCAGTGTCTCCCTCCTCTCAGCGCCCTGGAGTTCCCTGCTTTTCCTCTGCTCCCTGGCTCTCTGGAGTTTGCAGTAGTATCTCATCCTCTCCCCAGTCCCCACTCTACCTTGATAGCAATCTCCCGGACAGCCCTCACATTCCTCTCCTCGCACAGGAGGTCGCCAAGCTCCACTAGAAAAGGCACAGGACAGACTTCCCAAGCCAGCTGGTCCTCAAACTCGCCATCCACTATGAGATAATAGATTATTTTCTCTATTTCTGATTTTCTGTGCTCAAGTGTCCCCTCACTCAGGAATGCTGGGTGAGCCTACTGCTCCTCTCTGATTCATGGCATTTTGTTGGTTTCCTGTCGTTTCTCTCTTGACAGTCTCCTCCGCCCCCGCCTTCCCCATCCCTGCTCACTCCAGTTCTGAAAAGCTATGTAAAAACTTATCCTGCTCTTCCACCTCACGACGGTTTTCTCTCTTCAGAGTGTCCTTCCGGCCTTCTGTTTCAGAGGAAGAGATTGTCTTCTTCATATCAGGGTTCTTCCTTGTACTTTATTGTTTCCTTCTTATTGCATTTGTTGGGATGACACTGGTTAACAAAGTCATACAGGGTTCAGGCACACAACCCCACAATGCATTATCTGTATCGTGTGGTCACCACCCGCTTCCCTGCACTTGTGATTAACCATTCCTATTCTCTCTTAGATTACACTTGTAACTCCTTGATTTCTGCCTCTGCCGCTCCTCACTTCCTCTCATCTCCATCTACCATTCTTCCTCCACAAACCCCTTTTCCTCTCCCTGGGGACTGTATATTTGGTCATGGATCCCCAACCTAAAAAATATGTCTTGATTTAATTAACTCCTCAAATTGCATCAGATCTCTCACGTCTTTTAACTCCTAACTTGAAAATGTTATATATGGTTGCTATTTCCACTTCCTCAACAACGTGTTCCTTGACTCCTGCAATCTGACTGATGCCACTTGCAAAAGTTCGCACTGATTGCCTGCGTAAACTCCCAGGACGTCTCAGTTCCCAATCTCCTTGACCTTGCTATGAGACATGAACCATGAAATAGTTCCTCTTCAGCTAACTTCTTATCCCTGCATGCCACTCATCCTGCCTCTTTCTGGCTACTTCTTCTCCATCTGCATCTCTTCTTTCTGAATTCAGCTTGCTTACCAACCCACCACCACAGCCACCACAGCCACCGCCACTGCCACTTCTGACCTTTTCGTGTGGACAAAATATGCTCTGCACCCACAAACCTGGTCCCTCGCCCTCTCTATTCTCTGCTTAGACTTCTTTCTTCTGCCCCCTGCACAATTATAAGCATTTCCTCTAAGAGTCTGTTCTCTGCCTACTTTATTGATCTTCTTAAACTTTTTAATGGAATATCCTCACCTCCTGCAACTTTAAATAGCACTCCTGTTTAGATAAATTTCCACTTCTTCATCTTTTATGTCTATCCCAAATTTTAGAAGCAATAAAATTAACTAACTAACTAACTAATTAATTAATTAATGGAAACCTCGGCATCATCTCCCTGCAGTGACCCTCTCCTGTTGAATTCTTTGATTGTTAAAAGTGCCCCCATGTCCCAATAAGCCCACTTAAGTTACGTCCTCCCCTTGTACCCACAATCTACAAGTCCTATTGGTTCCTTGGAAATGTCTCCATTCTCTCTCCTTTCCAGTCAGCCCTATGTTCACATTCTAACTGTGTCTTACCCAGCAACTGCTCATTCTTAAGTGTCTTGACTTCAAGTACTTTTCCCTCGTCACCTTCCCTTCATATCAATGATGTGTTTTTAAAACGGTGTTATTGTCAATCCCCATATTTTATTCAATGAAGCCCACACTCCCAAGTTTGGTATATAGAGCACTTCATGATCTACCTCCAAATTGACATTCCTAACCTTGTCTCCCATGTCTCCTCACTATTTCCTCTTCTTTCCAGCTAATAATATTATTTCCCATTCCTGGAACATCCTCGGAAACTTAGCTCCCTTACACCTGCATTTGTGTTTTATTCTGGCTGAAAATTTTCCCCCCATCAACTTCTCTTATCAAAGTAGCTTCATCCTGCAGACCCCTTTCACACCCCACTCTCCCCTGAGGCCTCCCTGAAAGCCACTGGGTAACTTGAATTGTCTGCTTTTCCTTCCACTCCAGTTATCCAGTGAATTTGGGTGCCTCTGTTGAAGCACATATCCTAACTTTCCTGTAGTTATGTGTTTGCTTCCTTAAAAGTTTAAAAGCCTTTGTGGAGAAAAACCTGTATTATTAATTTTGTATTACCCATGTTTATTCCATATCACTAGCAAAATGTATATTTAAGAAACGAATTAATCAGAGATCGTGTCGATAATTTCATGACTCGACTTCCTTTAAACTATGCAAATTTATGCTAATGCTGTGTCTTCTATAACAGGTGGTGTTGGAAGTAAACAGTGAATTTATTGTTGAGGTAAGGTATCATTATTAAAACTACCTTCTCAATTTAAAATAGAAAGAAAAACTGAGTCATGTAATACATAATATATCAATAATCAGAATATTTGAAAACAGCAATATTTGCAACCCATAATTTTAAATGTCCCTGCTTTCAGGAAAGCAAGGTTTGTGACAGGTCAGCGTCATAGTAACTCCTGCTTCTCAAACTTTACTAGTAGCTTATTTCTGTTTCCCAGCCTACAGCAAAGCAAAAGAAGCAAAGTAATACATTAGAATGGGAAGAGGAGTTTTAGACAATTACATCAGCATAACTGTATGGTCAATCAATGAGGAAAAAATACAAAAGCAAAAAGGTCTGTAATCACAACTAAATAAAACAACAGAACCCAGGGCCATAGAATGGGGCTCAGAAAGTAAAGCTATCTTCTCTGGGAGGACTTTATTTTATTATTGCAGTTACATTTTCATTATGAAAATATCAAATAATTGAAGAAAATATAATTACTATGTAATCTCTGTTGACAAAACAGACAATAGGTGGTACACTTTAGGAAGTTGCATCAAAATGGAGAAAAATGTAAATGCTTTGTTCCTGAAAGTATAAACTCCATCCCATGGAGCAGCTCCTCCCCCCAAAGTGGTAATTAAATTAAGCTTTAGCTAAAACAAACATACAATTATCTATGTCTCAACAAGTACATAAAGAGTTACAAAAATATATATATGTGTGTGTGTGTGCATGTGTGTACATGTACACAAAAATGTTCATGCATGTAGTAACATTTCTAAAGTCTTTAATAGTATACTAGTAAAACTCTTAAACGCCCTCCAACAACAGCAATTAAGACTATAAAAACACACAGCAAGCAGAGACAATGAAAACACATAGCCAGTATTGAGAATCCATATAGGTGCCCATGGGATTAGGGTAGTTACCATCATTTCAGTTAAAACATTCTTCTGACCTGCAATAATCTATTTGGATACACAGCCAGAGTGGTGTCCTCACCAACAGAAGAGAAGCATCCTTCCTCTCTTTGAGTCAAGTACACTCACCAGCACAACCACCCAGGAATGCACTCACCTGGCACAGCCGCAAGCTGTTAACCTCTGGAGACCAGAAAGCCTGGTCAGAGCTCCATGAGGGGTGAGGTGGGCAAGGTCCCTACCTACTGCAACATTGGGTCCTGCCCACCATAGCCACAGACACATCTGTCCACACCGAGTGCTCCTTACAATGTGGCCCTACCCTAAACATCACTGAGCATATGTGGTCCATGCCAACTGGACCTTGATATGGCCCTGTCCAAGCTTAGGAAACATCCCGGGTTCAAATAGCCCCTAACTCTTACGTATGCTGTTGGTTTACAGGATTAATACATAAAATATTATCATGTATTATCAGTCCAATCACTATGTTGTGGCTGCACTGCCAATAATAACCCTCTTGCCTTGGTAGCCTAGCTGGCATTGGCATGTGGGGGAAGGTAGGTAGGTCCGCTTAGACACCCCCATGAATGCTTTTGGACCGGGCCAAATACCAAGGACCTTTTGGCATAAGCCAGATGTTTCCATGGATGCTTTGGACCAATGCCTGCTAATCAGTGGACAGTTTGAAAGAAGAAAGACTACATACACACACCATATTATCCAACAAAGTGTGTTTCCCTAGCATCATATAGGTAGCAGTGAGACGATTCCAAAAAGAAGTAGGTGCTGAGGATGCCCAAGCTCTCTACCTGGAGTGGGAAGTTGGTAAAAACACTTTTTGTTCCTCAAACTCAACGCCGGGGCTGCTTGTGGGCGAGCCTCGCCGTGAACAGATGTCCCTCCTCAGTAAAGCCGCCCTGACGCTGCAATGTGCACTCTTCCGCTCAAGGTCAAAGAGCTGGACGTGGAAAAGGGCACGACCAAGTGGCAAACTGTCAGGAGACAGAAGCGCGAGTGGATCAAGTTCGCGGCGGCGTGTCGAGAAGGAGAGGACAACTCCAAGCGGAACCCCATCGCCAGAGTAAGTGACGCCGACGCCAAAGGCCTTTGGAGGGCAGGAGGCCCTCAGCATGCCAAGGGCTTGCAGCTTCACTGCTCCACCGGCACCGAGGGAGCTGGTGCTGGGGGGAGGGGGTTCGCCTGCCTGGGCTGCGGAGGCCCCCCTCTGACTATCACTTTCTGGGGGCTGCTACAGAGCAGAGGCTCCTGAGTGATCCTGGGAGAGACCCGCCTCCAGCACGACTGGGCTCTGTGCGTCCACCTGCTGCTGCTCCTCGCCTGCCCGTTCTAGGAGATGTCTGCACACACATGTCTGCTTCTCCTAGCCTGCCCGATCTAGGACATGTCTGCACACACGTCTGCTTCTCCTAGCCTGCCCGATCTAGGACATGTCTGCATACACATGTCTACTTCTCCTCGCCTGCCCGATCTAGGACATGTCTGCACACACGTCTGCTTCTCCTAGCCTGCCCAATCTAGGACATGTCTGCATACACATGTCTACTTCTCCTCGCCTGCCCGATCTAGGACATGTCTGCACACACGTCTGCTTCTCCTAGCCTGCCCAATCTAGGACATGTCTGCATACACATGTCTACTTCTCCTCACCTGCCCGTTCTAGGAGATGTCTGCACACACATGTCTGCTTCTCCTAGCCTGCCCGATCTAGGACATGTCTGCACACACGTCTGCTTCTCCTAGCCTGCCCGATCTAGGACATGTCTGCACATACGTCTGCTTCTCCTAGCCTGCCCGATCTAGGACATGTCTGCACACACATGTCTGCTTCTCCTAGCCTGCCCGATCTAGGACATGTCTGCACACACGTCTGCTTCTCCTAGCCTGTCCGATCTAGGACATGTCTGCATACACATGTCTACTTCTCCTCGCCTGCCCGATCTAGGACATGTCTGCACACACGTCTGCTTCTCCTAGCCTGCCCGATCTAGGACATGTCTGCATACACATGTCTACTTCTCCTCGCCTGCCCGTTCTAGGACATGTCTGCTTCTCCTCGCCTGCCCATTCTAGGACATGTCTGCATACACATCTGCTTCTCCTCACCTGCCCATTCTAGGAGATGTCTGCACACACATGTCTGCTGCTCCTCACCTGCCCATTCTAGGACATGTCTGCATACACATGTCTGCTTCTCCTCACCTGCCCGTTCTAGGACATGTTTGCATACACATGTCTGATTCTCCTCACCTGCCCATTCTAGGACATGTATGCATATACATGTTTGCTTCTCCTCACCTGCCCGTTCTAGGACAGGTCTGCATACACATGTCTGCTTCTCCTCACCTGCCTGTTCTAGGACATGTCTGCACACACATGTCTGCTTCTCCTCACCTCCACGTTCTAGAACAGGTCTGCATACACGTCTGCTTCTCCTCACCTCCACGTTCTAGGAGATGTCTTCATACTCATGTCTGCTTCTCCTCACCTGCCCGTTCTAGGAGATGTTGGCATACACATGTCTGCTTCTCCTCACCTGCCCGTTCTAGGACATGTCTGCACACACATGTCTGCTTCTCCTCACCTGCCCGTTCTAGGACATGTCTGCATACACATGTCTGCTGCTCCTCACCTGCCCATTCTAGGACATGTCTGCATACACATGTCTTCTGCACCTCACCTGCCCGTTCTAGGACATGTCTGCATACACATGTGTGCTGCACCTCACCTGCCCATTCTAGGACAGGTCTGCACACACATGTCTGCTGCTCCTCACCTGCCCGTTCTAGGACATGTCTGCACACACATGTCTGCTGCTCCTCACCTGCCCATTCTAGGACATGTCTGCATACACATGTCTGCTTCTCCTCACCTGCCCGTTCTAGGACAGGTCTGCATACACATGTCTGCTTCTCCTCACCTGCCCGTTCTAGGACATGTCTGCATATACATGTTTGCTTCTCCTCACCTGCCCGTTCTAGGACATGTCTGTATACACATGTCTGCTTCTCCTCATCTGTCCGTTCTAGGACATGTCTGCATACACGTCTGCTGCTCCTCACCTGCCTGTTCTAGGACATGTCTGCATACACATGTATGCTTCTCCTCACCTGCCCGTTCTAGGACAGGTCTGCATACATATGTCTGCTGCTCCTCGCCTGCCCGTTCTAGGACATGTCTGCACACACATGTCTGATTCTCCTCACCTGACCATTCTAGGACATTACTGCACACACGTCTGCTTCTCCTCACCTGCCCGTTCTAGGACATGTCTGCATACACATGTCTGCTTCTCCTCACCTGCCCGTTCTAGGACAGGTCTGCATACATATGTCTGCTGCTCCTCGCCTGCCCGTTCTAGGACAGGTCTGCACACACATGTATGCTTCTCCTCACCTGCACGTTCTAGGACATGTCTGCACACACATGTCTGCTGCTCCTCACCTGCCCGTTCTAGGACATGTCTGCTTCTCCTCGCCTGCCCGTTCTAGGACATGTCTGCATACACGTTTGCTTCTCCTCACCTGCCCGTTCTAGGACATGTCTGCTTCTCCTCGCCTGCCCGTTCTAGAACATGTCTGTATGCACATGCCTGCTACTCCTCACCTGCCCGTTCTAGGACATGTCTGCACACACGTCTGTTTCACCTCGCCTGCCCGTTCTAGGACATGTCTGCATACACATGTCTGCTGCTCCTCACCTGCCCGTTCTAGGACATGTCTGCTTCTCCTCGCCTGCCCGTTCTAGGACATGTCTGCATACACGTCTGCTTCTCCTCACCTGCCCGTTCTGGACATGTCTGCTTCTCCTCGCCTGCCCGTTCTAGGACATGTCTGTATACACATGTCTGCTTCTCCTCACCTGCCCATTCTAGGACAGGTGTGCATACATATGTCTGCTGCTCCTCACCTGCCCGTTCTAGGACATGTCTGCTTCTCCTCGCCTGCCCGTTCTAGGACATGTCTACATACACATGTCTGCTTCTCCTCACCTGCCCGTTCTAGGACTTGTCTGCATACACATGTCTGCTTCTCCTGACCTGCCCGTTCTAGGACATGTCTGCATACACATGTCTGCTTCTCCTCACCTGCCCGTTCTAGGACATGTCTGCTGCTCCTCACCTGCCCGTTCTAGGACATGTCTGCTTCTCCTCACCTGCCCGTTCTAGGACATGTCTGCATACACATGTCTGCTTCTCCTCACCTGCCCGTTCTAGGACAGGTCTGCATACATATGTCTGCTTCTCCTCACCTGCCCGTTCTAGGACAGGTCTGCATACACATGTCTGCTGCTCCTCACCTGCCCGTTCTGGACATGTCTGCTGCTCCTTACCTGCCCGTTCTAGGACATGTCTGCTTCTCCTCACCTGCCCGTTCTAGGACATGTCTGCATACACATGTCTGCTTCTCCTCACCTGCCCGTTCTAGGACAGGTCTGCATACACATGTCTGCTGCTTCTCGCCTGCCCGTTCTAGGACATGTCTGCACACACATGTCTGCTGCTCCTCACCTGCCTGTTCTAGGACATGTCTGCATACACATATATGCTTCTCCTCACCTCCACGTTCTAGGACAGGTGTGCATACACATGTCTGCTGCTTCTCGCCTGCCCGTTCTAGGAGATGTCTGCACACACATGTCTGCTGCTCCTCGCCTGCTCGTTCTAGGACATGTCTGCATACACATGTCTGCTTCTCCTCACCTGCCCGTTCTAGGACAGGTGTGCATATACATGTCTGCTTCTCCTCACCTGCCCGTTCTAGGACATGTCTGCATACACATGTCTGCTTCTCCTCACCTGCCCGTTCTAGGACAGGTGTGCATATACATGTCTGCTTCTCCTCACCTGCCCGTTCTAGGACAGGTCTGCATACACATGTCTGCTTCTCCTCACCTGCCCGTTCTAGGACAGGTCTGCATACACATGTCTGCTTCTCCTCACCTGCCCGTTCTAGGACAGGTCTGCATACATATGTCTGCTTCTCCTCACCTGCCCGTTCTAGGACAGGTCTGCATACATATGTCTGCTTCTCCTCACCTGCCCGTTCTAGGACATATCTGCATACACATGTCTGCTGCTCCTCACCTGCCCGTTCTAGGACAGGTCTGCACACACCGATATTCTCCTGACCAGCCCGACAGTCTCACTAGATCCAGAAGTTAGGAGAGCCTAAGCGGTAGTTCAAATAGTGGCTCTCAATAAGGAAGGAGCGCTGAGGAAGAATGTGTCAGAGTTGATCCGTGAAGGGCAGGATCCACATTAACAGCTCGCTAGCTCTTCCTAGCCTCTTGGCCTCGGGCCACTATTGCAGTCAAGGGTAGTGGTTTATCAGAACTCCGTCCTTAAAACTTTCCATCAAATCCAGAAAGCTTCAGCAGTGATATTACAGATATAATCTCAGCTCAAGAAAAGAGATGTATTCTCTCGCAGATGTTTTCAAAGTTTTGGAAAGCTTTTAAATTGATATTGTTCCCATTCAACTCACATTTACAGCTTTATATTACCCCACTGCTATTGTATATTCTTTCCTTTATATTTGCATTTGAGGAATTTCCTGGATTTTCGTTTATATAAATAATATCTTTGGACTAGAGTGGAGCTCATCCAAGTTGCATTTCTAGCTGTCTTTATTTAATTGTGGATATTTGGGTAACAAGATTAGTATTTTACTGAGTGTTCTCATCTTCAGTATATATGTTAGATTTCAAACTTTAAACTACCTTTGTTTAAATTTATGAGCCATAGATGTAAACCTATGAAAACATAATCTAGATAGCAGAATATGTGCCATAAACTCTGTTTGGCAGGTGAGTGATATGGTGGGTTTTGATCTGTAAAATTATTGCCAATATCTCTAAACACTGTATTTCTCTTCTGATTTTCTTAATGAAGTGATCTACCATTTAGATTGAATCTCAAATCCAAGTCTAAGCAGGGTACATATTAATACAACACAATCTTCTTACAAAAAGTAAAGATTCTGAGTAATTCTGTTAAACTCTTTCTCTATGTGCAAAACAAATCAGGGAAGTGAACAAAGTAACGTTAATAATAACAAATCTAGTGTCAGGTGTGGGTGTTATGTCAGTCATTGGGGTGGGTGTATATATGTTACCTCATACAATCCCCACAACAATCCTAGGCTGTAAATTGTATTAACCCATTAGAAACCAGTACTTGACAAAATTAGTGCATTTTCCAAGGTCACACGGGCCTATGCCACGGTGCCAGGTTTCAATATGAGACCTACCTGGCTACAGAGCCTTTCCCTGCTCATTCCACCACACGGTGAACTTCACAGTCTGCCCTAAACCCTCGCCACTTTCTCATAGATCCGATCAGACTGCGAAGTCAGCCAGAAGATTACGTACCGCATTTCTGGGGTAGGCATTG
The DNA here is from genome assembly GCA_025583905.1 of Ia io. NCBI lineage: Eukaryota > Metazoa > Chordata > Mammalia > Chiroptera > Vespertilionidae > Ia > Ia io. Next base: position 4,849,427 of record JAJQQW010000013.1, read on the forward strand.
ACCGGCCGCCGTACGGAGTGTTCACCATTAATCCTCAGACAGGGGAGATTAACATCACCTCTGTGGTGGACAGAGAGATAACTCCCCTTTTCCTGGTAAGTCACAGCAGTGTGCTTTGATTTATACATATTCTTTTTCTTGCCTTTAAAAAATACTTTACCCCAGGACTAACGCCTACCTCTGATAAAACACAGTAGAATGAAACTAAATAAAGGGCTTGAGGAGGTAGGAAGAGTATGAAAATAGATTATGGTTCAGAATTCTCTCGTGTGCTGCATAAGCACGTGATCAGATGTCTTGACAATATTGAAATTACTAGACTGTAAAAACAGTCTCAGTGGACTGAGAAAATTGTTTCTTTGCATGTTTCCTTAGATATTTTCAAGCATGTGACTTAATTTCCTTTGATGGAGAAAGACAGTCTTTTTCCAACTTTCCACAGATCTATTGCCGGGCTCTGAATTCACGGGGTGAAGATTTAGAAAGGCCCCTTGAGCTTAGAGTCAAAGTGATGGACATAAATGACAACCCTCCTGTCTTCACACAAAACGTGTACACAGGCAGCATCGAAGAGAACAGCGATGCAAGTGAGTAGGCCAGTCTCCTCTCTGCACTGTGCCACTTCTGTTCCTCTTGGACAAAAGCTTTAGGAGATTGAAATACAAGTAACTTAAAGCATTTAAGGAGTGCAAGTACTTTATAAACTGTAAAGGGCTTTATAGAAGCAAACCACTGTGATTTTTGTCACCAATGGTGTAGCTAAAGTTATAGTAAGACAGGGTAGGGCAAAAGTAGGTTCATAGGTGTGAGTACGTGAAACACAGTTTATTCTTATATTATTAGTTATTAGTTACTAGAGGCCCGGTGCACGGATTCGTGCACCAGTGGGGTCCCTTAGCGTAACCTGCAGGGATCTGTGGAGGAGCCATTCCCACCCATCCCAGACCCACTCATCCCAGTCAGCTGAGCAGCACTCCCGCTGTGGGAGTGCACTGACCATCAGGGGGAAGCTCCTGCATTGAGCGTCTTCCCCCTGGTGGTCAGTGAGAGTCATAGCGACCAGTCGACCAGTCAAGCGGTAGATGTGTCAAGCGTTTGACCAGTCACTTAGGCTTTTATATATAGAAATTGTATGATTGTCCATACATACAACTGTAAACCCACTTTTGCCCCACCCTGTCCATGCTCATGGATAACTAGAAGAGAGAGCCTGAAGGGGAAGGCCAACCATTCTTTCTTCCTTTGCCTGCTGATTTACCAAACTGATTTTAACAGAGTCCCCAACACTCTCCATCTCCATCTTCATTCCTAGACACACTGGTGGTGAAGTTAAGTGCCACCGATGCAGATGAAGACAATCACCTGAACTCTAAAATCGCCTACAAGATCATCTCTCAGGAGCCAGCAGGTGCGCCAATGTTCATCCTGAACAGGTACACCGGCGAGGTCCGCACCATGTCCAGCTTCCTCGACAGAGAGGTAAAGCCTTCCATGAATGAATGTGAAGAAATAAAGGATACACAGTTTTGAAAATACAAAGATGAAATAACGCATGTATGCCCTTTGTCCAGTGTAAAGGAGGAAGGAAAAAGAATCCATCCATTATTTTAAATGAAAATTATACAAAAGAAAAATTATATTAAACTATTACATAAAATTATAAAAGAACAGGGGAATAATGACATCAGAATGTGTTGGGTTTTATTCAAATCAAGACCTAAGTCTTATAATTCTTTTTCATCTTAATCAAGGAGCACAGTATGTACAACCTCCTCGTGCGGGGCTCGGACCGAGACGGAGCTGCAGATGGACTGTCCTCTGAGTGTGCGTGTAGGATCCAAGTCTTAGATGTCAACGATAATTTCCCCACCTTGGAGAAAACCTCCGTAAGCTGTTTGTCTTATCATCCTTTCACATAAATGCCAATCATCAATTTATGTTCCCACTAGTTGTGGTTCTTTTACATGTATGGATGTACTCAGCTTTGCTATATAAAACTTGACATCTTTATGTATAATAATGAATCTTAATTTGGGGTATTTGCCTTTGAGTCACTATTCCATAATGATTTCCTCTGTGAAAGCAGCAGACCAATCTCCTCCATATATTCCATTCAAAGAAGTGTAGAAATTTATTAACATCATTCTGGGAATCCTATAACAATGCTGATGGATTTTATATGCCCGATGATTTACTGAATCAATTCTAATAGAGTCCCAAACATTCTCAACTCCCACTTTCATCCTTGGGCATAAAGAAGCATAAAATCAAAATCGACGGAGCCAGACCTGGCTTGCCACTTGTTTTGGTAAAAAACATTTTTTCTATTGGACCACAGTGGTGCTTATTCCTTTGCATGTTGTCTGTGGCTTCTCTGATGCTACAGCAGCAAAAATGAGTAGTTACAGCACTAATCACAGGCCTACAAAGCCTAATATATTTATTATCTGGCCTTTTATAGAAAAGGAGGAAGGGATGGAAAATTAAAAATAAGCAAGAAAAATGAAACAATGCAGTCTGGCCCTGATTTTACATATAGCACATGAAAATCACTTCTATTATCTTATAATCATTTTATTCTTAGATTTCTTATGGAATATATGTCATTTAATAATGACGTAAAAATCTCTGACACAGTTTGTTGTTAGTATTTTAAATGATAATTCAGGATTTGAAACTAACTTTCCTCTTTTGAAAATTCACTGATTACAAAATTGGTCTGTGTCACTCAGTACTCAGCAAGCATTGAGGAGAACTGTTTGAATTCGGAACTAATGCGGTTAAAAGCAATTGATCTGGATGAGGAAGGCACAGATAATTGGCTGGCAAAATATGTAATTCTCTCCGGGAATGATGGGAATTGGTTTGAGATTCAAACAGACCCACGAACCAATGAAGGCATTTTGAGAGTCGTCAAGGTACAGTATGAGATCTGCAACTTTTTCTTTTAAAGATGTTTTAAAATACTTTCAGAGACAGGATCCGTCTACAAAAAGCAACCCACAGCCTTGAATACTGTATCTGTGAACAAGCGCCCTAAGTGAGCTTCCTGTGTCAAGCTAAGACCGCCAGCCAAGCAACACACTATTTATTACCAAGAAAAATAAGAAGGCTATTTTGTTCTCACAGTGTCCAATGTCTAGTTGAGAAGTCAAGACAAGGACCCACATTAGAAAATAATATGGGAGTTTAAAACATAATAAATAGCCCATCTGGCATGGCTCAGTGGTTGAGTGTCATCCTATGAACTAGGACAGTGGTCGGCAAACTGCGGCTCGCGAGCCACATGCGGCTTTTTGGCCCCTTGAGTTTTTAGCAAAGGCCAGCTTAGGAGTACCCTAATTAAGTTAATAACAATGTACCTACCTATATAGTTTAAGTTTAAAAAATTTGGCTCTCAAAAGAAATTTCAATCGTTGTACTGTTGATATTTGGCTCTGTTGACTAATGAGTTTGCCGACCACTGAACTAGGAGGTCATGGCTCAATTCCCAATCAGGGCACATGCCCAGGTTGTGGGTTCAATCCCTAATAGGGGGTGTGTAGGAGGCAGCCCATCAATGATTCTCTCTTATCATTGATGTTTCTATCTCTCTCTCCCTCTCACTTCCTCTCTGAAATCAATAAAAATCCTATATAATAAAAGCCAAATATGAAAATTGTCCCCTCCAACGGGAGATCAACCAGGGGGTGGGGCCAGCCGGCCAACTGCCCGTGGCCCCTCTCCCCGGCCAGCCCCGCCCCGGTCGGCAGCAGCAGCAGGCAGCAGCAGCCGCTAGGGACCCTACCCGTGCACAAATTTCATGCACTGAGCCTCTAGTACATTATAAAATAACATAATAAATAGTAGTACAGATGTCATATTAAACATAATCAATTGCTAAATGGGTGAAATATGAGAGAATGACTGAGATCAGGTGGTATTCTTTTGAGCTAGATCTGTCTGAAAGTATTTCATACAAGGAATAAGTTAAGCAGGACCTTCTAACCGACTGCTCAGGTGGGAAATGAAGTGAGCACGCATACAGGTGAGAACACGTAATGCACGTGCATGGCATGTGAGCACCTCGGTGGAGCCATGCAGAGCATCCGCCTAGAGAAGCAATGAGATTCAGGAATGGAGATGCTGAGTGGGAGCCAGTAAGCTGAGAAACTTGAATACCAACCTACAGGGCTTGGCTTTTTCCTATAAATTAGCGTTTCTCAAACTACTTTGCATTTTTACTTAATGGGCTGCAATGTAATCTAAAGGTACAAATTAGAAACAAAACTACAAACTAATAAGATTCAAATAAACATCTATGTAATAAAGGAGATTAATTTCTCAAACACAATTTCTACTAACAACATGGAAAGAACTTGCAGCTATGAGCATACATACAGACAGACGCACGCACACACTTAGTATAGCCCCTGATGATCATTCAATGTTGTCACATCTTTTCTCTATTCCTGTGAAACTTTTATCAGTCTATTCAAAAGCCATTTAGACTCCTTGAAATGCAGACATATCATTTACATATTGAGTCTCTCTCTGTTCTTTTTGAAATCATCTAGAGCAGTTAAAACATTACTACTTTACCACGAAACACAACCATTAGCATGGAAATCATGTGGTGCACAAATTTATAAGGTGGTCATCAAAATTATGGAAAAAATCTTTACATTTTACGCTTGTCATTCTAATGAACACAAAAAAGAATAATTCATGCAATGACCATCTATGACTTATATAATTGTCTTCTATGAGAGCAAAAGTGTTTTAAAGATATACTTAGTTTATTGCAAAAGAAAACTATTCAATTCAATTTCATGAAAATTGATTAAGGTAGTGTTAGATGCTGTGTAGACAAAATATATCTTTTTTTTTTCCCTACTTAACTTCCCAAGTTTCTTAAAGAGAGCAGAAAATATGCTTGAAAACATCAAGATAATATGACAAGTCTAGTTAAGATGGAGTGAAACCCCTTAACATGTGTGTTAGCACATAGCCAGAAGAACTGTGTGTTTAGATAACATATGTGCAATTCCCCTAGGACTTGGCATTTGGAATGGTGTTACTAATGACCTTTACTCAAGCCACCCTCAGTCACAGGCTTTTGACTAAGCTTTCTATAACCTTTTCCTTAGTGTGAGGGCATTATAAATGCTTTAGTTCAACTCCAATTTATTGAGAATTACTATGTGCTACAGATATGAAAGTGAATGAGACGATCTCCATTTTCAAGGAACTTGTAGTTTTAGAAGACAAAAAGAAAATTAAAAATTTGTCTGTCAATAACAACTTTCCTTTTGCTATTTATTGATAAATGTGTATTGAAATACTAACACATAATACAAATATACGTATGTGTGTATATACATTCACTTCGACTTTGAGAGGAATTGCTACTCAATTAGAATTTTAACAAAAAAATATTAATATTGCTCCTTTAATCTGTTGATTATACTTTCAGAAATGCTCAGATGTGAATTCTACATAGGAAACTGGGGCCTATGTATTCAGTTAACAGTTATGGACATTCTTTCTTTCATTCTAATTTTATTTTTTTTATTTGTCATAAAAACCTCATTTGGAAAGAAAGATCATTTTTCATTCCAGCGTTTTTATATAAGAAGTTTAAACCTCCAGATTTGAGTCCAATTTAAATTCACAGGCCTAAATGACCTATACACCTCATTATCTAAAAGATAAAGCGAATAACATGTCTGAAATATACCTCATGCCATAATAAATAAAATGTTATCAATTCACAATCAGAATTGCATAACTCCTGGACTTTATGCTGGTGTGTTGTGTCCTTACCATGGTTTCTTATCCTGTCAAAATAATTCTTTTGCTGTTTCAGAGTTTTTAATTTCTATCATTTCAGATGCTGGATTATGAACAAATGCCTAATATTCATCTCAGCATTGGAGTCAAAAACCAAGCTGAATTTCACCACTCAGTTGCCTCTCGATTCCGAATGCATTCAACCCCTGTGAGAATTCAGGTCATTAACGTGAGAGAAGGACCCACATTTGATCCAAACTCCATGACTTTCAGTGTGCAAGAAGGAGTAAGAGGGGATTCCTTAATGAATTATGTTCTTGGCACATACACGGCTGTAGATTTGGACACAGGGAATCCTGCAACGAACGTCAGGTACTGCAGACCCTTTGCTGTGTTAGAGTGGCAGCGCGTGGTTCTGTCCAGTGCTGATCCGTGGAGCATGTGCTAGTGCGTGGGGTTTTAAACATTTTTGGAGTCTTGCTTTGCCTGTTCACCTGTTATAGAACACTATGTGGCACTGACATGTTCTTAGAATGTTAACAGTGTTTTACAGGCTGTAAGGGCGTCAACTGGGTGTAGGAGTAATTGTGTCCAGGGAGCAATTGTAAGATCAAAGAATCACCTTCAGTTACTCTGTGAGTCTCTTTGATCTTTTATGGCCAGGGGTACCACCCTGGGCCTGGGCTGACTAAGCCATATCGTAAACAATAAGACATCATAAAAGAAGAGTCACCGCTTGTTGTTGGGTTTTTTTTTACCTGTGTTATCTATAACTTTGGGGCTAATTTCAACCTTCTACTTAATCTTATAAAGAAGGATAGTATATATAGAAGAAGCTAAAATAATGTAGAGAGTCAGAATTAGAAAACAGAAAAGTAGGAATTAGGGGCATGAGGTATATATATTATACATGAATTAGACTTATATAAGATAGTCTGGAAAATAATTACAGTGAAATATACAAATATTCTTTATATCCTTTCCTTGTCTCCCTTCTTACACCCAATATTTTTTGAGTGCACAGTCTGTTGACTTATAAATTACTTTGATTGGAACAATTTTGATTATTTAATCAGCTAACAAATTAACAGACAACAACAATTATGAAGTCTGTCAGTATGGGATAAAGGAAAAGGGTATGTCAGATAAGGGCCACGGGAACTTAAAATTGTGCCTGGTACAGACAAAAGATCTTCACCCAAGCACTTCCAATCAATTACAAGTCACAAAACCCATACACACAAATGGAATAAATGATACCACAACCTCTGAAAGGCCAACAATAAAGTGCTCTGAAACCAATATACCTTAAAACTGAGCAACAACTGATACATCCATGTGAAATTAATAAAGGATATTTCTTTGATATTGCTATGATTTAATAATCAAACCTGAAATAGACTTATACATTTTATGAACAATTATATAAAGAAGTAAAGGAGTAAAAATTATGAAATTTTAAAACTCTGTGCATTAATATGTTCAATATTAAAATTTTATTGACATACATTTTATAATCCAAATCAATTATTACTGTAAAGCAGCAAACACCATATATAAGTTAAATGCATTGGATGTGACTAAACTTATTAACTTTCATATAAGCAAATGATGAACTTATTTCCTTAAAAACAGGTATATCATAGGACACGATGCTGGCAACTGGTTAAAAGTTGACTCAAGGACTGGTGAGATACAATTTTCTAGGGAATTTGATAAGAAGTCAAAATATATTACCAATGGGATATACACAGCAGAGATCCTGGCTATAGATGGTAAGAAATTTATATTCAATGTTTTAATAAAGTTATTAGTTTGCATTAAGTTTGAATATTATTCTAATGTTGATAGTAGATTGACTCAAATAAAATATATCATTCAGGGGTGTCTGCCAGACTTATAGAGTTCTACATGCCTTAGACCAAGAACTGAATTCAGTACACTTATAGCCACAATTTACATTTGTCATAATTTACTACACCTACTTCTAAAAAAGTTGCATCAGACCTAGTGTAAAGCATAAAAGTTAAAGCATATAAAGAAAATCCCTTTTCTGTTTATGGCCTTATCGCTTGAGACGGTTCGCGGGATCTGCAGGGTGTGTTAGGGATGTTTACTTAAAGTGCAGCAGGATGTGCCCAAGTTCACTGCGGATGAGCTGCCGGGAAGGCAGTGCCACGGCAGAGCCACGGCAGTCCCTGACGCTGAGCCGCCCTGAGAGGCCTGTGTGAGTGCCGCTTGTCAGACACGTCGCCCAAAGTAAGGCGTTAAGAACCAAGAAGCACAGGTTATTGCAAATATAAGACCCAAACTGGAACAGAAGTCCTCAGCACCGATGCTCTGAATGAACTTGTCCCTGAGCTGCTTTTCACGTGGGACAATCTATTGGGCCTTCCTCTTGGTGGGTAGCAACAGGCATTTGTTTATCAATAGTTAATGATTCTCAGGAGCACTGCCTAGGAAACCAGCTACTGCGTAACAAAACAACGCCAAAGGTCAGTAACCGGCAAGGGAGGAAAGCAGAAGTCCCAGGTTCATTCCTAACAGAACACAGACAGCACTGCAGGTTTGCACTGAGTTTATATCTGAGCTTTACAATAGTAACCAACGACAGAGAGACATGGGCAGCGTAAGATTATAAAAGAAACCATGGTAACACCGAAGCAATTACAACTCATACATTCCGGTCTTCATGCTGTGAGTGTCGCTTTTCACATCTGGGACAGTCACAGAAGCAACATAGCCTTATTTATTATCAGTATTCTAGAAGGCCTGTTCTGGCATGGACTCAGCATGCTGATCAGAGCCTACGTTCGTCCATTGATCATCTGTGAAAGTCTTCAAAAACTAGGATAAAAATTAGTCATTTCAAGTGAATAAAGAAAGAAAAACACTATCAAAAATGTATCAACGAAAGACTACACACAAGGCCATCGTCTATTCATAAGCAGAGTGTGTGCCCTGGCACAGCGCCCTCCCAGGGTTCAGACAAGCCTGTTCAAAGATGATGGCCACAGCTCCTTCTACAGCAACCGACACCGGGCAAACACTGCCAGCAGTACCCTGAGCTGTGGGCTCCCACGGCCAAGGGCCCTGAGAAAGCCCAGGAGGACCAGGGAAGGACAGACAGCCATCTGTGGGATGATGTGATGGCTCTCAATGAGAGCCTAAGGCGGAAAGTCCACGCTGAATCGGGAATTAAGAACCTACTGCACAAAACCATGCAGGGTACCGACAGCCTTCCAGTCTATTTCCCTCTGATTACCTGGATGGCTCTCCACGGAGGCACACAAAAACCATCTTTAAGAGACGTTTATTAACTTCTCCAAAAATGATCTAGTAAAATACCCAAGGATGATAATGTTCTAGTTTACAAATGATAAAACTAAGACCCTTCTCAAGTTGAAAACAAAATTATTCTTTTTTGTCGTAACAGAACATAAAGTAGAAAAATGGACTAAAACCCAGCCTACTATTTCCTGGCACCTTGCCCTTTCTGATAAACTATACTAACCTAGAATTTATTCCAAAGATGTTGGGGGGGGGGGTAATGAAGTATTTTTATAGTTGTTTTCTGAAATACCTTCTCCAAGAGAAATAAGCCATCTAATGGGTGGAATTAAACACTTAAAATGGAAAGAAAAAATATAGACAAATAGTTATTTCATTTCAGTTGTGGTTATTTCAACAACCCAGGAGTCGGTAAGCATCCTGAAATGGAGGCTCGGAGCTGTCTGGGGGTCTCAGTTACGGGGACAGGGTGGGAATCGACAGCAGCAAACCTTCTCCAGGGAGGACATTTCCTTTTGCATCTTAGGATGCAGAGGAGTTGGCAGAGTAAGATGGAGGTGAAAGCACTTTAGGAAGAGTGACTAGGATGAGAGGGAGTCTTGAGTTAGACGGAAACTTGTCCAAAGAACTAAGAAGGCAGCGTGGCTGGAAGGTTGTAAGCAGAGGCCAGGTGGCTTCAGGGCGGTGACGTAGGCAGGAACCCATCACGCCATCTCAGGAGTCCCTCACACTGCTCCTATGTGCTGAGGCATCGCCAGGGGATGTGAGGAAGGAATTTCTCACTGACACCATTCACCCCAACACCCACGATGCTTTGCCCTTCCAGATGGCTCTGGGAAAACGGCTACGGGAACCATCTGCATTGAAGTTCCTGATGTCAATGACTACTGTCCAGTCATTGTTGCTGAAAGTAATGCCATCTGCATTGCCTCTCCATCCATCCTTATATCCGCGAGAGACGTTAACCATCATTCTTACGGGTCTCCCTTTTCCTTCTGTGTTGTTGACCAGCCACCAGGGACAGCTAACTTATGGGATATCAAACCAGTAAATGGTAAGTGGAATGCAAACTTGCTCACTTTAAAGACCAAAAGCAAAAACAATTACCAGTAATTAGTCAAGCCATGACATATTTCTTTTTAATATATTTCTATTGGTTTTAGAGAGGAAGGGAGAGAGAGAAACATCAATGATGAGAGAGAATCACTGATTGGCTGCCTCCTGCATGCCCCCTCCTGGAGATTGAGCCCGCAACCCCGGGCATGTGCCCTTGACTGGAATCGAACCCAGGACCCTTTGGGTTAGAGCCGACACTCTATCCACTGAGCCAAACCAGCAAGGGCCATGTCATATTTTCTATCTCTGTTTCCATAATTCTCACCATATTCATATTAAATGAAAAAAATTCATATGCACACTTACGCTATTTGGAAAAATGTTGAACTGAAATAAAAGTAAAAATGTCTTATCAACACTGTATTTATAAATAGTAGTATGTAAAGATCAGTTTAGCCATTATTTTAGATAGATGGGGTGCTACACAAATATTTTATTAGTTTGAAATAAACCGAATCCTTGACAAACTCGCCAGATGTCACAATTCCCAAGCCTAAATTATTTCAGGCAAGTCACATAAATGTCTCTGAAACTCAGGTATGCCATGGATTTACATGTACACATTTTCTACTCACTTAGAAGCATATGAGGTCAAGGAAATCCTACATAATAAAAGCTTAATATGCTAAGTGCCCGGTCATCCGGTTGGCCGTTCAACCAATCAAAGCATAATATGCTAATGATATGCTAAGCTGCTCAACCGCTCGCTATGACATGCACTGACCATCAGGGGGCAGATGCTCCAACCAGTAGGTTAGCTTGCTGCTGGGGTCCGGCTGATCAGAACTGAGCAAGATGGGCTGGACATGCCCTGGAGCCCTCCTGTGTCCCTCCCTGGCCCCGATCGTGCACCAGTGGGGTCCCTCAGCCTGGCCTGAGCCCTCTCACAATCTGGGACCCCTCAGGGGATGTTAGAGAGCCGGTTTCAGCCTGATCCTGCAGGCCAGGCCAAGGGACCCCCACTGGTGCACCAATTCATGCACCAGGCCTCTAGTTGTTTCTATAAAGAGCTATGAGCTCAGACTTATTTGTAAAGATAAAAATTTAAATCCAATTGTGCAATATTAGATGAATGGTTAGGAAAACTGTGGTATATATTATTAAGATGTAGTACTATGCAGCATTAAAATTAGAATTATGTGAAGCATTTAGATACAAAGGAATGCATCAACCGAAGTATGTAAAGTATAAATATCCCAGAATGTATGTGTGTTTGTATTGTTGCTATATAAAAATGAAAGCTATGATTAAAATGAAGAGTAAATTTCAGGCAACATAATATTTAATATATTTTAGGTTCTTTTTCTTGAAATGTTAAATGTCCATTAGAAAGTGAAATGCTCAGAGGGCCTCATTTGGGCTAAGCTGGCTCCCTAATCTCACATTCACCTGGTAAAATAGGAAAGACTTTGGAGACAGGAGTGTGGAGGTCGGCGGGGGGTGGGGGGATGGAGGTCATATGGCAGAGGCCACCATGAGAGGAAACACTCCCCCTTTTTGAGGCCACCAAGCTTCTCCATCCACAGGAAGGAGAAACCATAAACTAATGCTGGGGAAAATGCCCCCACTAGCGACTTAGCCAAAGAAAGAAATGTTTTCCCCACAAAACCTTTTTGCTCGTCTCTGCAAAACCACTGTAATCTTTTAGAAAGCTAAGCATATTAAAGCAATTCTATTAAAATCAATACAACTCTGAATTCACCTTTCCCTATAAAGTCCAATAGTCCATTCTTAAACAATAATTTCTGGCCACATTTTCCTCATTCAGATCCTAAACACTATGAGTAAAAAATATGAGAAGAATGTTTAACATGGAAATTGGTAATGATATTCAATGATGTTATACATTTGCCAGTAATATATATATATTTATCCTATATAATAAAAGGCTAATATGCAAATCGACCGAACAGCAGAACAATTAGTCGCTATGACACGCACTGACCACCAGGGGGCAGATGCTCAACACAGGAGCTGCCATCTGGTGGTTAGTATGCTCTCACAGGGGGAGTGCCGCTCAGCCAGAAGCCAGGCTCATGGCTGACAAATGCAGCAGCGGTGGCGGGAGCCTCCCCACCTCCGCAGCAGTGCTAAGGATGTCCAACTGACAGCATAGGCCTGCTCTCCCTGAGGAGCAGGCCTAAGCCATCAGTCAGACATCCCCCAAGGGTTACTGGACTGCGAGAGGGCGGAGGCTGGGCTGAGGAACCCCGCCCCACCAAGTGCATGAATTCCATGCACTGGGTCTCTAGTTTATATATAATGACACTAAATATAATATTCCCAGAGCCCTGTTTCAATGTTGGTGTCGAAGAACAGAATAAGATTTCACCTAACATGCCACTAGGCCACTGCTTTATTCAGGTCTTACTTTGTGCCCAGGCTACATTTTGGTACAACTTGGTGGTGTATCATATAGCTAACTGAAAGTAATAAGCAATAGTAATTATTATTATTGAGTGTCATGAATTAATCAATTACTATTCACGCATTAGGTGTAAATTTAATCATCTTTAAACTGCCTTGGGTTGATAAATAAATTTCAATCAATAATAGCAATAGTTTCTATAAAAAACCAATAGGCAATAATAGCACAAAGAATTAGAAAAATAAGTTATTGGAATAATTTTCAATGAAAGGGCAACGATTCTGAATAAGAGATAAACAACAGTCTTAGGGAGGATATTTGTAAATTGTAATCCTAAATAGAAGACTTCCAATATTTCCTTTCAGCTCAATACTCTTCCTTCATTGAACAAATATCTATTGCGTTCATATTATGGGCCAAGTATTGCAGCCCGGTTGTCTTTGTAGAAATAACAATCCAGCAGGAAAAATTCATTATAAGTGTTTCTTTGTTTTGTTTCTTAATAAGCAGAGGGAGCTCTATGTATGACTAAGGGATCAGGCCCTAAGTCGTGCTTGAGTATTAGACACGTTCACCAGCAAGTGATTTAATTCTTTTCTCTTTCCTCTCCTCCCTTTCAGCTACCTCGGCCCTCCTAACGGCCGAGCAGCCGCTGTCAGCAGGAGCTTACCAAATCCCAATCCTGGTGAAGGACAGCTTCAACCGGGCGTGTGAATTGCCACAGACAGTTAAGATCGAGGCCTGCGACTGTGACATCAGCCAAACATGCTTGCACTCTAGCACTCCAGGCATCTCCACCGGGGATGGCAGCTCAGTTACCAGCGACATATATGGGCCTGTCCCTGGCGACCGCATTGAGAGTTCAAATGTTGGCCTGGGACCAGCAGGGATTGGCATGATGGCTCTGGGCCTCCTACTACTGCTCTGTAAGTCCTGGGCTAAATCCCTCTTCGCAGTAGTTCCTCCAGATAAGAATGGAACCAGGCTTGCATTCATTTGGCCATTTCTTTTTAGTTATCTATGGCAATTTTTGTGAAAACCTGGAACTAAACAAAGGAACTAGTGAGGGCAAGTACGTGTTCAATAACGGTAGCTAAAGAGGTCTAGAATTAGTGAGGGTCATGAAGATGGGGAACACGTGCAAATCCTATGTATAATACAGCAGAGCATAAAGTAAGCCTTCCGGTGAAACTGCAGCAGAGTGCTTCAGGAGTAAGAGGCACAAGCAGTTAAGTCCAAGTGGGAAGGATGGGCAAGTCTTTCTGGTGGAAGTGACTGTGAACCACTTCCTAAAAAAGCCGAGGAATTTCTTAGAGGATGGTGTGTGTACACATACACATACATATCCAGGGACCTGCACATACACACATGACCATGGAGGTTAATACATATTTACTCAAATGTTAATACATAGTTACATATAGATAGGCTTATGAATACATACACAGGCACAGATGATTATTTGTGAATAAATACACATATGTAAATGTGCATGCATTTATGGGGAACTAGGAATCCTAACATCTGATTTGAATCCTAAACCTGCTACCACCCAGTTCAGGAATCTCAGAGGAGAGGAAAGACGTGCTTTCCTAATCTGCCAGGAAAGGGCCCAGATCACATGGTCTAAATCCCCTTCGTTCCAGCTCCACAGTCTATGTCAGTGGTCGGCAAACCACAGCTCGCGAGCCACATGCGGCTCTTTGGCCCCTTGAGTGTGGCTCTTGCACAAAATACCACGTGCGGGTGGGCACGTACAGTGCGATTGAAACTTCGTGGCCCATGCGCAGAAGTCGGTTTTCGGCTCTCAAAAGAAATTTCAGTCGTTGTACTGTTGATATTTGGCTCTGTTGACTAATGAGTTTGCCGACCACTGGTCTCTGTGATTTGGTGGGTTTGTATTTATAAACATGGATATGCATACTCGATCTCTTAGGGGGGAAATGATGCTCTGACATTTGTATTCACCCCTCTGGTCCTAAACATAATGCCACATTTCCCGCAAAACGCGACACTCGTGACTTCCTCTGCGGAGCTGCCTCTAACTCTCCCTTTCCCGTCCCTCGCAGTGTCGCCGCTCTTGCTGCTCATGTGCTGCTGCAAGCGCAGGCAGCCCGAGGGCCTGGGGACCCGGTTTGCCCCGGTGCCCGAGGGCGGAGAAGGCGTGATCCAGTCCTGGAGAATAGAAGGGGCCCATCCTGAGGACAGGGTGAGTACACGTACAGGGCGTTTCCATGGGAACCGAGCACGTCTTGGCAGTTACACAGCCCACGAAAATAGAAAGATGTCCATTTTAAATATTTAACATAAGACATTCTTTTTTTAATTTATTTTTTTTTCTTTTCAGGATGTGTCAAATATATGTGTACCAATAACAGCTTCTAATACGCAGGATCGTATGGATTCCTCCGGTGAGTGGACACCAAAATTTTAAAATTTGCAAAATTATTCAGCCAGATAAACCTCATGCACCCAGATCTCTCCCAGCCCCCCCCGCTTCTCTCCCAGCCCCCCTTCTCTCCCCGCCCCCCCTTCTCTCCCAGCCCCCAGATCTCTCCCAGCCCCCAGATCTCTCCCAGCCCCCAGATCTCTCCCAGTCCCGCTTCTCTCCCAGCCTCCTTCTCTCCCAGCCCCAGATCTCTCCCAGCCCCCCTTCTCTCCCAGCCCCAGATCTCTCCCAGCCCCCCTTCTCTCCCAGCCCCAGATCTCTCCCAGCCCCCAGATCTCTCCCAGCTCCGCTTCTCTCCTAGCCCCCCCTTCTCTCCCAGCCCCAGATCTCTCCCAGCCCCCAGATGTCCCCCAGCCCCAGATCTCTCCCAGCCCCCAGATCTCTCCCAGCCCCGCTTCTCTCCTAGCCCCCCCTTCTCTCCCAGCCCCAGATCTCTCCCAGCCCCCCTTCTCTCCCAGCCCCAGATCTCTCCCAGCCCCCAGATCTCTCCCAGCCCCGCTTCTCTCCTAGCCCCCCCTTCTCTCCCAGCCCCAGATGTCTCCCAGCCCCCAGATGTCCCCCAGCCCCAGATCTCTCCCAGCCCCCAGATGTCTCAGAGATGGCTCCTCAGTGTTCCAAGTCAGAGGCTGGGAAGAATGAACGCCCCTGGGAGCCAGCTGTCCCCCAGCACCAGGGTGAACCAGGGCTGTGAGCTCCTTAGCAAACACATGGCTGCCTTGCTTTGGAAGGTCCTGGAGAGGGTGCAAACCTTGGAGGCTGGGAGCTTGCCAGAGGCGGCACTGCAGGCATGACTGGTGCGGGCACTGACCGGTGCGGGCACTGACCGGTGCGGGCACTGACCGGTGCGGGCACTGACCGGTGCAGGCACTGCACTGACTGGTGCAGGCACTGGCAGGTGCGGCACTGGCAGGTGCGGCACTGACTGGTGCGGGCACTGACTGGTGCGGCACTGACTGGTGCGGCACTGACTAGTGCGGGCACTGACTGGTGCGGGCACTGGCTGGTGCGGGCACTGGGCCTCCCCTGGCTGGTGCGGGCACTGACTGGTGCGGGCACTGACTGGTGTGGGCACTGGGCCTCCCCTGGCTGGTGTGGGCACTGACTGGTGTGGCACTGGCTGGTGCAGCACTGGCTGGTGCGGCACTGGGCCTCCCCTGGCTGGTGTGGGCACTGACTGGTGTGGCACTGGCTGGTGCAGCACTGACTGGTGCGGGCACTGGGCCTCCCCTGGCTGGTGCGGGCACTAACTGGTGTGGCACTGGCTGGTGCGGCACTGACTGGTGCGGGCACTGGGCCTCCCCTGGCTGGTGCGGGCACTAACTGGTGTGGCACTGGCTGGTGCGGCACTGGGCCTCCCCTGGCTGGTGCGGGCACTGGCTGGTGCAGGCACTGACTGGTGCGGGCACTAACTGGTGTGGCACTGGCTGGTGCACTGGCTAGTGCGGCACTGGGCCTCCCCTGGCTGGTGCGGGCACTGGGCCTCCCACTGGCTGGTGCGGGCACTGACTGGTGCGGGCACTGGGCCTCCCCTGGCTGGTGCGGGCACTAACTGGTGTGGCACTGGCTGGTGTGGCACTGGCTAGTGCGGCACTGGGCCTCCCCTGGCTGGTGCGGGCACTGACTGGTGCGGGCACTGGCTGGTGCGGCACTGACTGGTGCGGGCACTGGGCCTCCCCTGGCTGGTGCGGGCACTGGCTGGTGCGGGCACTGGCTGGTGCGGCACTGACTGGTGCGGGCACTAACTGGTGTGGCACTGGCTGGTGCGGCACTGGCTAGTGCGGCACTGGGCCTCCCCTGGCTGGTGCGGGCACTGACTGGTGCGGGCACTGACTGGTGTGGCACTGGCTGGTGTGGCACTGGCTGGTGCGGCACTGGGCCTCCCCTGGCTGGTCACACTTCCCGCAGTGCCAGGCCCTCAGGCAGCTGCTCCCCGCGGTGGTCACCAGCCTGGAGGGTGGCTGCGATGCCAGGGCGCCTTGCCTGGTTGAGGGGGCCGGGGGGCCCCACAGACAGCCCGGCAGTGGTTTCCTTGGACACACCAAGCGCCAACTGCAGCACTGAACCCCCTTCTCCCCACAGAGATCTACACGAACACGTACGCGGCCGGCGGCACGGTGGAGGGGGGCGTGTCGGGCGTGGAGCTGGGCACCGGGCTGGGCACCGGCCTGGCCGCCGGGGCGGGGGGCACCCTGCGGAGGAGGAGCTCCACGCTGGGCCCCCCGAGGGAGCAGGCGGACGCGGGCCTGAACCTGGCTTTCCTGGACAGCTACTTCTCCGAGGTAACCGCCCCCCATCTCCCCTCCTCACCCCCATCACGGCCCCCCGACCTGGCGCCCGGGAAGCAGGCCGGGCCGCACACAGAGCCAGGCGGTGGGTGCCCTTCCTCCCCGCGCCTCCAGCAGCAGCAGAGAGCGGTCCTTCCCCTTGCGGTGTGGAGGCCGCGGGGAAGCTGCACGAAACGACTGGCAGTCACTGCGGGAGGAGGGCCGGCGCCGCTCCTCATTCCCTGCCTCCCTCTTCCACGCTCCGCCTTCTGGTTCCTCACCGGCTCCCACGTTGTTGCCCCTAGCAACCACAAGCAGCAAGATCCTGACTAAGAAAAAATTCATGTATTTGTGTCCTCACCTTATGGCATCCTCCTGCTCTGCAGGTGCCTCCGCAGAACGGAGAGAAAGACAGTAAAAGCCAGGGCTGGGGAAGGAAAGGCTGGGCACTCAAGAACAGCAGCTCAGGACTCGGCTAGGTCGGGCCTAGAACCCAGGGCTCCTCACCCCTGCCCATCCTCACCCCTGCCCATCCTCACCCCTGCCCATCCTCACCCCTGCCCATCCTCACCCCTGCCCATCCTCACCCCTGCCCATCCTCACCCCTGCCCATCCTCACCCTCTGCCCATCCTCACCCCTGCCCATCCTCACCCCTGCCCATCCTCACCCCTGTCCATCCTCACCCCTGCCCATCCTCACCCCTGCCCATCCTCTCCTCTGCCCATCCTCACCCCTGCCCATCCTCTCCTCTGCCCATCCTCTCCTCTGCCCATCCTCACCCCTGCCCATCCTCACCCCTGCCCATCCTCACCCCTGCCCATCCTCACCCCTGCCCTCCTCTCCTCTGCCCATCCTCTCCTCTGCCCATCCTCACCCCTGCCCATCCTCACCCCTGCCCATCCTCTCCCCTGCCCATCCTCACCCCTGCCCATCCTCACCCCTGCCCATCCTCTCCTCTGCCCATCCTCACCTCTGCCCATCCTCACCCCTGCCCATCCTCACCCCTGCCCATCCTCACCTCTGCCCATCCTCACCTCTGCCCATCCTCACCCCTGCCCATCCTCTCCTCTGCCCATCCTCACCCCTGCCCATCCTCACCCCTGCCCATCCTCTCCTCTGCCCAGGGCCCCGCCACCAGGGCCCGCACTTAGAGGAGGGCCGGGGCAGTGAGCTTCCGAAGGGAGAGCCCCTGGTGCACTGGGTGGGCCAGCAGGGCAGCACACGGAGGAAACACATCCTCCTGTGAATGCTACCTGGCATGTTTATGTCACTGACAGCCGTCCATTATCTCAGATTTCACCCCGCCTGTTTCGCACCCCAAGGATAGCACACCAATTGCACCACTGCTCTTCACAAAACACTGAAAGGGTGCTGTTGTCATTGTGAGTGGTGTCTTAAAATTGCTGGTTACAAATATGATTGCAGACTACGCATGAATAGTGTAGATTATTTCAATGTGTGATCAGTACTACAGAGTGCATTCCACAAATGGGAACAAATTGCACATGTCACAGAAATGGTATTTAACAAATCACTCCTACGAATCTCATTAATATTAAAGGAGCTTTACCATGAATGTCCAACTGCACTACAGTCGGTGCTTTACAGGACAAACGAAAGCTAAATGCATTCTCCTTTCTCTTAGCACTGAGGTCATCCTTCCCCAAACATGTCAGCTCCACGCTTACAAGGGGCCCTGGATTTCAGAGGCCAGGAGACACAGCCCCTCTCTCCCCCCTCTGCCCCCTCAGCCTCTGAGGAGCAAAGCCCAGGCCTCTTTGCTGTCACTTTAACATCAGCACCACCCGCCTGGCAGTTGACGCGTGCCCCATGCCAGAGGATGCTCCTCTTACCCACCTGCCTTGTAAAATGTTAACCTGCCAAGTTCTAAGGCGATGCTGATCTCATGAATAACGGACTTCAAGACCTAAAATCATCTATTCCCAGTGGTGCGTTTAGATGCTGGCGCGGACCAGAGGGAAAGCAGCATGAGGTAGTATAAAGGACAACTGGATGTAAAGTTGTAGTTACTTGAGTTTGGGGCAAGCCATTACCCCTCTCTGGGCCTTCAGCATCCTTATTTATCAAATAAAGAGGGGGCCTGGCCAGTGTGGCTCAGTGGTTGAGCCTCAGCCCAAGAACCAAGAGGTCACTGATTCGATTCCAGGTCAGCGCACATGTCTGGGTTGGAGGGCACACGCCTGGGCTGCAGGCTCCATCCCCTGTGAGAGGTGTGCAGGAGGCACCCAATCAATTATTCTCTCTCATCATTGATGTTTCTTCTCTCTTTCCCTCTCCCTTCCTCTCTATCTAAAAATCAACAAAAACATTTCAGTAAATAAAATAAAGAAGGGGTCAGATTATATCAGGTGATTCAGATGGTGCTAGGCAGGCCCTATAGCATTCCACGGGACCCACCCAAGGCCATGGCAGATGAGAGGAAGGGGAAGGGAATGGCAGGTCTCTGCTCCCGCCCCACCCCCTTCCACTTTCATGGCTCCTACCTAGGATTTCACTTAAAGGGCCTGTCATTAAAAATAATTTGACAATCACAGTAGGTTACCTCCTAGTGCCTTCCGCCTGTTAGCCTTACTCCAGAGAGATCCCAGTTCTTTTCACTCAGACCACATAAAACTCCACTGACATTCTGATACAAGTCTCTGAAGCTTAGAGATATTTACATCTTTATACCTGCTTTTATTCTAAGTTGATCAAATGTATCTCCTTAAATAATATTTTGAATGTAACTTGATGTGTTTTATTATTTCTTGATCATCTCAGAAACAAAGACTACAAATCCAAATGGTTAACACATTGTCTTTGATTCATACTCTGAATAAAATGTAGAAATGATCACTTGTCAGCATTTAAATAAGAGAAATACACATTTATTCTACTTCCATGCACCATTAATGCACAGTGAGCTCCTTCAACAATGCCAATTATTTAGCAAGACAGCAAAGAATCAAGGTTTTCCTAGGTTCATTCCATAAAATCTTAAATCAGATGCCTCTAAGGCGCTGATCATTTAAAGGGAAGAGAAACTTCTAACTTTCCATTTTTCTTCTCATTTTAGAAAGCGTATGTCTATGCAGATGAAGACGAAGGTCGACCAGCCAACGACTGCTTGCTCATTTATGACCACGAGGGAGTGGGGTCGCCTGTAGGCTCGATCGGCTGCTGCAGTTGGATTGTGGATGATCTAGATGAAGACTACCTGGAAACTTTAGATCCCAAGTTTAGAACTCTTGCTGAAATCTGCTTAGACACAGAAATTGAACCATTTCCCTCCCACCAAGCCTGTATACCGATCAGTACGGATCTCCCTTTGCTCGGGCCTAATTACTTTGTGAATGAATCTTCAGGAATGACTCTCTCAGAGGCTGAATTCCAAGCAGAAATGGCAATGCCTGAACCCGTGATGCACGGGGATATTGTAGTGACTGAGACTTACACAACCACTGATCAGTGTATGCAGCCCACCACGATCGTTTTTGATCCGCAGCTTGCACCCAATGTGGTAGTAACGGAAACTGTAATGACACCTGTCTACGATGTTCAAGGGAATCTTTGCGTACCAGCTGAGTTAGCCAACGCGCAAAACGTCATCTACACAGAGAGAGTAGTGTCTAGTCCTGGCGTGCCTGACATGAGGAGTGGTAGCATGACTGATGGTTGCATGGGGCCTGTGATGAGTGGCAGCATTTTAGTAGGGCCAGAAATTCAAGTGACACAAATGGTGAGTCCCCCGGATATTCACATAAGCCGAACCATTGGTTCCACATCCCCAATGACATCTCGACATAGAGTAACACGGTACAGTAACATACATTACTCCCAACAGTAAGCGCTTTGTAGTCAGTATTCCTTGCCCCTTGGAATCAACAACATATCCACCAAAGATGGATAATGTGCTAATTTAACATTTTAATAGTCAACAAATATTCAAATTTTTACAATGTAATGGCATTCTTTGATCACATCTTTTTGGGGGATAGATATGGCTGAGAACTTTAGATAAGCCTTTTTAAATTATTTCTGACTTTCAATAATATGCCAAAAACACTTGAAGAAATGTGCTATGTCCTTTGATACTTCCTAATAAAGAGCACATACTCAAAAGGTGAACTTTAGAGGTCTTTGGGCCTGTAAATCTGGTTGTGTAAACCCAGATGCCCTTGTCCTTGGAGGTTGCAAAAGAAGTCTTGTCTGCATTCATCAGACATTTGTGTCTTTAGAGAATTATCTCTATTAAATATTTGAATTGAAAAAGTGAATAAAGTGTACATTTCTGAAAGGAAACTGAAAAGGAAGATGGAGCATTTAGCAATAGAAAAAATAAAATCATTTGTCTCTTCAAACGGTTTCTCAAGATATGAAATATTTAGGGCATGCTTAATATAATACAGAGAAAGAGTTTGCCAGCTAAATGCATCACTAAAAATGGGCTATCAATATATATGTATAGATATGCACATATATATCTATACATATATACATAAATCAATATGGATTAATTTTTGTTGCACTTTATTGATTTGTATCATTAATTGTAAATAGCAATTAGAATAACAAAACAAAAAAATGAAAACACCACAGTATAAATAGTTCTTAGGGCAAGCAGTAGAGTTTTCCCCATTACAGAGAATTTTTTCCCTACTCTCACTACTTATGTCAGAAGAACATACGGAATACGGTTTAATAAGTACCATTGACCGGAGCCACAGAGTTTTTATTTGGTGACTAGATCATGTCCAAAGGCACCTCTGTAAGTGTGTATAGTCGACGACTGAAAAGCTGCTCTGTGCTAAGTGCTGGTCTTGGCTCTGTGAATACCTAGGGAAGAAGACAGGCATGATTTCTGTCTCATGGCGCTTCTAATTCCTATCAAGACTTAGAATAAGACTCTGGGAATACATGTTTGAGTTCCCACCAAAGGTAATTAGTAAAGTATTTAGACCATTACCAAGCTCTGCTTTTCCTTTTCACACTGCTACTTCTACTGGGTGAGTGCAGGGGAAACACATGTACAGATTGCTTATTTTTAGTGAGCTCAAAGCTGGCCTGAGAAAAAGATACTCTAGTGAGATGGTTTTATTTAGTTCTGTAAAATATGTAAACTATGTAGTAGTAACTATAATACGACTCGTAAGATCATGTAAATGAAATAAATTTATTTCCGGGGACTTTTCCTTTGGAAGAAAATAATTTTGGTGCTTCCTCCTTTACAAATAAAACTATTGTAAAATCTGGGGCATCTCACATATACTCTTGCCCAATGCTCTCATTTTACAGAAAAGGAATCTAGAACTGGAGACAGTGAGTGATCACAACCAGCCAGTTGTGGTACAAACTTGAACCCACCGCTCGGGTGCTCTGGCCAGTGTGCTATGCAATACTATAACTTCAATACTAGAACTTCATCGGACATGGAGAAATCTCATTTGGCCTGTTGCATGGTCTTTGCTATTTTTCTACTTGGAGGAAAAAGTCTCTCTCAAGAAAATAAAATAGGTTAAAGTGTAGAATGGCTAAAACAGTACAATGCCAAGTTATTTACATGTTTTCTAATCGTTTCCAAATTACATGTATTGCCAGTCATTACAGCCATTCCTTCCTTTATTCATTCACAACCAAGATTCTGCTACATTTCATGACTCTATAGTTAGATGAAATCCATAGCACAGCCAGAGAGCCTGGCATCATGGCCATTCTAACACTCAACCAAAAACCTGCCATGTAGTACCTGTGCGCATTCAGACCCATGCCATAACCTGACCTATTTTTTTTTTCTGAATTTTTATTCTAATAGGCCAGTCATTCTAAAAATTGTGGAACAATCCTATATTATAAAGGCTAATATGCAAATTGTCCCCTTGACCAGGAGTTAGACCAAGGTGCGGGGCCAACTGGCCAACTGGCCAATCACCTGCGGCCCCTCCCCACAGCCGGCCTGATCAGGCAGGCCGGCCGGACCCCACCCATGCACCAATTCATGCACCAGACCTCTAGTTAGTAAATAATTAAATGGAGGTGATAATGGAATTAAAACTAAAAATAGTATTAGGTGTGAAAAATTATGAATAAAATAGTACTGACAGATTAAAATTTTCAAATTAGGTAAAAACCACTTGTGAGAAGGGTGAGAAAATTTTTCTATGGGCTTTCTCTTCTGTCTATCAATATGCAACAATGTAAGGTGCTTGCAGAGGCAATCTCCCTCTGACGGGTGGATGCTCCCTCCATATAATCCCCAGAAGCAAACCCAGAGCCATTTCATTTTCTCTCCACGCCATCTGTGAGGAGGAACCCTTCATTACTCCCAGACCGTCAGCATCACTCGTGGGACTCATGCCTCTGAAATCGGCATGTTTTAAAAGCATCATCCCAAACAAGCAAGATCTCCCCTTCACTGCGTCAGAGTTACGCGACTGATTTATCTAAGAGGTAAAGGTGACACGCACTTATGTTAGAGCTTAAAAATAAATCCAGAAGCCGGGAAAGGAGATGCAACAAATAATTAAGTATAACAGAAGATAGTTTGGGTCATATCTCCCGCCCTGCATGTTTACTTGAAGGAACAGCATTATTAAATGAATAAATGGAAAACTTTTCTGTCTTAGAAAAGTTTTATCAGGTGAAAGGAAAGAAAGACTATAGGAAGCTGAGTATTTATAAACTTGTTTCATAAAAAAATATTTTCAAAAACCCCTTTTTGGATTAGATGCTTCTGCATGCAATGTATTACTAATGTAATGATGTTTTATATGTTTCCTCAATAAAACATGTGATAAGAAAAAAATGTTTTGTTTTCTCTTTGGTGCATGTAGTATTCTATGCACAACCACACTTTCAGAAAAAAACCTTCCCACTGTGTTCTAGGTGAATATCATCTTTAGCATACTATCTAATAAAAGAATAATATGCAAATTAACCATCACTCCACTACACCCACAAGCCACGCCCACCAGCCAATCAGGAGCGAATATGCAAATAAACCCAACCAAGATGGCTACGGCCACAGAGAGCAGGAGGGAGGCTTGGGTTTCCCCGGCAATGGAGGAAGCCAAGCTTTTCGCCTGCCCTTGCCGGCCTAGGCCTCCACTCAAGGCTACAAAGTTTCAATGATAGAAGATACATAAATCCAAACAGAAATGGCAGCAGCCACGGAGCTGGAAAGAGCAGGAGGCTAGGATTGCCCCCGGCAATGGAGGAAGCCAAGCTTTCTGCACACCCTGGCCAGCCCAGGCCTCCGCTTAAGGCTACAAAGTTTCAATTACAGAAGATACATAAATCCGAACAGGAATGGCTGCTGCCACGAAGCAAGCAGAAGGCTTGGCTCCGCTCCAGGCTACAAAGTTTCAATTGTAGAAGATAAATAAACCCCAGACACCAGGGCCTCCGCTTGGGTCGCCAGGGGGTGTGGCTGGCCTGCAAACCACCACAGGCCCCTCGCCCAGGCTGCCCCCATGCCCCAAGGGAACCCCCACCCTGATCCAGGACATCCTTCAGGGCAAACCAGCTGGCTCCCACCCATGCACCAGGCCTCTATCCTATCTAATAAAAGAGTAATATGCAGATTGACCATCACTCCAACACACAAGATGGCTGCCCCCATGTGGTCAAAGATCCTGCCCCCATGTGGACACAAGATGGCTGCCACAAGATGGCCAGCAGGGGAGGGCAGTTGGGAGGGACCATGCCTGCAAGGGAGGGCAGTTGGGGGCGATCAAGCCTGCAGGGGAGGGCAGTTAGGGGTGACCAAGCCAGCAGAGGAGGGAAGTTGGGGGCGACCAGGCCTGCAGGGAAGGGCAGTTGGGAGGGACCCAGGCCTGCAGGGGAGAGCAGCTGGGGGGACCAGGCCTGCAGGGGAGCGCAGTTAGGGGCAAACAGGCTGGCAGGGGAGCAGTTAGGCATCAATCAGGCTGGCAGGGGAGTGGTTAGGGGGTGATCAGGCTGGCAGGCAAAAGCGGTTAGGGGCAATCAGGAAGGCAGGCAGGTGAGCAGTGGGGAGCCAGCAGTCCTGCATTGTGAGAGAGATGTCCAACTGCCTGTTTAATGGGCAGTTAGACATCCCTCAAGGGGTCCCAGATTGGAGAGGGTGCAGGCTCGGCTGAGGGACACCTCAGCACGAATTTCATGCACCGGGCCTCTAGTTATGTATATAATAGAGGAAAATGGATTCATTCATAAATTTAAATTCAGAATAATTCACAGTCCTTGGTGGTCTAGTGGTTAGGATTCGGTGCTCTCAGAATAATTCATTTATTTGACCATAATAGAATTTCTCAATATAATTGTTATGTTATTAGTAAATGCTCACTATAAACTAAAAAATCAATTGAATGTAAATTATAGAATGTCTTTTCCCATTGGATGTAATACTGTTCTGTATCAGAGGCACCAATTTCTGTCACAATAATGAAAGAATAATCAGTTCAATTAGGGAATTGCGGAAGGCTTTTGAACATGGTGAGATCTGAGCTAGGCCAAGTAGAATTCTGCCTAACAGCAATTCTAAAAGGCATAAAAACCAAAACCACAGGATATATCCAGAGAACATTAAGTATTCAACTTAAATATTTTTAAAATTAAAAGTATATATTTTAAATGCCTGAAACAGATTAAGAATTATAAAATTTTTACATAGTCCTTTTATATGATGCTTAGAGCTTGAGTAGCAGAGGTTAAAATTCAAACTGAGATAGCCTAACTCCAAAAATCATATTCTTACCACATTGTTGAAAATTTAATGATGGAAGGACATGTGAGAGGCAGATGGCAGAGGAGCTCAAGTCCCCTGAGGTGTGGCTTTCGCTCGGTAGGGAATGAGACCCAGTGGCATTTCCGTGCTGGTGACCGGCTGGTCCCAGGTCACAGGACCGCACGGGCAGCCCACACGATGGTTGCTGTACTGCTGTCATCAGACAGAGTCACCGCCACGGCGGGGTCACCAAGGCAGGGAGCCTAGCGTGGCGGGCAGGAGCTTCTTAAAGAAGGTGAGCTCACTGCCGAAAGCCTGGGAGAGCCTCTGAGTCCCCACTGAGGTGAGCAGGTCTGTGCTCTCTTGTCCAACATGACTCCAATCGATCATTCTGCATGCGAAGTATGTGTACAGTGGCTGCCCTGGACCTGGTTTATTACCTGAGGGGAGGCGTGTGGACTAGCTGCGGTTCTGGAGCAGGGCCTGCTTTCTCATCATTGTCCCTCTGCCCCACCCTGCCTCCTTCATCTGCAACCCTCTCCACTCCTCTCATCTGCTTCACTTCTTCCTCCTCATCCTTCAACGCTCCCTCAAGCTCTGCCACTTCCTGGGAGCATTTCCCACTTCCTGGGAGCATTTCTAGCTAGGTCCTCCACGACCCACCTGCTGGCTTCCTCCACCATCAGCACACTGTTTAGCACACCGATGCCTGACAGTCCGTGAGCCGCTGAGATAAAGACGGTGCTTTTCTCGTTTGTGTATCTCCAGTGAAATAGAATGTCTAGTACAGAGCAGGCACTCTAACTTTGTGTTTTTTATTGATTTCAGAGAGGAAGGGAGGAGAGAGAGATTGAAACATCAGTGATGAGAGAGAATCATTGATCAGCGGCTTTCTGCCCGCCCCCCACTGGAGACTGAGCCCACAACCTGGGCCTGTGCCCTGACCGGGAATCGAACCGTGAGCTCCTGGTTCATTGGTCGATGGGCAAACACTGAGCCACACCAGTGGGTATACTCTAATTTTGGATTTAAGCAGCCCTCTGAATGCCCTCTGAGAAGCTTGTGTAAATGCCACACTTAGCAAAAAAATGCAAGCGCATTACTCATGAAGACAGTTGCATTTCCGGAGAAATTTACCTTTTGCAAAAAGAATAATAAAATAAAATTACTGAAAACAACCTCACATTCTTTCAAAAAAATAAATTCTAAAATGTTACAGAGAAAGTGATTTTATGCAGAAAAAATAGTTTGGAAGAAAGTTAAAATTTCTGGAAATTTGAGAGAGACTGCTGATAACAAGATTACATTGTAGCCATTGGTTGATTGATAGGTGTTTTTTGTTTTTTTGTCCTTTTCAAAACTATTTCTTTGATTTCTTGTTTAAGTTTTGTAGTAAACATATCGTACAGCAGGGGGCAAACTAGAGTTTCCAATAGTAAGATAAAAGATCTTGACTCTTCATCGTAATATATTTCTCAAAACAACCATAAAAATCAAATAAATGAACCTTAAATATTACACTTACATGTTACATGAAAAAAAAAAAATTCCCAGAAAACCAACACTTACTGCCACTAAATATGGTATAATTTCTTTTTAACTTTTTTCTTGAATGTTAATGTGTAAATGATTGTTACAATAAACATGTACTAAATTATCAAATACAGATGATAAAAAGTGATTTGCTAAAACAACTTCTTTGCATTCTGTTTCAGCTTATTTAAAACAACAGCGAATCTGAAGAAACTGAGTTTATACTGAGAAAGAATTGCGAGCGCGGGTTTGCCAGTAAACCCTTGCTTTTGTGGACTCTTAAGAAAGTTAATAAGCCCAAACTTGGGGGATGTCCTATCTTGTCAGAAATCGTAAGGGGAAGGAGAGGAAACCATTCCGATCGTTACACGAACAAGGTCTGTGTTGCAGATAAAGGTGTCGACTGTCTGGCACTGACTGCGGCAGGCAGGTGGCACGTGTGAGCACGAAGTGCCTGTGCACGAGCTCCTGTGCGGGCTGAGTGTGCAGGAGAGAGGCCACGTGGGGCTCCGAGACACAACACAGATAAAGCGCGTTGAAGGAACACTGAGGGCCGCCTGTCACCGCAACTGACAGACAGATCGGCTCTAAGCACTGAAGGCCGTTTCTAAAAAGAGGCCCACCCTTGGGCTGGAAAGTCATAGTTTCTCTGTGATTAGCAGATGACTGAGTTCAAGGGAAGAAACAAGCTGGACGCACACGTACCCGGGAGGAGGCGAACTGTGCGGTGAGTGATGGTGAGGTGTTGGTACAAAAGCCACGGCGTGCACATGTGATCAGCATAAATGTTGGTTGACTGGGAAGTCTTCATTGTGTGTTTAACAGGGAGGCACTAACCGGGTGGGGACTTGGGTATCAGTGAGGCATACGCCACCAGGTGTGGGGAACATAAAAACTAGGTGAGGCGGTAAAGAGAAAAGAATTTAAAACAAAACACAAACATGCATTATTCTGTGCCAGGCATTATGCTAATTACTTTTCAAACATCTTCCTTGGCCTGCCTTGTGATCTTCCTTCACAGATGAAGCAGTTGGAAAAAATGGCACGGGATCTCCTGTGCCTGGTGCCGAAGCTCGTTCATGCTTTAAGTAGCTTTGAGTGGTTCACTGGCTACTGGTGAGCTAAGTGCTCGGAGGAGAGAGGAGAACATGGTCCTGGCCACCAAGGCTGGCACGGCAGGTGCAGGAAGAAGCGCTGAAACATAGGATGACATGTGTTACCCCGGGGACCCGGGAGAG
This sequence comes from Ia io, assembly GCA_025583905.1. Lineage (NCBI taxonomy): Eukaryota > Metazoa > Chordata > Mammalia > Chiroptera > Vespertilionidae > Ia > Ia io. The sequence continues at coordinate 4,878,163 of JAJQQW010000013.1, forward strand.
GCTGTGCGAGAAGAGCAGGGGCCCCGCCACGTGGAGCTGGAAAAGGCTGCTCAGAAGAAACGACCTTCGGCTGAGGGTGGGAGGGATGGGAGGGCCCATAACAAACAGGCAGATGAAGAAGCTGAAGGGCATTCCGGGCCAATGGAACAGAATGGGAGAGGAGGAGGGAAACAGGGAACACGGACGAAGAGATTCGATTCTGAAAACTGTGTCGTACTTGGCAAGGCTGGAGAATGAGAGAAGATGGTTGCATAGACAAGAAGTCAGAGGCCTACATATGTCTGCCCTCCTAAGGAATCTTTATTCTAACCTGAGAGCCAGTGACACACTCGGGGGAGAACTGTGAATTAGGCCTCACTCGGAAGCTTGCTCTGGTGCAGGCAGGAGGCGCAGGAGGCTGCTGGGAAGGAGACCGGGAAGGAAGCTGCTTCAATGAACCACAGCAGCGAGGGAATGACTGGAGTTTCATGTACACGTCATAATCCTTGGGACAGCTGACTAACGAACGGCCCATGTCACACACTCGCATTATCATTGCGGCAGCAGTGGCGCCAATGACACCCGAGGGCAACCAGTTCTGCCCAAGATGGCACTGCAGCCTAAAAGCACCACGCTCAGCAAATGCTCTTGAAACAGAGAGACTCTCCTTGGAGGACGACCATCAGAAAAACAGAACATGCAGACAAAGACCCAACCTTTTACGTCAAGAATAACAGACTTCCTACATTCATAAGGAATAAAAACAAACATTTAAACAGGTCAGTGTTAAGATTCTAAGCTATTTCCTGTTAGCGCAGCCAGCACTGATTGTTTCCTAGCATAAAAATAATGTGTGCTGTCCTAGCTGGTTTGGCTCAGTGGATAGCAAGTGTGTCAAACTCGCAGCCACTGGCCATGAGTTTGACATGCTTGGGATAGAGCATCAGCCTGTGAAGTGAATGGTCCCGAGTTTGATTCCAATTAAGGGCATATATGTCAGTTGCAGGCTCCTTCCCAGCCCAGGCCCTGGTTAGGGCACTGGCAGGAAGCAACAAATTGATGTCTTTCTCTCACATCAATGTTTATCTCTTCTTTCCATCTCTCTTCCACTCTAAAAATCAATGGAAAAATATCCTTGGGTGAAAATTAAAAACACACACACTAATGCACTTATTGTAGAAAATGTAAGAAATATGAAAAGGAAATGGAAATCATCACCCTTACCCAGTGAGGACTACTGCCAACATCATGCTGGTTTTCCTTTCACTCAACGCTGCCACCGCTTACCCTGCAGCTGACACACAGCACCTCAGAAACCCAGATTCGTGGCTGTCACTACACCTTTCTCTAGGCTCTTATTCGTCACATATCACTTAAAGTTGAGACCATCCTATCTAATAAAAGAGTAATATGCAAATTGACCGTATCTCTGCTATACCCACAAGCCACGCCCACCAGCCAATCAGGAGCAAGTATGCAAATTAATCCAACCAAGATGGCTGTGGCCATGGAGAGAGCAGGAGGCTTGGGTTGCCCCCGGCGATGGAGGAAGCCAAGTTTCCCAGCCCTGGCCTGCCTTGGCCTCTGCTTAAGGCTACAAAGTTTCAATTATGGAAGATAAATAAACCCCAATAAAAATGGCTGTGGCCATGGAGCAAGCTTGGCTCCGCTCAAGGCTACAAAGTTCCAATTATAGAAGATAAATAAATCCCAGATACCAGGGCCTCCGCTTGGGTCACCGGAGGGCATGGCCGGCCTGCAAACCACCACAGGCCCCTCGCCCAGGCCACCCCATGCCCCAAGGGAACCCCCACCCTGATCCGGGACACCCTTCAGGGCAAACCAGCCGGCCCCCCACCCGTGCACCAGGCCTCTATCCTTATCTAATAAAAGAATATGCAAATTGACCATCACTCCAACATACAAGATGGCTGCCCTCATGTGGTCAAAGATGACTGTCCCCATGTGGACACAAGATGGTCGCCACAAGATGGTCAACAGGGGAGGGCAGTTGGGAGGGACCAGGTGTGCAAGGGAGTAAGTTGTGGGTGATCAGGCCAGCAGGGGAGGGCAGTTGGGAGGGACCAGGCATGCAAGGGAGGGCAGTTGGGGGCGATCAAGCCTGCAGGGGAGGGCAGTTAGGGGTGACCAAGCCAGCAGAGGAGGGAAGTTGGGGGTGACCGGGCCTGCAGGGAAGGGCAGTTGGGGGGGACCCAGGCCTGCAGGGGAGAGCAGTTGGGGGGGACCAGGCCTGCAAGGGAGGGCAGTTAGGGGCAATCAGGCTGACAGGGGAGCAGTTAGACATCAATCAGGCTGGAAAGGGAGTGGTTAGGGGGTGATCAGGCTGGCAGGCAGAAGCAATTAGGGGCAATCAGGAAGGCAGGCAGGTGAGCAGTTGGGAGCCAGCAGTCCTGGATTGTGAGAGGGATGTCTGACTGCCCGTTTAGGCCCAATCCTGGGATCGGGCCTAAACGGGCAGTCGGACATCCCTCGAGGGGTCCCAGATTGGAGAGGGTGCAGGCTGGGCTGAGGGACACACACCCCCATGCACAAATTTCGTGCACCAGGCCTCTAGTTATGCATAAAAGTTTGTGCCTACTTTCTCCATTTAACACACTCTGTAAACGTATTTCCAGGCCCTTCCCCCATGAGTGGACACTGGGGTTCTCCCACTCCTGTGATGGTATCCATATGGTGTGCAGCTCTGCACGGGCATCACATTCTCTCCATCGGAACTGAAGCCGCGGGTCCCAGGCTATGCACATGCTTAAGAATCTGTATATTACGACTCATTATTGACAAGATGGTCCCAACATCAGTGAAAACACCTTACACTCCCACGTGCAATTCTCATAGATGTAATGTGGTTTTTCAATTTTTAGAGTTCCAGTTTCCCTCCCAGCTCTGAGATTGAACCCATGAATCCAATAGATTTAATACATCATTATGAAGCTTACGTTTGTTTGTAAGAATGCCAGAATTGTAGATAAATATTTAGATAGACACCCCCAGCTATCAAGATTTAATTTGTCCCAAGTTATTTTTCATGGACATAAAACAAACTCATTTTTTCTTCTGAATTCAACACAGGCTCTGCTATCTATGTGTTCAGCCCTGATCTATGTATAGTATAATCCTAGAGACAAAATTATGGGCTGTAATTTTCTAAGAAAGAACCAAATTATCTTCCAACAATTTGAACACGGAAAAAAAGTCTCTTCCCCAAAAAGGCATGAGAAGATGTAACCACTAGACCACACTGGTATCTCCCAGGCACCACTGTAGGCTGGTCAACAGAACTGGGTCAAACACCCACCAAGAAATATCCTTAGATTTAAATACGTGCTTTATTGGGGGGGGGGGGGCGAGGAAATATTCCCAGCCAAGAGGACATGATCTGACTTGATAATGGCAGATCCCATCCTGAGATGGCACTTAGTACTTATCTTTGTTCTTGATTTCAAAAAAAAATTGCTATTTTTACACCATCCAGAATACATTAAACCATGACTAATCTTCACAATCTGTGGACGTCAAGTACCTGCCTGTTCCCTGTTACTCTCCATTTCCATCGTTTCAAACCAATGTTTCCACCCCTCACCCGCCTCCCTTAACTTAGGGAGCTTATGTCCTCTCTTTCACCCGCACTGACATATGGGCAGGAGAGAAGTTCCTGTGACAAATGACGATGAAAAACTATGATAAAATGATTTGTTTTAACCCTTGAACTGAGAGGATGGAAGAGCTAGACACCGGAGGGAACATTTGACTTATACAGTAATCACCTTCATAACAATTATAAGGTGGGGTGCAAACTCCCCAAACAATATCACACGCTAACAAGTCATTCACTCTTCCTGCTGGGTGATATCTGTTCACGCAGCACATAGCTTCTCAGCACAGAGGAGTCCAGATGCTGCCCGACTACCGGAATCTGTAGCACAAATCACCCAGCAAGCGCTACAAAAAGGTAACTGGAACCTTAACACCTTTCACCCTCCCCGACTGCATAAGGTGCATCAGTGAAAACTAATTGATTATCTAAAGAAATGGGGGGAATGTCCTTTAGCACATCCTGGTAATCAACCAGTCTAAGTAGTGAGCGCCTTTCTTCCTGCCTCAACCTGCAGACTTTCAGCTGGGAGCCTTGTTTTCTGCGGAGAGGAAGCAAGTGTAGGACCTGAAAGAGGGAACAGTTCTCTGGCCAAAAAGGGAACATGACACCTGCCCTCCATCAGCTCCAGCTTGCTCTCTCCCCCTTGTCTCTCTCCAAGTCAGCAGACCCTTTCTGCCCTGCACCACGGGCTCCCTCAGAAAGGAAAACCCTGCAGGTCAAGGGGCAGCAGCCTCCTCCCAGATTCCTCCCTCCCGCTGTCTGCTCCCCACTGGCTTAGGAAGAAGGTTTCCAGGGAATGGAAAAGGGTGTCCTTCCTCTGAAGATCGGGGTGTGTTCCCTTCACTGCATGTTTTGGCAAAGCGCTTGTCAAGCGCCCTCAGCGAAGGCAGAAAAGCATGCAGCTGAACAGGAGAAGGCTGAGGCTGAAACCACGAAGCCCCACGATAGACTGACTCGCAGCGAAGGCTTAAAAGAGAAAGCATCCTTCACGCTGTCACCTGGAAAATCTGGCCAAAATAAGAAATGCTTCATAAGCACTTTTGCAACTTGGAGCCACTGGTGATTCATAGGGCTGTGTGCATAATTAGCAGTAAGCATGCCTCCTGGGTTGCTAGGACGGATTCATAATTACTGCTGGGTATTATCACCACCCCCTTCCCTCTTAACTTAGAATCGTCCACCTATTGCCCCCTTACATACTCATCTTGTTAGACTACGTTGAATTTCCAAAAATAGTCACCATTTTAGGCATTCATTAAATATTTGCCAATTTCACGTGACCAGTTAGTTATGTAAATTAAATTCGTTCCATGCTTATGGACACACCCTGATGCAAGATTCCACCATATCTCACTCATCTTTGTATCTCTAGGCCCGAAGTGTGCTTGGAATATCTCAGACACTTAATAAATGCCTGAGGAATAAATACTGGCTGACTAAATTATCCTTCTCAATCCTTCTTAACATCGTTATCAAAATTATCTCCTCTACTATCTGTAGATTATGGGAGAATCTATCTTTCTAAAGGAGACATCATAAAGAGATATTAAATAATCTATCAGGAGGAAAAAATAATTAGATGCCTCAACTTCTACCTACCAAGACTCACCACTCTGCATAACTAGGCTGAGAATTCTATTCATATTTGGGTCCAATTCATGTGGATAAGTTACTTAAATCTGCTCACCTTCCTTTTTTGTAAAATTAGAGAGTTGAATTAAATTCGTGTTTTTCACACAGTGAGCTACACCCCCAATAATGGACCATAAAGTCAATTTAGAATGTCTACCTAGACAAATGTTTTCAATGGAATTAAATAGAATATGAAAGGAAATAGCAAAGTCCGTCATACATAATAGGAGTATGTGTCTGTGCATGTGTGTACTGGTTGGTGACAAACTATTTTTGACTATGTTTAAACCGGAGTCTGAACACGACTAGACTAGATAGATCATCTTAAGATTCGTCGGCCTCTCAAATGCTTGACTTTTATGAATAAGTTGAGGGAGAAATAGGAAGAGTTTGAGTGCTGGGAGCGAGGGAGCTAGCCACACAGACAGGGGACATGCCTGCTGGAGCAGAGCAACAGCTGTGCATACAGGAGGCCCTCGGTGCGCTTCCTAGCATTCACATGGCATGCAGGTAAGCATGAGGAAGATCTTTTATACAGAATTCCTCTTCCTGAGAAAAGAAGGAAGCTGTCAAATCCCTGAGTACTGCCGAGGAATTTGTCAGAATGACACTTGGTGACCCTCCTCTCCCAGGGACCCGCTAGAATCGTTACTAAGGAAAGACCGTCCAACATGGAGACGAGGCCGTGGGTTGTGGGTGCATCGTGTCGTCACTTAAACTGAACCCAGCAAGCCCCACTCCGACCCTCTTTGCTTTGATCTTTAACTCCTGGAGCATGAAATGGGCTGTTCTTTAGAGACGCTGAGACATGTGTCCATGATTCCTGCTCAGTGGCCATTTGTCATCCTAATGGGTCACTGGGGGTGGCTTCTCGCCTAAGCTCCACCACTGATGAGCTGGGCAGTGGGAGGTGAGTCCCTTACCTCGCTGTGCTTCACAGTTATTATTTGCAAAATGTGAGTTTTGGGGACAACGTATGTTCTCCGGGTATGAAATTGCCCAGCTCTCCCTGCAAGATCCTGCTTAACCAGATCATCCCTGTTAGATGCTAAATCCTTCCTACAATGGGAGTGATCTGAGGCATTCCAGGCATCCCAGGCTCAAGAAGAAACCAGTTTGGAGCATCCTCTTTGTGAGTAAAATTCCAGGTATGTAATTCCCGGGATGCTTATGGTCACCTGAGAACGTTGGAATAAAGCCTTTTGGAGAACACTGTCCCCTGAGGGACACCTCTTCTGAAAGGGCCTCCAGGATGCCTGGAGGTTTTGTGTTGCCCCACCCCTTCCCTGCGCTGCTCTATTTGATGGGCAGGTGGGGCGAGGATGGGGGAGGTGTCAGGGTCAGTATATCCAATCCACACACCACACACACACACACACACACACACACACACACACACACACACAGTAGCTTGCTTTTCTTCAAACTCTAGCAGAGAGGTTTTATTAAATCTAAATGAGTATACCCTGCCAGTGTGGCTCAGTTGGTTGAGCGTCCTCCCATGCACTGAAAGGTCTCAGGTTCATTCCGGGTCAGGGCACATGCCCTGATTGCAGGCTCCATCCCCAGTAGGGGGCGTATAGGAGGCAGCTGATGGATGTTTCTCTCTTCTCAATGTTTCTATCTCTCTGTCTCCCTTTTTCTCCAAAATCAATTTTAAAAAATATTTTAAAAAGTCTAAATGAGTATCAGGCAATTTTGGGCCTTCTTTTAAGAGTAAAAATAATGTTGGAGTAACATTTACGATTTCTAGTGAAAACTCAGAACATAAAATTTCCTGATAGAGAGATTAATACAAACTTCAGGTCTACATTCTGCCCAGAGGTAGTGTGAAAGAGGGAAAAGGGGGAAAAAAAAAGAAAGAAAGTAAAAATAGAATAGATAGGCAGGGAGGGGGAACCCTGAAAAGCAGGAAGGAGGAGGGAAGGAGAGGAAATAGGATGGAGAGAGTGGGCAGCATCCAGACAGACAGACAGACGGAGGAGAGATGTACCGGGAGGTGTTTAGGCGGCTGTGCTGGGCCCACTAGCCCCTCAGGAGCCCGGTCTTCTCTGATCTCACCAGGAAGCTGCATAACAAAGGGCAGACGAGTGGGATTGAGGAAAGACAGTCAGGTCCTGGTTTGGAACCGGGGGAACTACTAGGTGGCTGTTCTGATTCCTGAGGGATGGTCCCTAACTCATACTCCTCTCTCGTTTTTGTTGTTTTTCTCATGCGAGTTCTAAACACCTAACCCTTGACCTTTATTCTGACAGCTTCGCCCTCCTGAGTTGGATCCTGAGTTGGATCTCTGATGGTTAACATACTGAGAGCCTTTCAGACACAGCTACTTGCCTGCTTCCTAGAGTCTGACCTGGGGTCGCTGCCCCGAATCGCAGACTTCCTCCCAGGACTCCCAAACCTGTCCTTCCAGGCCAGGCTCCAGAGGCATGACTCTGGCCCACTGAGTCCATTTCAACGAATACTTACTGAGTGTCTGGTATGAACAGGCCGGGCACTGGTGCTACAGAGGAACAACACAAAGTCCGCTCCTGGGGGGGGCAGGGGAATTGAAAGGGGGGTCAGCTGTTCAGCAAACATTTCAGGAGGATCTCTAAAACACTCTGCCCAGGTCCTGTGTGAGCACAGGCTAGTCTGCAAGATCACAGATGGCACCTGAGAAGATGAATCCTCCGCATGGTGCTAAGGAAGCAGCTGGCAAAGAGGTGGGCAGGGGTGCTAGCGGGTGGCAGGGGTGGGATGGAGGGGGGGACCCCAGCAGTCTGCAGTCTGGTGTGACACGGGCATAAAAAGCATAAGGTGCATGCCGGGAATGGTGGGCCGGGAGACTTAGACGTCCATTGGACCGGATCATGGAAACCCACGTGTCCACGTTAAAACCTGGAAGCTTATCCCACAGGAGCTGAGGACGCACTGAAGGGATCTGACCCGGGAAACACATGCTCAGATCTGCCTCCGTGCTGCTGGGTTTGTGGAGTTAAACTTGATGGAGGGCAGGAAGGGGGCTGACCTGCTTTCGGTTCTGGTCCTGTGACCTTCTGTGACCAATTGGGCAGGACTCATGGCAGCTGCACAAATCGCTTTGTCTTTTAACGAAGGATATTATCAATGAAGGATATTATCTGTTTAATATGTAATGTATTTCTGCAACCGTCGGCATGAACAGTTTAAATATTTTGGAACTTGTCTCACAGGCTAAAAAGACCATTACTTCAGATCACTAGAATCTTCCTTGATGTCTGCATGACCTGAATATTAATCAGCAGTGTTCAAACAAACAGACCAACAAGAGGCAAGTGGGTTAGCCGCATATTATTCTGTTTTCTGGTGAGATGCAAAATGAAGTGCATAGGCTGCATCCCGGACAGAGATGCTTGATTTGAACCTGGAAAACCTTAGGCTGTCATAAGGAAAGCACAAGAGGTTAGAAATACAAGGAGAGAGGGACAAGGTAGACAGCACAGACCAGCCCAAAGGGCGACCTTCTGCAAGACAACTGGCTCAGTCCCTGCAACAAGTTGGCATCATTTTTTTTAATTTTTAAAAATAAAAACAATGTCAGAGAAAAGTAAATTTAAGGTGGAACTGTGGTCCTGAATTAGATGCTAAATTGGAAAGGACTGATCAACTTTAAAAGCCTTTTTTTTCGGGGGGGGGGGAGAATCTTATTTTTTTTAAATATATTTTATTGATTATTTTACAGAGAGGAAGGGAGAGGGAGAGAGAGTTAGAAACATTGATGAGAGAGAAACACCAATCAGCTGCCTCCTGCACACTCCCCACTGGGGATGTGCCCGCAACCAAGGTACATGCCCTTGACCGGAATCAAACCTGGGACCCTTCAGTCAGAAAGTCGTTGCTCTATCCACTGAGCCAAACTGGTTAGAGCTGAGGAAATTTTAATATGAACTGAGTATCTGAGAAGATAAATGTTAATTGACGTGGAAAGATATAGATCCACTCACATAAAAAAGCAAGTGACTAAAAAGCATGTACAGCAGACTCTCATTTTGGCTAAAACAAAAAGCCACACACAGGTGAATAAGAAAGTAAGTGAAAGAAATTTCAAGCAGGAAACGAAACCAATATTTACCTTCCATGTATTTAAATGCTATGCTAAGTATTTCCTTCACATCACTTATTAGATTATTTCATTCTCCCAAACACCCTGAAAGGGAAACGCAATTCGCCTCATTTTCTGGACAAGACTTGTACTACTTCCAGGTGACCGGAAGCAATCCCTGGGTGGTCAGAATTCGGTGACTTTCTTTCCATTTTGCTTGTTTGTATTTTCTAACTTCCTATACTGCACATTCACTGCTGACATCATAATAAAATGGTGCTATTATTTTTAAAAAAACGAAGAAAGTGAAGATAAAATAAGCAAATACAGCACTTTTCAACTTTTGTGACCCCACATCCTTTTTCGATAGACACAAAAATCCGTAACTCTTTGAAATTCCAAAAGAGTACCATAATTTATTTTTAAAACCAACGCAATGGCAGAGAAAACTGCTGCTCTCGGGCTATAAACCAGCACCTGGCAGACTCCCTGGCAAGTTAGGGAAGTCTCCCTCATAGGGTCATGTCCCTCCCGTGGGAGCCAACAGGGTTGTGGGAAGAACATAAACCTCGAAGGCAGACAGACCTGGTTCAAATCCCAGCTGCGCCACTGACCAATATGGAGGACTGGAAGGAACTGCTGAGCCTGGGTCGTCTTGTCTGCAAAATGGGGTGAAAAACATCTTCCTTGCAGGGTGTTAACATCTTCCTTGCAGGGTGTTAGGGGTAATTCAATAATTAAGTAAGTCATGTACGCCCTGACCGGTTTGGCTCAGTGGATAGAGCGTCGGCCTGCGGACTGAATGGTCCCAGGTTCGATCCCGGTCAAGGGCATGTACCTTGGTTGCAGGCACATCCCCAGTAGGAGGTGTGCAGGAGGCAGCTGATCAATGTTTCTCTCTCATCGATGTTTCTAACTCTCTGTCCCTCTCCCTTCTTCTCTGTAAAAAATCAATAAAGTATATATTTTTTAAAAAATAAGTGATGTAAAGAAAGTGCTTAACACCACAATTAAGTATATCGAGGGTACTCAATTAATATCTGTCCCCTTCATGCCTGAAAGTCTGACAGCTATTCAATGAGATTGACGCTCTCTGTGCCTTAAGGGAGCACCTCTATATGTCATCAGTCCCCGTAACAGGTCCTCTGCCCCACCTCTCGCTCCTAGCTTTTACTTAACTTCCCTGCTCAGTCTGGGGCCCAGCTAAGAATTACAATTCAATTCTCTTCATCTCTACATCCCTCATCCAATGATTCATCCATCCACGTACCTACTTAAACAAGTAGCCATTGAGAGCCAAGTAGTAGACCAGGTGAGAAGGGGCAAGGGATGAGAGGGGGCAGGGGGCTAAACTCAGGATGTACCATTCCTGCTCCCAAGCCCACCCGTCAGATGCTTTGTCCTTTGCCTGTGAGCAGGCACACAGGAGGGATGGGAATGAAGTCAGCCTCGCTGTAGCCGCATGCCCCTCACACAGAAACATGAGGCCAGAAGCAACAGGTACATCTCACAGCTGCTTTTAGAATAATCACAGTATTATAGTGAAGTCTGCTACCTGGTAAGAGACGACCCCTTCAGCCCTCTTCTTAGTCCTTCTTTAATGAGCTGTTGAGGACATTCTTCCTTCCATGTAGATGTCAAGACTTTTATCCTCCTCCACTTCAATCCCTCACAGAGACTCTGGGTCAAGCCCGAGACCTGCATTAGGTTTTTCTCCGAGGAAATGACGTTCTAGAATATAAAGTGTTCTCACCCAGGGACATGTCCTCTTTCTGTTTTCCTACCTCTTGTGTTACGTCCTTCATCAATATTATGTTATACGTTCTTGAGGAAGTTACTTACAAATATTTTACAGGTTTTAACTAAGACTGTGACTAGAGTATGTTTCTCATTTCACTTTCTAGATTTCTATTACTAGGGCAAAGGAAAGTTACAGAATTTTTCTAAAATTTCTTTCAGAAAATGCTATGTGCAAATGCGTGATGTTAAATTAAAAAACACTGGAAGATAGAAATAATTTCCTCTGAAAAGATAAATTATCAAAATGTAGCCCCCCAGAATGGAAAACCCTCAATGTGGTAAAATTTGGAGTAACTGGAGATCAGTTTCATAAGCACTTCCTATAAACGCAGGCTGACCAACCCAAATGAGCACAAATTGCATCACCTCAAAGTCTAAGCAATAAGAGGGTGTCCTGAGAACCCTCCAATCCTCACTTCACAGGGAGAGCTGAGATTAGCATTAAGTCACCATGTTGCACAAGTCAATCAACAGGCGCGCATATCCGTAAAACTGGCCCGGGTCTCACGCATCAGAAATGGGCCTGCACTGACTCACGGGCGTGCTGAGCTAACAGGGCGGAAGAGGCCGCCTCCCTCCCTGTAATCTCTCCTTAGGCGGAGCCTTCCAGAAATAAGCCGAGTACCTTGGAGCTGAGCCAGCCTGGATCAGCGACCATAAGCTCACACTGCGCAGACTGTGCTTTGAGAAACCTGTAGGCTCGATACACCCATAGGAATCTTCAGGCGTTTCAAGAAAGGAAAGGAAATGGAAATGATGTTCAAAAAAGTTCATGTGGAACAACCTAGAAAATCCTTCGATGGGCTAAAGAACATTTGCTGCACAAGTTGGAGTTATTACCGATCCATGGCCGATTCTGATTCTCTTCTCAGTGACAAGGAATAGAATAATGGTGTTTATTTAAAGGAAGGCCAATCAGACACGTCCAAACTGCAGAAAAAAACATGTCCATGCGTTTGAGCTGAAAGCTCAGTGCTTTCTTATGTGAATGCAAAACAGATCCACATGATGTGAAAGGTATTTCTGCCCTGAAACCGGCAGAGAAAATTCACCTGAAATGTCTGCTTCCTCTAACTAATTTTTCAGGAGGTTTTGCAGCTCCTAGTCAGGACATCAATCATAACATGCACAGTCCACTACGCCGTGCAGGTTTTACTGGTTTGCCAAACTTACCAGGAACTTACTAGTCATGAAAGCATTAGCGTCTGATCCTCACCAGGTAAAATGCCAGTAGCGCCTGGGTCTCTGGTAGAGAAACAGAGCGGCCCTGAGGGACACTGAACTCCTTACCACACTGGAGGTGGCACTGTCGGCTGCAGTCCCCCCTGAAAGCTGTGGAGGTCGTTCTGCAATGCCCCGTGGTGGTTTTAGAGTCCTCCTCCCTAAGGTTGCTCTGAGCACAGCAGGGAGCAGAGATACACGGCCATTGGCAGCCACGCCCCGGCATGTGGCTTAAGAAGTGGGTGAAGCATTCCACATATTCTTCCCATGGGTGGAGTGGAGGGTTGAGATTTAAATGAAAACAATTACTAGTGAATTAACCAATTTGTAAATATCTTTTTGTTATAATTGTTAGAAAAGAGGTATCTGGGACATGGAGTTGTTGACCATCTCAGAAACAGACATCAGGACTTGCTCATGTGAGGGGTGTCTGTGTGTTCACATTCACATTGTGGTGATGACCACGGATGGGCATGAATCTCTTTAGGCTGTGCTATAGGAATATATTGTTAAGTACTTCAGTCAAAACTTGCCTCCTTGCTAATATTTTAAAGTATAAATCATAATTCTCTTAGAAGCATTATATTTCATGTACCCTTGCTGTGGGACTCATTTTTAATGGAACATTAAGGGAAGACAGTATTTTAACTGTAACTTTGTGAATATCTTTTATCAAGAGGCCTGTTGCTATTTTTGTCCTTTATGAAATTTTTGTCACCAATTAAGGCAGGATTACATTTTCTGCCAGATTGAGTTGGTGTAGGGTATCAAAATACTCATACCTTTGGGACTTTGAAATGATAGATATTCATGATGTGTGTGAAAGCATGATACATAACTGTATCATCTTAATTACATAAAAATGGAAGCTTAGTTGTGTAGACACACAGGACTTAGAAGGACATGTCAGACTGTAAACTGCTTGTGATTATGGATGGCTTTGTTCTTTGCTTGTGTTTTTCAGTTTCCTATATATGCACATGTTAACTTTAAAAAATAAATGTTATTTTAAAAGCCAAAACAAAAATATCAGAAAAGATTTCCTTTCCCAGGAATTACCAATAACAACACTGGTACAATTTGAATGCTAGAAAAACCTAAGTAATGGCTCCCATGATACCTCAAAAATGCTTGAGGACATCTATCAAATGTTCCCATTACCACCAGAGTGAAGATTGAAAATGTAAAAATAAAGGGCTGTGGCACTACTACAGAGCACAGAGAATTAACATTTGACTTTTCAGCTTTGGCTGTCACACCTTTTGACATCATCTCACCTGAGAGGGTGAAAGGCCAGGATGATGCTCGATCCAGGAGGGATGTGGGCCCTTTGGAGCTAACCAAGATCTAGAACTTACTCTGTTCCGAGTCCAGGTCCTTGTTTGCTACACTCAGATCTCAATTTTTGTTTTACCTTATTATAATCTAATAAATTATTAGCATTCCATAAATACTTAAATCTGTCAATAGCGCTAAAATCTATTTCTTCATAAGAATACTGTTTTCCCTGCCCAGCCGGTATGACTCAGTAATTGAGTATCAACCTATGAACCAGGAGGTCACAGTTCGATTCCCAGTCAGGGTACATGCTCGGGTTGTGGGCTTGATCCCCAGTGGAGGGCGTGCAGGAGGCAGCTGATCAATGATGCTCTCTCATCATTGGTGTTTCTATCTCTATCCCTCCCTTTCCTCTCTGAAACCAATAAAAAATACTTGAAAACAATACTGTTTTCTCATAAAAGAAGCGGAAAAGAATTACCTATAACAAATGTTATGCCTTACAGGGAGGAGGAACATCAGCGGGGATGTAAATTGCTAATAGCCTTTTGGATGACAAGTTATTAAAAACCTGAACTATATGTGCCCTTTGATCCCGCAGTTATACTTGCCCAACATTTTCACAGATCTATTCATTTACTCCTCTGCAAAGCCCTGGGAATCCACTGCTAAATGAAACAGACATGGCCGGTCGCTGACAGAGCTCACAGGCAAGTGGTGGAGAAAGGCAGCAGAAGCAATCCCACCCAGAAGCAGCACCCTACATCACTGAGCCCCACACAGAGCAACCTGGAGTGACTGGTAAAAAGAATCCTAACAATGGAGGTGAGAGTGCCTGCATGTGGGGAGTAGGAAGACCTCTCAGAGAAGGTCACATAAACTACCACCTAAAGAATGAGAAGCCCGCGAGCAGGAAGGGGGAGATATCAAGTGAAGAGCTGGGGCAGAAAAGGAGCAGAGGGTTTTGGAAGAACAACAGAAGGAGCAGGAAAGAGGGAGGGACCGTGTGATGAGGTAGGAGAGGAACACAGGGGATGGATTAGGCTGGTTCCTTGTAAGCCATGACAGGCAGGTCTGATTCTGTTCCAGGTACACTGGGAGCCTCGACCTTTGAAAAACAGACTCGGGTTGCTGAGTAAGGGGTGGACTGGGCGAGGCGGGAAAGGAACAAGAGCTCAGTCATAGAGCCACTGCCCGAGCTCCCTGAGAAGGATCAGGATTTGGCTGGTGCCGAGGAAGCCCAGAGAGAGAGGGAGCAGGATGGATTCTAAATACACTGTCCGTAGACCCCGCCTTGTCAGTTTTATCTGCTAAAAGACCACGAGAACCAAAGGAAAGCTTTGCTCAGAAACCCTTTGTTGAATGAGATGCATTTGGAAATTCCTCCTTCACACTGTTTATTACCTTACAAAAACATGCCCACAACTAAGCAACTGCTTAATCAAACCAAGTCAGAGCAAAAAGACAATGACCCTGGTCCACAGCATCAGTAACAATTTTTTTAATTTGCACTCACCCCTATTTAGCATTCTGAAGTTTGGGCTTGACTCCATATATGGTAAAAATCACACCAAGTTTTCAAGTAAGAAGCATGGTGAACCATGTCACACACCTTCCTCTAATGGGACCTTGGTCACCAGCCCTCCGCTCACTATTTATTAAAGTGCAGACTGTGCCCTTCAGATGCACTACTGTATAGCCCCTGACATTTCTGAGTATCTTCAGGGATGACCCTAATGAAGAGATGTAGGGTTCCCATTCCCGTGAATAACAAAGCGATGGCCACACGCTCTGAGCAGGGCAGGGTATGTGTATAATTCTGTTAATGCGTATGTGTGAGACCACTATCTTAGCTCACGAATGTGTAGACATTCAAAAACAGTTAGGTACCGAAAGTAGCAATGGCTGACATAGAAAACATATTAAATGTATGCTTCCAGTCAAAACAAGCGAAGACCAGTGAAGGCTTGTTGGTGAAAAGGAGTCTCATTAACACTCTCCACGTGACGAAGAACAGCACTGCCGTGGATAATGGCGTTAGAAACATCACAGAAACCTCTGAAGCCACCGCATACTGGGACAGATACGCATTCCTCCTGCTTCACTCCATATGCCCGGGTTCAGATTCCTGCAAACTGAAGAATGTCTTTGGCTTTTTTTGAGGTGTTGTATCTACTGTCCAACTTTTATACTTTCAATGCGGTGCAGCAGGCGAAGTACAATATACACATACAATGAAGCTCCCTGTTAATGATTATGATTATTATTGTTGGATCCTCATTTTTCTTTCAGCCTCTTGAGTAAGAGCCAGTTTCAAGTTGGGCTTAGATTCCCAAAGCCATTCTCCTGAGCATAATAAATTAACCAGCCAACAGAAACCACTGGAAAGTCCTCCTTTCTTTCCTTTCACAGACAAACAAAACAGCAAGTGAAGATACTGCTCAGTGCAGAAGGTACACTGCAGATGACCTTCCTAGCACCAGGTAAAAGTGGCCCCAGCACGACGATGCTTTATTACCTCACCAAGGTCCAATCCTCCAAAGAAAAGGACGTGCTGGCCTAAAGCACTGTCAAGGTCACATAGAAAAGTAGAGAGAGCACACAATGGAATTCATCATCGTTCTCTCAGTCCTCCTGGACTGGGACAGTGGATGAAGCCAGCTTGAATGGGATGTTGGTCTCTAGAGGGGTGCCCTATCCTTTATACAGCGCCCAACCAAGAATTCTTAGAGGTATTTCAAAATACTTAACCTGTGTTCCGGTAAGGAAAGAGCGAAATGATAATTAGCAGTTTGAATCCCTAGTAATTAAAATTGTCAAAGAACTAAAGGTTTAGGGAAGGCAAATCAGAACAAAGTAAGCCATACCTAGAATTGAGTCCACAATGCAACTCATGGCTATGCCTAGGAATATCATAATTCACTGCTAGCATTTCTTAAAATCTCTTTTGTCTTTAGCGCAATAAAACTTTGAAGAATTATAAGATTTTAAATAATGGGGAGAAAATTGAAAGTGTATTACATTTTTCTCTTCCTCCCTGATTCTCACCCAAGGATATGTTTCCTACTGATTTTTTTAGAAATAGGGGGAGGGAGGGAGGGAGGAAGAGAGAGAGAGAGAGAGAGAGAGAGAGAGAGAGAGAGAGAGATATCGAAGTATGAGAAAAACATCCATTGGTTGCCTCCCGTTTGAGGCCCCAAAGGGATCAAACCCACAACCCAGGTGTGTACCCTGACCGGGAGCTGAACCAGCAACCTTCCAATGCATGGGGTGACCCTCCAACCAACTAGGCCACACTGGCCAGGGCACATTAATTTTTAAATAACTTTTTAAATATAAAACAAATGCATTCTCATTACAAAAAGAAAATCAGAAAATATATACAGGCCTAAGGAAGAAAATAAATTAAGTACATGTGGTGGGGGAGAGCCCCGAAAGTCTAAATTCAGGATCAATTCCAAAGAACTGACATGTGGCCTTATTTAAATTCATAAGGACTCTAACAGAAGGAACTTACATCCACGGGCAAAGCAGTGTATGGTGGGCAGGGAAGAACCCACACCCCACCCGGGACAGGGTCTCTTCTCGTAGGTGGTTAACTGTAAAACCACATGGTGGGTGCCACGTAGACCACCGGAAAGAACGATGCATTCCTACGTTAACAGAGCATCAGGCAGTTGGCGCACTCTATACATCTACCAGTGTCCTTGCTGGACCTGATGTGCGTCTTTGGGTGGCATTCTGGCTTTCTGGGGAGTCAGCCAAGCACCAGGTTACAGAGAGTCAAACAGTAACAGAGTAAGTAGTCACAGAGAGTTCATCATTTCCCAGACGCCTCTGCTGCTCGAGTCATACTGCATCTCTAAAGGGAGTTCCCCTACAACATCTACGATCACTTCACTCAAAAAAATAAGTCTTAGTATATGATGGTGGCTCCTTCCAGCCTTCGCCTATGCATAGGCATGTCCTCTCATTCTGTGATAAGAAAAAAGCTCCAATATATAAATTTATAAACCCAAAACTCTCACATTGTTAAACAAATTCAAAAACTAACTTCAGAAAGTAACCCACATACAAGTCACTAATAAATGCAATAACGCTCAGCCAGCTTCGATCCCTCATATTTGCTGACTGGTCCAGCCACGGAGAAACCACTTCCTCATTCAGAGGAGACTTTTCCCTGCTCGTCAGTCTTTCCATATTGAAAAAGATTCAGCAGTTGTTCACTTTCTGATTCTAATCAAAAAGTGCATAAAATGCGCACTATGGAATTTAGAGGGAACTCTAAAAAATAAATAAACCTGGTCTTTAGAAACTTCCTTACCAAGTGAAAGCAGATTTAAAATATTTACTAATTATTCCTTTGTTGCAGTCAATCCCCATCAGATTTGTCCCAGGTACTGTAAAGGTATATGGTGTTAACCAGGGGTCAGCAAATACTTTCTGAAAGTAAATAAATAAAGCAAATGTTTCCTATAAGTTAGTAGTAAATATTTTGGGCTGTGTGACCATCCAGTCTCTGTCCCACTACTCAGCTCGGCTCAACTTTCCCTTGCACCACAAAAGCAGCCATTCACAACATAATATATAAACAAATGGCCATGTCTGTGTTCCAATAAAACTTTATCTACAAAAACCTTATTACAAAAATGAGATTTTTCTGGAGACAGATAATGGTGATGGTTGCACAACAATGTGAATGTACTTAATGCATTCAGCTGTACACTTAAAATAGTAAATTTTGTTATGTACATTTTACCATAATTAAAAACAAACCAACAAACAAAACAAAATAACACAACACTCTGCCTACACGATGTCTTTTCCAGCTGGTACCCAAAATTCTTCCTGCCTAAAATCATCTGTGATCAAATGGCTCCCCTGAAACTAAAAAGTTTCCCAAACCTGGTGCATAAATACTTATAAAGATACAATTGCTCTTCTACCAAACCTTTCCTTAAATATCCTAGGCCAGTGGTCAGCAAACTCATTAGTCAACAGAGCCAAATATCAACAGTACAACGACTGAAATTTCTTTTGAGAGCCAAATTTTTTAAACTTAAACTTCTTCTAATGCCACTTCTTCAAAATAGACTCGCCCAGGCCGTGGTATTTTGGGGAAGAGCCACACTCAAGGGGCCAAAGAGCCGCATGTGGCTCGTGTGCCACAGTTTGCCGACCACGGCCCTAGAATATTTAAAAGTGTTTTTAGTCCTGGCCAGCATGCTCAGTGGTTAGAGCGTCAGCCTGCACACTGGAGCATTGCACGTTCATCTCCCAGTCAAGGGCACGTACCTGGGCACAGATTCAATCCCTGCCCCAGTTGGAGTGTATGCAAGAAGCAACCAATTAATGTGTCTCTCTCACATCGATGTTTCTCTCTCCCTCTCTCTCTCTCTTTCTCCCTGTCTGTCTCTTTATACCTTCCACTCTCACTAAAAATCAGTGAAAAAAATCCTCACTCCTCAGGTTAGGATAAAAAAAAGGGGGAGGGTTTAATTCTAATGTTATAAGCAAACTGAAGCGGTGTCAGCAGTTTTTTGCTGTCCTGAACTGGGGTTGGAGACCAGATGTTTAGAACCGCACAACCTATAGCAGTGAGCGGTTGCTCTGGGGGAAGGGCCTTGAGTAATTAAAAGTGCACAAATATAACCTACCTGACCAGCTGCCTACCTTTTTAAAAAACTTACACATTAAATGAAATACATCAGGAAAGATGCCATCTGATTACTGTCAGAGATCTGCCTTTACAATGCTTTATTTATAAAGCGCAAATGTCCAGGGCACCATGGAACTGTTGACTTCAATTTTATTTCTAGCTGTTTTCCTTCAAAACCTACATTAACAGTTGTGTATGTGGTGGTTTTCTTCTTCGGATTTGTAGTTATTTTCAATAAGATATACTATTACCGCCGAAACCGGTTTGGCTCATTGGATAGAGCGTCGGCCTGCGGACTGAAGGGTCCCGGGTTTGATTCTGGTCAAGGGCATGTACCTTGGTTGCGGGCACATCCCCAGTGGGGGTTGTGCAAAAGGCAGCTGATCGATGTTTCTCTATCATCGATGTTTCTAACTCTCTATCCCTCTCTCTTCCTCTCTGTAAAAAATCAATAAAAAATATTTTTTTAAAAAAAAGATATACTATTACCTAACACCTACATTTTGCTTAACTTTAGGTCTATCCACGGACTCAGCCTAAGAAGAAAAGCTTTGGGGGGATTTTGTGTTCTGTTTTGCCTGAAAAGAGCCAACTGGATTCTTTTTCGGTGCGTCAGGGCTCGCCCTGCACCCCACACGGTGATTAACTTCTTATTCAGCTGGCCCCTTCCCATTCAGCCTCTGAACGTTGCTTTCAGCTTCCAACAAAGGATTTCATTGCTTTAGGAATTGGGGTGTGTCTACGTTTTCACCTGGGAGAAAAGTGATTCAAGCATTTCTGGTGAGACCAATCCTAGGGCTGGGGTGGGGAGGGACCGCATAACAGGCCGTGGCGGCCTCCTGGAGAGGCACAGCCCCTGCGGATGGACGGGCAGACAGACTGAAGCACACTCCCGGGATCTGCTCTCCAGGGACTCCACACGATGGCTGGGCTCCTCTTCAGGACCACGGGGACTCTCGCCATTTTACTGGTAAGTCCTACGCCTCCTAATAATTGCAGCTTTCCCCATTTCTTTCTCTCCTCTGAGGGAGTATCATATTTGATTGCTGAATCCCCATTACAAAGTCTAAGAAGGCACAGTGGGAACAAACATTTTAAAATGAAATTGCAAATCCCTCTTAGAAAGTCTAAAAGAGTGCAGTCGAAGTAACATTTTAATATGCAATTGTAACGATTACTCATTTCTCCCATTTGCTGTAGTGTGTTGTTTTTTTTTCATGTATTTTACATAGAAAACTAAACCAGGGAGAAATTAATTGGAAAGTTGCCATTTAGCATTTCTTTAGTTAATGGATCCAATAACCGTGATCTCAGATGTATTTTCCACAACACCGTCACTTTCTTCAAAGTAATGTTTTTATTCGTCTTTTTGATGCACAAGCTACAACACATTAAAGAGAAGCAGGTCTGTTTCCCAAGGTTACATATCTGTTGAGCGTATGGCTCTCAATCATGCCTGGTCTTGCTACCTGGCATGTTTTTCCAACAGTCAAGGACCGTTGAATTAAAATCAAAGCAACGTTTGATTCGAGAGCAGCTGAGAGGGTTATTAAGAAAACAGTGTGTCTGCTTAGTCATTCTGTGCAAAACATACCCAGCCTTTGGTGGAAAACCCATGCACTATTTTATCAGACACTTTCCGGAGATGGTGATACTCCGCTGGGTGGGACTCTTTCTAACTAAGAGGGAAGTGGACTCTGCAGAGCAAAGCGCTGGCCGGGATGGTACAGACCAGCTTGTTCCTAGCGGTGCTATTCTAGTGAAGGAAAAAAGGCACAATATTATCAGTTACATGAAGACAGCAAAATAGTGAAATATATCACACGTGGAAATTTTTAAAAATTCCAAATGCTAATTCCCCACTTTATCGATAATAAACTGGGCTAATCCAGGCATCAGTTGTGCTTGCCTCTTCGTCTATAACGTTGAGATCATTGGACTTTAAGAAGTGACAGGGTGACAGATCTCAAGGAGAAACTTTCTGGACTGCAAATGTGTCCAAAATTAGAAATCTGCCGTGTGAGCCAGGGGATCCCCAGCCTTGGCTCTCATGAGGCTGCTCCAGAA
The DNA here is from genome assembly GCA_025583905.1 of Ia io. Lineage (NCBI taxonomy): Eukaryota > Metazoa > Chordata > Mammalia > Chiroptera > Vespertilionidae > Ia > Ia io. The sequence continues at coordinate 4,899,478 of JAJQQW010000013.1, forward strand.
AATTGGCATATATTTTGTGAGAGTCGTTTCTATTATGACAAAGTAGCTACAGTTGACCCTTGAACAGCATGGTCATGGGTTAGGGGGACATTGACCCCCATGCAGTCAAAAATCTTCGTATAACTTTTGACTCCCCCCTACCAATAACATAAACAGTCAATTAACACATATTTCATATGATATGTATATATAATACACCATATTTTTATAATAAAGTAAACTAGAGAAAAGAAAATGTTATTAAGGAAATTATAAGGAAGAGAAAATACATTTACAGTATTTATTGAAAAAAATTCCCATGCTGTTCAAGGGTGAACTGTAATTGTTTTGGTTATCTAATATATTTATTTGACCTTAGAATATTATAGAGAAACTAGAGGCCTGGTGCACAAAATTCGTGCGGGGGGGGTGGAGGTGTCCCTCAGCCCAGTCTGCAGCCCTCTCACAATCCAGACCCCTCAGGGGATGTCTGACTGTCAGTTTAGGCCCGATCCCTGTGGGACAGTCAGACATCCTTCTTGCAATCTGGGACCACTGGCTCCTAACCGCTCACCTGCCTGCCTGCCTGATCACCCCTAACTGCTCACCTGCCTGCCTGATCGCCCCAAACTGCCTTTGCCTCGGCCCCCTCCACTGCGGCGGCTTCGTCTGGAAAGACATCCAGAATGACATCCAGAAGGTTGTTCGACTGTCTGGTCTAATTAACATATTACACTTTTATTATTATAGATGTGACAGTTGTATGACTTCCCACTTTTAGATGGTCATTTCTAGACTAAACCACAGGTAGCCTAATAACCCACTTGGGAATGGGTGACCAACTCGGGAAGCTAGGAGATAAGAGGAGCGTGAGTCAGAACAGTGTTGTCATAAGGGCACAGAATTGGACCCCCACAAGCTTAGAGAGCTCTTTCCTGCTTTGAGGTACACCCTCTGTCATCCCTCTGTTCCTCCGGAGACTGTGAGATCCGCACCCTGAGGGCTGTTTCATTCACTTTTTATCTCCAATGTCTACCCATAATCTGTCTTACAGTGGGCACTCGGTTGTTTGAAGAATGGATAAATGAATAACTGAGTAAGGCCTCTCTAAACTATAACTTCACACACACGCACACACACACAGCCTCTAAAATGCACTATGAAATGTTAAAACGTTTCTCTCCCCTCAAGAATATGTTATACCCCTCCACACACAAGCTATTTAAACAGCAATATAACTTTATACATAATGTTTAAACTGAGTAGTCTAGAACTGCTCTGTCCAAAATGGTAGCCTCTAGCCACATGTGGCTACTAATCACTTGAAATGAGACTGGTCTGAATTGAGATGTTAGGTGTAAAATATGCATTATATTTTAAGGATTTAGTAAGAAAAGGGGAATGGAAAACATGTCATTAATAATGTTTATATTGCTTACATATTGACATGGTAGTATTTTGGATATATTAGATAAGACGTATGTTAAAACTAATATTACCTTTTTAAGTCCTTTTTAATATAACTATTAGGACATTTAAAATTATTCATGGGGTTCTCATTACACTTTCACTGGACAATGCTGGTCTATTGATGCTATTAGTGTAAGGCAGTGTCAGTCAGGGGTGAGGTAGGCAAACGAGGCTCCAGGGACCAGGTAAGATTTCAGAGGTGGACCAAGGGAGGGGATCTTCCCTTGTCAAACCAACATGAGCAAAGGCAGATGCCATATGACATGTGCCTGGGGACAATGGACACACTGGTTGGGCCGGAATGACAGTTTGCACTAGGAAGTCTGGACATGAGTCGGAAAAGCTGATGAGGGTCACATTGAAAAGTATGTTCTGTGAAGGCTAATGGAACCCTTTCAGAAGTGGGGCACCACCCAGTTTCGAAACAGTGCGGTGATGGGAAAAGGCTGTGTTTTTCCAAGCATTGTCTAGCGGGGACGCGCATCTTTTGTTGTGGAAGGGTGGGTCTGGAAGCGGGAAAACATGTTTGAGGTTCTGCACTAATCCCCCATCCTGTGACCACACCAGGGTTGCCTAGAGAGGCGAGACAGAGCAGCGAAGTCACAGGCTCTGTCCACGCCTGCTCTGCTGACTCACTCCAGCCCTTGTTTCCGCTGCTGTCCCATAAGAAGGACCAGAGCCCCGGCCTGCACTAAGATGGCCAGAGTGAGGGTGAAATAGAGCGCAGGGAAGTGCTCGGAAAATGCCAAGTGCTTTCTAAGATGCGAATGCCTCTCAGCTGCAATACTTCAGTAATTAAGATGACTCTTGATAGCAGCTTAATATTCTGCCTTAGTATTTATCAGTTTCCTTCACTTGTTTGATCCATTTGTACAATACAAAATATGCATTTTGGGGAAAGCCTCTGTGATTGAAAAATGTTTTTCTTCAGAGACTTCACTTTTTGAAAACGTTTGTCTTCAAGGTGCACATTGCTCGGTGTTTTATAATCCACAAATATAACACTCCTGTTACCATCTGGACAATGAGTGTTTCAACTTTATGTTTCTATATTACATAAAAGTTTACTCATCACAAAACTAATAGAGATGTCTGAAACGCAAATATTCCCAGAGCATAATGTTTAAAGTAAGTAGTGGTAGGGCTGGGAAAAAAGCTGAGAGAAGTCATTTAAACATCAAGTTCTGAGAGAATGCGGTCCAAATACAGAGAAATGACCTCCAACCACCTTCTTCTACAGAATATCCAAAGAGTCAACTATTAGGGGAAAATTGTAGGCTAAATGGTCCCAATCTTTAACAGAAGGAAAATCTTTGAGGTATCTCTTCTCCTCGTGATTGATGAAACAATCTGATTTCCAATGCTAATACATGTATGAAAATTAGTTTCCCCCAGTCCTCTCTTCCGGTTAAGAGCCAAAATCAGAATAACCTTGCCAGGCAATTCTGGCAATCCCGCCCGACTTGAGCGGAAGGCAGGAGAGATGTAATTGCTTCTGTCAATCTCCACTCCCGCTTACCCAACACCTGAAACTCCTCTTCCTTTGGAACCGAACACTCAGTTCCCAGCAGGCTGCTCCTAACCTCCAGCCTCTCGCTCTTCCTCTCAGTCATGAGTCGCCCCGATGGCCTCAGGTGAGGGCTCACTGTGCGGAGTTCATCACAAGAGAAGTACAGGGTGTCCCCCAAGAATGTATGCACTTTACCAGCTGATAGCTCAATTTTGGAAATGAAGTGCATTTTAATAAACACTGCCTTCCTAATTATTCAGTGTGTGTATACACTTTGGGGGGACACCCTAGGTACAGGTACTTGGTTACTGTCGCTAAGAACACTGTGAATAACTGAATCTAACGAGCCCAGCCTTCTCGCACGGCGACTGCCGCTGGCCAGGCTGTGCAGGGCACGGTTCCGGGAGGTGCATTCGCATCAACTCCAATGTCAACAGTCCCCTGGAGTTGGGCAAGGAACGAGCTACACAACTGGGCAGAGAACTGGTTCTTGTCGTTTTCCAATGCTCAAAAAGGGGAAGCTCTTCTGTGCCTTGGTGTGGACAGCAATAATAAGAGGGCACTTCATGTCCAAAGGGCGCTTTTCTACTTTTGTTTTAAGTTTGGGGACAGAAGTGATTAACACATACCAAGCACCTAAGTCCTAGTGGGCCAGGGCTCATCTATGCGCTTTACACCTATGAATTCACTGAATCCTCACAAGAAACCTACGAAGAAGTGGAAATGTTGACCCTATTTTACAGATGAGGAAACTGAAAAATTATCCAAGTTATATAGCTGGTCCATCGAGACTGGGATTTAACTCAGGGATTCAGGATCCAGGGTCCAATTTTTTTATTACTGTACTTGACTGCAACTTAGGCAGCATTTAAAATAAGCATCTGAGAATATCCACAGGTATTTGTTTTAATTAGCACCTCTATCATGATACAAGGTTTAACTTTCTAAATTAATTGAGTGTACTCTAAAACTCAGTTACTGAAATTTAATTGTCCAAAATTAAATAAGAATTTCCACGGAAATAAACATGCCATTTTTGTTCAAGTAAGAAATTTGACTTGATGAATACAGAGTTTATTAGAATTTTTAAGGGGGATTAAATTTCAATTTTAAAAAGGATAGATAGATAGATAGATAGGAGATGATGAAAGATAAATCATTCATGTCTTCTGAATTGTACATATGTAATTTATTCATCAAACATTACTGATGACCTCTATGGCCTGACACATTAATAATCACTGCATCTGGCCAATTATAGAAATGAAATCACCAATATATATATGACTTTTCCTACAAATAATTAAATACAAAACATGTTTAAAAATTGAAATTATTTCTTGAATTACCTAATTCATTTTCAAATTTCCCAGAGGGGAGTGGGTGAGGCCCTTTCTTATACCCATTCTAGAGATGAGAAGGGTTGCTATGCCCAGGCCAGCTGGGAGCAGTTCCATGAATCCAATGCATAGTCCAACTGTCTATCCCTCCCCCACAAAAGCTTGAAGTAACTCCGAATAAAATGATAGCCAAACCAAGTAAAGTAGCAGTTATTAAAATACCCTCAAAATGTATTTATTGTCTATCTACCATATATATACAAACCTTTATGATCCTATATAATATATATGCTAATGTGATCCTAATATGCTAAGTGTCCAGCCATCTGGTCAGCCATTCAACCAATCAAAGCGTAATATGCTAATGATATGCTAAGGCTGCTCAACCACTCACTATGACGTGCACTGGCCACCCGGGGGCAGATGCTCCGATTGGTAGGTTAGCTTGCTGCTGGGGTCAGACATGCCCTGGAGCCCTCCCATGGTCCGTCCCCTGGAGCCCTCCCACAGTCCTTCCTAGGCTACCAACCTCCCACATTCCTCCTGGCCCCAATCATGCACCAGTGGGGTTCCTCTGCCTGGCTTGCACCCTCCGTGATCCAGGCTGAGGGACACCCCCCAAGTGTATGAATTTCATTCACCAGGCCTGTAGTATAACTACGTACATTTTAATTATCAAATGGGGGATATAGATATCAAATCAGTTTATTTCATATTTTACTAATAATCTGATTTGATGTTAATAAAATATTTCTAATTCTTAGCTATACCAAAGTATTTCTGCCATGTCAATGTTTCAAAAACCACATAATCAAAATTATCAAAATAACCAGGAACCAAGAGGAAGGAGAAAAGTGTAGGAACTCTCAAGATAAGAAGTGCTTTCTCCGCACTGATATGTCCAGTTCAGGTCCAAGAGACAACTTAGCTGGTTTATGTTGTCAGGAAACTACTGAAATAGTAATTAAATGCTGACAATAATTAGATTAGCAAATTAACTAAAATTATCAAGTAGCCACAGAGATGTATTAACTAAAATAATTAAGTTTTTTAAAACACAATTCTAAATAATGTAATGCTACAATTATATTTCCAAATGTCTAAAGAACATTTTCAAAACTTAGAAGTGTTTCGTATTAGCTATCCCTCATTCCTAGAAGAGCAAAAATAATCACAGTTTCACAATACCCCCTAGAATTAGGGAACGCTCTTGATTTTAAAAGAGAAAACGAGCAAGAGTCAAGGTTTAGGCTAAGTAACTTCCCTACAGACTCTCATTCTGTGAAAAGATTGACTAAGGAACAACTGTGTGCAATGTTCATTCCCCGTAGTTCAGGGTTTGTCCTTCCTATGCTGTCCCGAGAAAACAGGACTTGTACTTCAGTGTCTGTTAGAAGAACCATTCCCTGTGGGGCTGGTACGAACACGTTCGTATTTGCTGGATGACTCTTCCCAGCTTTCCCGTAAGGGGAGCGTGCGTGGCCCTCCTCCCTGAGCGGGGTAGTGCAATTCCCACAGTGCTCTGGCCTGCTCTCCCGTAACGCCTGAGAGCGCTCAGTGAAGGCAGCAGAGCTGTGCCATCGTGTGGAGGCCTGCCATCCCAATATGCACTGGTTCTTTGCAGGGCTATTTGAACACACACCTTTGGAAATAAAGATTTCGATGAAATATGTCAAATGGAAAGGTCCTGGCCTCCCATGTCTGATAGACTTACTCCTTTGGTTCAGACTCAGACTTACCTCTTTATGATAATCTCCCCAAATAAACAATGTAATAAATCTATATCATTTCAGGAGTAACCCCCAGTCTTTGCCAGGAAGACAATCTGAATGGACTATTATAAAACTCCCTCTCTACCCCTGGCTTTTATTTATCTGTTTATGCCTTCTTTGGCTAGAATCCACTGTTGTGGTGATGTACACACTGGAGTCAGGCTGCCAAGGTTCAAATCATGGCTCTAGGAGGTCTGTTAGCTGGAGCCAAGGGCTCCCTCTCTCGTGTCTCCATCTCTTTATCCACAAAAAAGGGATTACAACAACAGAAGCTCACTTCGACGGCTGCTCTAAGTATTAAGATAAAAAATATAAAGCTCATCCCGGGCCCGGTTGAGGCCGTGTGCCCCTGGATCCGGGAGAGGCTGGGTCCCGGGTCCGGGTGAGGCCTCGCGCACCTGGGTCCGGGTGAGGCCACACGCCCCTGGGTCTGGGAGAGGCCACGTGCCCCTGGGTCCGGGTGAGGCCACACGCCCCTGGGTCTGGGTGAGGCCACATGCCCCTGGGTCCGGGTGAGGCCACATGCCCCTGGGTCCGGGTGAAGCTGGATCCCGGGTCCGGGTGAGGCCGTGCGCCCCTGGGTCCGGGTGAGGCCATGCGCCCCTGGGTCCGGGTGAAGCTGGATCCCGGGTCTGGGTGAGGCCGTGCGCCCCTGGGTCCAGGTGAAGCTGGATCCCGGGTCTGGGTGAGGCCGTGCGCCCCTGGGTCCGGGTGAGGCCATGCGCCCCTGGGTCCAGGTGAAGCTGGATCCTGGGTCTGGGTGAGGCCGTGCGCCCCTGGGTCCGGGTGAGGCCACGCGCCCCTGGGTCTGGGTGAGGCCGTGCGCCCCTGGGTCCGGGTGGGGCCCCGTGCCCCTGGGTCCGGGTGAAGCCACGCGCCACTGGGTCTGGGTGAGGCCACGCGCCCCTGGGTCCGGGTGAAGCTGGAGCATCCCGGGTCCGAGTGAGGCCGTGTGCCCCTGGATCCAGGTGAGGCTGGGTCCCGGGTCCGGGTGAGGCCGCGCGCACCTGGGTCTGGGTGAAGCTGGATCATCCTGGGTCCGGGTGAGGCCGTGTGCCCCTGGATCTGGGTGAGGCTGGGTCCTGGGTCCGGGTGAGGCCACATGCACCCGGGTCCAGGTGAGGCCATGCGCCCCCTGGGCCCAGGTGAGGCCACGAGCCCCTGAGTCAGGGTGAAGCCATGCCCCTGGGTCCGGCCAAGACCAAAACAGAGGGTGTCGGACATGCATTACCACCATTTGTCCACCATCCAGAGCTGAGGGGTCAGTACTGACATGTACACATAAGGAACTGGTGGACATTGATATGGGGTCTCAAAAGAACTGTTGGTCCAGAAAGAAACTCACTACAGACTGATTCATTTGCCTGTCAGCATAACTATTATTGCTCGTCTCACATTCAGTTCTTATAAGTATATCTCTAGTGACACATGATCTTGCTCATCTAGGGGAAATGATGAACAACATAGACTGATGAACAAGAACAGAACCAGAAACAGGGAGGCATCGATCGGACTATCGGGCCTCAGAGGGAAGATAGGGGAGGGTGGGGGGAGGGGGGAGAGATCAACCAAGGGACTTGTGTGCATGCATATGATCCTAACCAATGGTTAAGTTCAACAGGGGGTTGGGGCATCCGTGGGAAGGGGTGTGGGATGGGAATGGGGGGATGAGGACAAATATGTGACACCGTAATCAATAAAGAAATTAAAATATATATATATATAAAGCTCTATGCATAGCAACTGACACAAAGCCATAATAAATACTAGCTACTATTACTTTCACTTTTTCTTCTGATTTATTTTGCACAATCTTTCCCCTACCAGATGTCCTTCAGATCACGTGATCAGTGGATTAGCAAATAGTTGTGAAACATCTACAGAGGAACAGATATTGTAAGGGTTGCAAGTAATAATAATAATGTAGAAGCACGGATCAGGCAAATTTACAGTTCTCTTGGGTTAGCACCACAATGTACATAAAACGATTAAGAAATAATAAACCAAAGCAAACCGTTCTGGGCTAAATTGCATAGTTCAGAATAAGGGTTGCACACGCTTAGAAAAGGAGGCCTCAGTAAAAACAGCTTCATGGACGTTGTTGGAATTTGCATTGATCTTAAAGGATGAGTAATACTTAAGGGGTGGAAGGGAAAGAAGGATGCATTCCAGGCAGAACACAAGATGGAAAAAGACAGAGATGAAGGTCCCAGATGCTATAGAGAAAGTAAAGACCCTCGCCTGCCTGCCTTCACATTTATCGTCATTTATTTCAGATGAGTAAGGAAATTAAGCTCAGTCTTGAAATGGAGTAGGGCAGAGATGAGCAGGTCTGTGTGCCACAGCAAGCAGCTCTTGTGTTTAAAATAGCCTCACCCCATCTCCTACGTTCCATTCTCTAAACCAGACTAGCTCCATTCGTTATGTCCACTCTTGAACAACTAAAAAAAAAAAATGCCTCACCCTGCAGCTGACTGATACAGAATTGCCTCACTAATACATGTACCAGTCAGTTGCGTAGGTCATGGCTTTTAATAATCGCCCACGGAACCTGATGAGTTTATCACAATGATGATTGCCATTGTTTGCCAAAGCAACAATTTCCATATCTCCTGGGAAGTATTTACAGAACAGCCAGATTTGAAATGGCTGGTTACTATAACTGGCTATTAAAAAGAGATTTTCAAAATCCAATAGATTCTTCTGTATATCTTTAAAATTCTGTAGTCAGAGTAAAGAACTGGAAGAATTTGTTTATATGTAGAACATTTTCTTTTTCTTGAGAAGATTTTATTCTTTGAAACAAAATCTACTTTTTAAAAAAATAGAAACAAACTATACTATGAACACCAGAATGTAAATATTGGGATTATTATCTTAAGTGGTTAGTACTTACATGAAAAAGTCACATCTAATTTTACTTTATTTAAATGTCTACAGGTGGTCCTATTGGTTCATGGAGAAATGAGAATAGAGGTAAAGTATGAAAAGCTTTTTGTAACTAAAATAATAGTCCCATTAAAAAATTAAAATTGTGTTCAGGAAAACAAATATTAAATGTTTTAAATTATTTAACAATTAGAATGTGAAAATTCTAACAACTAATCCAATAATACTTAAATACCAGCAATGTATGTTATTAATGTATTTTATCTCAGGCATTGTTTCTTCTTATGTTAAATCAACAGGTTTTAATGAGACAGGGCCTATGTTCCCAGAATAGTTAAGATATTGTAGAATATATGGAGAAAATATAAAGTATGATTAAATGCTGTCTTAAAAATCACATTGCAAAAGGCTTTATAACTCTTTTAGTAATTAATGTTTCTTCTTTGACAAAGTCTGAGGTAGAGAATGTAGACATCTAACAGTCTTAGATATCCTGAGACATAGGGGGCTCTTCAACCTATGTGTCTATAATCAATTCCCAAAGCAAAAATGTCCCACCGTGTGCATACTAAAATGGAACCCCTTTTTCTACAAGACAAAAGGGCAGCCCGGAGGAAATGGGACAGCAGCACAAGGCAAAAGGAGGCATAAACGGGAATGGGTGAAGTTTGCAAGACCCTGCAGAGAAGAGGAAGACAACTCCAAAAGAAACCCCATCGCCCAAGTAAGTCATCTGAGCAGTGAGAGTTTTCAGAACAAATGGATTAGATGTAAATTAAAATAATATGGCAGTTCCAGTTAGCAAGATGCAGACTGGGCCGCCCACAGAACAAATAACCTGGTATCTACAACCAAAAAGAAGTCAATAATAATAATAATAATGATAGAGATAGACAAAGATGAAGGAACCATGGTCTGTAGAGTAATAAAAGAATAATTAAAAGACACTTGGACCAATTTCAATGGATAAGCCTTATTTAGATCCAGATTCTAGCTAATAGAAAAAAATATGTGACAATTATAAAAATGGCTGGGAGCCAACACTGAATTGACCATGTATTCTTAATGGTTGGAACTGGGATAAAATATATCAGGTTTATTACACCATTCTAACTCTATATATTTCTGAACTTTTCCACACAAAAAGCTATAAAATTAGAAAAAAAAAGCAATACATTTTAATACTACATAAACCTTTCCCTTTTTTCTCTCCAGCTCTCCCTATTTAAACTAAAATAAATGTTAACTGTTAAGAAAGGGAGCATTCAGACGTAGCCTCTCTGACTTTCTCTCCATCTTTTAACATCACCATGGTGGCCACAATCTAAGCAAATGTTCTAAAGCCAAAATGATTAATGCATATTGATCCATACCGGTCAACAGAAGCAACATTTACGTCGTATTCCTAGTATCTATTAAGGTAAAAAGTAAACAGCACAATGTCAGAAAGGGTGAATAAAACGAACTTAAGACTATAGCGGTGGAGAAAAGAGGGGAAAGAAAAAGACTGAGTAATGATCATCTTAACACTTTGGGTATTTTTTGCTGCAGATTAGTTCAGATTTCCACGCAAAACAGAAAATTACCTACCGCATTACTGGAATCGGAATTGATCAGCCACCTTTGGGAATCTTTGTTGTTGACAGAAATACTGGAGATATTAACATAACAGCCATAGTTGATCGTGAGCAAACCCCAAATTTCCACGTAAGTAGTGTTTTCAACATTGGGCGCCCTTTTCCCCTCATGCATCGTAGCTAGAAGATGATACTCTTGTATTGGTTAATTGAGAGGAGATATCAGTGCATAAATCAACCCACCAACAAATAACATTAGTCCCTCGACAAAGAGCCTCCACTCATGGCCATGCCCCTGAAGGATATGCCAGGAGGGGCATGCCTGCCAGACTCCAGATGCAGCCTGCCAAGAGCTTCGCCCTGCCAGGAGTCAGTGTCAGTCTGGAGAAAGGGGCAACTAGCCCAACGGGTCGCGCAGATGGGTACCTTTTCCTACTTTGTCTACTCTTTGGGGAAATATTTTCCTCCTTGGCATGAAAGTTCTCTCCATGCCAGCACAGGCTCCTACTGTGCAAATTAAGCTTGTTGAGTGAGAATTAACATTTTCCCTTTTTTTCTAGATCACATGTCATGCGCTAAATGCCTTAGGACAAGATGTAGAGAAGCCACTTATATTAACGGTCAAAATTTTAGACATCAATGACAACCCTCCAGTGTTTTCACAACATGTATTCATGGGTGAAATTGAAGAAAATAGTCCTTCAAGTAAGTCTTTTTACAGTACATACCACTGCTCATTTTTTTTAAATTTTCAAATACAAGTATCACGATAGCACATCATTTTTATAAGCTAATTTATTCTTAGTTTCATCAGTTTTCCAGAAAAACTCACAAAGATAACCTAAATCTTCTTGCTGATATTTGTAGTTGAGCTAATAACTCACTGCCATTGTACTTCCAGGTGTGGCTCTGTTATGAGGCCAATAGCATCTTATTCTATACATACAAGTTACATGAGTACCCAGCAGTCACAAAGCTAACGAGGGGCCTTAGGTAGCTGGGATGCCCCAGCAGGGCTTTTTGAGGTTATAAGGCACGAGACACTCTCACATCACTTGAATAATTTGGGGAAAAGAGAGAATCATAAAGCCATCCATCCAGGGAAGACAGAAAAACCTCTCAACCCCACAGCCAAGGCTGATGGGGAACTGGGGGGTTTTAGGGAAGGTAGTGCAGTTCTACCTGATGAAGACACAGCGAGCGGCATGTAATATTTTTTAGCATACATATAGGTATGATCTTAAAAAACAAACATTGATTTGAAATTGAGTTGCATAAATAATGTGAACAGAACATCAATGGCTCCATATTCTTTAATGAACTTCTCCCTTCCTAGACTCTCTGGTGATGATACTGAATGCCACGGACGCCGATGAGCCCAACCATCTGAACTCTAAAATTGCCTTCAAAATCGTCTCTCAGGAGCCCGCAGGCGTCCCCATGTTCCTCATGAGCAGACACAGCGGCGAAGTCCGCACTTTGACCAATTCTCTGGATCGAGAGGTAAAGCAAGGCACTTGGGAGCCATTAAAGAAAGGTTTTATTTAAGAAAGCCAAAAAGAAGTGATTCCGTTTTAGCAGAGAATGAGAGAGAGGAAGAGAGGTTCCTGGTACTCACCGGGGCCGATCTAGGGAAACTGTCTGCATCCTAAGTGATTCCGGGGGTGGGGGCCCCTGGCACCTGCACAGTCAATCATCCCTCAGTAAACAAGCGTGAGAACACCCGTGGGTGCTCAGGTGGAAGAGTAAAGAAGGCACTGCCTACATGGACAAGGACCAACTGTGATTCATTCCTCATGCGATGGAGGGAAAGGATAGTCACAGGTGAAGCAAAAAATGTCTCTCTGAGAACAGCCTTCTCTGATGGCACACTCCTTTTCCTGACTTCTTTTCATGTTACCCCCGCTTCCAGAACACTAAAGAGTCTCCTTCCCCTCTCTCCCCCATCATCCTGCCACCACCCCACCACCACCACCCACCGCCCCACCACCCACCGCCCCATCACCCACCCCCCACCACCCACCGCCCCATCACCCACCGCCCCACCACCCACCGCCCCACCACCCACCGCCCACCACCCACCCCCACCACCCACCGCCCCATCACCCACCGCCCCACCACCCACCGCCCCACCACCCACCGCCCCACCACCCACCGCCCCACCACCCACCGCCCCACCACCCACCGCCCCACCACCCACCGCCCCACCACCCACCGCCCCCCACCGCCCCCCACCCACCTGCCCCACCACACACTGCCCCACCACCCACTGCCCCATCACACACCGCCCCACCACACACCGCCCCACCACCCACTGCCCCATCACACACTGCCCCACCACCCACTGCCCCATCACACACTGCCCCACCACACACTGCCCCATCACACACTGCCCCACCACACATTGCCCCATCACAGTCCATATTACTTTTATGCCGATGGTTTTCTGAACAGACCGCCAGGGAAAACTCTGTAAGTGAGCTCCCCTCACATAAGCATCCCCCCATCACCACTGCCATGTTTCTTCTCAGTGTCCGTTCTTGCCCTAAGCAGCTCCCAAGAGAAGATCTGTGCTAGCCTCTTAAAGACTTCGAGAGCCCCCAGCGCCCTCGGTGATGGACAGGACACAGTACACGTGCCCCACGAAATCATGAGCTGGAGTGCCTTCCCTCCTTACTCACGGGAAGCAAGTCGTTGTCCTTCATATTCTTGGCACTGGAGTTAATTAATTTCCTTTCCTGACTCCAAATGCAGCAAGTGAGCAGCTACCGTCTGATTGTGAGCGGCGCAGACCAAGACGGACACGGCTTATCAAGCCAGTGTGAAAGCAGCATCAGAGTGAAGGATGTCAATGACAACTTCCCAATGTTCAAGGAGTCTCAGGTACACCCTTCACTCCCTCAAGAATCATTCTTACATACTTTTTGTTATATATGTTGCCACCCTAATTCAGCATGTGTCTGCTTGCTGCCTTCTATTTAGGTTCTCCGCACTTTTCTCTCAAAAAAATAGCTTTTTTAAAATATAGGAATTCAGTAACTGGCAAGGAGGCAATACATAATCTGAGAATTCGTGATGAATGCCATTCAGAATAAACATAATCCCCTTCGATGGACCCTGACATTGAATCTTAAATTCTGCTTCTCTCCTTCTTAGTATTCAGCGAGTATTAAGGAAAACACTTTGAGTTCTGAGTTACTTCGATTTCAAGTAATAGATTTGGACGAAGAGTTCACAGATAATTGGCTGGCGGAGTATTTCTTTACCTCTGGCAACGAAGGGAATTGGTTTGAAATACAAACTGATGCCAGGACTAACGAAGGCATCCTGAAGGTGGTTAAGGTAAGGTCTCACTTCCCTTTGGTGGCTAACATATTCTCTATTAGCCAAAACTATCATTTCTACAAGTAAACTTTATGTACTTATTAATCATACCACTTCTAGAAAACACATAAAAGTAGATCAAATTTTTTAAAGACACACACACATAGCCCCATTACCTGAAGACAGCCTTTTTAACATGGTGATTTATTTCCTTACAAAGTAACATACTGTCTGTAGTAAACACAAATACACACACACACACACACACACACACACACACTTGATTTAAGCACAAGAAAGTAAAACACATTTCTTGACTTAATCTCATTCTCCCTCTACAATTGAAGTTAGGAAGAGATACAAACACATGGAATTATGGCTTTTGAATCTGTCAATTTATTTTAAGTGGATTAGCTAGTCAAAGAGGAAAAGAGGCAAGTTTTTCCAGAAAATGGGCATGTACGCTAAAGCTGCAAGATGAAAAATGGGTGAGCAAAGCACCCATTTAACATGCTTGGCAGTCATCGCAAAGTTAAAACTCAAATCCAGATCTCTTCCTATAATCATGTTCACGAATGCACAAATGTAACCAAAATGAGCATGTCCTTATCTCATCACCCTCAGAAAATTTACTATGAAGGCTATCCTAGGGTTCCTCTGGCCTTGGTCCGGGCCAACTCCACAGCAGGGTCAAATCGTTCTCATGCAAGACCATCCGCAAATGGGTCTATGAAAAGCCACCCACATGCTGCTCTACAGAGGCCTCTTTGCCAACCAAGTTTATAAAGGCATTTTGCCTTTGCCACCTATGAATTTTTAAAATCAGAAAAGACATCATTGCACATAAATCCAGTGGCTGCTCTGTGAGTGACCAGAGCTGCCATTTAGAGGAATGTGTTGCAGGCCTTAGTTTGCTCAGTCCTCACAATCTGACGAGGTGAGGGATTTTTGTTTGTTTGTTTTGTTTTTTTGTCAGTCCTCACCCGAGGATATTTTTCCATTGATTTTTAGGGAGTGTGGAAAAGAGAGGGAAAGACAGAGAAACATCGATGTGAGAGAAACACATGACACATAGATTGGTTGCCTCCGATCAGGGCCAAGGCCCGAGGAGCCTGCAACCAAGGTACGTGCCCTTGACTGGGATCGAACCCAGGACCCTTTGGTCTGCAGGCAGATGCTCTTTCCACTGAGCCAATCTGGCTAGGGCGGGATTTTTTTTTCAGAAGTGGGAAGTTGAGGATCAGAGATATGAAATACTGTTCCCTGAGTCACACAGGTTGTAAGTACAGAACCGGGACTCAGACCAGGCTGCCACAACCCGGGTGGGTTCTGTCCTCTGCACCACGTCACCTAAAATAACATTTGCTAGTACCCTGCTTTGTGAGTATCATTGCACTGAGGATACGTGAGTTAAGAATTCCAAAGGTCTCTCTATCTCAACGTCACAGCGATCTCTGAAACCATTTTGCTACATCGGTTTCTATTCATAGAAATAAGAATCTTCATCGGAGTTCTCTTGTCCTCTTCTGGGTTTGCCAGACCGTATTTCTTTGACACTTTTCTTCTAATTTTATTTTTATTCCAGCCTCTAGATTATGAACAACTACAAAATGCACACTTTAGTATCGCCGTCAAAAACAAAGCTGAATTTCACCGATCTGTAATCTCTCAGTATCGAATCCAGTCAACCCAAGTCAAGGTTCGAGTTATAAACGTGCAAGAAGGAATTGCGTTCCGCCCTGCTTCCCAGACGTTTACTGTCCAGAAAGGCCTAAGCAGGAAAAAGTTGGTCAATTATATCCTGGGAACGTATGCAGCCATTGATGAAGACACTGGCAAAGTTGCTTCAAATGTCAGGTACGAATACTTCAATAACATTTTATTATTCCTTGACTTAGTATTAATCTATAAATTATTATACCCAGCCAGTGTGGCTCAGTGTTGAGCGTCAACCTATGAACCACGAGGTCACGATTCAATTCCCACTCAGGGCACATGCCCTGGTTTCGGACTCTATCCCCAGTGTTAAAATGAATAAGTGACACCCAAACTATTATATGGCAATAATACAAAGATATACAAAGGTGGCCAACTCAATGAGCTGCTAACTGGAGGAGAGAGATAAGTAGTGGAATCATTCGACGACATTGTATTATGAGCAAAGATTAACGTAAGTATAAGTTAAAGTGGAAACTAAAAGAAAAATGCTTCAGCCTGCCTAGAGAGGTCAGGACAATGGTTCGCAGAAACTTTCAATTGAGTCTTAAAGAGGAGAAGTTCACCAGAAGGGTGTGGTGCAATAAGACGGAACAGTGAGGCTACTGGTAGGGTGAGATTTGAGCAGTTATGAGGCTACAGGGATTCGGCTGGGTAAATCAGGCTGCACATCCTCCTAGTCCCAGAGGGGTCCCCCATGGAGACTCAGTCCTACCCTGAATATCCCCACAAAGGGACATTCTTAATCTACAAAGACAGACACATACGCCTAAAATCTAAGAGCACATGCAAAAATCGTCACTGTAACGAGTAAGGACACAGGTTATTGCACAAAGCATAAATTAGAAAAACCCAGGTGAACACATCTTAAGGGTTATAAAATACTGTTTGTCCATGCTAATTTGTTAACTTTCTGCTGCTTTTCAGAAAAGCATATTTCAATGTCTTATATTCAAAACAAATACATTAAATATAAATGGGTCATTTTCATTAAGTAGGTAACATTCCATATTTGAAAGAAAACTATTACCTTTTTCTATTATAAAACAGATATGCCCTCGGACGGAATGATGGTGGTTTTCTAATTATTGACTCAAAAACGGCTCAAATCAAATTTGCCAAAAACATGGCTCGGGATTCTACTTTCATAGGTAACAGGACAATCATAGCAGAGGTTCTAGCCATCGATGGTAAGAAAAATATTTCAATCGTATTTAGAGAAATGTTCCTCCAATTGCATTTAGTTACGAATAGATGATTACGATTCTTTAACAAATTCCCGTCAACACTAGATCAATGATCGCAGGGCCTTGAGTCTCAAGTCCGAAGCAGCTAAAGCTAGAAGGCTAGCATTCCAACATCTCAGTGGCCTTTGTAGCACCAGTGAATTCTGTGTTCCATCCTGTGGTTTGCTTGTGGTTGGGACAGGGATTTTTAGACCCACCAGAATTTCTGGTTTTGAGAAGGATGGATAAAGATTGATGCTGAATGCCTATAAGGGAAGCTCAGCTCCAATGGGAGGTGCCTTTGTGAGTTACTCATACAATGAGTTCCTTATGAAGACCTCATTGCTTATGTCATTAAGCAATAAAATCTTCTGGAATGTTTTAAAAATATTATTCATTGATTATGTATGTGTGTGTCCACAAGTATAAAATTAGCTTATGCTCAAGGCAATAAGCAAACATAAAGTAAAACGAAAGAATAAACACCAAATTCACATCATCTGAGAAAATAGCAAAAAGCACAAAGGGAAAAAATACAGAAAGATTCAATCCCACCACTGCTAGATTTCATTTAAGGTTTTTGATTGTCGACGTATTTAATTTTTTTTCAATAATCTTTTATATCTTAGGTAACAAAAATAAATCAATTCTTATTCCAAATACTTTCGCCCAAGCTTTAGAAGTAAAGCTGGGATCACACAGTGCTGGGATCATGAAGTAGGATACACTGAAGAAAACTATTATTTTTATGTTGATTTCATTAGCAGGCAGTGAATTCATCACCTTACAGGTCTTGGCCCCAAGCATCTACACTAATAAAAGAGAAAGATGCAAATTGACTGTACCTTTGTGACGCCCACCAGCCAATCAGGAGTGGGTATGCAAATTAACCCAACAAAGATGGCAGGTTAATTTGCATACACAGGCGCCAAGCGTTCCACACTGCCCCAGCTGCTCCAGGCCTCTGGGCAGCATGGGAAGGCAGAAAGGCGGCTCCAGGCCAGAGCAAAGGCGGTGCCGGCAGCCAGGGAAAGGAAGGCCCATTCTTGCACGAATCTTCGTACATCGGGCCTCTAGTTTTAAATTAATAGCCAATGCTATGAATCAGATGCCAGCCAAGTTAAATTTTCTTTTTACAAGATGTGGAGATTGTCATTTTTACTTGTAAGAATAACAAATATAATCTCTCATGAGAAGACACACTAACTTGGCTGCATGCAGGAAACACAAGGTTCATTTTTGTTTGTGTGTTTATATTTTTTCATCTTTATTGTTGAAAGTATTGCATATGTCCCCTCTCTCCCCATATTGACTCTTCTAGCCTGCTTGTTCTGTATATCTTTTTAACTCTAACGTGCCGTTCTTACAGAAAACACGGGGAAGACATCTACAGGCACCGTCTACGTTGAAGTACCTGGTTTTAATGAAAATTGTCCAACAACGGTCCTGGAAAAGGAAACAATCTGCAGCTCATCACTTTCCGTGATTGTCTCCGCGAGAGCGCAGGACAGTGGTAGAGACACTGGCCCCTACGTGTTTTCACTGGAGGATGAAAGTGTAAAGCTGCCCGTTGTGTGGCGGATCACGACCCTTAACGGTGAGTAGCAGTGCAGGTGCACCATCAAGGAAAGTTCCAGGAGGATGAGAGCGCTCCTGTGGAGCAGGTTCTTTCCAGGAGCAATTGAAAAAAATTCAATGCAATGAAGATGGAGCCCTCGCCTCGGGAATTTCTTCTCTTCAGCAGAGGAAAGAAATCCTATGAGATTATGTTAGCACTGTTTAATATTTCCTGTTTTTCATGTGGACTCCACTTTTTATTCTTATATGTTATTTCTACCTCCAGAGCACACCAAAAGAAGGTTAGTCAGGCACCTATTGTACTGCAGAGCTGTTTAGGTTTCTGGACACATAAAGGTTTCTTTCTGGGCAGGCTGTGGGCAGACAGGACGCACTGGAGGGCCGGCCTGCTCCGGCTCACAGGAAGAGCTCCTTAGAAGAGTTGCAAGTCAGGAATCCGAGCATGGGTGAATGGAAACCTGCAAACCCATTCGCCAATGGCAATGAGCTAATCCCTCCTTCCTTTTCTTCTGGCCTTTTCCACGTTAAGTTTACACTTCCTGTCTTTGCCAGGAGTCTCAGAGAAACAGCCACTGTACTTAATAAGAATCTCCTCCCTTTCCAAATTCTATAATGACCATCAGGCCACCTCAAGTCCCTTATAAATGAACTCACTTTTCTCTCACTCCTTTCTGAACCAACCTTGCTCCCTGTTATAAATGTGCTCCGTGGGGCCCTCGTCCTAGGTGTCCGTCATTGCAAGGTCCCCAAAGGGATCTTGCTCTCCGTGGTCTTCTTTCCTGGGGCCTTACTGACCCTGGGGTAAGATTTTGGCTCCAAATGAAGCACGTAGCATTTAGCTCTAAATGGGTTTACCAGACACATGGCCAATGAAAAGCCTGCAAAAGAAACATGAGACAGACAGGGCCTGGCCCTAGATACACTTGCCTGGGTGAGGTGGGGCCAGACAACTGTGGTTGGACTGGGTGGACCAGGGGTAATGGCAGAGGGCACGATGGAGTCAAGACCGATTCAACACTAGGCTGTACACCTGAAACTAAAACAAAATGATATTGAGTGTAAAATAAATTAATTAATTAATAAGGCCTGACGGAAGCAGCACAGACCTGCAGCCGCTGAGAGCTACTGCTGGAGCCCACTTAGAAAGGGAGGACATAGCAATGGAGAATGGAGAGCAATCAAGGCTCACAAGTCAGCTAGACAATGGCCTTCACCACAGGGAATCCCACACAGCCAGCACCAGACTCATGGGATCAGGGCTGACAGAGGCAGCTGAGGTAGCCTCAGTCAAAGCAGAAATTCAGTCTTGGTAAGTCAGACACAAACACATGGGTTTAGGCAGGCGGGATACAGTCACGGTGTTACAGGAAGGGGATATGGCCCTTGGCAGGTCTGCCTTGGGCGGCCGGTAGTGTGTGGGTTCTTGACCTCCTGCAGGAAAAATTTCACAACACATGCTCAGATGACTATGAGGGAATACTTGCTCAGACTGGAGTCATAAAACAAGAAAGGACTTGGCTTACAAGAAGCAACAGGGGAGCCTGGGCTGGGCCGCCCTAGCTCTCGGGGAGTCAGAGAAAAGGGGGCCTTGGGGTCAGGTTCAGGGGTTAGCCTGGGACGAGCTGCCACTGCCCAATGCTCCCCTGGTTGCAAGCCTCGTGGGGTCCTTTAGGGTTTAGGACAGTGATGGGCAACCTTTTGAGCTTGGGGTGTCAAACTTCGCCAAAAAACTGAGCATAACTCGGGTAATGTGTCACTTTGAGGAAAAAACATTATTTCGCAAATGTTTCATCCTCAGGAGCAGCAAATGTTTCATCCTCGGCATGCGGCCGCCTCAGCAGCCGTGTGTCATCAGAAATGGCTACGCGTGTCAGTGCTGACACGCGTGTCATAAGTTCGCCATCACTGGTTTAGGAGATGCGTGCCTGTGGGGGAAGAAGAGGGAAAGGGAATGGCGGACGGGGGGAGGTTCCCCCATAGGGAGAGCACACGCTGAGTCCTTTTTCTGGGGACTTAATCTCTTTCTTGCAGGCAGGAATCTGAGGAAAGGCCTCTGGGGAGGGTTTCAGCACAATGTTAATCCATTTTCTAGGTTCAGGGTCGTGGTCTCGGTCAGTCATCGCAGCAGGTCCTGGTGTCACCCACCTGGCGTGGCTGCTTTTCTGGGCCTGGAGCTGAAATACACTGAGGCCCAGAGTTTATCTCCAGGGAGGCGACGGTCTGCACCGGCTGTAAATTGTCCGCCAGTTGGTTCAGCTCGGGTCTCCGTTTCCCTGCTCCGTGTCCTGGCTTCCCGCCTGTCTCAAGAGGGCCACCAGGAATCAAGGAGTTGGCATAGGCAGACATACAGGAGTGGGTGCGCCCCAGGAGAGGGACCTGGGATTTAAATGGTGCCTGCGCCCCTCTTCTTTGTGGGAACATTCAGGGTAGGACTGAGTCTTCGTGGGGGACCCCTCTGGGACCAGGAGGATGTGCAGCCCGATTTACCCAGCCGAATCCCTGTAGCCTCATAACTGCTCAAATCTCACCCTACCAGTAGCCTCACTGCTCACAACAGTGACGTCGACGGAACTCTGGCTGTTAACAAGAAGGAGTAGTTTTCAGAGAAAAGCACCTGTCCCACTGTTGATCTGTGTGATTATTTCTCTACAGCCACCTCTGCGCTGCTGACCGCCCAGCAGCCGCTGGCCCCCGGGAGGTACCCCATCTCCCTCGTGATTGCAGACAGACAAGACAGGCAGTGCGACACTCCAGACAACCTGGCTGTGGAGGTGTGTCAGTGTGACAACAGGGACACCTGTACAGCAGCCTCCCAGCCCGGGCCCAGGTATGGAGACCAGCCATCTGGGAGGCTGGGGCCCGACGCCATCGGCCTGATCCTGCTTGGCCTTTTGATGTTGCTGCGTGAGTATCCCCACACTTCCTCTGTTTCTCCTGGGGGGTGAGCACTGCAGAGGCCTTTACACTGCATGGGCGATGCATGTTTGCGATGCAGAAGACATGTTCCCTAACTTTCATAGGCAAAGCCGGGAGAAATGGCATTCCCAGGAAGAATCTGCAATGTTTAAAGTTAACGTGTCACTTGCCAATAATCTATATTCATACCCAGCCAAGCAGTTCATATGTGTGAGTCGTAATCTATAGTCATAAATGGTAGACATTAGCATAAGGCATAAGCAAGTAATAAATGCTAGACATTTAGAAAACAGTATGAGAGAATCAAGATGGGGGAAAATAATATTCAGGATCAAAACAATGACTTTATCCATGAGGGAGACACTTCCTAAAATGTTTTCGCCATATCCGAGTCTCATGAGGTTCTGAAATAAAAAGAGAACCTTGGACAAATAAATGTAGGAAATCATGGGCTTTGTGCTTTACAGCACACGTTAACATACCACAGGTTCCGAGACATCACTGCTTAGCCCAGCCCTTCCTCCAAACAGCTCACTGCCTCAATGCACACACCCCCTTTATAGCTTCTTCACTTCATATAATTAGGGTCATTGAACACATTTAGGGAAACTACACACATGTGTTATTTTAATAGGAGTAAAATGTACTTTATTCAATAGACGGGTTTCTAAAATGTTGCATTTAAATTGAAATCTTGTGAATCAAATCATATTTTTAATTTAAAAGAACTTTTGGTAAATTCCTGTATAAATAAAAGAAATCCTTGAAAAATTCAGTCACTTCCCTAATTCATTATAAAACCACAGACTCTTAGAGTTAAAATCCACTTCAACCCATTCACTTAAATGTTAATTTACAAGGTATTTTTAAAGCATTAGGAAGTGCAGTTTGCTGGTTTAATTGCTGTTTCCTAAGAGAGCAGAGACCAGACCACTAAAACATCATGCCCACCTAAACTCTTGTCCATCCAGTGTGCATTCACGTGACACCATAAACACAGCCTCAACATGTACAAATAAACGCCATCACAATAAAAACAAATTACCAACAAGGATGGAGGACCTGAACCACCGCGTTCATCAGCCATCCAACAGGGCCCGTTTTTAGACAACTACACATATCACAGGAATGGCCGCTCTGTCTCCTTGAGCTTCATGACCCTATGACATTTTAGTATGTTCCATTTACCAAATGTTATTTCACAGAAACAAACTGTGCTTTCCATAAATATTTAAAATACTTTATTTTCTTTGTAACATTGTGACAATCGTCATGTTAAATCGTTTCCAAGAGATTGAAATGTCTTACTACTTTGTTTTCCTTTATGCTAGTGGCCCCCCTTCTGCTGCTGACCTGTGACTGTGGGAAGGGTCCCATTGGGGGAGTAACAACTGGATTTATCCCGGTTCCTGAGGGCTCAGAAGGAACAATTCATCAGTGGGGGATTGAAGGGGCCCAGCCTGAAGACAAGGTGAGGATCCAGTGTGTCAAACATTTATTTCAGTTACATAGAGTGAAGTTCTGTTTACATTCAGACAGGAAAGGGGATTGTGGGCATAAAAAGAGGAGGCTCCCTGGCCCTCAAGGACCCTTGGGAGTCAGCACTGAAATGAATAGAGCCTTTTAAGATCTTAGTTCTTCAGACGTCAAATCCTAAAAGTGGTTATTCCTGCAAGCATTTGGGTTTCTTGTAATGTCACCATTTGCAAAGGGCCACAAAATCTGTGCGTGTTTTTAATGTATTTTTTTTAACATGGTTTGCAGGAAATCACAAATATTTGTGTGCCACTTATAACCTCCAATGGAGCTGATTTCATGGAAAGTTCTGGTACGTGAACATCAAATTTATTTCTGAAAGTCACAGTGGGTTAAATAAGAAATGTTGAAAAACAAGAAGTGTTCTAAATTCTTTTCTTAATAATTTGCATATTCGTGTACATGCTGGGAGGTGGTACCATTAACATAGGGTTTTAATAAAATGATTTATTTTAAGGATATTAGTCAATTTCATGACCTAAATCTGGCTTCAGTAAAGTTCATTTGCCCACTGATAACACTGTTTTTAATATATGAAAATTTGTTACTTTTCTCAAACTTTAATAAACTAAATTATAGCTCTCATACAGTCAATTATGATTTTTTGGAATAGAAAAGATTTCACACATATAGAGAAATATAACAAACACTGTACTACCACCCAACTTGGACTATTCTTTTTGTAGTTGTTTTTGACTATTACACATTTTCCCCACTTTCTCCCCCTCTGCCTCCTTCCACCCTGCCCCCACCCCCTAGGCCTTCCCCACACTATGATCTGTGTCCACACGTTATGCATACGTGCATATATGTTTATTGGTTGATCTCTTCCTGTCCTCTCCACCCTCCTTCCCTCTGAAACCTGTCAGTCTGTTCCATGCATCCATGCCTCTGGTTCTATCGTGTTCATCAGTTTATTTTGTTCTTTAGATTCCATATCTGAGTGAGACCATGTGATACTTGTCTTTCTCTGACTGACTTACTTTGCTTAGCACAGTACTCTCTAGGTTCATACATGCTATTGCAAAGGGTAAGAGATCCTTCTGTTTTGCTGCTGCATAGTATTCCATTGTGTACAGTACCATAGCTTTTTTATCCACTCATCTTCTGATGGGCACTTGGGCTGTTTCCAGATCTTAGCTAATCTAAATAATGCTGTGTGAACATTTTCCTTAGGCACCAAGACACCAAGTTAGCATCAGCTAATTTGTATGATCACACATGCATGTCTCCTCTTTGGGTTTCAGACTGAGCCAATATGGCAGCTTCATTACAATTTTTCCTCTGAAAACAGACAAGCATTGCATCAGAAGCTTTCCATGGTGGTGTGCTGAATATTCTGTTTTTACTTTTCCATTGCTGGCTGCTGCCTCTGAAAATCCATTTCCTTTATCCGTTTTTCAATTAGCATGTTTTCAGAGCTCGTTCACCTGCCCCTATCCTCTGCTATACCCTCACCTCCTCGTTACTCTCACAGAACAGATTGTGGGATGTTCTTATCGCCACTAGACATAGCACTGTGTTTTCTCCCACCGATTTGCTTTACTTAATGACTGCTCCTGGATATCAAAGACCAGTATTTTAAAGAATCCCAGCATGAGACGTTAGAGAATGTCCTCCTCTGTGTTTAGATGTTTGCGTGAATGCCTGTGCCAGAGGAATGACGGCGGAAGGAGCTTCAGGCATGGAACTGACCACCAACCTTGGAGCAGCCGCGGGATCCGGAGCAGCCGCGGGATCTGGGGCAGCTGCGGGGTTCGGAGCCACCACTGGACTTGGCTTCTGCTCTGCAGGCCAGTCGGGAACCATACGAACAAGGCATTCCACTGGGGGAACCCATAAGGAATGTAGTGAAGGAGTAATAAGCATGAATTTCTTGGAGTCCTACTTTTCCCAGGTAATTTGGTGAAAAACTTCGTGGCTCTGTTATCTCATTTACATTAGAGATCTTTTTCTACTTGACTATATTTCAGTTTTGCAGTTGCTTTACAACTTGCTAAAATGTAACAAAAAAAATCGGGGTTCTTTGCCTAAATAATACAAATAAGCTAGGATGGCTGTCAAAACTGGGCTACTGGTCAAAAGAAATAATAGGCAAATAGACATGAAGTGAGAGAAGATAGCAAGGGGCACCTCGTCCTTCAACTGGAATAGCAATGGATGGCAAGCTCTTTTGCATTTCAGGATCAGCAACATCCTCTTTAGAAATACGAAGCAGCTTATTTTGTATTTCCTGTACCATAAAGGATGCCAGAACAGGAGTGCATATACTTTTATGAGAAAAGGTTATAGTATTCTTCACATTTTCAAAGCAGTCCATGCCCAGAAAAGTTGAAGAACCATTGCATCAATGACCCAAAAATGCAAGTGGGGAGAAAGGAAGTGGCCAAAGATCCAATGAGCATGGAACCATAAAGGGACCAGGGCACCAGGCAGAGAGGACTCTGGGAGCAGGCTGCTTGCCTCCGGATTGGTGTGTGATTAGAACAGATCTCACATAGAGTTTTGGTTTCAAACTGGTAAGTGCCAGGATCTTGCCCACAGATGGAGGCTGGCACTGCGTTTGAGGCTAGCCTGGCAGGGAGGGCTTGTTGGGAAGAGGATGCTTGGGACAGTGTGAGGTGGTGTGGGCCCTAGTCAAAGGGCAGGCTCCCACGAGGGCTGCAGAGTCTAGGCCAAGGCCGCAGTCTGGGTGGGCGCCGTGTAGACGATGACGGTGGGATGTCTTCTCCCCTCCCCCAACACAAAGACATGCATGGGCACAAGTACACACAGGGACCTCACACTCGCCCAGGGAGTAACCTCCAGGCTTCACACACATTTGTTTTTCAGGCCTACATCCATGTAAGTGCCTTCAAAACCAAGAATTACACATGAGCCTCGGCCAGGCTCAATTCTGAGGGAAAGTCAACTACACTACTCTCCAAACACCAGACAATTTCTGCTAAGATTGTTGGTACGAAGACTATGTCTATGTCCACGGATTACCTAAGTCACGCATTCATGATCAGACCTTGAGTGTAGGGGTGGTATTGTATTCTTCCGTTGAGTCTCTTTTTAAATTCATGTGCCTACTTTTCTCCACCTTCAGAAAGCATTCGCCTGCGCAGAGGAAGCCGATGGCCAGGAAGCTAATGACTGCTTGCTGATCTATGACAACGAAGGCCTGGGGGCCCCCGGCTCCCCCGTGGGCTCCCTGGGTTGCTGCAGCTTCATTGCCGATGACCTGGATGAGAGCTTCTTGGACTCGCTGGGCCCGAAATTTAAACAACTTGCCGAGATCAGCCTGGGGCTGGATGACAAAGGCCAACAGTCTCAGCTGCCCACCCAGAGCAGCGGTTCTGGAACGGGCGCCTGTGGCCACTCTGTAGAGATCCAGCACTCGGAACCGTGTAGGGGCCAGACCACGGCGGGCGGTCAAGGGGCTTGCGCTTGGTCTGCTTCCGGCTCTGTCCTCCAACCGGCCATTTCCATCCCCGACCCCCTGCAGCAGGGCAGCTATTTGGTGACGGAGACTTACTCGGCTTCTGGCTCCCTCGCTCAACCTCCCATTGCGACCTTTGACCCACTTCTCATGCAGAATGTGGTCATGACAGAAAGAGTGATCTGTCCCATTCCCAGTGGTCACGGCCACCTACATGGTCCCACTGAGCTGCGAGGGTCGTGTAACATGATCTACACAGAAGACCCTTGTTCCCGTCTGATATGACCAGAATGACCTGAAGTAGCATACTGGCCCCATAAAGATATTTGGACCAAATTATCCATAATGGCATAGCAAGTCTCGGTATCGGTCTCAGTTGGCACCTACTTGCTACTCTCATCAAGGGATCATAATGACAGTTGAAATTTTCTAGTTCATGCCCCCAAAGTGAAGATGGTGCCACTATTAATTCTCAAATACTATTCAAGTGGAAGTAAATGTTAATGCTTTTCAAAAAAACCCTAACATACTCAGCAGGAAAACTCCCCAACCGTTTTTGGAACTTCTGCTTTTGCAGTGCCAAAGAAAGGCGCCCATCGCTTTAAAATGCAATGCACTTCCAGGAGATGAAGCACTTGGGGTCAAGGGGCCTGGTTCTTGTCTCTGTCGCCTTTTCCTGTGTCATGAATAATGATGTACCAGCCTAAGGTGTTGGCTCAAGCATCCTGAGCTGCTCAGGAGGGGAAAAGAGAACGAGTCAGAGTTAAATTGTTTCCATCTTCTTGGTGCTGGGAGACCCTAAGCGCATCTTTTCCTCAAGCTAGGGGCTATCGGTTTATGAGTGAACTTGCTGCAGCTATATGCCTCATATTCTAACCATAAGACAATTTTATCACAGAACATTTAAGAAAGTTTAGTAAGTTGTAAATAGTATCTGGGGTTTCTTTATTCATCTTGAAATGATCGATGCAAAGGAAATGTTTTACACTGAACTCCTTCCTACACACTTCTTAGTAACAAATCTTGTGTTAATAGTTAAAAATGCTCCTTATTTTTTAAATGCCAGTGGGTAGATGTAACTTACACATGACACGTCATGATGTTTATTACGTTAACAACGTCTACAGACTTTGTGGAAATACAAAACCTGGCTTTCTCGTGAGCAAAAGGGGCTTCTGACTGGAATAGCATGAGATGACATTTGTGAATATGTATTATAAGCAGCATTTCAGGTTCAACAGGAAATGAAAAGGGATTACCAGGAACATCGATTTTTTTCAAGCCTCACTCTTTTTTTTTATTATTAAACAGCTACAGCAATTTCACTCTTGACATAACAATGTTAAGTTAGTCAAGATTTAGGATATATTCTTTCACTCATGTTATCATGACAGCAATGCACTTCTTCAAATGATTTCTGCTCATTCAAGATCTTCAGCCTCTGAGCCACAGAGAGCACCCTCCCTGCTTATGGCCATCACTGTCTGGGCTGAGTCCCTACAAGGTCACTGTGTAGCTCCAATATCTAATTGTATATAAAATTCTCCTTCATTTTTTTTTTTTTTTTGCCAGATTCAAAACTGATTTTTTTTTTTCAGATGGAATGCTAAGTAATAAAGTGTTCATGTGTTCACCCAGAAGAGTGCATGCAGTCTTGAGGATACCCTGGGGGAAAGAGACCCCCTAAATGTCCTTACATCCAGCTCCCCTCTCCCGGTGCCCTAACTCCCAGGAGGGCACTGCCAGGTTAGCCTGAGGAGTGCAGGCGGCGTGTTCTTCCAGGCAGGGCTGCTGCTGCTGCTGCTGCTCTAAGGCCTGCAGTGCACTTGTCTTGAGTTGAGGGGAACTTGACCCCAGAGAGCAGCCTGCTGGGTCCTGAGGGAGTCGCTTTGCTATGACAACTGGGCACCCCTTCTCTTGTGTCTCAAAGACGCTTTCTCTGGGATCTTGAGCTGTGCCTCTGTTTATACATAAGTTACGTTAATGGTCATAATAACCCTTATTCCAAGTTCAAAGGTGTATTCAGGATCCTCAAAGGATTTTAACTTTGCCTCTTAAAAGCCAACTTATCGGGATATGGGAATTTTGCTGCATTTGTCGGACTGAAGAGGAAACCATGCCTAGCAGGAAAGGTGCTACAGTGGAACAATTGCAATTCAATGTGTTCTGAAATGAAAACACATCAGCCTGGTCTCAGAGGACCTCAAGCTGATTTGCCATGTAAAATTAAATCCAAAGCAAAAAATGTATCTGTATTTTTTCATCAAAAATAAAAATTGTTTTAAGCAGAAAAATAATTTTTAAACTGTCTTTTTACTTGCTGTATCATCAATTTACAACAGTATATATTAAAACTTTAATAGTATAACATCGTTATAATAAAACCTTTTGGTGACAAACTTATGAGTACTTCCTTAACCATTCACTAAAAGCTGAACTACTCTCTATAATCAATAGTTATTTAAAAACATGATATAAGAAAGTGACTTCCATATATGTTTTTGTCATTTTCCCAGCTGACCCCTATCCCACCTCCTCCCAGGCAGGAAGGACAGACCAGGAGCCCCAGGACCTTCCTCCGGTGGGTGCAGACGGTGCTGGGTGAGGTCAGGGCAAACTTTTGCTAACTGGATGCTGTAACTCATTTGTTATTTGTTTGGTAATCTAGCCTCATCTTTCAGACAAAAGTTTTGACATTCTATGATGACTCAGAGAGAAAGGTTAGAATAAAGAGAAGGTAAGGTTTCCAGCCTAACACGATGAAAAAATACACCATGGCTCTGGGGACAGCCGTTAGCCACAGTGGGGGGTTTGCTCCCCACTAAATGCTTGTCTTTTTTTGTCTTTTATTTTTTTAAGAAATGCCACAATTTAAGTCCCTTCAGAACTTCAGATCTTGCTTCTGACTGACCTTCCTCACTCTTAAATGCGGACTTGGACTGGGAGTACGGGAAGCAGAAACTGAATTAGAACGGATGTCGAGTGAAGAAAGTGTAAGGCTTAACTCGGATGATCAACTCAATTTCAGGATAAATGAAAGCCACGTAGGTAAATACTACCAGTTTCTCCTATTCTTAGAAAATTCAAGGAATAAAAATCTTAATTTTCAAAAACCAAGAGCGTAAAAGGAATACATCCAACTGACTAGCTTTGCTGTGACTAGTAATGAAGAAACATGTGGAAGTTCAGGGTCTTTCCTTCCTGTTCTGGGCAATTCAGCACTTTCTCAGCTCCTCTACCGGGTGACAGAGAGCAACTGAGTCACAGGTTATGTGGGTTAACACTTGTTCAACCTCACAGTCTGGGAGCCTCTGTGTCAGGGGCATAACTGATCAGAAAACAAGACAATCATTTGCATTCCAGGTGACAGAAAGAACACGCTTCCCAGGACGGATACTGAGATTCCTGAGTTTTATGGGATCCGGGCTGCGCTGAGATCCTCTCCCCTCCCCTCCCCTCCGACAAGAGGCGGCCACGCTAGGTTGGTGTCTTTACTTTCTTTTTCGTTAATACATTGACTTCTGGTTCTTTTTACAAATACAAACCAAAAAATCTCCACACACACACACACAGATTTCTCTCTGGACCTCGTGCGTTCCTTCTTTAGCGACCTAACAATCTCCATTCCTCCTTTATTCCCTTGAAGTACATGGGACCATTGTATTTTTAACCAGTTAACTGCCATGCATCCAAAACTGAAACCATCCCCACCTTCCACAATATTTTTAATTTAATTGTGTCTATAGACGCTTATGGTGTACAAAGCGTCTTAGAACACCTCTGCTGTTTTCTGTGTGCTGAATTTTTCATTATTAAGTTAGCAAGCAGAAAATTTCATGTGAAAACACAGAACACCAGATTATGATAATATAAGCAAACCACCGATATTGAAAGAAATGTATGTCCTCATTTCTCAGAAGGCACAGGGAGCTTTTATATGGTTTCCTAATCAAGAGGAGATTGCAAAAAGCTTTCTTAATTATAAAGCGGTACAGAATCAGGTAATCCCATATTTACTTAGATGGCATAATGACATGGTTTTCGCTCCTGCAAGGGCAGCATTTTTACTAAGCCAAAAATGAGTATCTAAACACAAAATGTGAGATTGACTCCAGTTACGTCTTCCCGTGTCCCCTTGTCCAACTGACTAGCTCTGATAGTGAGATATATATGTTCCTCGCCAGGAGGTAAAACACACACAAGCTCGCATGCACACACGTTTGCCTCAGGCAACCATGTCCCTTGGCTTAGCTGAGGCAGGGTCTTTCTATCATCGACTCCATGGACTGGACATATAAGACATACATGCACAAAGTTGGCTCTCTCAATTTATTATTCACAAGAAAAGAATTGCCTGGATTTGTCACCTTTCTTAGGTATAGCAGAATGAAGGTGTCTTGTTTGACCAAACTTTTACTTATTCTCATCCATATTTTTACTAATCAACTTTTTATTAGTAAAAAAAAAAAAAAAATGAAATGTGTAACAGAAAATGGAAGTATTAGTCAAAGGGTACAAAGATTTGGTTATACAAGATGAGTAAGTCCCAGAGATCTACTGTATAGTACAGAGCCTACAGTTAATCATATTATATTGTATACTTAAAATTTTGCTAAGAGGGTAAATCTTATGTTATGTGCTCTTATCATAAAAAGAATAATAACAATAAGATGGTGTAAGGAAACTCTTGGAGGTGATGAATAGGTTTATGGCATGAATTGTGGTGATGATTTATGGGTACATACTTGTCTCCAATCTCATCAAATTGCCTACATTAATATGGGCAACTTTTTGTCTGTATGTCAAAAAATTAATGTGTCATAAACGCTTAGTCTAATAAGTTCTGATTATATTTATTCTTTTGTATCTTCCCTCTGCTTTTCAGCTGTTATGAATTGCTCTGGGATTTCCTCAGAAGACAGTGTATGGCTGCTCGTAGCTGAACTCTCAGTTGATTTTCTAACCTGCCACTCTTCCTTTTACCTTTCTTTGACCCTAGAACTGTCCTTCCTTATACTGGCCTCTGAATCTCCTTTTAAAGATGCAAACCAACAGCAAAGGCCTGTGCTGCCAAGATGACAGAAGGCCTTCTCCTCCAGACAACAAAGACTCTCGGGGCCTCCAGGACAAGCCAAGGCACGCTATTGCTAATTCTCCAACTAGCTCTGGGTAGACTGGGATGTTTCCAGTGAAAGAACAAGTCAGGAGATGTTGGATATTTTGACAGGAAACAATGAGTTATCAGGCAAAGAAAACCTGCTAAAGTTTGCAGAAAATCAAAAACTACTACAGGAGGACCTAAGAGAAAATTTTTAAATCTCATTCCATCTATTAGTCAACCAAAAATAATGGTAGGTTATACATATTTTAATGGTTAACAAAAGGTAAACTTGAAATGGTTTGGGTTTGGTTTGGTTTGGTTTTTTAATTCTGTGTTTTGAGTTAAGGGCTTTGGAGACAAACTACTTGAGTTCAAATCATAGCTCCCCCACTTACTAGCTGTGTGTCTTTGGGCAACTTAACCTCTTTGCGTCTTTGTCATTTATAATTTAAATCTTCAAAATGAACTCAAACTCAGGAGTGCTGACAGCCAAGCCACTGAAACCATATGAACTCAAAACATGATCTAATCCAAAGTCTTACTGTACAGGTGCTTAAAAAACAGGCTGAAAAGGAACTTGCTGATCAAAGGCAGAGTCAGGAACTGACTTCGCTAATTCTCATTCTGCAACTCTAAACTCTGGCTGTAACATTTCTCTCTCGCTAATCTTTTGCCGTAGCCACAGGCTTGTTCCATCTAGTCTATCCTGCACTGGAAATTCCTCTGAATACACAGGCAAACAGAGACGAACAGCCAAGCTCATGAGAATCGCCACTGCAATTTTCCGTGGGGCTTCCTTGGAAACGGGCAGAGGGGAGGCTTTTTCCCTAAAGTTCTAATTATATTCTTTCCACCAAGCAGAATAGGGCAGCCAGGTGGGTGGGGTGGGGTGGGGTGGGGTGGGGTGATGGGGTGGGGTGGGGTGGGGTGGGGTGAGGTGGGGTGGGTGGGGGGAGTGGGGTGGGGGGGGGGGGTGGGGTGGGGTGGGGGGGGGTGGGGTGGGGTGGGGGTGGGGTGGGGTGGGGTGGGGGTGAGGTGGGGTGTGGGGTGGGGGTGGGTGGGGGGGGTGAGGTGGGGTGGGGTGGGGTGAGATGGGGGTGGGGGGGGTAGGGTGGGGTGAGGTGGGGTGGGTGGGGTGAGGTGGGGTGGGGGTGGGGTGGGGTAGGGTGAGATGGGGGTGGGGTGGGGTGGGGTGAGATGGCGTGGGGTCGGGTGGGATTAGTTGAACATGAGCATGAAAGGAATGATGCTACTGACCCCACCTCCAGGAGGACACCTACATGAGGTAATGCTCTGGAACAGCAATTACTGCACACACGCACACAAAATGACTCGCTTCTGTTCAGTTTCTGTATGGTGTGTAGTGCCAAGTTTCTGGCCAAGCGAAAAGAGTTTTATTTGCAAAAGCTAGTTAACCCGACGTGAAAAGGAAGGAAGTGACGTTTGCCTTTACCTTTGCATGTGTTTTTACCTTATTTCTAGAACGTGATGTGCTTAATGTTTTCATAACCATTACCTCCTGCCTCCTTTAAAAATCTGAGCATAACTAGCTGATGCATCTTTAAATTGTTTAATATAGTAATTCACAGTAAAGTATAAATCACACAAAGCACTTTGTTACTCCTCCGCGGAGTAAATATCTTTAGTACTTACAAAATATCTGTTGACTCAGAAAACAAAGTGAAATTGTACTATCGTTAGGACATAGGTCAGGAGGCGGAGTGTTTTGTGTACAGACACTGCCCAGTGTCCCTCAAACCACATGTGTGTCCTCCGTCCATGTAGGACCTCAGAGCACACCTGGGACTCAGGTTTCCCATTCTGACCACATCACCTAATGCGTTTGGTCTCTAAGAAGTAAAAATCAGTAAAACAATCTAGAGAACTTCCATCATCTTGTTATCCTTGAAAGCCAAGAAGCCACAACCTTCCTGTAATTTTTTGTTTGTTCTAAATGGCTTATTCATACCTCTGAGGTGCAAATCTAAGGTACGGAGGACAATAAGCCATACTCTGTGAACATAAGAGTACAATTATTGAAAATTCTGAGGCTTAGCTTCCCACAGGGCCAAACAATGGAGGTGCACAATGCACTTCTATGGACCATAAGCAGTCCTCCACCTGCACCATCACACGGATTTTACTTTGTTCAACGCTGCCTTCCCAGGAACACTGCTCTGCTTAACGTGCTGCGTGCTCATCAAATTTACTGATTACTTCAGCGGGGTGTTCTAATCCTACAGCTAAGACAGACACACAATGACACGCGCCCTGCCTCTTTCATACCCGTGAGAATTAGTCACAAGAAGTCACCATTGACTGACTTACCTTTATTGTCCTGATTCTGCATGAAATGGGTGTGACTCTCTCCAGGGGTATGATGTTATTCAGATCCAACTGGGGAAAAAAAAAAAGTTACAGTAGCCGAAACCGGTTTAGCTCAGTGGATAGAGCATCGGCCTTCGGACTCAAGGGTCCCAGGTTCGATTCCGGTCAAGGGCATGTACCTTGGTTGCGGGCACATCCCCAGTAGGGGGTGTGCAAGAGGCAGCTGATCGATGTTTCTCTCTCATCGATGTTTCTAACTCTCTATCCCTCTCTCTTCCTCTCTGTAAAAAAAAAAAAAAAAAAAAAAAAGTTACAGTAAATTCACAGAAAATCGCCTAGTAAAAGGAGAGGTGCTTTCAAGGCATAGAGTGAGGATCATTATGATTTTTTAAAAATCTGTAAACACAGCTGTCCTCGGGCAAGCTGGTAAGAGTCACTGGGATCGTTAAAACTAAATTACCCGGGAAAATTTTTCCCACTGTCTAAGGGAGGAAGAAAAGAATTTTCCAGCCTGGAAGGCTAGAAGGCAAACTATTTTTCCCCCCACAGCCTTCTATGTATCAAAGTTCTGCTTAACTGGTTTGCTTAATGTTTGAACATGTTTCTATGCAATAAAATATCTTTTTTAAGTAGGAACTAGATGAGGTAATGAAACTCAAAGTAGACCCACTGCAAAAACAAAAAAATAAAACATTTACAGTACAAACAAAGCAGGTTTAAAAACAGACATTTTCCTGAAATGCTCAGATACTAGAGACATTTTGATTCTCTTCTTCATGTCTGCAAACAGCCTCAGCTCTCCGAGTCTCTGGGTGTGTAGATGCCACTGAGCCCTTTAATTCTTATTTGTCATGTGAAAAGATTTTCATTTACTCTGGAAACAAAAGTAAAGTTAGTACATAGGAATAATTTTCCATTCATACTATCTCATTTGGGGTTCAAGAATAACAATATTATAAATTGGGGGCAGCACGGCTCTTCCAAATGTGTCCTTCAAAGTAGTGATTCTCAATATGTTTTGTGCAGGACACCTGTGATAGACGCATCCACAAGGTCATGCCTCCCCGTGACCAAGGTCATGCCCCCCCATGGCCAAGTTCACTCTCGGGCTCTGTTCCCCTTCCAAACTAGAATCCACCCTGTATTTCTACCCGAGGAAATGTCAAAGATGTAAGTAACATCATTATTGAAGTACTTCAATGTGCTCTAATCATTTTAACAAGTACCGTAAATAACTCACAAACTGATTAACAAATTACTACATGGTGTGGTACTGAAATAAAAATCACCACCAACAAGGTTAATTTCGAAAGTCAATTAAAGTGAGTGATTTCATATCTTTGAATCCTTATTTTTACCTTAAAATGGAAATTATTTGTTTTGGAGATTCTGCTTCTCTCTGCGAAAGCCATTGGTCTGGGTCATTCTGAAAGGATCTTCAGAGCTGGTATTTCTACCTCCATGTTTGCTCTCCAAAGCTATGGCATCGCTTTTTCATTACCCTTAAAAAGGTCACTTGTCTACGTGCAAATGCAGCCACTGCCAAGGGGCTTTTCTGTCTCCCTGGGGTCATCAGCCACCCTGGGTCAGGGCCGCACCGGGTCAGGGCCGCACCGGGTCAGGGCCACACCGGGTCAGGGCAGGGCCACACCGGGTCAGGGCCACACCGGGTCAGGGCCGCACCGGGTCAGGGCCACACCGGGTCAGGGCAGGGCCACACCGGGTCAGGGCCACACCGGGTCAGGGCAGGGCCACACCGGGTCGGGGCCGCACCGGGTCGGGCCGCAGTTTCTGTCTGACTCTGTGTAAGCTCTCCTGCCATCAGCCCACAGAGCCTGTCCTGCAGGCCCTGAATTCCAGCCCCGTCCCCAGCCTCTGCTATTTCCCTTATCTTCCCAGGAATTCCATAAACAAACCCGGGGGTGAAACCAAAGCCAGAGGTGCATTCCGAAGCGTTTTCAGAAAATGCAGTTGGGAAAACCAAGTCCGCATCCCCAGGGTCACGCTGCCTCATGAATGCTGTCTTTGTTCACTGCGGAGGGAACGGGGTTTCCCGTATGGCTTATGGTTTCGCACTTTGCTCCCCTGGGAAGAAAGGAGTCTTAAGGAAGAGGAGGGACACAGAAATGTTCTCCCTTGTTCTCTGAACTCCTCGCCCTGTGCTGTGCAGGGGTCCTAGCGAAACCCATCTGACAAAGTGGGGAGGCAAGGGGTGCTGTCCATAGTGGACCAGGCCTCCCAGCGCACCCCACTCAGTTTGGGGACCTTTACTCACATCCTTCCAGGAATATAACAGTCTCTGGATCTTTACCCTCATTTTAAAAACACACACACACACACACACACACACACACACACACACACACACACAAACCTACCCTCCAAAACGACCTTGAAAACGTATTCACTGTTCACTCATTCACACTTTCAAATAATACTGCCAAAAACCCCCAATGGGTCAGGTCCTGCTGGATGCCTAGCCGGTCACAGAGAGAAACCCCAGCCCTCGTGAGACTGGCATTGTAGTGAATGGCAGCAGACAATACAGAGGTAACTGCCCAGTCCTGGAGACTGTGATGTGCCAAGAAGAACAGGAAGCAGGGACGGAGAGGGGGAGCTCTGGGTGGGAGCAATCGCAGGTTTTAAAGGGGTGGCCAGAGAAGGCCTCACGGAAAAGGTGGTATTTGAGGGGCAAAAAAGCTAAGAGCGAGGGAGTCAAGTGTGTACACGTCTGGACAGAAGGTTCTAGGGGAAAGAAGCCGAGAGTGCAAAGGCGGGGGGGGGGGGGGGGGCAGGTAGTGGGGGGGAGCAGGCCGGGTGCTAGCGGCATCCTGCTGCGATGTGAAGGCTGATAGCACGCCCCCTCCCAGTAACACACAGGCAGCATGGAGCCTCGGGCTAAAGGATTGTAACGTGAGTCATGGGAGGGAGAGGCGTTGGATGGGACCTCGAGGCCTTGCGGACGGTTCCTTGGAGACTACTGCTTTGAACACACCTCCATCCAGCACGGCTATCGTCTTATCATCTTTAAAACCAGCATGATGTGTTTTGGAAAAAATCTCTTAAACTGTGCTCAGCACTCTGCTCAGGTCCAGGAACAAACAGCTTTGCTTTCCTTGCTGGGCCAAATCCGATTCTGCAGCTGTCCCATCTTCTTCTCCCCTGCCCCATGACCCTCCCCTGTCCCATCTTCTTCTCCCCTGCCCCATGACCCTCCCCTGTCCCATCTTCTTCTCCCCTGCCCCATGACCCTCCCCTGTCCCATCTTCTTCTCCCCTGCCCCATGACCCTCCCCTGTCCCATCTTCTTCTCCCCTGCCCCATGACCAAGTCAACAATGTCCTTCAGGGATTGGGAGTCAGGGACTTCGCCTCCCAGCAGCCGGGTGTCATACACTGACTCACAGGGCCTGCGGGGATGGGCTCAGACACAGCGGGTGACTCACTGCCTCGGGCCCTCCCTCTCTCAGGGCGTCGGCTCTGTGGCTGTGCTGTCAGACTGCTGTTGCCCACCCCCACCCCCGGTGTGGTGATGGTGCGCTAAGAGGTGCTGGTGTCTCTGTGAGACCACGGGGCCTGCCGTCTGCTGGGCTCTCAGTACTTCTCTGTAAATTCCAGGTCAGGACAGCAACAAAGTTTTTCCCACCGTTATTACCAGAGGCCATCCCTCACCCCCAAGCTGGCCAGTGCTCCTCTCTCTTGGCCTGAGGGGGGGCCGCTCTTGGTCCATCTCACTGGAGAGGCATGGGAATTTCAGCATCCGGACTCCTAGGGCCTTGGTTAACGCAGGCAGGGACCATGGCTCCTCCTCCAGGTTACAAAGGAGACCGATCCTCCCCCAATCCCCTCCTGATGGAACACAGTCTCCTCAGCCGGCCCCTGACCTCCTCCACCTTTGCCCTGTTTGTCTCTCCCGCCGCACTCAGCGCCAGGTACATCCTGTGCTGACACCTCTCACCTGTCAGCCAGGCCACGCTGCAGCCCTGACTCACATCCACCCTCTGCTCTTCTGCTCCCGCTCCTGCTCCCGCTGCAGTGTGGTTGGAGAAAACACACACATACAAACCAGCACATGCACATGTGTGGGCACCTATGCTTATACACACACGCACACACACAATCCCAGACCTACATTGTCTGACCAGAGCCACGATTAACTTATCCA
Organism: Ia io; assembly: GCA_025583905.1. NCBI lineage: Eukaryota > Metazoa > Chordata > Mammalia > Chiroptera > Vespertilionidae > Ia > Ia io. Next base: position 4,937,327 of record JAJQQW010000013.1, read on the forward strand.
CAGTGGATATTCCAGACACCTTTCCCTACAATTGGTCTCGACAAGTTTTCATTGATTGTCTAACATGCGCTGGATACAATGGGTTGGGCCCACTGTGAATGTGCTCTGACTTCTGCTTTCAAAGTGCGAACAATCCTGAGAACGAGGGGTGGGTGGAGTAGCGGACGTGGATGAAATAACCTCAGCCACAGAGCGACAGCTACAAGGCAGGTGTGTGAGTCATCAAGAGCAGAGTCACCGAGGAAAGGAACGGAGGGGGAGGGAGGTCACTGGATACGGAGAGTAAGGGAAAAGGAGGGCTGAGGATGACTCTCAGGTCCTGGGCCTGATGGCCAAACTGACAAGGCAGAGGAGGAGGTAGGAAGAGCGGCTGGAGCAGTGCAGGGGGGGGGAGGAGGGGGTGCTTTTTGTCGGTATGCTGAGTTTGATAGCCCTGCGAATTGGGTAGGTCATTTGAAGCCCCTATGAAATATCCAAATGGTAGTGCCCCATGTTTGGGGCTTGGGAGAGGAGGCTGTGATAGACCTACACAATGGGAGTGGCTACAGACTCATGCTTGGTGCCAAGGAGGAAAGAACTCAAAGGCATAAGCATTTAACAGGGAGGCAGAGAGTAAGAAATGAATTGAGAAAGAACAGCCAGAAAAATAGAAAAGTAGGTGACTGTTTCTGCCTCCTACATTGATCTGCAATTGTCTTCTTCTCAATTCAAACTACTCCCAGGCTTTTCTACTTGGATATTGCTCTAATATCTCAAATTCCATTTCACACACACACAAGCTTTAACTTCTGGCTTCGCTTTGTGTCCACAGGATGAAAACCATGCTTTTGTTACGGATAAATCTGAAACCCCCGACTCTTCACCAACAGCGTCTATGCTTTGAGTTTCTCTGTCCTGGCAGGCCTAACGTCTCCTTCCCAATTATTCTTTTAAGAATCAGCTCACTGCACACACACTTTTTAAAGAGATTTCTCTAACTCATGGTTCAAAGTGCAGTTAGGGACTCCCTTCTCTAGGATTATATTACACCCTGCATATATTTCTACCACTGCATTTATAGTAGTTTATAGTAGTTATAGTTGTATTAGTTCATAATATCAGATCTATTTCATAAAGATCTATTTTTGTTTCTTTGAATGAAGAAACACGTTTGCATCTCCAGCAAAATGAAATGCTCAATGAACAGGAACAAACTAAATGGTGAAAGGGACAAAAGGGGAGATGGCAACTGCTCTGGATCTGGCAAACTGGCAAAAACAGAACCAGGGAGAGAGAGGGAGGGGGCTTGGGCGAGGGGAGAGGAAGGCACCTCCGACCACAGAAGGCACTCGGCCATTTTGGCCAAATTTTCTAGTAGCAAATCAACCCTTTATACTTTTATGGGCTCTTCCATCACTCCAACGCCAATAGTGAACCTTTCTTGGAAGTTTCCTAATCTGTTGCTGATGCTACGATTTCTGTTTTTCAGGAAGAGCTCAAGTTAGCATGTACGCTTGCAATAATAACTATTGTCATAATACATGGCCATTTATTGCACCCTCATGTGCTAGACGCTGCAGAGTGCTTCGCACAGATTTCCTGGTTTAATCTTTAGAGCAACCCTCTGTGCTGGGCACTAGGAATCCAACTGGACAGGTCTGGAAACTGAGGCACAGAGGGCGTCCAGGTGGAGGATTCTGGCCGCTAGTTACACTGTGTCGGGGTTTTGTAAACCATACGGACGAGTGTACCTTTCCCCTCGTCACCTCTAGCGCTCTCTCCTAATGGAACCTAGGTCACCGGGGGGGCGGGGGGGGCACAGGGCTGTCCCTTAGACCAGGTGCGGTTCTGCTAATGACTGTTTCTCCCTGAGCCGGGCAACATGCGAGCCTGCGGGAGGAAACTACCGGGCCGTGGGGGGGCGGAGAGGCCTTGGCGGAGCCATGCACCTGCAGTCCAGGCCTGGCCCCGGAGGCCCCCCGGTGGGCCCGCACTCCCGTGCAGCCAGGACCCGGTTCCCAGGCGCTCTTCTTCCTTCCTGCCACCGGGGCTCGGGGCCCACGCACATGCACAGAGCGGCCTCGCAGGACGCGCGCTCCTCCCTGGACAAGGCGGGTCCTCGCTGGACAAGGCGGGTCCTCGCTGGACAAGGCGGGTCCTCCCTGGACAAGGCGGGTCCTCCCTGGACAAGGCGGGTCCTCCCTGGACGAGGCGGGTCCTCGCTGGACACGGGTCTGCCGGGTGGCCCAGCCCTGCCCGGCCCGGCCCGGTGGCCCTGCGTCCAGCGCTCCCGGGAGGAGGGTTGGGAGGGAGCGGACAGCGGGGCGGGGCCTGCCGCCCAAAGTCCCCCACCAGGGACGGCAGGGCCCAGGTGCGTGAGCGACAGGCAGGCGTCACCGCGCGTTCCTGCTGCGGGAACTCCCACCGGGGCGGGGAGCTCGGACCACCGCTCCACCACCGGGCGCCTGCACCCGGGGCGGCGCGGGCGGCCCTCGGGCGGGGCGGGCGGGCGGGCGAGGAGGAGCCAGAGCAGAGCCCGCACCGCCGAGCGAGCCGGCGGCCGAGGAGCGGGACCAGCGGCCCGAGGCGAGGGCGCGGAGGGGACCGGCGATGGCGCTGCGCGCGGCGGGCGCCCTGCTGCTCCTGGTAAGTGCGCCTCCGGCTGGGCGCGGGCAGGCCTGGGCACCCCAGGGCACCGGGCAGGCCTGGGCACCCGAGGGCGCGGGCTCGGCCCTGACCCGCCCGCTGCCCGAGCCGGTCGGCCCGCCCGGCGCTCCCCGTGGCGCCCGGAGGTGGGGAGGCCGGGCAGGCGGCGGCGCGCCGGGCCCTGGGGCCGGGGAACACGCGCTGCACCCCGCCCGCCCTGGGTGCTGGCCGCGGCCCCCGCCCACGCCCTTTGTCCTGCGATCTGTGGGTGCAGAGGGCCGGGAGCGGGGCGCACCTGCCGGGAGCTGGCTCTGTTCGCGTCTCGGGAGGGAACGGAGGCGGAGGCGGAGGCGGAGGGAGGGAGGGAGGCGGCCGGCCCCAGGGCGCTGGGCGGAGGCCGGACACCTGAGTTGTGGGGCTGCAGCGGCTACCGGGCCAGTGCCCTTCACACACGTCTCTTACAGACCTTCGTTCGCTGAAGCTCACTTTCGAAGCCACCGCACAAAGGTGGTTTTGTCTAACTGGAGGTCGCCGGGTTGGTGTTTTACAACCATTTCCTGGTGCGAACAGTCATGTATGAAATAGTGTTAAGATCTGTGTCACTTTAAAGGGTTGCAGACAATCGGGTGCGGGGCCACAGCCAGATGGGGTTTTCAGAGGCCACTCTTCCTGTTGTTAGTCCTCCCCAGGGTATTTCCCATTGATTTTTAGCGAGTGGGAGGGAAGGAGAGATCAGGGATGCGAGAGCACGGAGAGCGACATTGGTTGATTGCTTCCCTCCCCCCCCCCCCCCCTCCCCCCACCCCACCCAGGGCCAGGGATGAGCCTGCAACCAAGATACGTCCCCTTGACTGGAGGGGAACCCGGGATCCGCTGCCCATGCTCCATCCACTGGGCCAAGCCGGCCAGGGCTCAGTGGTTAATCTTAAAGAAAGGGCTTCGCCGTTGGGAAACGGTGTTCAGTGCTACGTCCACATGTCATGCTTGGTTTCAGTGTGCCAATTGGATTTTAAATTATATTCGTTTCTCTTTGTTAATGGACTTGCACATAATTTAGAAATGGTCTGGTTTATAGGACTTTGCTAAATGGGTTTTCCTGTAGTGATAATGTAGACAGACATATAACCCAACAGGAAGTACATACAGAGCGTGGGGGGGAGAGGGGGCAGTCAGCGCACACAGCATGGTCACCAGGACCCGGAGCTGGGCGCCAGATTACCTTCCTGCTCCATTTATCCTTCGTGTTTTGCCCAAGTCACTGAAGTAATTTTCAGTTCAAGTTCACGTTGTCAATAAAGCTTTTCTAAGACATAATTGTGAGGGTTTGTTTTGACCCCCGGAAGCACAGAGCAAGTAATTCCCTCGTGGCGATGCCTCCGGGCCGAGGAGAACAAATGCCCAGCAACACAGCACTGCGCCCTGTGCGAGTTACTGTTAACCCTTCCATGTAGGGAAAGGAGCCACCTCTGTCCTCCACGGTGTGATAAGCAGGCCAACTCAAACAGCGACAGAGAAATAAATAGCTGAACGTATTTTTTACGGTAGCAATTTAGTATTTTTACTTTAATTTGGCAATAATTATGATCCTTTGGAAGTGGTTATAGCTGACCGGAGCGGAGCAGAATTCTGGCAGGCCTGCGCATTTTCTACAGTCCATTTTGTGATGTGAGTGTGAATGTCCGTTTTGGTCAAAGTGGGCAGTTTAGCCTTTTGCCCCCGATGTATCTCAAGGTGGAAGGACAGGGGTCCGTCACGATCACCTCCTCGTATGTTCAAAGTCTCGCAAGTGGGAAATGCGCTCCCTACACCCGACCTCCTACACGTCCCAGGCTAGCCTCGCCTGCCTTTACGCGCTCAGAACCCTGTGTTAGCGTCCAGGTGGGTAATTATCTTGAGTTTCATCTCGAGTTCCTTCTCCTCTTCAGGATGAGACAGAGCTAGGCATTTCATAGCCATTATGGGATACAACACAAAACACGATATCCAAAACACTGCTAACACGGTCATGCTTCGCTTACCGACGGGTGTACGCTCCGAGAAATGTGTTGTTAGGCAATAGCATCACTGCGCAAACTCCATAGACTGCACGTCCACAAACCTGCACGGTACGGCCTACCACACTCCTAGGCTCTATGCTAGGGCCCAGCAATTGTCCACCGATGGGGGTGCCGCTTGAGGCGCTCTGGTGTGCCACAAGAATGTTTAAAACATGCGATAGCTGACTATTTAGTCATGGGCACCGACCTCTTTTCCCTTAGATTGTCAAATAAAAAAATGGCAACAGCCAACACAATAGCCATCAGGTGTGAATGAATCAAAATTATACTTTTTTTTTGTGTCAAATCGAAAAAAATAGGTATTTTGGAGAGCCGCAGAATTTCAGTAATTAGTTGATGGGCCCTGCGATGGAAAGGGTTGGAAATCACTGGGACAGTCTGTTGCTCCAAGGCTACAAACCTGTCCATGTCACTGTACTGAATGTTGTAGGCAACGTACTACAACGGTATTTGTCTATCTAAACACAGAAAAGAAACATCCACATGCCTCTTTGTACTGTTTTTAAAGGGATACAATAAAAATACAGTACAACAAACAATGTGTATGCGCGCTTTGGGGGTCGGAGGAGGGCTGCGAACAGAGGCTTTTGGCGAGGAAAGACACATGGTGTGGGGGGACGGAAGGGAGAGCAGAGACCAGAGAATAAGCCTGAGATGAGACATGATAAAAGGGAGGGGGGAGGAACAGACTGAGAGGAAAGAGAAAGGGAAGTGGAGGGGAGAGAAGTGAGTGTGTGCACACAAGTGTGCGTGTGCACAGCACAGGGAGACAGCATGCTGAGCCTCCTCTCTGCTTGCACACCCAGAGCTGGCAGGAAATTAACATGGAAGTCAGTTCCAGCTTTTTCTTTCAACATCGCAAACAAGCTTTTTGCTTATAATCCATTGAAACCACCATCATGTACACGTGGCCCATTGTTGACGGAAACGTTATGTGGCGCATGACTGTAGAGTATCGGTGGATTACCTCTGTGATTGTGTGGCTGATGGGGGAGAGGGGGCGATGCAGCCACCCAGCATCACAAAGGAGTATCTATCACGTATTGCCAGCCTGGAAGGATCCAAATTCAGAATGTGACGTATGGTTTCTCCTGAATGCTTACACATTTGCACCAGCATTACGTCGACTTTGCGAGCCAGGGGCCATCTGGGTAGTTTTTGGTAAAGAGTGGAAAGCAACTCATCAAAGTAGTTCTTAAGGAAGCAGGATTGTTAGTCCTCTCTATAGGAGAGAACAGACATTGTAGTCTGTAGGGGTCAGAGTTCCGTTGCAGATAACAGAAGTCCCTCCAGCTAGTTGAGGCGAGAAGAGGTTTATTTCAGGACAGAAAGTCGGTTACGTAAGTGTAGAAAGATTGAGGAAACAGACCGCAGTTTGTGTTATCAGTAAAGACTTCAAAGCCATACACCCGGACCCAATCCCACAGGGAGGGCCGCCTCTCCTATGAACAGGAAACACCGCCACTCTGGCAGTCTGGAAGCTTCCATGATTAGGATGCTATTGCTGCCGCTCACAGAACCATGTGACAGCTGCTAGGATCCATACCAACTAAATGTACTTGTACTCTGCCTCTTGGTACCCAGGGATCTAGTGGTGGGCACTAAGGCTGCTGCAAAAACCCAAATACATCCACATCCATGCTTGCCAGCTTCACTTCCTTCTCTCCCATCTCATGTAAGTACTGACTGGCTGAATCGAAATAAACACATCCAGAACCTTAGCTGCAAGGGAGTCTGTGATATGTGATCTTTGGCTTTCCTCTGCAGTTCAGGAAGTCACACCAGCCTTAGCCAATTTGGCTCAATGGATAGAGCGTCGTCCTGTGACTGAAGGGTCCCAGGTTCAGTCCTGGTCAGGGCACATGCCTGGGTTGCAGGCTCGATCCCCAGTAGGGGGAGTGCAGGAGGCAGCCAATCAATGATTCTCTCTCATCATTGATGTTTCTATCTCTCTCTCCCTCTCCCTTCCTCTCTGAAATCAATAAAAAAAAAATTTAAAAATAAAATGAAGTATGTAAAGAAAAAGAAAGACACACCAGAAGGAGATGTTGGGTGATACCCACATAGTTATTACAATCATTTAGGCCAACTCCATCTAAATGAAAAATGAGAGAATTTGTGAATAAAAGCAGAGAATCTTTTCTTCTCAAGAGCTCTTTACCTGGGATCTACCAACTCCTGTCCATGAGTAAAGTTCAGAGGGTCCTTAGACGTGGCTGGGAATAAATTACATACCTACTTTCACTAACTGCTAACTGAGACTTCCTTTAAATTATGAATGTAGGAAAGACATTGCAATAGCACTAACAGTACCTGAGAATTCACAAAAATGTTGACATCATACTGTAGTTATCTCAAAATGCCATTTATTCTCATCACTAATAAATTTTCTTCTAGACCTTATTATTTAATGCACGGGTAATGAAATGCATAATGTTACTGCATCACAAATATGGTGGGTTTTTCAAAATTCTGATAACTATTTTGATATAATTGGGTTCATCTGTCATTTAATTTTTTAAAATACATTTAAAAACATTATTCTGACAAGGGATCCATAGGCTTCACCCAGCTGCTCAAGAGGGCACTCAAGGAAGAGATTTTCTGGTTGTTGCCTCAATTCTGCCTTGAAAATCAAACTCCACGTTAAGGATTCAGTGACAGCCCAGTGTGCTGTGAACAGGTGCGCCTACCACTGCTGGTCTGCTGGGGCTGCTGTAGCAAAGAACGAACCATGGGTGGCTCAGCACAGCAGTGCTTGTGCTAGAGTCTAGACGCCGGAGCCTGAGATCCAGGCGCTGGCAGCCACACTCCCTCTGGCACTTACCGCAGGTTCCTTCTTTGCCTCTCCTCGTGGTGGGCGGTTTTCCGGGGTTCTCGGCGTTCCTTGCTCGTGGATGCATCCCTTCAGGCCTCTGCCTTCACACAGCGTCCTTCCTGCGTCTCTTCATACTCCCTGCTTCTGTGCAGGTCTGAGTCTGTATCCAACTGTCCCCTTTTTATAAAGACAGTGACCATGTTGGGCTCACACCAATGACCTCAAGTTGGTTAAATCTCCAAAGACTCTGATTCCTAAAAAGGTCACATTCTAAGACGCTAGGGGTTAGGACTTCAACCTACCTTCTTTTGGGAAACACAATGCAACTCATATATTACCAGTACCATCAGTTTTACAGTATTCTAATATGCAACTGGATAACAGATTTTAGGATAAATTCAAGTATAACTTAGGTGGTATTAAGCCTGTAAGAATAATCAGTTCTGCCGAAACCGGTTTGGCTCAGTGGATAGAGCGTCGGCCTGCGGACTCAAGGGTCCCGGGTTCAATTCCGGTCAAGGGCATGTACCTTGGTTGCGGGCACATCCCCAGTGGGGGGTGTGCAGGAGGCAGCTGATCGATGTTTCTCTCTCATCCATGTTTCTAACTCTCTATCCTTCTCTCTTCCTCTCTGTAAAAAATCAATAAAATATATTTTTTTTAAAAAAAAAGAATAATCAGTTCTATCCAGAAATTTTAGAAATGCATTATTTCACACTTGGTTTTGTTTCTAAAAATTAATAATAGGGAAATGGCAACTCAACAGAAACTTAGAGAAAGGACTTGACAAAAAGACATGAATCTTCATTCAGTCCAAATTCTCCCTGATCATTAGAAATATCTGATGTGCTAGATTAAAACCCTCAAAGCTGAGATCCAGAAATATGTACTGATAGAAACTTCCCATTAATCTAATTATCAGACAGGTCTAAGAATGACAATTATCAGTCTAAAGTTTGCAAAATAGTTTATTCATGAATGAAGCATGCAAATATTGATAAGGAAAGAAATTACTCATTAAGTAGGGATTGGTATTTTTAAAACTGTCAAATTGTAGTAAAAATCAGAAACCTCAAGTGAAATCATAAATGAGCTTTAAATCAATTTGAGCATTTCTTAATCACAGCTTGTTTTTTTCCTTTCAATGTACCACAAAATTTAACGGCTAATAACACTTTCAAACATATAGTTTACATATAATGAAAGATTGTTTTCTCAGTTGAGCTTATCTTAAAGTATCAGATGTACACCACATATAACACTGGATTATTTCTGTTTATTTGAAATTATTTTTTTCATGTATTGAGATTTTTATCATACGCAAAGTTTGCGATTAGGATGAAGGAAGCTGGAGCAGGATTTATACCATCCACTGATGCTAAAATGAGTAAAACCCACAAGAAAATAAAGCACAGGAGGGGGATATGCTATACACACATCACGAGGAGACCCATCAGACACACGTGGGAGCGGGGTGGGCGATGGAGGGTGGCAACAGTGGCTGAGAGGTGCTGCCCTTGCCCACTTTGGGCCACATCCCCTATTCTGGATTGTCTAGCGCCTCTCCTCCTACTCAGAGGGTTTCCCCAGGGTCTAAGCTTAACCTTTCTACCATCTGAGCTCTGAGAATCACATCCTTCTAGCCCTCAGACTTAGCACCATATGCCCTCTGACCCCTTCTGTCTTCTACACACAGGGCACTGCCAAGGACTGAATTGGGCCCCATAAAGGCTTGCCTCCACCCACCCACCCATCCTGGTGCCAGTCCTCTACCGCCAGCCTGTTACCTCTCTGGTTTATGACTGCCCTCTGCCTTCCGTCTGAGCCAGCTCTGCCAGAAATCTTCCTGCAGGTCTAGTGCTGAAGGTCTAGTACTCCCTGCCAGAAGCTGCCGATGGCTCCCCATGCCATGTGGGGTCAGTGAAGATCCCTAGTCCAACAGTTTGTCTTTATTTTCTACTTGCTGCCATCACCTAGTCTAGGAGCCAAACCACACGACTTCCTGTTCTCTGCCCTCAGTCTCCAAGTCCCCATCCTTTCCCTCTGCCTCCTCCGTGGCAGACTCCCGTGGGCGCAGCCGCAGATCCTGCTCTCCGAGGCCAAGCTCTGGCCAGCCCCTGCCCTAAACCTCTCCTCACTTCCCTGGCAGGAAGTAGCATCTGCCCTTTCCAAGGTCCCCATAACTGTCTTGGCAGCTGTCACTCAAACAATCAAGTGCTTCCTCCTCATCTTAGAGTAATGTAGGTGCACTTGTTCTCTGACCCATCTCAGCGGCTCCAGCGCAGGCCCATCTGTCATAGCTAAACTAGCCAAGTGCCTTGGACACAGAAGTATTCTCTAAAAATTTAAGACCTCAATTATGTATGATTAGAAAAGCTGGAATCATCATCTGAATTTCATTTGTTTACAAGAAATATGTAGCACCCGTGTGGGTTGGGACCGTTGGGTGGTGTTTGTCTGATGTTGACACATTCATCAGTTGCTACTGTGCTTTCTCCAGGTGCCAGTCTTCTGGGTGCTCGGGCCTCGTCTCGTGGGCAGGGCGCTTACAGTCAGGGAACCGGTGAACTTGGCTCCTGGGCAGGGAGCGTAAGGAACAGGGGTACAGGGAAGAGGGCTTGACATTTTGTGAGCACCCACAGTGTACCAGTTACTGGATTTAGTGAAAGTTATTAATGGGCCAAGCCGGATAGAGACCAGGTCCCCCAACACCATGCCTCTTGCCCTCCCCCCGCACTGAACATCACAGCTCACTGTGACCTCGGTTTACAGCAGTTGTCTGTGGTCTGTCATCAGTTAAGGCCTGGCCTTCTGGGACTAGATCATTAGTTTAGTTTCATTACAAGTTAGAATGCTAGAAAGGAAAGGAGGGAAGAAACGTAAACTAAGATTTGTCCTGCAAAAGTATTCGTACCACTGTCAGAAAGCCATTGACCTTCACCATCTTCATTTTGGCCACCCACTAACTTGAGGCCAATGGAAAATGCTTGTTTCCACTGAGGACCTGGGAGTCCACTCTTGGCCACTGTCTGGTAGCTCCTGGAGTTTGCCTTCTTGGTAGACCAGCGCCATCTAACGGTGAAAAGGACAATCTGAAGCTCTGTTACTTAAACTGGGCCTTAGGTTTACAGGTATTTGTTTTTGTTCCTTATACCAAGGACAAAAGAGGAGCTATCCATGATTACACAAAACTCAACTTGAAGTTAGAATATGCACGATCTAACAACTCATCTGTATCACAGCATTGCTAAATCCATATTTTAAAGTTCATTCAGTCAATAAATGCTACCAAAGAAAATATTTTCTTTGATTCTAAAAGAGGTATGAGTCACCCACAGTCATATCTGTTACATTAAGATTAGCCCAGACATCGGAAGAGCAGGCGAAAGATTGTGATAAATCATATAATTTATTGCAGTGAGACTTAAAGGACATAGTTTTGCTGTCTAAAGTTCAAATTCAGGGTTCAACCCTTGGAGTTCAAAATACTGCTTTTCTTGGCTGAGTCGTTCCTAAAGTGGCAGCTGTGAAAACAAAAATGTACTTGTTTAAATTAGCCGCTGAGTGTGGCTGCTGCATGAATTCTACTTCGGTGTGGGTCATTTATCAGGTGGATTTTTAAGCTGCCATTTTCTAAATGAGCTGTGATGTTCAGCCATAAAATAGGAAGTTTTGTAGACAACCTCCCCGGAATGTGCCGGCCAGGGGAACTTCAGCCACTGCCTCCTGAGCTCCCGGGTTCTGCGTGGTACACTCAGCAAGGTGCCTTCCGAGCAGGAAGTGGCGTTGAAAGGTGCCGACCTTGAGAACAAAGAGTGCGTTGCTTGCTTGTATTTTGGCAGCGGTGCCTGACCTTCCCTGGTGCCTCTGCCAAAACCAAATTATTTTCTTGCCAGTTACCAGGAAAACCAGTTTTTACAAGATGCGTAGCATTCAAGGATAGAAACTGTTTCTAAACTTTAGCAAATTGGGAACGCTTTTGAAGGATTTATCTGGTCAATCTTCCAGTCTTTGGACACAGAGACCAGAAGATTACTTTTCCTCTTCAGTCTTTTGGTTTGGTTGGTTGTTTTTTTTGTTTTTGTTAATCCTCACCCGAGGATATTTTTCCATAGATTTTTAGGGAGATCGGAAGAGAGAGGGAAAGACAGAGAGAAACATCAATGTGAGAGACACACATCGATTGGTTGCCTCCTGCACAAGCCCTGACCAGGGCCCGGGCCGGGGAGGAGCCTGCAACCAAGGTACATGCCCTTGACCAGAATCGAACCCGGGACCCTCTGGTCCTCAGGCCAACACTCTATCCACTGAGCCGAACCGCTTAGGGCTCCTCTTCAGTCTTAAAGGCATGCTGCACGGGATATTTTCCCATCATCCAGTTTCTTGTGAGAAAGAGTTAGAGATTTCACACTCGGGGAAACCACAGCGGGCCTCCTGTGAGTCGCCCTTCCGTGTTGGACCCTTGAGTGACCTGTAGGAGGGGCCGCAGACAGAGCTGGGCATCCCCCCGGGGGAAGTGGGAAGGAGTGGAGTGGCGGTGTTAGCTGTTCGTTTATATCGCCTGCAATGCGCTACCAGCTTGGAATTTCCATAAACCCTCATGGTCCTGCGGAGCTGGGAGCACCATCATGGCCCTAGTTACCCAGTCATTCCACCCAGAGAACCGTGGTCTACATCAGGGCTCCTCCACCTTGGCACTTGGCCCTTTGGAACCAGATGATACATTTGGGGGTAAGAGGGCCAGATCGGGGCAGGGGGAGCTGCCTTGTGCATTGTAGACCTGTAGCATCTCTGGTCTCTACCCACTCGAGGCCAGTGGCACTCACCTCCCCACCCCCAACCCGATCAGACAACCAGAAACGTCTCTAGACATTACCAAATATCCTGAGGGTGGGGTGGGGGGAGGTGCAACATCTCCAGTTAGGAACCACTTTTCTAAATGAAGAATGTGATTTACATGGTACAGAGTTCCAAGAAAACATCCAAATTACATATGCACTTTAGAAAAGAGCAGTTAAGATCTTAACTGGTTTCAATCCAATAAACCAGCGGTCACCAACCTTCCAGGCCTCACGGACCACCAGCGGGCCGCGGACCCCCGGCTGGCGAGCGCTGGCATCAACAGCTCCACAGCTGCCAGAACGTTAGTGCGATTCTCTGGGGTTGAGTGCAGTGAGTGCAGAGCAGATATTTCAGTCCATCCTGCCTTGTTAAGGTCTGGAAACAAGCTGCTGTGACAGGTGCTGTAAGAAGCAAACAGCAGACCTATCGTGTCGATTCCCAGACCCCCTCAGCTTCAAGACGCACACAAATCTCTGTAGCTTGTTAGTGTAACGGACAGAAAAGTGCACGTATTACAAGTGTACTGAATTGCTGGACTTTCTCAAACTGCACACACCCGGTAACCAGCGACTAGATTAGCCAGTTAATTGCCACACATCCAAAACAGAAACCATCCCCACACGCCACAATATTTTGAATTTAATTCAAAGGCCTGCCGCTTGCGTCTATAGACGCTTATGGCCTACAAAGAGTTAAGAAACAAGGTCACCAGCACCCCAAAGCCCAGCCATCATCCCCTGACTCACTCTCCTCCAGCAGCACCCACCTCGATGGCGCTGCCATCAGTCCCACTCCGCGGCCTGGCTAGCCCCCTGCAGGGCACTGCCTGGCACCCCTCTCGCTCGGAGCCGCCTCTCAGTCCTGCATTACTGCCTACCACCCTGCCCCTGCTTTAACTTTCTTTACAGCTCTCATCACAATCTATTTTTGTCTATCTCCCCAACATCTAAGAACATTATATTACTTAGCATATTGTAGAAGCTCAGGAAATTGAAGGCCTGAATGACTGAATCCAAATTTCAGAAATTTTAAGGTGAGGAAAATACAAGTCTTGGAATGGAGGAAATACCATCATAATTCTATTGACTGAGTGCCTGCTACATGCCAGTCATTTGCAATAAAGATACGTATTATTTCTTTTAATTTGTATAATAACCATGCCAAGTGGGCTTGTGAGGTGGGTTGCTTTCAGATATAAGTAACAAAACCCAACTAAAGGGACTAAATAGCCCAGCCGGTGTGGCTCAGTGGTTCAGCATCGACCCATGAACCAGGAGGTCACAGTTTGATTCCCAGTCAGGGCACATGCCCAGGTTACGGGCTTAATCCCCAGTAGGGGGCGTGCAGGAGGCAGCTGATCCATGATTCTCATCATTAATGTTTCTATCTCTTTCCTTCTCACTTCCTCTCTGAAATCAATAAAAACATACTTTAAAAAATTAAAAGTGGATTAAAATAAAAAGAATATTTAAGAAGTGGGTCAGAGATGGGGCGGCTCCAAATTTGACCAGTTCTGTAACTCCGAGATGCCACAGGTTCAGTTTGGTGTCTCTGCCATCGTATTAGCTTTCTCCTCGTGGTCACAGCTGGCTGCAGCCATTCCAAGAGTCTCATCCTCACTCACCCATCTCCAGGGCAGGTGAGGAGAGAGGCTGGGCATGTGCTTCTCTTCTCATCAGTGCGGGGCATTTTTCCAGACTCTCCTGATATCTCATTCACTAAATTCTCTCATTCATGGTTACAGAATGAATGTGCTCCCCCCAAACTCCTATGTAGACGCCTTAACTCCCAAAGCGATGGCCTTGGAGGTGGGGCCTTTGGGAGGTAACTGAGTTTAGATGAGGTCATGAAGTTTGGAATCACATGCATGATGGAGATACAATAAGAGACACTAAGATAAGGGACTGTGTACTTGGTGGTCTGAATGAGCACACTTTTGAGAATAAAAGGGCTGCTACCAGAGGGAATACCTGCACCACGGGTGTCATCCGGACTCTGGAGGAAAACATAAATATACGGTCGCCCTGGAAACCAACACCAGCCCTGTGGAAGGAGCAGGTGTTAGAGAGCATGGGTGTGTGACGGATCCAGCTGGCCCCTGGGCCTACCAAGCACTGTTGTCAGTACAGGGTCAGGATCCAAGAGAGTAACAGTTGGGCACACAGAGGTGGGGGGAAGTGAGGCAGCAATGTTAGCAGATCAAAAGAAGAAGGGCTGGCTGCGTCACAGACAGCGTCTCTGGGATGACTGGTAGGAATCTGCCAGCGTTGTCCAATCGAGTTGTCGGCAGTGATGGGTGTCTGCAATGTCTCAAGCCACTTACCTCACGTGGCTGTTGAGCAAATTAATTATTAATCACAAATAATTTAAGTTCAAGTGTAAATAGCCACACCTGGCAACCGCATTAGAAAGTGCTGGTTTGAATTAAGCCAAGAGAAAGGTGAAGCAAACATCAAAAGGCAGGATAGGAGTTACTGTCCAGATGTTAGGGTAAACATACTGTGTGTAGTTCTGTGGAATGATGAAGTTCAAAATGTAACAGTGCTGGATAAGGACCAGAGAAAAGAGTCGGTGGGGCCCAGGAAGGTGAGGAATGAAGTCTGAATATGGGTAGCCGTGGGTATGACCCATGGGGGATGATGGGAGTTGGAGTGCTGGGGGGCACTGCACACTAAAGGCCTTGAGGAAAGGTAAGTGTGTTCCCCAAGAACAAGAGATGAAAATCACAGGAGAGTTTGGGGTTGGTTTTCAGATACTCGTTGTGTTCTGAGTTTCCTGGAGAAGACATTGTGGACCAAAAGGAGTGTAGATTCTTCTCTCTGGCCCTGGACATGGCAGGGAGGCAAAGGGGAGAAAATAAATTTTATTTCCTTTTAACAAAGGAGAATAGTGGTGGTGTTAAACCTATTTTCTTCCTGTTAATGTCTGTAATATCCTAGTTATTCATTTAAAATATATTTAAACTGGAGTAATAAGTTATATTAAACAATAAATAAATAAATTTATTTTTCAGATCTGCTTTACCTTTGGAAATGCACTCCATTTAGAGGTAAGGAACCATGCACAGTCCACTGCATTTTTATAAGAAAAGACCTTTATACATGTGCGATGCTGTGGTCATAAGAAAGACCACAGAAGATACTCATTCATCCAGTTGTTAACAGTGACTACTCTGAAGTGTGAGTGAAAATGTAGAGGGAAATTTTATATTATAAACTTTAGTGTTATTTAATGTTTTGTTACATAATTTAATTTTTTAAGTTATAGAAGAATTTTTCAACTAAAAGCAAAGAAAAAATTAGTGACCTAGAGATAAGCAGTGTAAACATTTCTAAATAAAATACCTGTTATATAGAACTACAAAATTAGGAAAATGAGGAACCTAGTAGAATAATCATTTCTGATCTTAAGACACTAGGTCAGTTGTATTGAAATTTTCCTTGGATAAAACCTATATTATCTGTTAAAGAACAATTGAAAATTTATACAATCATTTTCCACGTAAAGGTTCTAAAAACAAAATATGGGCAATTTAAACTTTGACCCCATCATTAAAACAATAAATTCATTAATTGACACTTTCACTACTTTTAGTCAAATTGAGATCAATAGGTTACTTACATTTAGTCTTAAAACATTTAGTAATTTATTTTTAAAATATAAGCTACCACAGAAAAACTGAACTTCATTTCTCATTAGTAAGAAAAATTCATGTTAATTTTAATTTGCTTATTTGTAAGGTCACTAAATTATTCTTTAACCTTTTAAACTCTTCACTCTGGGAAATCTTTTCTTTCTGATAAAAACGAAACCCCAGATGCTATACTGGTTTGGAGACAATCTGTTGAACTGTAGAATTTGCTAGAGTACATACACATTTCCTCTACGAAAAGGAAGTCTGTTCATAAATACAAAATTTATACCTTGAAATGTACACAGCTTTCTTTAAAGTTCTAGTGAATTCCATGATACCATCCTGACGTCTTAGGTACTGAATCACTTTTTGGCAATTTGTTGTTGTAGACCTTACACACCAGAAGCGAACATGAGCCGCCTCCTAAACATACTCACTTGGTGCGGCAGAAGCGAGCCTGGATCACCGCCCCCGTGAGTCTGCGGGAAGGAGAGGATCTGTCCAAAAAGAATCCGATCGCCAAGGTACTTTCTAAAGAGGAACAGAAAATACGTGCATATTACCGAAATGTGGTGGAAGAAGACTTGTGTGTCCGCTTTTAAATTTAAGGAAAATCCTATAATGTACTTTATGAGGTTTTTTAATATTGCAGATGTATTTGAAAAGTAGCAAAGCTTAATTTTTAGCAGGAACCTCTAGTTTTAAGATCTTCTTTCATATCATATTGACCAATGTCACCCCAATAAATTTAACTTAAAAAAAATAGAAACCCACACCTGAAGCCTATATGATGATGTCACCCAGTAAATTTAATTTAAAAAAAAAAAAAAAAGAAAACTTCCTCTTTCCCATTCTGGAAGATGCACCATCATTGGTGAAGATACTAGGATATGTATAATTTGGGGCTTTGGTTAAATTAAGCGTTAAGGGATCTAGCACCAGTTGAATCTCTGTGTAACAAACAGGTTACAATACTCAAAAGTATCACATGCTCGGGAGGAAAATTTCTTTTTCCTGCTACCCTCCTAGGTTGTCTGACTGGGAACCTGTTGGACTGACAAAAGAAAAATTAACAGGAGAAAAGTAAACAAGTTTATTAACCTGTGTATTATACATGTAACACATGGGAGTATCCAGAGATGAGTAACTCAAAGGTTTGGTTAGAATTTGGGCGTCTTGGGAAAGGAACAATAAATTCTTAGAGAAGTGACAAGGCAAAGGAAAAGGACCTCGAATTTGTGGGGGCAGCAAATGGTGGGAAGACAGATTCATGGTAAACTAATGGTAGAAAGACTCGCTAGTCAAGTTTGTTATGTGGAGTCCTTGTGCCATCTCAATACTGAAAAGGGTCTAAAGTTGTCAGGGATGATTAACTTTTGCCCTTGGTAGAGAGGAGAGAGCGAGAGATCACCTTTATAAATTCATGTCCTGCGTTTAGACAAACAGGGGGAGGGCAGAGAGCTTGTTTTATATCCGCGTCTTCTCAATGGCCTTCAGCTCAAAATAAGCCTGTACCAAGGTGGCATATTTGGGAGTGGCATATTCTGCTCCCCTACCCATGAAGAGTAATTTTCAAAAGGAAAAACTGATACCGAATAGATACGGTGACCATCTACACAGCTTGAGACAGTCCCCGTTAATGTCGCTGTCCTGGCCCAATAGTTAACAACTCCCTTTTCACTCTCAGTGTCCTATTTTTTTATGGTTATACTAGAAGCCCGGTGCACGAAATTCATGCACGGAGGGGGGTTGTCCCTCAGCCCAGCCTGTACCCTCTCCAATCTGGGACTCCTGGAGGGATGTCCGACTGCCCGTTTAGGCCCGATCCTGGGGGATCGGGCCTAAACGGGCAGTCGGACATCCCTCTCACAATCCAGGACTGCTGGCTCCCAACTGCTTGCCTGCCTGCCTTCCTGATTGCCCCTAACCGCTTCTGCCTGCCAGCCTGATCACCCCCTAACCACTCCGCTGCCAGCCTGGTTGATGCTTAACTGCTCCCCTGCCAGCCTGTTTGCCCCCAACTTCCCTCCTCTGCCGGCCTGGTCACCCCTAACTGCCCTCTCCTGCAGGGTTGATCACCTCCAACTGCCCTCCCTTGCAAGCCTGGTCCCTCTCAACTGCCCTCCCTTGCAGGCCGGGTGCCCCCCAACTGCCCTCTCCTGTTGGCCATCTTGTAGTGGCCATCTTGTGTCCACATGGGGGCAGGATCTTTGACCACATGGGGGCAGCCATATTGTGTGTTGGAGTGATGGTCAATATGCATATTACTCTTTTATTAGATAGGATAGAGGCCTGGTGCACGGGTAGGGGCCAGCTGGTTTGCCCTGAAGGGTGTCCCGGATCAGGTGGGGGTTCCCTTGGGGCATGGGGTGGCCTGAGCGAGGGGCCTGTGGTGGTTTGCAGGCCGGCCACACCCCTTGGTGACCCAAGCGGAGGCCCTGGTATCTGGAATTTATTTTCCTTCTACAATTGAAACTTTGTAGCCTGGAGGGGAGCCAAGCCTGCTGCTCCCTCCGGGGTGGCAGCCATTTCTGTGGCAGTTAATTCACCTTCTACAATTGAAACTTTGTAGCCTTAAGCGGGTGAGCCCGGCCAGGGTGTGCGGAAAGCTTTGCTTCCCCTGTTGCCGCCAGCAACCCTGGCTTGCTCTCTCAAGCTCCGTTCTGCCCCCATTTCTGTTTGAATTTGTTTACCTTCTATAATTGAAACTTTGTAGCTTGAGTGGAGGCTTAGACCTGCAACGGCTATGGAAAGCTTTGCTTCCTCTGTTACCTGGGAAACCTTGCTCTCTGTGGCTGTAGCCATCTTGGCTGGGGTTAATTTGCATACTCGCCCTGATTGGCTGGTGGATGTGGCTTGGCTGGTGGGTGTGGCTTATGTAGCAGAGTGATGGTTAATTTGCATGTTACCATTTTATTAGAGAGGATCTCATGTGCGAACCTGAGCCCCTGATTGTTTTCCCCTTAAAGGTGCTCTAAGTTCTACCCATTTCAGTGAATGGCACTATCATTCCATCCAGCTTTTTAAAAATGTTGCAAGTATTATGAGCTTTACCCCTGAAATACATTCCGGATCTGCCCACTTCTCTCCACTGCCACCCCCCAGTCCAAGTCAGTGTCATCTCTGAACTGTGTTCCCCAAAGAGTCTTGACCTTGTGTCCCTGCTCTCACTCTTGGCACCCCCTGCCAACCCCGACCCCCACCACAGTTCATTCTCCCAAAAGCAGCCAGAGTGATGGGTTTAAAAGATAAATCAAAGCATGCTCCCCCACTTCATGGGACCCTTTCAACTGCTTCCCTTGGAATTTATTGGCCTTGACCTCCTCGCTGGCCTCAGCTCCTATCAGCCCTATCCGCCACTCTGCTACATCCCCTAAGCCAGTGGTCGGCAAACTCATTAGTCCACAGAGCCAAAGATCAACAGCACAACGATTGAAATTCCTTTTGAGAGCCAAATTTTTTAAACTTAAACTTCTTCTAATGCAACTTCTTCAAAATAGACTCGCCCAGGCCGTGGTATTTTGTGGAAGAGCCACACTCAAGGGGCCAAAGAGCCGCATGTGGCTCGCGAGCTGCAGTTTGCACACCACGGCCCTAAGTGATCTAACTCATTCCACATCCCAGCCCCTCCCCTTCGCCCTTCCCGCTCCCTCTGCTGGAAGCCCGCCCCATGGGTATCTGCAGTGTGGGGTCCTAAGGCTTCCCGTCCCTGCCTCACCCAGTCCCTCTGTCCCATCCCTGTCGCCTGGTTTATGGCGCAGACACATCCAAGTTTTACTTCATCTTTCCAGTCTGATTGATACACGTCATGCATGACGAGCTCCCCCATTTCCCAGCAGCAGGTCCTTTTGAGAAAGCCTTCTAAAATCCAGATTTATAAGCCAGGCGTCACAGCTCAGTATGTGTGTGTGAGCAATTGAGTTTTTCGTTTTGGTTTGGTTTTCTGAGATATCTGAGTCATTCACACTTTCTTTCGTTATGTTTCCCTAAAACACATTGATTCTTTGGGGTTCAATATGCAATAACTCTTCTTCTTACTAATTTTAATTATATAAATCGTTAAGAATAAAATTTACATAAAAAGGAAAAAATCTTATTAAATTTCCCCAACTTTCCAAATTCTCTATCTAGAGATAATATCCCCTTGTTATTTTTATGCTAGATACATTCTGATATTGCAGAAGAAAAAAGAATAAAAATTACATACAAATACACTGGAAAAGGCATCACAGAGCCACCTTATGGTGTGTTTGCCTTTGATAAAAATACGGGAGAACTGAACGTTACCAGCATTCTTGATCGAGAAGAAACGCCCTATTTCCTGGTAAGAACAATTTTACATTTATTAGTTTGAAGTTTTATCTTTGGTAACTGTCACGATTTGTTTTATTATTTTTTGATACCATGGCAGGTCATTACCTCAGCTTAAATCTAATCTCTTCTGTTATTTGTGCCATGACTTCAGCTAATTGGTTATGCTTTGGATGAAAAAGGCAACAATCTAGAGAAGCCATTAGAACTGCGCATTAAAGTTCTGGATATCAACGACAACGAGCCCGTGTTCACCCAGGACGTCTTTGTCGGGTCCGTTGAGGAACTGAGCGCAGCACGTAAGTGGCCGCTGAGTTTATGAATGAATACCCAAAGGCACTGTAACCCGCTGCGGGACTGAACACGACCTCCTGTGACTCCGTGGGGGCTGAGGGTTAGCCACAGGACAAAGGGTAACAAGCCTATTGCTCTAGGTGTAGAACTGGCTTTTTTGTCATACATTCAAAAGACTTTACACGACATGTTTTATACCCGCAGAACCGATATGGTGGATGGTTGTGACATGTTGGATCTCTGTATCAGCTATTCTGCCTTGTAGCAGAAAAGCAGCCATAGAAACTATGTAAACAAATGGGCATGGCTGTGTTCCGATAAAACTTTATTTACAAAACTGGTGGCTGACTGGTCTTGCCCACTGGCAGTAGTTTGCTGCCCTTTGACTCACGTTATTTCTACTGTCAGGTTTATTGGCATCATTCAATAGAGTATTCTACATGAACGCTTGCAGGAGAGATTTCTCTTTTTTTAAAAAATGTATTTTTATGATTTCAGAGAGATAGAAACACCAATGAGAAAAAAATCACCAATCAGCTGCCTCCTGCCCCCTACTGGGGATCAGCCTGCAACCCGGGCATGTGACCTGACCGGGGATCAAACTATGACCTCATGGGTCATGGGTCCTAGGTCCATGCTCAACCACTGAGCCACACCAGCCAGGCAAGACATTTCTCTTTGATCATAGTCTGAAGAACAGCTGTGCTTCTCCTGAATTATTTGTATTTTAATAAGCATCTGTTTGTACCTGTTCATTCTTTTTTTTATTAGAACTATTATAGATAAATCTGTGGCCCTCCTGTAGCAAGTTTTGGGGACTTCATCCTAAGAATTGTGTGTACTAACGTTGGTCCTGCCCTTTCCTTGTTTTTCTTACTCCTACAATCCATTCACACTTATTTCCTCGTCCAGTTCAGTTTTTTGATCTTGGTAAACTGTGGTTTTCATAAGCACCTGAAATCCTTCTTGGAACAAGCTGAAATGATACATAAAATAACATGTGCATGTGGTCAAGGTTGAGTTTCATTCTGGATGCCTTTGTTTCTAATGCCAGATACCCTTGTGATGAAAATCAACGCGACAGACGCAGATGAGCCCAATTCCATGAATTCTAAAATTTCCTACAAAATCGTATCTCAGGAGCCTGCTTACCCCGCAATGTTCTACCTGAATAAAGACACGGGAGAGATTTATACAGTCAGTAGTACCTTGGACAGAGAGGTACGTGAATATTTTATGTTGCTCATCTTTTAAACTCTCCTTTATTCTCGCAGGTTCTCCTGTTTCTCTCTTCAGTTTTCTTACTTTGTTGTATATTTCTAGTTCACAGGCTAACTCTTGGCATTATCCCCTCCTAGGCATGTGCTGTCCCATATGGTAGCCACTAGCCATATGTGGCCATTGGGCACTTGAAATGTGACTGGTCCAAATTGAGTTGTGCTACAAATAGAAGATGTACCAAATTGGGAATACTTAGTATGAAAAAAGAAAAGAATGTAAAATGCCATCTTAATAATTTTTTGTTGATTACATTTTGAAATAGTATTTGGGATACCATAGGTTAGATAAAATATATTTTAATATTAACATCAGGATTTTTTTTTTTACTTTTTTGAATGTGGCTGCTAGAAAATTTAAAACTGTCAAGGACAGCACTGTTCTGGGCTCTCTCCAGCCGGGTTCTGTTTGCTAGAGAGCTTCCTAAGTTTGCAGTTCTGTAAACCAGGGTCTCCTCCACTACTCAGAGATAGGCCTCGGAAGGCAAAAAGGTAGAGGTGGCAGCCCTATTACAGAACTATTTGTAAAGGGAAGAATTATTGTAAATCCCAAAGTGGAAGAAAATTTGAGTAGGCTTCCTAGAAAGGTTTTTCTCTCAAACATTTCACATTTTTATTTCTAACTGAAAGGAAAAATTTTTAAAGAAAAAAGGGATATGGAAGATTTTACAAGTGCTGCGTACATAAAGATTTTAACAGTGTGCATGAGTGAAATGGTGATGATCCTAAGAGCACTGAGTTGTCATCAACTATAAATCATCACCCAAGTGCAGTCAGTATATTTTGTATCTCTTAGAAGGTGATTTCACTCTGCCCAGAGAGGGACAGGGTTGTGCCCAATGTTCCTCCTGAGATCTTGGTAGAATTCCAAGAATTTTATTACTCTTAAACTTCTACTCTATACCTTTCAATAAAATTAGAATGGAAAAGTATTATTTTGAAGTAGTGTGACTTTTTAATAAGCTGTTGTCCCTGAAGTATGGAAAGGTTAGCCCATAATGTTCCTTATCGGGCATTTACATATGCCAGGTGTATCCCACACCTTTTACGTAGATGAACCCATTAATCCACCCAGAAACCCTGCGAGTCAGATCCATACATTCTCCATCCCCATTTTACACAGAAGGACGCTGAGGGTCAAAGGCAGTAAGGGTATCCATCACAGCTAGGAAGTGACAAAGCCAGCACTGGAGCCAGGCGCAGCCTCTGCCGTCCTCCTGTCACTGAAGTTCTGCCCCGCACAGCCGCCCCACGCACGGTGCTGGCTCCCACCCTGTCACCTCCACCCCGCCACACGGAGGGAGACGCTGTGGGGCCATGGGGAAGAGCAGGGCTCATTTGAGGTGAGCATCTGAGATGTCGTTCTCTAGGGCACCTTCTCTAAGAATCCAAAGGTCAAGGTCACCAAGTTTTGCCTTCACTGGCCAGCTTTTCCTGGAGACTAGGTCTCTCTGGCTTAACTATGAGCTGACAAGGAAGTGTGAGGTAGAAAGAACCGGTCCCTGTATTCTCGCCATCACTTCCAAGGTAGAGAAACTGCACTGTGAACAGCACTCTGGGCACAAGCTGGTTTAAGGAGATAACATCACCAATGACATGTTTAAGAAATTGACTGCTATCACCAATGAACGTGTTTTTAAAATTGACTGCTATCACCAATGACATGTTTAAGAAATAGACTAATATCACCAATGACATGTTTAAGAAATAGACTATCACCAATGACATTTTTAAGAAATTGACTAATATCACCAATGACATCTTCAAGAAATTGACTAATATCAACAATGACATGTTTAAGAAATTGACTAATATCTCCAATGACATATTAAAGAAATTGACTTATATCACCAATGAACATGTTTTAAAAATTGACTAATATCACCAATGACATATTTAAGAAAGTGACTAATATCATCAACGACATCTTTAAGAAATTGACTTACATCACCAATGAACATGTTTAAGAAATTGACTAATATCACCAAGGACATCTTTAAGAAACCGACTATCAGCAACTCCTCCAGGCTCCTATGCCCCTTCTGGAAAATCGCTGACAGCAAATAAACATCTTCACACGAATAACAGCAGACCATGAAACTTACTTATGAGTACATTGCACTGTGTGCATTTCCTTGATGGTGACGTGACTAAAACCAGGAAGACAGGTTTGTTTGAAGGGTTGATGCTCACCCAGCGGGTATTTGCATTGCCCTGCAGGAACACAGCAGCTACTCCCTGACGGTGGAAGCCAGAGATGGCAACGAAGGAGAAATAACAGATAAGCCCGTCAAGCAAGCTCAAGTTCAGATCCGTATTTTGGATGTCAATGACAATATACCCGTGGTGGAGAGTCAAAGGGTAACTACTATTTTTATAACCAATGTATCCACTTATTCATATGTTAGTTTTACCTAAAAAATGTATGACTTGTGTGTGTGTGTGTGTGTGTGTGTGTGTGTGGCATTAACATGAAAATCCTGTGTTCCTAACTTGCAGTATGAAGGGATGGTTGAAGAAAACCGAGTCAATGTAGAAGTGATGCGCATAAAAGTGCTCGACGCAGATGAGAGAGGCTCGGATAATTGGTTGGCAAATTTTACATTTGTGTCAGGAAATGAAAGGGGTTATTTCCGCATAGAAACTGACAATCAAACTAATGAAGGAATTGTGATCCTTATTAAGGTAAGTACTGTGTATGTAGCCCTTTCCCCAGAACAAACCCATGGAACCAGTTTAAGGGATATTAACTGATATTGAATGTCCATTAACTTCCTTAAGAAATCACTTCAAATTGTTCAGAATAAATATGTTTTTTAAGTGACACTGACCTTTAAAAAAATTGGGGATGTTTCATAATCATCCTTCACAGTTACGAATATCCACGTTGGCAGATTTTTAAATGCATGTTATCAATATGAGTTGGAATACTCAGGGCTGCTGTGTTAAATTGTCCTATCCAACATTAAAATCACATGTGGTGCATGTGTGTGTGTGTTCTGTGTTCTCTCTTGAACAGTTTCCCTTTGATTTTGCTTTTCTAGGCATTAGATTATGAAGAAATGAAGCATCTTGACTTCAGCGTTATTGTCACTAATAAAGCCCCTTTCCACAAGTCAATTAAGAGTAAATACAAGCCGACATCCATCCCCATCAAAGTGAAGGTGAAGAACGTGAAAGAAGGCATTCATTTTAGAAGCAGCACAATCTCCATTCGCACCAGCGAGAGCATGGAAAAAACGAGCCTGAGCCAAGTAATTGGGAAATTTCAAGCTTTTGACGAAGACACTAGACAAGTGGCCCGTGCAAAGTAAGAGACAGTGACGAATAGAGGTGCTCGTTGTACATTCCTCTCAATGCCTGTTTACAACAAAATCACAATGAAGGGTGACCAGTTCATTTCTTCCCACCCAGCATTGTGATTCCCCAGCGGCCTATAGGTTAACTTCCCCAGAGCTGTACCTGCAACTGAGCTGTACCCTGGCCCGTTCCCTCCACCCCGAGTGTGCGGCAGGGCTGGGTTCCTCACCTCAGAGAGTTCTGGCTAGCAAGGCTGAAAAACAGCAAAGAAAGTAGCAAATTTTATTGCAAATTCCACTTGATACCAGGTTGGTTAAAAGAAATAGTTGCCGCATGGATTTTAATGTGGAAAAGCCAGTTTCATTTGCACATCAACCCTGGAAGTGACTCTTCATTGAAACCATGCTGTTTGGTGCAGGGATGGAGGAGCCTTTGACCCTGGTCTCGGTCATGGTGGCTTTTACTCAGATACTTGGACTGAGAGCCCACCAGATGGCACCACTGTGCCCTCGGGAAGGGACTGGGCTGGGCCCCATTAAAGCAACACCTTAGGTTTACACGCTAGGTTAAAATTTTCAAAGTAAATGTACATCTTAGGTCGCAGGTCCATGCCATGGAAGACGAATCTACAGAACGGTTCCTGACGGAGCCCAGGTAGTTACTCCGGTGGGATTTAAAGAAGCCCCACCTGCCACCCAGACACACAGCCTGCCCTGCTGCCAGCCAGGGTTGTTAGGCTGCTTAGCTGTCCTTGCGCCTGGGAACTCTGACCTTAGCGTCCCTGGGTACCAGCACTTTATAAAGTAGTGTGTCACCGTGCATGGTCAGCCACAGCAAGAATGCTGAATGCCTGCAACAGTCTCTTTCCTTTGGGTGACTTCTTTTTTAAAAAATATATTTTTATTGATTTCAGAGAGGAAGGGAAAAGGGGAGAGAGACAGAAACATCCATGATGAGAGAGAATCATTGATCGGCGGCCTCCCGCACGCCCCACACTGGGGATTGAACCCGAAAACTTGGCATGTGCCCTGACGGGGATTAATCCGTGACCTCCTGGTTCATAGGTCAATGCTGAACCACTGAGCTTGGTGACTTCTTCTAATGGAATTCATCATCCAAGAGTAGCAAATTGCCTTTTCCCAAAATAATATTAACTAACGGCCTCCACTGTGTTTTCTGCAATGTCTTGGTGACCCTATTTTGCCCACCGTACTTGCAGGAACCACCCTGCTTCTTGGGAGGTTTGTGGTCTAGTCTTTATTTCCACGGCTCCAACCCTAACGAGGCCATGCCTACCGGGATCCACAGCCCTGAGGATGCATGCTCTATGACCATTTCTCACTGCCGCCCACTGAGAGGCAATCATACTGGGCTATGTATTGAAACTTCTATTTCCCACCTATTTAACTTTGGCTGCTATTTTAATTAAGGGTGACAAATATATCAAAATATATGTTCTGCCTGGAAAAAATAATGAACCATGTTCCTTATTTCTCAAAAGGATTTTCTTTTATTCTTTAGCATGCACTTACAGAACTTTAGTATGAGAAAAAGATGGATTCAGACCTACTATTTTACAGATAAGGGATGGGATGCACAACTAAATTAAACAATTTCCTAATGTTTCCCTAACTAATTAGTGGTTGCTGTTTAGAAATGCTGACAGGGACAGAATTACTTCTTTAATTTTGTCATAATTTACTGTTTCACTGATTATCCATATGCATCCACTTTTATCGATATTTGACATGTGAGCTGCCATCCTACTTTGAATGGTGTCTATAATTTCTACCATAGAGAAGAGAGAAAATTCCATAAATGAGATCATATACATGGGAAATGTGATCCTTCTTACTAAGACTCTGCCTGTATTATTATAACTATGAATGTGGGAAACCATTGACATCAGTTAAGTCCAGGCTTTAAAATTCTAGACATGAAATTCAGAAGTACTTGTGAAAAATCTAAATGTATCATCCCTTACTGGTAGAAATATTGAAAAGCAGAAATTTAGGTTAAAGTGAATTGGAATTTTTTAAATAGCAATGTAAACAAGTATTGTTATAAATTAGCAAACAGCCACTTAACAGAAAATAAATTATCAATCTGGTTAATTGAACCAAATACTCATTGGCTTATGTTTGGATTCAGTTATTGGTAAACTCAATGGTGTTAAATTACATACATTTCTGAAGACATAACATGAAAGTTCTCCTTGCCTTTCCCAAAGTTACCTCTTTCCACACTAATTCTCCAGGCTTTGAGGGAAGAAGCCCAGAAATCACTGCATGTTTTCACTTTGAACCATTTCTCACTGACAGAAGCCTTATTGCTCTTAGCAATCAACAATATTCCAAAATGTTGAAGTACTCCATTGAAAGCAGTCACTGATGTTTAAAATTGGCCTTTTTAAATATCAATAATAAACAATATGATGTGATCCAATAAACAATAGCATGCGAGACTACTTTTCTCCACCAGGTCTCGTTGGGTAGCGACATCATTCTCCAAAGGTTTACCCCGAATTTCAGGGAGAGCAGACTGGGAGCTAGGAGACAGACTGTGACCCTCCGCCGAGCAGGCAGAGGATGGCCACCCTCGTGTGTATGTCTTGAGCTACAAGAACAAGGAAGGTTCCAAAATAAGTGGTGTATGCAGTAAAGAGAGGGGCTTTTAGGATAGTTTCAGGAAATTAAAAACATTTCAAATTAATGCCTGTAACAAGAACATATACAATGAAGCAAAAGTTAAACTTGAGTTTGTAAATATTAGAGTCACAGTTTCTCCAGAATTCAAAATTGATGTTGTGTTTGTTTTAAACAGATATTCCAAATTGGAAGATATAGACAACTGGGTCTCTGTGGATTCTGTCACATCGGAGATTAAACTTGTAAAATTTCCCGATTTTGAATCCAGATATGTCCAAAATGGTACATACACTGTAAAGATTTTAGCTATCTCAGAAGGTAAGTTATTAAATAGATATTTTGAATTAAAAGCTATTACGTGATCTGACTATGAAAAATATCTAGGATAGGAAGTGTCCTCATTTGTTAGGACCTTCTTATGAAAATGGCAAGAAAATTCAAACTATGCTGGTTATCAGCAACAGAATCAGAATTTACGTATTTTTTTCTTCCCTTTCTTTAAGATTCGCCCAGAAAAACCATCACTGGCACTGTTGTGATCACGGTGGAAGACATCAACGACAACTGCCCCACCCTGGTGGACCCGGTGATGAATGTCTGTGATGACGTACAGTATGTGAACGTGACCGCGAGGGACCTGGACGGGTACCCAAACAGTGACCCTTTTACTTTCGTCATCGTTGACAAACCAGCTGGCATGGCAGAGGAGTGGAAAATCATACACAAAGAGAGTAAGCCAAGTCACTGGCTGGCAGATCAAAATATTACACAAAACAAGTGGAAAGCCTTTATGCTAGAGGCTGGGTTTCTTTTATCAATTATACTAAAGGCCTGGTGCATGAATTCGTGCATGGGTGGGGTCCGGCCGGCTCGCCCCAATCAGGCAATTGGGCAGGGCAGGGGGAGGGGATGTGGGCGGTTGGTGGGCCAGCCCCACCCCCTGGTTGAACTCAGGTCAAACTCCTGGTGGAGGGGACAATCTGCATATTATCCTTTTATTATATAGGATTTCCAATACAGTTTTCAAAGGTTATAAAATGAGGTTTCGAACCTTGGGCATAGTGTCCTTTATCTGGCTCGAATCCAATATCCCATTCGCAACAACAGAAGAGGGAGGGAAGAAAAATCACCTAATGTCCTGACGATAGCGGGGTGTTCTCTAAATTGCTCTTGAAGATGTGGTTGTGTCTCACAAGCTGTGGAGCACCTTGCCCGTCTAAGCAAACAAATAACATTTATTGATCATTTATCACTTGCCAGGCACTCTACTGGCCATTCAGACGCATGATCTCATTTAACCCCTTCTCCATACCATTATTCCTTCATTCTAGCTGAGGAAACCTTGATTTAACTAAAGTTCAGTAGCTTGCTCAAGATCACTAAGTGGGTGAGTGAGGGACACCCATTAAGGAGGGTCTCTGTGGCCCTCCCTGCCGGACAGCCTTACGTTATGGCCACACCCTGCACGTAGCTATCTCAGAAGGTAAGTCCGCCTTCTTGACGTGAGCTTCCGGTGCCTGCCCTTCCGGTGGTTCTGAGCGTACAGAGACCTACCTGGAAGACTTTTTTCCTAAACAATTAGTGTTTGTTTTCAAAAAGTTTCAAATATCATACCCACATTTTTCTTAATTTACAGATCTAATGTTAAACATTTAAAGTTTAACAACTCTTCACAATCACTTTACAAAGCTTTAGGTAATGTTAAAGCTGGTGACAGGTACCATGGAGTTAATTATGCTCTTCTCTCGATTGTCTGTTTGAAATTGCCTGGATACATTTTTTTTATGAAACACTAAAATAAAGGTCATTCAATAGAAATACCACTTAACTCACCACTTGTGTGTCACTATGTTCCCAGTACGTAAAATAGTTTATAGCATTTGGCAAACTACACACATTTTTGAAGGCTAATCATCGTAAAGGTAAGGCAGGTCTAACTCCTATTCTTTGCTCTTCACTTACATATTTGGAGTGTCTGGACTAAGCAAGAAATTAGACCAAACCCTTTTCATACCAACATGCCAGCCTACCTCGGGTGTCTCCAAAAGTGGATAGTTTCACCTTCCCTCCCCCGAAAAGGAAAAAAGAAATAGAGCCATGAAGAAAGGATGACGCTTCTAACTGGTGCTAAATATTATTGGCCACTAAAAACTGTTTCTAGCCCAGCCAGTGTGGCTCAGTGGTTGAGCATCAACCCAGGCACCAAGAAGTCACCAGTTCCATTCCCGGTCAAGGGCACATGCCCAGGTTGCCGGCTGGCTCAATCCCCAGCAGGGGGTGGCAGGAGGCAGCCAATCAATGTTGATGTTTCTCTCTCATCGATGTTTTCTCTCTCTCTCTCTCTCTCTCTCTCTTTTCCTCTCTCCCTAAAATCAATAAAAACTTACTTTAAAAATAAAATGTTTCCGTAATTCACTCTTGCCCTTCCTCGGTAATCACTCATTTCCGTTCCCTCTTGCCTCTTCCCCCACAGGTACCAGCGTGCTGCTGCAGCAACGCGAGCCGAAGCCCGGGAGAAGTGACATCCAGCTCCTGATTTCAGACAGGCAGGGCCTCAGCTGCTCCGAAAAGCAGGTCCTGAAGCTCACGGTGTGCAAGTGCCTGGACGGCAGCGGCTGCGTGGAAGCGCTGCACGGCGCCTCCGTGGGCCTGGGGCCCGCCGCCATCGCGCTCATCATCTTGGCTCTGCTGCTCCTGCTGCGTGAGTATTCTGTTTGGCTCCTTCGGTCACTAGGGCTTTCCTGGAGTTGCCACAGTAGTCGTGGGTTCCTTCACAGTTATCCTCACCCCACTGAACACTGAGGGCGAGGGGGAAACCAGAATTGATCATGGATGAATTCACCAAAGGTCATTAGAGCACGCCTCAGAACTCGGTTGAATAAAAACGTATCATTTTCTGATTTAAATCACCAACGCTACCATGCATGTCTTCAGCAACCTTTTAACATAGACATCGTTGGGGTCCCCATTTAAAAAAACACAACATTTTTTGAATGTTTCAATTACAGTTTACATTCAGTATTATTTTGTATTAGCTTCAGGTGTACAGCATAATGGGTAGACAATCATACACTTACTCGTCCCCCCTGATATTTCCAGTACCCACCTGGCACTGTACATAGTTATTACAACATTATTGCCCACATTCCCTGTGCTGGACTGTGTATCACTGTGACTGCTTTGTAACTACCAACTTGTCCTTCTTAACCCCTTCACCTTTTGCACCCAGTCCCCCAACCTCCCTCCCCGCTGGGAGCCCACAGTCTGGTCTCTGTGTCTGTGAGTCTGTTTCTGTTTTGCTTGTTTAACTTGTGTAGTTCTTTAGATTCCACATGTGAGTGAAATCCTCTGGCATCTGCCTTTCTCTGACTTACTTCACATAGTTGGTGTCCCCGTTTGAGAAGCTCTGTGAGGCAAGGACCTGGTCTCTGCTTCGCTGCCGAGTGCCTAGGACAGCGCCTTGCCCACAGGTGGTCCTCAGACAAGACTGGTTGCCTGAATTTGCGTTATGGATACAAGGCTATTTCACAAGCTCATCTTATTCTCATTCAGCTTCGCTTTGCACATGCACCTGGTCAGAGCCCACCTCCCCGACCCTCTGCGTGGCTTGCCCTTCATCTCCCAGACCCTCTGCGTGGCTTGCCCTTCATCTCCCCAGACCCTCTGCGTGGCTTGCCCTTCACCTCCCCAAACCCTCTGCGTGGCTTGCCCTTCATCTCTCTGCGTGGCTTGCCCTTCATCTCCCCAGAACCTCTGCGTGGCTTGCCCTTCATCTCCCAGACCCTCTGCGTGGCTTGCCCTTCATCTCCCCAGACCCTCTGCGTGGCTTGCCCTTCATCTCCCAGACCCTCTGCGTGGCTTGCCCTTCATCTCCAAGACCCTCTGCGTGGCTTGCCCTTCACCTCCCCAGACCCTCTGCGTGGCTTGCCCTTCATCTCCCAGACCCTCTGCGTGGCTTGCCCTTCACCTCCCCAGACCCTCTGCGTGGCTTGCCCTTCATCTCCCAGACCCTCTGCGTGGCTTGCCCTTCATCTCCCAGACCCTCTGCGTGGCTTGCCCTTCATCTCCCAGACCCTCTGCGTGGCTTGCCCTTCACCTCCCCAGACCCTCTGCGTGGCTTGCCCTTCACCTCCCAGACCCTCTGCGTGGCTTGCCCTTCACCTCCCCAGACCCTCTGCGTGGCTTGCCCTTCACCTCCCCAGACCCTCTGCGTGGCTTGCCCTTCATCTCCCAGACCCTCTGCGTGGCTTGCCCTTCATCTCCCCAGACCCTCTGCGTGGCTTGCCCTTCATCTCCCAGACCCTCTGCGTGGCTTGCCCTTCATCTCCCCAGACCCTCTGCGTGGCTTGCCCTTCATCTCCCAGACCCTCTGCGTGGCTTGCCCTTCATCTCCCAGACCCTCTGCGTGGCTTGCCCTTCATCTCCCAGACCCTCTGCGTGGCTTGCCCTTCATCTCCCCAGACCCTCTGCGTGGCTTTCCCTTCACCTCCCCAGACCCTCTGTGTGGCTTGCCCTTCACCGGGGCCCACAGAACTGAGACTTCTGTGCTTCCCAACAGTGAGGACCTGTCCTGCCTGCCTTGCGTGTCCTCCAAGACCTCAGGTTTCTTTCATAAGAGAACAAAGGGCTGCAGTCTCAGGTCACGTGGAAGACCACTGCCCTTGACCACTGAACATGGGCAGAGGGCCATCTCCGAGGCAGCCCCGCTATTTCAGTGACAGGGAGAGCTTGGCGAAGCCGTCAGTAGGTGCACATCACTCAACAGTTTACAGTGTGCTGTCGTACCATCGTCTCTGCTTTACAGACACATAACAGTGACTTCCCACAGTTCCCCAACCTGGTAGGGAGGTACTGGAGTGGGGATTCCCTGCACTGCCTCTCACTCACATTCCCAGGGGCCTACTGTGGCACTTGGCACCTGGTACATCCTTGACAAATATTGGTTGAATTTGCACAAATGTTGGAACTGCCCCTGGCTGATTTCAATCTTTTTATCGCTCACAGTAGCTACAGTGACTGTGCTGTCGACTGGTAACATAAAAAATGTCTAGGGAGTCGTCATTTCGTCATTGGAAGCTGCCCAGTGGGAGTGGCAGTAACACCCAAGTCTGGTGTACTGTGCACAGGTGTAGTGAAAGCCTTTACAACCTTGATCGAGAGGCCAACATTGGCCTTCACTTCCTCCTGGAGGTAGAATGAGATTTAAGGGGGAAGCTCTGAAATTGTACTGAGTTCTAAACCGATCCTAAAGGTTTTAATGCAGAATCGTTTTAGAAAGTAGTACTCAGGTAACTCAAAGGTAGATTTGAACCTCCAATCCCTTTTGAGTCTGCCTTTTGCCCAATTCTACTCTAGGAGGAAGTGGTGAAGTATTATAGAAATTCCAATGTGCTAGAATATTTGAGCATGTTAAAATGTTTCTAACCTTGGGAGCTTTTGACTTTTTTAACACTTTTTTTTTTTTTTTTTTTTTTTTTTGGATAGTGGATATTCTTATATCAGAAGTGAAAGTAGCCTAAGAGAACCAGAGGGTCTTGGGTTTGATTCCGGTCAAGGGCATGTACCTGTTACAGGCTCCTCCCCGGCCCAGGCCCTGGTCAGGGCACGTGCAGAAGGCAACCAATCCATGTGTTTCTCTCACATCAGTGTTTCTCTGTCTTTCCCTCTCTCTAAAAAAAAATCAATGGAAAAATATCCTCAAGTGAGGACTTAATAAAAATAAAAATAAAAAAATAAAAATAGGTGAAAATGGTTTAAAAAATTGAAGTCTTTAAGTTGGTTTTGATGATTTAGATACTATTGTATTCAGTCTTGGTGTTCCACTCAGTACCCAGACACAGCCTCTTCCTGACGGACAAGGCCCCTGGATCTGCAGGACCCCACATCCTGCCTGTAGACTTTGGTGTGCCTCTCCCACCACAAGCTCGGCGAGATTGGATCAGGGTGAAAAAAAGAAAAAGAAACAATAGGGCTGTAAATAAGTGAAGACTGAATTCCAGGAAGTGATATATGCAAATTCCAAAATTATATGACACATTTAAAATTAAGTTGGGGCTAACGTTTTTGTGCTTGATTTTGTTCCTGTCCAGTTGTGCCGCTTCTACTGCTGATGTGGCACTGTGGGGACGGCGCCAAAGGCTTTGCGCCCATCCCTGGCACCATAGAGATGCTGCACCCTTGGAACAACGAAGGGGCACCACCTGAAGACAAGGTCAGATCCTGGGATGAGCATGAAACTCGTCGTCTTTTCCGATTTAAAGGGCCCTCGGGAAGTGTTTCTAACATGTTAGGTCATGAGAGAGTAACGCGGTCCTTACAGCTTTCATTCGCATGCCTTCGAATGAAACATATTTTGTGTTCGTTGCCAGGGCAGAGTGGGGGGTCTTTGCTGTACTGTGGCAGCTCCTGGGTTACAGAGAATGTAGAAAAGGGGTCAGGTCGTGACACGGGGAATGCAGAACAAAGGTTAGAGAGAACAAGAGTGTGTAGAGATTTAGGATGAAAATATTTCTTATTACCAATATTAAATGGGCAGTTTTCACAACCAGATGTTCCTGCATTTTCATTTCCTCAGTACGTAGGGTTGGCAGAGGTAAGCCCACCACCCATTACAGTTGTAAATGATTGCGAAACCCCCTATCCTACCTACTTAATAGCATCTCCTGTTATCTCTTCATTGAGTCTTCACCCTGAGTCTCTCATCACAGTCTGCAGTGAGCTTCATGTCTAATAGGATATGATTTAGCATCAAGTGTCCAAGAACTCAGAACAAAAGTGGCTTAAGTATACATGTGGGCGGTCCAGGACCAACATGTTGATCCCATATGGCGGCCGGCTCCTTTTTCCTTATTGTCCCTCCACAGATGAGTTCCATCCCCTGCCATCTTCATGCTCCAGACACTAACTGCTGTCCCCACATTCCCCAAAGCAGACAGGAGAAAGGTGAAGACCCGCTCCTGAAAAACATTCCCATAAGACATCCTCCCTATCTGCCTGAAATCCCATCCAGCAGCCTTAGTCAGGTGGCACTTTCTACCAGCAATGGAGGCTTAAAATAGAAACTGTATTTGCAATGACCATGTGTCCAGCTAGACAAAAAATAACGGTTCTATCATCATAAAGAAGGCTTTAAACTCGAGGAAAGTTGGAATGCAATTGGTGCCAACAGAGTAAATGAGCCATGACAATATATATATATATATATATATATATATATATGTATCTAATATGCAGTGTCCCCTCAGGAGTTTGACCACTCGCTATACATGCACTGACCACCAGGGGGTGGCATAGAGCAAAGGAAGACCCCGGCCAGCAGCCAGCAGCTAGGGAAGGGAGGCCCTGGCCAGTAGCTGGAAGGCCCCAATCGGCCCTGATCGCTGGCCAGGCCTAGGGACCCTACCCATGCACGAATTCCGTGCACCAGTCCTCTAGTATTTAAGAAACTTTTGTTTTCTCCTTGCATTATAATCATCTAAAAAAACAGGAAGGTAGAAGGGGGGTCTTCAGAAGACTCAAAGAAAAGTTATTCAACCCAAAAACGTTTTCCGAATTTGTTGCTGTGGGAAGAGCTTATTGTGTGCCCACGTAGCTCAGATCCTACCACCCGGCCAGACCCTTTACCCCTGACTCAGTTCTCCACTGCATTTGCCCTCCCAGGTGGTGCCATCGCTGCTGACAGCGGATCACAGAGAGAGTGTGGCCGTGGGCAGCGGAGCGGGAGGCCTGGCAGCCAAGGAGACGGCCGTGAAAGCAGGCAGCTCGGCGTCCTTCACCAGAGTGCAGCATGACATGTCCGAGGTGGACGGGCGGTGGGAGGAACACAGGAGCTATCTCTCCGGGGGCACCACCCAGGTCACGGGGATGGCAGGAGCCCTCCGAGGCGGCGAAACCATCAGGACGACCAGGGCCCCGGGGATGGTCAGAGACATGGCCGGAGCTCGCGCGGCGGCTGGTGCACTGAGTGAGGAATTCTTGGGGAGCTATTTCATGGAGGTAGGTTGGGAGAAAAGCGTGTGATTAGGCTAACTATTGCCTGGGGTCTGGATGGCACTTCGTCGTTTCTTTTTTTTAAAGATATTGCAGACAGGTAACGAGGGACGAGAGATGCAACCCACTGAACCAGTCCATCAGCTGACTTACGTAGTGACCACCAATGACCCCGTCTTTTTTTTTCAATATATTTTTTACTTTTTAATATATTTTTTTTATTGATTTCAGAGAGGAAAGGAGAGGGATAGAGAGATAGAAACATCAATGAAGAAACAATCATTGATCAGCTGCCTCCTGCACGCCCCCTACTGGGGATCGAGCCCACAACCCAGGCAGGTGCCCCGACTGGGAATTGAATCATGACCTCCTGGTTCATGAGTCAACACTCCATCACTGAGCCATGGCGACTGGGCTCACAATACTAATATTTTTTTAAGACTACTGGCCAACGTGTTGTCGGATGCCCTTCAGTGTGGGTACCTAATGCTTCCTTGCCATTCGCTCCAGTTACGTATTTTGGGCAGGAATATATATAGTCTCATCCTTAACTGAGGTGGTGTCACTAATCCTACGCCTGTTTCTACTTCCCTTTTAGAAAGCCGCCTGTTACACTGAGGAAGATGACAGTCACACAGGCAAAGACTGCCTCCTGATGTATTCGCAGGAAGACGCTGAGTCGCTCCACGGTTCCATCGGCTGCTGCAGTTTCATTGAAGGAGAGCTGGATGACCACTTCTTGGATGACTTAGGATTAAAATTCAAGACCCTGGCTGAAGTCTGCTTGGGCCAAAAAATAGATATGGACCTGGAAGTTGAGCAGAGGCCAACACCCGTGAGAGAAACCGCTTCCCACTCACTCTCCGAGCAAACGAGGGTTCATTCAGAGAGTTCCTTCTCCTCGGGTGGGAGCTTTCAAGTTCCCAAACCTTTGTACGGAGCAAATGCAGAGGAAATCACTCAGGAAATAGTCACCGAGAGGTCTGTGTCTGCTAAGCAGGGCCAGAAGGGAGCTGCCCAGCTCCCTGACGCACTGGCTGCCGGAAATGTCATCGTGACAGAAACGTCCTTTGCCACGGGCCCCACTGGGCCGCCCCCGGCGGTGGTCCTGGGTCCCCGACAGCCTCAGGGCCTCATTGTGACGGAGCGGGTGTACGCACCAGCCTCTGCCGTGGTGGATCAGCACTATGCTAATCAGCATTATGCTAATGAAGGTAACATCACGGTCACAGAGAGGGTCATACAGCCTAGCAGGGGCCTGTCCGGTGCCCTAGAAGGCAGCCCACACCTGCCAGACGGACACTACGTGATGGTGAGGGAGCGAGAGAGCTTCCTGGCCCCCAGCTCGGGCGTGCAGCCTGCTCGGGCCCAGGCCAGCGCAGCAGGCGGGAGGAGTGTGACCGTGACCGAGAGGGTGCTGACACCCGCTTCCACCCTGCAGTCCAGCGCCCCAGTGGCCGCTGAAACGGCCATAACGGCCAGAAGGACTGTGGTTTCTGGAGCTGGAATCCTTGGCCCTCCGCCCAGTTTCAGCTCCGAGGAGTCTGGTTGCACTGTAACCACCGCGTCCACCAGGGTCTCCAAGCGCAGCACCGTGCAGCACCCCTACGCCTGAGCAGCCAGCACCTGCCGCCCTCACCCCTACGCCTGAGCAGCCAGCACCTGCCGCCCTCACCCCTACGCCTGAGCAGCCAGCACCTGCCGCCCTCACCCCTACGCCTGCCAGCACCTGCCGCCCTCACCCCCACGCCTGGGCAGCCAGCACTGCATCCCCCCCCTATGCCTGAGCAGCCAGCACAGCTGCATCCCTCACCGCTACGCCTGAGCAGCCAGCACCTGCCGCCCTCACCCCTACGCCTGGGCAGCCAGTACCTGCCGCCCTCACCCCTACGCCTGGGCAGCCAGCACCTGCAGCCCTCACCCCTACGCCTGGGCAGCCAGCACAGTGCATCCCTCACCCCTATGATTAAGCAGCCAGCACAGCGCATCCCTCACCGCTACACCTGAGCAGCCAGCACAGCGCATCCCTCACCCCTACGCCTGAGCAGCCAGCACCTGCCACCCTCACCCCTACGATTGAGCAGCCAGCACAGCGCATCCCTCACCCCTACGCCTGAGCAGCCAGCACAGCGCATCCCTCACCGCTACGCCTGAGCAGCCAGCACAGCGCATCCCTCACCCCTACGCCTGAGCAGCCAGCACAGCGCATCCCTCACCCCTACACCTGGGCAGCCAGCACCTGCCGCCCTCACCCCTACGCCTGGGCAGCCTGCACAGTGCAGCCCTCACCCCTACGATTAAGCAGCCAGCACAGCGCATCCCTCACCCCTACGCCTGAGCAGCCAGCACAGCGCATCCCTCACCCCTACGCCTGAGCAGCCAGCACCTGCCGCCCTCACCCCTACGATTGAGCAGCCAGCACAGCGCATCCCTCACCACTACGCCTGAGCAGCCAGCACCTGCCGCCCTCACCCCTACACCTGGGCAGCCAGCACTTGCCGCCCTCGCCCCTACGATTAAGCAGCCAGCACAGTGCATCCCTCACCGCTACGCCTGAGCAGCCAGCACCTGCCGCCCTCACCCCTACGCCTGGGCAGCCTGCACAGTCTCCCAGAGGTCAGCAGCAGACCTGCCTTTCCTGAGCCTCCCGGACGGAAGCACATACACAAAGCTAAAGTGTCTCAGTCACTGACAGTGGCCCCGGCTGGCTCAGCGTCCAGGAGGGCCCTTCAGAAAAGCTCTGGGATTCAGTGAGTTGTGGCCACACAATAGTCACAAAGCAAGCTGAGGAGAGAGGAAGCCTGGCTTCTGGGACTTACCAGATTCACACTAGCGCCCCCAGGTCAGCAGCACACAGCAGAGCCAGGAAGCCGGCGGCCTCTGCACAGCCTGTTCCACAGCCCGTCCTCCTGCACCTCCCACATG
Organism: Ia io; assembly: GCA_025583905.1. Taxonomy (NCBI): domain Eukaryota; kingdom Metazoa; phylum Chordata; class Mammalia; order Chiroptera; family Vespertilionidae; genus Ia; species Ia io. The sequence goes on from JAJQQW010000013.1 coordinate 4,976,047, forward strand.
GTGCACACTCGCTCTCCCCAGGTGCGCACGGGCTGGGCGACCAGCGAAGACCAGAGGTCTTCCCGTCTGTGTTAGGGGACTGAATTCTGGAGCACTGACATGCTAAGAACACATTACATGTTTCTGTGCATATAACTGTGTATGATTGTGTGTGTGTGTGTGTTGTATGACCTTAAAAATAGCATTCTCCTTCTCCTTTGTCTCAGTAATCAGGACGATATTGAATACTTCCAATTCAGTGGAGTTATCCAGGGGAAATTCATAACTATAAAATCCCTTTACTTTTGATAGTAATAATATACTATTTCTAAAACCTCAGGCTCTATCATCTTCTAACTTTGTTCAGCTAAATTCACCACAGTGCTCTCCATATACAGTACAGAAAGAACCACGCTTGTTTTGGGACTCATATTTATCCTCAGTGCCTAACATGGGTGCCAAATCAGTATTTGTGGCATAAACTAGGTTTTACAAGCCACTCTCTTTAAAATCTCAAAACACTGAAAAACCTTATAATTTACAGAATTATGAGTTTGAAGTTAGTATTTTATTCTATGTCTGAAAGTCATTGACTAGCCAATCATGACTTACTACATATTAAATATGTAACTGACATGAATTTGGGTAACACCCTTGCCCTTTTTTTAAAAGTTATTTGGGTGTTTTGACCAAATAAATAGATTGTATTTTTATTGCTCCTTGAAAAAAAAAAATCCATTTCAGGTTTCAAAGTAATGTTCATATCAGCAACAATTTATATAAATATTCTCCACAACAAACAATCATTTTCAGAAATTTTAAATAATATGTAATTTTGTGATTGTTCAAGATATTTTGCTTAGGGAAATGAATCTTTAAACATATTATTTTGTAGCACATTTATAGCAATTTTGACTTGAATTGTGTTATGCACAAGACTGATACTTTTTGCTCCCACCGACTATGAGTAAAAGGCAAATACGTTTAGACACCATAAGTGCATGACCAAGGTGAAGGTCATTCTTCCATCATCTAAATTTTTTACTCTCTACTTAGTATTGTTGCTTCTTTTTATTATTATAGAGTTAGTAGTTATATTTTGTCAAGTGTTCGGCAGGAATAGCACTACCGTGTGGAATGTAAACATGATCTAACTACTTGGAACAAAAAAACTTTGTCTTAAACTTCCCTACCCCGCTAGGGCAGGTGTGGGAACCCTGGTCTGTCGCATGTGTATAGTGTAAATCACATTTTCTAAATGGCTTTCTCTGTTCCCAAAAGGGTGATTTGTATTAGTTTTTACATTTGTTCCTTGGGAGACTCTATTTGTATGCACATTATCAAAATATTTAAATAAAGAATGGCCTTTGGAGCAGCTCTTTGCCCCTATCTTTTTATTGCTCCGGCATATTGACAAGGGATGTTGCTGGAGGTCAGAGGAGGAGGTGGCACCCTGAAGGCAGGCGCCTGTCTGGCATTTTAAACTACTTCCATCCAGCCAGCAGCCCCTTGGAAGAGCGCATTTCCCTTCCGAAGTCGCACAGAACACAAGAAGGCCCGGTAAAATCTGAATTTCAGATCAATAATGAAGGGGGGAGGGGAGGAGAGGTGTTGTTTGTTTGCTTTTATTTATTGATTTTGAGAGAGACAAAAACACTGATTTGTTGTCCCACTTATACATTCATTGGTTGATTTTTTAAAAATATATTTCTTTATTGATTTCAGAGAGGAAGGGAGAGGGATAGAGAGATAGAAACATCAATGATGAGAGAGAAGCATCAATCGGCTGCCTCCTGCACGCCCTCTACTGGGGATCAAGCCCGAAACCCGGGACCCTTCAGTCCGGAGGCTGACACTCTATCCACTGAGCCAAACCAGCCAGGGCCATTGGTTGATTCTTGCATGTGCCCCAACCAAAGATCAAACCCGAAACCTTGGCATCTCGGGACAACACTCTAACCAACTAAACTACCCGGCCAGGGCCAATAGTTTTTTAGTGTAGGCATGTCCCTTGGTCAAGAATCATCTGTTATCTGAATTCAGATGGAACTGGGCACTCCATTTCTGTTTGCCAAGTGCCAGCTCTTCTACAGAACTGCTGTTGGCTCTTGGTCCATAAGGTAACGGGGAGCCTGCTGGGTTGGCTGATGGAAGCTTGCACCCCTGACCCAGAGAGATGCCAATGTTGAGAGGCTGTTTGCGTGGCTTAGTGTAGTTTACAAGGGAAAAGATCAAAGGTTCTGCCTGTGCTATAATGTCACATTAATAAGTATTTTACCACACTGGCTGAGACACCCTAAAGCAGTGATGGCGAACCTATGACACGCGTGTCAGCACTGACACGCGTAGCCATTTCTGATGACACATGGCCGCTGAGGCGGCTGCATGCCGAGGATGAAACATTGGCTGCTCCTGAGGATGAAACATTTGCGAAATAATGTTTTTTCCTCAAAGTGACACACTACCGAGTTATGCTCAGTTTTTTGGCGAAGTTTGACACACCAAGCTCAAAAGGTTGCCCATCACTGCCCTAAAGCATGAAGACTGGGTTCTATTGCTGCACCCCAGGGTTCCCACCCCTGGTGGTGCATGGGAGCAACTTCTGGTTGATTTCTCGAATCTACAGACACATTTCAATCATCACCACATCAAAATGGGTACAAGAAAACGTTGCTTATCAAGTACCACTCAGAAGTGAGGGTTCAGATAACAACTACCAGATCTTTAAATCTTACTTCTTTAAACATAACAAAATTCCTTGGTTTCACTATTTTAGTAGCTCAAATCCTCTTTCATTACTGATTTTTTTTGGTCTGCCTTTTTATTAGAGAGGATGTTAAAATCCAACTGCTGTGCTTGCCCATTTCCCTTTTAATTCCCTCTGCTCCCTGTACTTTGAAACCTGTCATACCTTTATTAGCTACAAACACATTTAGGATTATTGTGTCTTCCCCTATACCCCCCCAAAAAAAATGGACCCTTTTATCATTATGTAATATCTCTATCTCTGGTTATATTTTTTGTATTGAAATCTACTTTGCTTACACATTAATATCGCCACACCAGCTTTCTTATATTTAGTGTTTGCACAGTGTATCTTTGATCCTTTTACTCTTAGCTTGCCTATGCCTTTACCATGTGTCTCTTGTCCATTTTAACCATGTCTGACATTTAATGGACGGTTTCAGTCTGCGTAAAGCAGTGACTCACGTGGGTGAGTTTAAGCCTGCTCTCTTGGTGTTTGTTTCCTCTTGGTCCAATTGGTTCCCCATTTCTCTGCTTCTTTCCTGCCTCCCTTTGGGTGGGGTGTGTGCTAGGATTCCCCGGTGGCTCCCCTACTGACCTTTAAACTATACCTCCTTGTGTTTATTCTTTTGACCGGTTGCTCTGGTTATGGAAACGCAATCAAGAACAAAATCTCCTGCCCATTTAGAAAAACTACACAAAGGTAGAAGAGAAAGAAAACAATGCTATCATTGAATAAACGGCAAGCCAGAATCATACCTGCAGCACAGGCCACCCATAAAGAAATCGCACGGACAAAAACCTCGCCTTTCTCCACAGCCGGGCAGACACCACCCATTACTTCCATGTTCACAAGGTCAAGGAGAACTTGTCCTCAAGCAAGACGTGCCTGCACCGTAGCTCACCTTACATCCGCCTAGTAACAGGTGGCCGCTGTGTTTGCTGGTTCCCCTCATCTGTCGCCAGACTGAGAGCCCAGGACCCCCCTCCTGTGCAACATTCCAATCGATACTATATTCATGCAATGCTATAGGGGGGATGGAGTAACAGAAGCACAGTATCTAACCCTGTGCACGCCCCAAATCCATAGCCTCAGGAGCATTGGGGTAAATGAGCGTCATGTGCTCTCTGGCCACTAGATGGCATTACGCATGCAGCAAAAGACAGTAAGTCCACCAGAACCAGGTATCTAAGCTAGGAGAGAGAGAATTAAGCACTTTAAAGTAATTCATATGCAAGAGAAACTTGCGAAGGCCAAATCCTTTGCTCACTGCTTCTCCCAGGTAAGTGTGCTACGCTGCAGGACTGCCTGGGAATGCGCCCGGTTACGGACTGAAGTCTAATAACACTGCCGGCTCCTCTGGGGGTAAAACACAAGCGACCTGCAGTCCGTCCTGAGCCTTTCCTATACACTGTGCTGCGCTTTGGAGGAAATGACCCCGGCCGATGGGCTTACACAGAACACACGCAGCCCGGCGTGGGCTGACTTTAAGAAGAGATGTTGACTTTTCTGCCAACCTAGATTCAATGCGGAAGACGTGTGCGCCTCTCCTGGGGCCTATGTTGCCGTGGGGGTGGTCGTGACAAACCCTTGAATCTAAAACCTACACAGCCTATAACACACAAGCCATCAGACAGAAAATGCCAAGGCTGACCGGGAGATGGGTTCTTACATGGGGTCGGGGCTGGGAGACCTGAGCAGTGTTAGAGGGGAGGGCCTTCCATGAACATGAACATGAAGTCAGCATGGATCAGCTGACAGAGACCTCACACAGGTGGGGGTACCAGGATTTGGGAAAAGACGCACTTGACGCAGCACAGGGTGCGGGTGAAGAGGTGGGTACAGGCCACAGGCCAAGGCTGTGGGAGCGGAATCTAGTAAGTGGAGCCCACTGACCCAGCAGGACCCCTGAGGACCAGGTTTTCAGAGGGTGCCCCCCACCCCCACCCCACCCCGGCTGCAGTGGGGGGCAGGCAGCAGGCGGGAAATTCTGGAGGAGGAGAGAGGGGAAACGTTGAAGATAACTCCAACCCCTGTGGATGTTAACTATTAACCTCTTCTTTTTTCCTCTGGCTTTAAATTGATTTTTTGACGTGCCCATGCCTCTTTCCTGGCCGTAAAGTACATGTTAAATGTCATGTCAACAAGGACACGGGACCACCAGGGGAGTAGCGACAGCCCAGCACACGCTTCCCTAAGCAACGCTGGGAGACAGCACCGACGGAAGACCTTGTTCCTGACTGTGAAGTTATTGGTCTAAAAAGTGTTACTACGTTAAGCAACCAAAATAGCATTGAGTTATTTACTCTGAATCCCTTACGTTTAAAAATAATAAAGGTACTTGAAATTAGACTCTTTCAGAAAACCACTGGCCTAAGTTTGTTGCCATGGAATTCTAACTTCACTTTGGTCTCCCTGACGAAACGGTGAGCTTTCTGACCCGAGAACATGAGCTGCATTCACCCTGGATGCTCCGTACATTAAACAACGCTCTGTATGTGGCCGGCGCTTGGCCGCTTTTGCTGTTGAATTGCCCTTGAATCAAGCAGTGCTGCTGAAATTAACCGAATGGCACATCTGTGTCACTGGGCATTCCTCCCACATTCTATTGGGAAACCTCACAGAGCAAATCTGAACGAATGTTTAGTGGACACCCATCTTCCTATCACCTACATTCTGCCACCATCATTTTACCACTTATCACCTTCCTATCTACCCACCCACTTCTCTATCCATTCATCAATCCATCTAATTTTTTATGAGTGTGAAATTAAATTGTAGCCTGAAGCACACATACACTGGGATGAAACAGAAATAAAGACAAGATAAAAAGGAATTTCTCCTCCCCCTCTCCCTCTCTCTCATACTCCAGTAATATTTAGCCATAAGTCAAAATCAGAGGGGTAGGAAAGAGAAGCAAAGTGAGCTAAGAAAAACTATAAAAGAAGTAGAGGGAAAAAAGTTTATAATAACACAAGATCTACTTAGTATTATAAAGGTGGCTTTGGCTGAGGATGCTAATAATTGCCTACCTCCATATCCATTCTTTCCTTCGTTCTTAGTAAAAGAAACCCCCCAAATTTTCTGAGCACATGCCCATCCAGAATAAAAGCTACATTCCCAGGCCTCCTTGATAGATACTATGGCCACGAGATTAACTCCTGGCCATTAAATCCCAGCAAAGTATTCCATGGGAGCTTCTTTTACCCAATATTCCTCCTAGCCTGGAGCACAGATACACAGACTTACACTAAGCCCCAGCTCGGATCATGCAGATAAGGACCACACACATGCAGTTCAGCTGACAGAGGGCTGCACCCCTGATGCCTCATGGTGCCACCATTCCAACCCTCCATCTTTGCATTATTTTTATGTCAGAGAAAGCTATTACCTGTAAGGTGCCATTATTTTTGTCCTATGCAAGTCAGCTGCTACATTGGTAAACTGGTGCAGGGAAGATAAGATGCAGGGAAGGAAGCATCTGAGGGCCTTGGGGTTGCCCAGGAAGAGGAGATGAAGATGATGTCCACAGATGAAAGAGGTTTGGAGTTTGGGTGATTAAAGACAAGATAGTACTTTCCTCTTTTCCCTATTCAGTTCCCACTATACAACCAGCACACCAGGAGTTTTTAAGTCATAGGAATCTGTGCAATGAGTCTTCTCATTCTCCGGTCCAAGCATATCAAACTCGCAGCCTGCAGGCCGCATGCAGCCCACAACAAATATGTTTGCAGCCCAGCCAATATAATGGTGTGAGCAGTTATTTACAATTATGAAAGGAAATAAGTCTCCTGTCTGATCCACAATTACTGCATTCACCTTGTGTCAGTTTTGAAAGTAATCACTGCGAACAAGATTTCCCCCGAAGGAGGAAAGATAGTAGCAGAGAAGAGATGCCAAGTGTCGGGAAGGAAACATTAATTTTATCATTGCTCTTGTTTTTTGTTTTTTGGGTTTTTTTAATATACTATACTTTTTGAAATAAACCTACGTTTCTATGAAAAAAAAAAAAAGTAGAAGGAACATGAGAGAAATAAATTCTGCAGTTCTTACCCCCCAACCCTGACGTGGCCCTGGTAAGGGGTGTGGTGGGGTGCCTGCCACCAGATGTACCCCATGACAATTCTGACGGCTCCTCAAATGATACCCAGATTCTGCGGCTCGGCTTCTAAGATTTCACCTCCAGAGATAACATCACAATCGTGACAAGACGCATGTTCGTTAGTGGGTGTTCATCACAGCGCTGTTTTATCATGTGAAAACCATAAGCAGCTGTCAACTCCATCAAAACCCAGCTCTGCGCAATGCTACACGTGGATCAGTGAGGCGCTTAAAGTCACAAGACGGCGATCCCCCTAAACCAGTGGTCGGCAAACTCATTAGCCAACAGAGCCAAATATCAACAGTACAACGAGTGAAATTTCTTTTGAGAGCCACATTTTTTAAACTTAAACTTCTTCTAATGCCACTTCTTCAAAATAGACTCGCCCAGGCCGTGGTATTTTATGGAAGAGCCACACTCAAGGGGCCAAAGAGCCGCATGTGGCTCGCGAGCTGCAGTTTGCCGACCACAGCCCTAAACTGTTTTTAATAATTGCGTTGATAGCCCTGGCCGGTGTGGTTCAGTGGCTGCAGCATCGACCCATGCACCCAAGCGCTCTTTAAAAAAAAAATCAATGGGAAAAAATCCTTGGATGAGGATTAACAACAACAAAAACTTGGGTGGCTACAAGGGAACATGGAAGAGAGCTGTCCACCTCTCCACCTGACCTCTCTAAGGATGTCAGCTGCGGCTGGCTGAGTGGCCCGCTTTCCCGGGAGCCAAGGTGGAGCTCGCAGGTGGGCACACAGGTGTGGGCGCAGGAGCACGCACTGCTAGTGGAGCTTCCAGGCCCTGGGCCTTCCTTCCTCAGGGCTCCGCACCTGCTCACCTGCTGTACCTGCCGTCAGTCTGGAAGAGGGAAATCAATGTGCATGTCCCTTTGGAATAATAGTGCTCGAAACAACAGGAAGACATGACATATGATCATGGAGGTGATGACGATAGCATGCAATGCATCCTGGGCACCTTCTATGGGCAGGCCCCCTGCTAACTAAGCATTTCTCATCCTGTTATCTGCCTTTATCCTCACATCATCCTAGAAATACACCCGATTGTTTTCTCCCCTGGTCTGGAGAAGTAAGCTGCGGGCTACAGCAGTTATGCAATAGGTACAGCTGGGTGACCTGCTCGTGCTTTCTACATCGTCAGACATTCCACCCTCGCTGAGGAAATGAGGACAGGAAGAGGAGAACCAAGAGCGAGGGCCCCTCAGGACGGCAAAAAGCCGTCTAGTGCCTCTCCCAGTCTTTGGGTTGTTGGGACAGACAGGGGCTCTTTAAAAACCATTCAAAGCCAAAGACATAGAAGAGGATTATCCCAGCCCGACCCCCCACCTCACATGCCCTAAGCTATTTTCCATCACTACTAACAAAGCACAGGACAGAAATTTCTACTCACCTATGATCTATGATGGGCTAATCTTCTTTAGCTGTCACCTAGCAACAGGCAACAAACTGAGGTTGGCAAAGCCCGACTGATTAGCATTCTTCTTTCATCAAAAGATCCGTTATTACACGGCACAGCCAACACTGCGAGGCTTACAGGGTTTTACAGGTCAGCAAAGCTGTTGTTGGTTTGTGTGTGTTTTTTCCTTCAGTGCAAAACAAGTTTTCTTTGCTCTCTGGGTTTGTAACACTCAGACTAGGGGTCCGGTGCATGAAATTCGTGCACTGGGGTGGGGGGTCCCTCAGCCCAACCTGCCCCCTCTCACATACTGGGAGCCCTCAGGGGATATCCTACTGATGGCTTAGGCCCGATCCCCACAGGAAGCGGGCCTAAGCCACAGTCTGGCCTCCCTTTGTGGGAGGCAACCGGGCTGATCAGGGGAAGGCACCAGCCCCATCACCCTGCTGCTGCAGCCACTGCCAGTCACCACAGCCGCCAAGGTGTTTTCATCAACACGACTCCAGTCCCTTCACCAAGAAAAAATGACAACTTCCTTTAGGCATTTTCAAGATGTCTTTCATAGGATATGGATTTCTTTCTTTCTTCTTTTTTTTTTTAATCCTCTCCTGAGGATATGTTTCCATTGACTTTTAGAGAATGTGGAAGAGAAAGGGAAAGACAGAGAGAAACATCAAAGTGAGAGGAACACTTTGATTGGTTGCCTCCTGCATGAGCCCTGATCTGGGCCCCGGCCAGGGAGGAGCCTGCAACCTAGGTACATGCCCTTGATCAGAATCGAACCCAGACCCTGCTGTCCGCAGGCTGAGGCTCTATCCACTGAGTCAAACCGGCTAGGGCAGGATATGACATTTCTTAGCCCTCCAGCAGCGGACCTTCATTTTTTTCTCCAGAAGTGTGGTGGAAAAACCCTAGATCACCTTTTTGGATTCTTATTACCCAAGTTACTAAGAATATTACCAGTGGCATACAGGACGCTTAGCCAATGTGCAGTCAGAAAGGGTGTTTCCTCTATAGTTCACACCAATCGCGGGCTGGGCCCTGCCCAGGCCTAAAGCCTCTGGCCAAAGCTTTAGGCCTGGGCAGGGGATCTCCAGGTTCCTGTGATCGCAGACACCGCCCATTGGGCAGGGGACCCCAGCTCCCTGCAATCCACCACAGGAGCAGACCCCTTCGCAGGAGCGGACCCCCAGTTCCCTGCAATCCATCACAGGCTCCCCGCTCGTGCCCAAGGCCGGAAAAGCCTCCGGCGGACGCTTTCCTGGTGGGCGTGGCTAGTGGGTGTGGCTGGTGGGTGTAGCGAAGGTATGGTCAATTTGCATATTACTCTTTTATTAGGTAGGATGGTCTTTGAAAGAGACCAGATTGTGGACAGTAGGGGAGGTCCCCAGCTCGCTCAGTCTCTGAACCTCGGGGAGTGGGGAGCTCAAGCCCATGACTCAGCCTTCACAGCCTCCACAGCCTCCCAGCTTTCCATGTACCCACCGTGAGAACAGCCATCAACTGGGACATACTGTGAGGACTCACCTAAGGCTCACGTTCTCAATGGGGAGAAGAGCAATGATTTGCCAGAAGGAAAACACGTTCACTCGCAAAGAGAACTGAAACGCCCTGAAGGTCAGCTGCGCACTCCCAGTCAGAGGAACTTCCCCAGCAGTGAAAGTAGGGAGGGGCCACTGTGGTTCTTCCCACCCACTCCCATTCACAGCTCCTGTACCAGGAAGTCCTTCCTTAGGTCTCGCTGGAATCCTTCGTGCTGCTGTTTCAAGTTAATCCCTTCTTGTACTCTTCATAATGGAGCCGTCTATCTTTCTTAAGACTTCTCTTAGTCTTTTATTTGCTTGACATGCATGGTGAATTCAGTGGCCTTTCTCTTCTCCAAGTCCAACCTTTAGATCCCTCCTTAGAAAGACTTCCACTGGGCCTGGCACCAGGCGGCGGCCTGGACAGAGAAGGTGATTCCTGCACAGTCCCTGCCTGCGCGGAGCTTACGGTTCCAGAGGGTGAATATTTAAAGAAAAAACGGCAGGAGTGTGTTGTGTGGCGCTCAGGCGCTCTCTGTTTTTAAAGTTTACATATTTGATGATTGTCCATTCAAAACTACCTTAGTTTTTTCATTTCAAAGTTTCAGCTACATTTTTATCACTAAAATTCAACTATTTCTCAATTTTCACTGGAAGAAGGACTTGGCTGTGGAGGGGTGGGTGGCGATAACAGAATGGACATGTCATCTAGTAGCAAAACGAGATAGAAAGGAACACCAAAGTGTATGTCGTAGCCTTGTACCTACGTGAAGTGGAAATAAATAATGTGTTTCCTGGATTCAAGGTACCGTAGTTATAAGATGCATCACTGGTACATGAGAGAAGAAAACGCAAGGAGTGGGAATGAGTCCAGTAAATATCTTCACGCTCTGCATGCTAGAAATGCAAGGCAAAGTCATAACCTCCCCCAACCAGACTGCACTAGTTCCTTCCTCACAGGTGACAGTGAGTGGTGAGAGGTAAGCACGCTAACCACGGTCCCACTGCACCGAGTACCTGCGGTGTCTCCCCTTGTCCTGCAGAAACAGTGTCATCGTCCTCCCTCAACACTGGGGAAAGCCAGGCTCCGAGAAAAGATCTAACTCTAACCTTAGAGTCAAGATCTCAACTCAGGAGGTCGACGTACCAGGTCCCCGATGGCTCCACGTCCGAGCTTCCTCTGCAGGTCCCTGCACGCCAGGCCTCCCGGCTGCCCTGGCCAGCCCCTCCCAGCACCTAACCAGCAGGATTTCTGATATTAGGCTTTCCCTGCGCCCCTCCCCGGAGATGTCCCCAGCTGTCAGCTCCGAGACCTCCAGCTCAGACACCTCTATCTCACACCCGCTTTGCCAGGGTGTGTCTTCATTCCCACTCCATCTGCCCTTCACCTTCTGGAGACTTCTGGAAATCTCTCCTCCCTGTGTGTGGATTTCCCAGCAACATGCAGGAGCCCCCTAAATGGTTCGGAAGGAGCACCTCGGCTGTCCCACAGCCTTGGCGTGGCTGTCAGGAGGTGAGGCCAAAGGCGGTGGCCACCTCGCCTATGGAGGCAGATGTCAGGGGCCTCGGCCTTCAGCGGCAGGTGCAGCACATGGGCCCAAAGGATGAGAACGGGCCACCTCTCCAGGGAGAGCGGTGCAGGGCGTCGGGGACATGGGTGTGCCCAGCAGAAACCAGCATGCCCGAGGGGACCACCCACCAGGGCGGTGGCACCTCTCCTTGGAGCCCAGGGACACTGCCCCCAGAAAACATAAAGAGGGAGAAGGCAAAGCAGTGTAAGTTAACCCAGAAGTCACCGATTTAAACTCAGACAGAATTTCCTTCCTTTGGCAAGTTTCAGCCTACCCGCCCCCTCCTGTCACGGGCAGAAACGGGGCTCCAAGCACGGAGAGAGAAAATACTCGAAGGCCAGCTGTCTGTGCGTCTGAGCAGCACGTGTCTCAGTGAGACTGCACTCGGCAAAGCAGAGCCGCGGGAGCACCGTGGGGTCAGCTTCAGCGTCACAGACCTGACACGGGTGCGGGAGGAGCTCGGAACCGGCCCGGGATGCACGGGCTGTCATCTCTGTTGTATCCAAGAGGAACCGGAAGCTCCTCCACTCACCCCGAGGCTGGTACGGGAGGATTTGAACTCAGGTCTGCCTGACCCACAGCCATGTTCTTTCCTCTGCTTCATGCTGCCCTCACCCACCTCTGAGAGACCCCCAACTTGTCTTCCCCTGGGGACAGGGCGGCGAGTGAGGGGTGGAGGGCGGAGAGGAAGGAGGCCTGGGAACATCCTAACAACATGCTGTGACTGCCAGAGATGTCCTCGCCAAACAGCACGGAACAGACCTGCTAACGAGTGGGAGCATCCCCGAGGAAACACAACACCCAACGCGCTCCCGGCCAGGGACCGCCAGCCAGACAGCAGCGCCGAACGCGCCTTTTGTGTCTTGTTGTCGGTGCTGCTGAGAAGAGGAGCGCTTTCCAAGAGCCTCTCACCCGATTCCCTGCTGACCCAGCAACTCCAGCCCCAGAGCTAAGAGGAAGCCGTGTCCCCGAGCCCTGATGGAGGGAGGCAGGGCTCCTGTGTGTACACCTCGTTCCCTTCTGCTCACAGCTCTCGCTCACCCCCTGGGCCCCCTGCAGCCCCTGGAAGGCTTGAAATTGCAACCCCCCTGCATTCAAGTGCCAGCTTATCCTTCTTAAAGGGACTCATCTATTGTTGAAGTCCTCGGATAATCCTCCAACCTGGTTGGCACCATGTTTTTAATACTGCTTTCCCAGAAAGTCCAAACTCTTAATCAAAAGAACAAGCAAGTTGAGGGTTTAAATGTCACATCTCAGCCAAGACTCCAACCAAACATGGTACCTGGGCCCCAAGGATGCCCCCTCCCCTCACTCCCCACTTGCTCCCAACCCCCAATGCCATTGCTCTTCACAGCCGCCCAGACGCAGCAAAAAGCCCCCTGGGCTGGAGGAAGTGAGGGCAAAGCACCAGCCCAGCCCGTGAGCCCAGTCCCAGCACAGGCTGCCCCAGAGGTCTGAATCCTCACCTCTGATTTGGTTCTAAAAGCTGCTCAGGGCCAAGCCTCCAGCACAGTAACTGCAGGGCACAGCCAGGAGGCAGCTCCAAGAAAGAGGGAGCCCAGTGGCATGGCTCAGTGGTTGAACGTTGACCTATGAACCAGGAGTTCACGGTTTGATTCCCGGTCAAGGGCACATGACCAGGCTGCAGGCTCCATCCCCAATAGGGGGTGTGCAGGAGGCAGCTGATCAATGATTCTCATCACTGATGTCTCTCTCTCCCCCTCTCCCTTCCTCTCTGAAATCAACACATAAAATTAAATACAATTTTTTAAAAAGAAAGAAGGAGAGTGGGAGCAAATGTGCCTGAGGGTCCTAAACACAGAGCAGTGAGCTGGGACCACAGGCCCTGGGTGGGCCGCAGGGCCCTGCTCCCAGGCCCCGCCTTAGTCGCTCGCCCAGCTAAAGTTCAGCATGCCTTTCGTGGAGGAGTTCCCTGCTCAATCTCCTCCTCACCTTCTGCTAAGCTCCTTATTACAGGCCTCTGGCTTCAAATGTACAATCCTCACACATTCTCCCAGCAAAAGGGTTTAGTTGTTTGAGGAAATCTTCGCAGCTAAGACCTAGTAATGCCCTTCGCCATAAGACCCTTAAGACGTGCATTCACTCCCTGATGAACCGCCTCCCGCCAGCATGCTGCCCAAGACATGGGCACTGGCAGGACCCTCAAGAGCGCCCCCTGAGGACCACCAGCTGTGGTAGAGATGGCAAAGGGCCTGCCCATCCTTGGCCCAGCCACTGAAAGTGACTGAAATTGGTACCTCATCAATTACTATGGATTCATCAGTTACTCATCCAGTTACTACTTTTCAAACACATACACACACATTTGATTTATGAAATACAAAATCATTTCAAGGCATTGCTGACTTTTTATGAACGTTTTTGTCATACATATTTTTTTCTAAACAGGTAAATATTAGGAGTTCTGGCCCAAGAAATATTTTTACATTTGAAAAAAGAATTTCTACGTCATATTAGAAAAGGCTGCACCCACTGAGCTACATACCAAACGCCGCCATCTCCCGCCTCGGTCGGCAGCAGAATGCTCCCTGGAGCCCAGGGTCGAGTCTCCACGTATGAACTCAGCCTGCCATAGACTGAGTTCCTTTGAACGACTATTATTTGAACCAAAAGTGAGTTTCTGAATTCACAGACGCTCAAAGCCCAGGGCAGAGATTACATGCCACTGACGCAACTATCACCTTGACCTAGTTACGGGAGCGACAAGCATGTGCAGGCCAGAAATGTGCGTGAAGCAGTTTACAACACTGCAGCTCACAACAGGCAGCAAGGGCCAGTTCCGGTCCTCCCTCCCCAGGGCAGAGTATTCAAAGCCCCACTGTTCCGTGGCCAGGAGGAGGGGACCACCACGCTCCATCATGTTTCCTGGCTTAATAGAAGCAACAGGGCTCCTCTGTCTCCTTGACCTAATTCACTAGCCGCCTCTATTTCCACACACTGTCTGGCCATTTGACACAGTGGGTTCCACTTAAATAAATGAACATCGCTTGAACGCCCTGATAATCACACTTCTACCTGTTTCATAATCCAAGAGGCAACTAATAAATATCCAAATTTTGATAGGACTCCCATATTTTATGACAATGTTAATGTTTGCATTCAGGGCAAAAATGAAGTAGGTCTTAAACTGATATGGTGATTCCTATCCTAAAAGCTGGGATGTGGAAAGAGACAGCCATAAGTTTGCAATTTTATTTGTAGAGTATCCACAACAAACAGCCAAAGATTAAATTGCTTAAACCAGGCATCCTCAAACTAAGGCCCGCGGGCCACATGCGGGTGTTTTTGCCGTTTTGTTTTTTTACTTCAAAATAAGATATGTGCAGTGTGCGTAGGAATTTGTTCATAGTTTTTTTTAAACTATAGTCCGGCCCTCCAACGGTCTGAGAGACAGTGAACTGGCCCCGTTTAACCTTTTGCACTCGGATGTCGAGTGTGACTCGACACGGTTAGCATTAGAATAAAGGAATCGAGAAAAAAGCAAGCGAGTGCAAAGGGTTAAAAAGTTTGAGGACCCCTGGCTTAAACAAAAAATATGGCAGGCCTGCCAACCTCCCCATCCATCTCCACTGACTAGACCAACACTGATGAGTTTCGAATCCAATCAAGTGCTGTGCTTCTTATCCATCATTGCACCCGATACTCTCTAACAGGTAGATGCCCTTCTTATTGCTGGTTAGCAGATAAGGACCGTAAGCCTCCCAGGGTGTGTAAGAAAACCCTAACTGGTTTGGCTCAGTAGATAGAGCATCGGCCTGCGGACTGAAAGGTCCCAGGTTCGATTCCGGTCAAGGGCATGTACCTTGGTTGCGGGCACATCCCCAGTAGGAGGTGTGCAAGAGGCAGCTGATTGATGTTTCTCTCCCATCAATGTTTCTAACTCTCTATCCCTCTCCCTTCCTCTCTGTATAAAAATCAATAAAATATATATTTAAAAAAAAAAAAAAAAGAAAACCCAGGTGAAACAGCCAGTGCACGGCGCAGTCGGACTCAAACTGCGGCTTTCTGATTCCAACTCCATGCATTTCCCCCTATGCCAGTGGTCGGCAAACTCATTAGTCAGCAGAGCCAAATATCAACAGTACAACGATTGAAATTTCTTTTGAGAGCCAAATTTTTTAAACTTAAACTTCTTCTAACGCCACTTCTTCAAAATAGACTCGCCCAGGCCGTGGTATTTTGTGGAAGAGCCACACTCAAGGGGCCAAAGAGCCGCATGTGGCTCGCAAGCCACAGTTTGCCGACCACTGCCTATGCTACCGTGTCTCTCCGATGAGACATTATTTCTTTGCTTAAGAGCCCTCACAGGTACGCGCAGACAGATCTGGCTATGCCCCCAATATAAGCCAGTGGGAGGTGCATGGAAGGCTTAAAAAAGTGGTGGCACCAACAATTCAAACTCCTTCACACAAGAGACCCTGCCTAAGTTTTCCATCAATATTCCCTCAACTGGCCCTGCTAACAAAGAGATTTCAAAAGGCCAATATGAGCAGACATGTCCCACTGACTCATATTTGTAACGTTCTTTTAAAAATATGTAGTGAGCCCAGACAGTGTGGCTCAGTGGTTGAGTGTCGACCTATGAACCAGGAGGTCACAGTTCGATTCTGGTCACGGCACATGCCCGGGTTGTAGGCTCGATCCCCAGTAGCGGGCGTGCAGGAGGCAGCCAATCAATGATTCTCTTTCATCATTGATGTTGATATCTCTCTCCCTCTCCCTCTCCCTCCCTCTCCCTTCCTCTCTGAAATCAAGAAAAACTTATTTTTTTTAAATGGGCAGAGAGACCCCTATGGAGATCCAAGGACAGGTGCCAAGTCGATACCTCGAGGTCTCTAGATGAAGCGGAGTCAGTGAGGAACTCTGGGGCGAGGGCCTGACACAAGATGAAACAGCTTGCCAGTCTCGTGAGCTGGCTTCAGCCCCACAGCACCCACAAGAACGGGGATGGGAAACTGCACACGCTGAAGGCCGACTGCAGCTGCGCAGTCAGGACAACTGCTCCGGAACTGAACCCACAGCAACACCGCTGGTCTTCACGGGGACTTTGGAGCAGTTTCAGAACTGAGCAGTGGGAAGAAGGCCGAGTGGGGCTATGCATGACTCATCTACTAGAGTAAAGCCAATCAATGACTCCCATCATTGATGTTTCCCTCTCTCCCTCTCCCTCTCTCTCTGAAATCAATAAAAATGTTTTTTAAAATGTTGTTTTCTTTCTGATGCAAACATTTCTCCCAACTGAAGGATTGTCGTGCTGGTCTGAGTGCACACGGAGAGAACAGAAGCTGAGCCGTGTTCCGAGGGAATGCCTTGTCTGTGCAGGCAGCTAAGGGCATGCTTTCCTTCCCTGGAAGAATCAGCACTCGTTGTCAGCATGACCTTGTCGTGTAAACTCTTTAAATTGAGAATACAACCAGCAAGCTCTTCGGCTGAACTCATAAGTAACTAAAACACACCAGCGCAAAGCCGCTGTTTGGGCAATGCTTTTGCCTGTTGAAATCTGGGCTGATCGCTGTTTGTGTATCAGTCTTGCTAAGCTGCTAATACCTGCAAACAGTTCTTTCTCTCCAGGTTCAGGAGAACCCGCAGGTCACAGGTCATTTGCTTAGCGTCTGGCCACACAGAACTTTGGCGAGGAGGCTGGGAGGGTGTCATCTGCCTCACAGACACCTGGTCAAATGGACTGTTTCTGAGCAAGGTTAGCGGGACCCACAGAGAGCCACGCACCTGGCCACCAGCAGGCCTCGCCTTTTCATGTGCCGAAGCAGCCCTGGCGCTCTGCCTGGCAAACTGACACCATGGAAATGTGAACTGTTGTCTTCCCAGGTGTTCCCAGAGCCATTGAATACCGCGACGCCAATGTGTGATCGACGGACTCAAACAGTTTCTTATAGAGAAAGAGGTAAGGTCCAGGGCGGTGAAGTAAGTTGTCCAGCCAGGACATGGCAGAGCTGCTAAAGAATCCAGACCCCTGGACTCCTTGGCCAGCCTCACTCCTGAGCATGCGATGCATTTAAGACAATGGTTTTCAGACTTGACGGTACATCAGAATCCCCCGAGGCCTTGTTAAAACACGGATTATCGGCCCACCACAAGAATTACAGATTTAGTATGCCTGGGTGGGGCCCTCGCATTTCCATTTCTAATAAGCTCCTAGGGAATGTTGAATCTCTTAGTCTGGGACCCACACTGATCCAGGGTGTGTGATCAGGAAGAAGAAATTGTTCCTTGATGCTGAAGACACGAAGATTCATCTAAAAATTCCAAGTAAAACATATTTTTCACACACACACACACACACACAAAAAAAAAAAGTTTGTTCCAGTTTCCAAATCTGTCCTGGGCCACGTGCGGCAGGCGAGACTGTCCCCCGGAATGCACACTGCGGAGGCGATTAAATGTCCAGGGGGAGGCTTCGCTGCCCATCCTGCGGAATCCCAGGTAAAGAGTTTTGGATTTCCGTCTCAACTCAAAGAGAGAAATAAATCCTCAGGCAAATAAATCCTCATGGCCAGACAGAGGCCCATGGAAAACACCAGGGGGCAGGAGGAAGGTAAGCCCAGGCCCGTGGGCAGCAGAACAAAGGTACTGGCCAGGGGTGAGCAAGGAGCACTGGCGTGCAGGCATGGTCTGGTTTAGTCTGACACAAGCAACGGAGAGCACAGGAAGATGGTGTCAGTCTGCTGAGCTGCGACAGAAACACTGAGAGTGGAGTGTAGAAGAAGACGCAAGAGTTGATTCACTGAGAAAAAGCAAGGCTTCGCTGCAACGGGAGGTGACTCGTCAGTTATTGAATCCTTCAGTCACTGCTTGTGGGGGCATCCTCTGTGCCAGGCCCTGCACGAGGGACGGGGATGCACACAGTCAGCTGGCATTGCCTCTGCTCTCAAGGCACTACTGGTGAAGCATCCATCTTCTATAAAAACTGCTGTTTGAAATTTAACCCTGCTATCTGGCTTCTGTAAACGCTTGCTTGCTTAAATAATAAGGGAAATAAGACTACTCCCACTTCAGAGAGGCCACTAAACCTTCCCCGGACGAAGTTATCAGTGCTGGCACCAGGCCAGGCCTCTGGTTGAGGTCTCAAGGCCCCAGCACATAGGGGTTCTTTAAGAACTTGCAAAAGGGGCCGGAAACACCCCATATCTGGGAGACAAAGAGGGTAAAAACATATAAATAGGGAAAGTTCCTCCATGTTGGGGCCCAGAATTTGAGAGACATTTTCCTCTGGACCCACGCGTAATAAATGTAACTCCATCTCTCTAAGCATTGCTTGGTTCTTCTCCGGTTTTCTGTAACACTGGCTCCAGGAAAGACCGAGTGAGTGCAAGGAACTCGGATGCCCAGCAGAGGTGCTGAAGGCAGGGCACAAAGCACTTTGAATGAGATGGCCACCTGCCGGGAAGTCGCCTCTTGCTTTATCATCCACTAAACGTTAGTTTGCCCAGAGTTCTATCCTCAGACTTGCTCATGTCAGCTGGTGTCCTCCAAATGCTTGGATCCGACCTGCGTGCTCGGGACCCAGAATCTCTGCCTCCCATCCGATTTCCCCCAAGCGCCATCTCCCCACTCTCATTCCCAGCTGCCATCTGGACATGGGCGTATGGCTATTAGAGTCACTTGTGCTCCTATTTCTAACTGCACAAGTGAATGAGTTTATCATGTAGCAGCCTCCCAGCCGGAAATACTCGGCTCAATCTCAGTTCTTCTCTCTCACTCACTCTCCACTCCTAATGTCACCATCTGCCTCCAAAACTGTCTCTCACGTGGCCTTTTCCCTCTGTCATCCGGGCCTTCCTCACCACTTCGCGAGGTGCCCGAAACATCCTCCTCTCTGAAGTCTCACCCCTCCATTGGACATTGTCTTTCACACCCTAAAAGGCCTCTGGGGAGCTGTGTGAGGGAGGAGGGATGAGGAAGGGGTAAGGACCAGGGGTGGCATGTCACAGGATCTGTCCAGAGGTCTGCTGATGTTTGAAGGACCATAGCAATAAGGGAAGATGGCATGGAACCAAGTCTTGGTCATCTCTGAATGTCAGGTAAAGGACATTCAATTTTATTGGACCAGCCATGGGGAGTGAGGGAAAGCTTCTGAAGAGGGATGTGATGTAATCAGAGGTATGCATTAAGAAGATTAATTTGGCAGTAATTTATGGAAAAGATTATATGGAAAATGGATTAACAAAAAGGAGACCAGCTAGGACATATTCGCAAAAGGCTGCATAATTAGCAGTGAAGGTTTGAATTCAGTTGGTAGCTGTGGAAACAGAAAATAAGAAATGGGGGAAATGTTTTAGAAATAGAATTTATATTACTTGTTTTAAAGTAACAGAATTATCTTAATTGTGCCCTTAAAATTTCATTTAATTCTAGTGTAACCCTCATTATAGCTTGAATATTTTTATATCCATATTCACACCTTATTGACTCTTTGTTTCATTTTCTACTTATGCTTAGAGACTTGAGTTAAATATTTAACTTTCATTTCTTTTGTGAACTATTTATTCCTAGCCCTCCTGCTTTCACCTTCCTGTTCAGAAGATAGGAAATTATTTCTTCTGGGTTACCCCTGGATTTTTTCATCTTCCTAGACGAATGTTTCTATTTGACCTTGATCTTAATTTATTTGTCTTCCCCTAAGATTATTTATTAGGTGCCCTTTATTGTGCTTTCACTGGCTTTCTCCCCACCTCTTTCATTCCTCTGTGCCTGAAAATTAATTCATGTCACCCTGGTTGACACCTGCCTCCCAACTTTAACTGTGATTCCACTTCTCTGGTTCTGATCACTGCTGAAGAGTAGTTGACTTGCCACTTCTTTTTCGTATTCACAGCGGTGATGTCAGTCCCTCTGGCATCCACCTGCTTGCCACTGTCTGTTGCATCCCTCTCTCACTCCTAAACCAGCAGCACCGCACCAGCTCAGGGCTATTGTTGACACTGTATGGTTGCTGAGGTCAGTGTTGCCAGGTGGAGCCAGCTGGCTCTCACCCTTGGAGGCGTTCCCTAGATGAATTCACCAATTCACATGGGCCGACTAATGTCCAAAGTCAACTGTGGAGGCTCAGACCCATGGTTTCGTCTAGAAGCTCAGAGATGAACTCTCAGGAACCAAGGGGACAAACACCGAAGTATAAATAATAGTTTCAGTGTAGTGATGAATTCCACCAGAAATCCAGCAGTCACCTGGGTCAGAGTGACCCATATGTTCTCTGTCTCCACGGGAAGTCTTTGCAACACTCTTTTCTACTCCAAGGCAAGTCCTGTCCATAGGACTGTAAGTCTTCAATCCGAACAGCCAACACTACAACTTCCTCTTTAGTCCCATCCACGGCTGGCCAGTCTCGGGGTGGCTACTATTTTCTTTCTTTATTCCATTAGACTGCAGCCAACCCATGTTGGCCTCGGGTTTAGTCTGTCACTTTCCCCAGGCTCTTAACTCCACTGTGCACAAAATTAAATGCATAAGATTACAAAGAAAATCCATTACATCGAAGTGACAACTATTAAAGCGTTTTTTAAATCGCAGTACAGTAATATGTGTGCATCCTTGCTAATTACAAAATCTAGCACTGGATCTAATAACTACCATAACTTCAAAGTAGTTATGAGCATAAAGAATATAGTCATCAATAAGATGTAGATGAAAATACCTATGATTTCTATTGGTGGCAAAGTCATAGGTACTTTAATAACTACATTTGTGATTTAAGGAAATGCTAAATTTCAATCAGAAATTTATATAAATAAGGTTGCAATTTTTTCCAGCCAATATCACACGTTTTCTGAATTTTACTCATAGACACCAACAGTTTATGGATCCTAGGTTAATAAATACATGTGTGCACATAGACTCAAAGATCTGCAATAACTACAGAAGGACAGACACAGGTAACCTTTACCCTACTGACTAGACAACAACACTAGCTTTCTAAGTAGTCTCTAAGCCTGTAGACTTTCCTCCTCCGTTGTGTACCTTTTCATTCTGTCATTCTATCACTCAGAACTCTCACTAATTCCTTTACATAGACTTGTTATTAGAAGGGACTTCAAAGGCCATGAATTCCCATCTCAAACCCACTATGAAGCCCCGCCCCCCAATACACCTCACTGATGGTCAGTGAGCTTTCACATGGACACCATAGTGGCAATGGGTTTCCCCACCTCACGAAGCAGAGAACTCCATGAGTCATAGCCATAAATTACCAGAAAGGTTTATGTCCTTGTTATAGGAAAACTCACGCTTCTCAGGAGAGCATTCAAGAGCCTACACAATCTAACTCCACACTGTGTTTTGGCTCCTCTTCGTGAGCTTACATAATCCATGCAGTAGACACTGCTCTACTCCTGCTCTCAGGCCCTGCTCGGTACCCTTCCACCTTTGCTCACTCTGGTTTTCACACATTGTCAAAACAGATTATCCTGCCCTGAGGGCTTAGTGCCCAGAGCAGCTCTCACATCCTCCCCTGAAGAGGTACCAAGGACCCAATAAAATCAACAGTAGCAACAACAAATATAACCAAACACTTTTAGCTAGGCCTCAGGTGAGATGGCTAAATCCCCAGGCCATGTGGAACAAATAGGAGATGTAAGATATGTAGGATGCCCCCTCTGCCCTTGCAGTTGCCAGGTAGGGCTTGGGAAAGCTGGATTCCCTGGGCTCATCATCTCCAAATTGAGCAGCTTCTTCTATTTCCCCTGATACTACTGTATATCTCATCCTTCTTATCTGTGTGGGGGGATTTGGGGAAGGCAAGGCATCTGGAACCCTCCAGGGCCCAGTTCCCATCAGAACTCAGGCTCTACAATGCCTCTTACCCCTACTAACCTGCTTCAGTGTCTCGATTACTCTCTCATAGTCTGTCCAACATCACCTTCCACCAGGCCATTGCCTGGTCCCTGCTTATCCTTCACAGGCATGGCCACCCAAGTGGCCTGCAACCTGACCCGTTGCCACTCAAGTTGCATGAGGGCTGCAGGGGACAGAGGGAAACCCAAAGAAAACCTGCCAACTGGATAAAAGAGACTTCCATTTCCTCTTCTGTTTGCATTTCTCCCCCTCATAGGTGGGGGTGGGTGAGCTCTGTTCGACTCTAGAAGCCAAAACTCTAACTTCATCTAATGGCCAATTCTAGATAAAAATCCTTAACACATCTGTGATGACTGAGACAGATATAAATTCAGACCAATGAATAGATAGATGTCTTGACTTCGAATCATCTGAGCTACTGATATAAGGCACGCTGAAGTTCCCCAGGTAGAGACAGGGTGGGCTGTTAAGCTGGGGTGGGGCTGGGGTGGCTGCTCCTGATTGCAAAGTCCCCAAATACAGCAGCAGGCAGAGTAAAAGCTGTGCAGGTTCTTACACAAGACAGGTCCCAACTGTTGCTCCCATCTAGGTTGGCCGCTAAGATTTAACCTTGAAACTAAAATGACAATTAGTGAAAAATACAATGCAATCTAATTAACATATTCTAGATAATATTTGCCTTTACTTGGATGGTTGTCCAAACAGAAAATGAAAGAAGGGGAGACAAAGGAAATAGCATTTTAGTGTTGATTCCACAATCCCTGCAGAAAAGACACGCTAGCTAAAGCGGACCCAAGCACTCCAAGCACAAGAAAAACATACTCTATGGTGAAGTGAAAATTCAAAAAGTTAGCCAAATCCCTTTCCTCTCATTTCTTGCTTACTCAGCAATCATAGGACTATTAAATTGGTATTATAGTTTTAAAAGGAGTCTTTTATGATTTGCTTACTATTAATCAAACCCCCAGGGCTTATTAACTCTGAGGGGGAGCTGACAAAATTAAATTCTTTCACCTGCAAAGGTCTAAGCCCCCAAATTCTGTCACACACCCGCCCCCTCACCCCGCAACCCCCCTGGGACCAGTTCAAGCACTTGACCAGCCAACTCTCCACTCTGGCTAATCAGCTCACTCAAAATCACATCAGAGGACATTTCAAGGTGAACAGATCACTGGCCAGCAGTTGACATGTACCCTCAGAAAATAAATGAAGGGGAAAAAAAGTGTATCTATGATATTTTAAAATGTTAATAAATAAGCTTATCCATTATAAGGGAGAGGGCAGAAGAACCTTAAACTAGGAACAGGTCTGAATTATTCATTAACCACTTCATAGTCTGTAGGAGGAGGAGGATCCTCATCATCAAATTAGTCTATTTTACTTCAATTGATCTTCTAGGTTATAGTAGAAATGTAGAGAAAACCGCACGTGGCTAAGAAAGGCCATAACTTCATTGCGTAAATGTCTCACTGAGCGTCCTTTGTTTTCTGGCACTGGAGCCATACTGTTGCTGATATTCACTCCAGAACAAAGTCTCTACAGCAACCACTTAGGACTCCAGGAATGTGGAGACCCTTGACCTTAACTGGTGGATCCTATGTCGCATCTACAAACTCAAACACAAGAAAGGCAGACCCTTTATCTCTGGGAGTCTTCGTTATCCACATACCCCATCCTCACAAACTCCTCTCGGCAGGGAACGTTGGCCTTTCCTTGTACTTGTGATTGCCATTTGTTCCGTCCAAACATTCCTTTGACCAAGAATGCGTGCCCTCTCTCCTCTGCTTTTTCCTTCCTATTCTCTCAGCCTTCCCTTCTCTCTCCTGAAACAGCTTCTTCTCCTGGAACTCTCTTACCTTCACTTCAAACTGTACTGGATCCTTAGGTCTCGGCCAAATTTTTCTTTTCCTTTATTTATTTATTTACTTACTTACTTATTTTTAATTCTCACCTGAGGATATTTTTCCATAGATTTTTAGGGAGATTGGAAGAGAGAGGGAAAGACAGAGAGAAACACATCAATGTGAGATAAACACATCGATTGGTTGCCTCTTGCACATGCCCTGACCAGGGCCCGGGCCGGGGAGCAGTCTGCAACCGAGGTACATGCCCTTAACCGGAATCAAACCCGGGATCCTTTGGTCTGAAGGCCAACACTCTATCCACTGATCAAAACTGTCCAGGGCTCCTCTTCTTTTTATGTTAAAAATAATATCTAAGTTTATCAATGACTCAACAATCAGATCTGGTACGCCACTATACTCTGAATTGCCATTTGTACTCTGAATTCCCTCCACCTTCTTCTCTTGTTCAAATTCAAATTTATTCATGATTTCCAGATAAATGACAGTTCAGAGGGCAAGCAAATCAAAGCAGCCAGGGGCATGAGGCTTGGGAGGCATGCTACTTGAAGTCAATCACAGAATCAACTATTACCCGGTATCAATAGGATGGCGAGGTGAGGTGGAACTAACATGATGAGAGGCAAAAGTTCCCATATTTAGGTTAAAAGTCATAAATGATGAATAACCACAATTAGATATCACCTCACACTTGTTAAAATGGCTACTGTGGAGAAGAAATAAGTGTTGGCGAGGATGTGGGGAAAAGGGAGCCCTCATGCACTGTTGGTGGGAATGGAAATTGATGCAACCACTGTACAAAATAGTATGCAGATTTTTTTCAAAAAATTAAAAATAGAACTACCATATGATTCAGCAACCCTACTTCTGGGTATTTACTCAGGAAATTAGAACAAGATACTGAAGAGATACCTGCATTCCCACGGTCATTGCAGCCTTATTCATAGTAGCCAAGATATGGGGGAGGGGGCACCTTATGTATCCATCAACAAATGAATGGGTAACTAAAAGGTGATTTATATGATTTGTATGTATTTATATACCATATTATGTAGATATATAGAAAGAGGAATATTACGCAGCCATGAGAAAGAAGAAATTCCTGCCATGTGTGACAACATGGACGAACCTTGAGGGCATTATGCTGAGAGAAAAACAAATATTGCATGGTATCACTTATATGTGGAATCTTTAAAAGAAAAGAAAAAGATAAATTCATAAAAACCAAAATTTGAAAAGTGGTTGTCAGGGACTGGGGAGCGGGGGAAATAGGGAGAAGCTGATAAATAAGAACAAACCCTCAGCAATAAGATGAATAAATTCTGAGGACCTAATGTCAAATATGACTAGTAAACAACACTACTATTCACTGAAGTGTGCTAAGAGAGTAGGACTTAAACCTTCTCTCACACACAAAGATAAATAAGATGGCTGTTGGATGTGTTAGTTAACTAGATGATGAGAATCCTTTCTCAATGTATGCATGTATCAAATCTTACAATGCCAACTATCCATTATACCTCAATAAAGCTAAAATAATATTCATAAATGACAAAAGCACAGGATGATGGATAGCATGGTGATTTTATATCATTGTGACTGAGGGACATCTCAGTGTCCTATGCACCGGCCAATCCCATCTGGAGAAAGTGTCCCATCCTGAACAACCCATTGGAAGAGAAATACTGACCAATGAGCATATCTGAGGCGGAAGTTCTGGGTGGTAAGGATCCCAGGAACTGTGTCTGAAGAGGAAAAATTTAAAGGCCATATGATTTCACTTATATGTGGGTCTAAAAATAAATAAATAAACAAAACAAAATAGAAACAGACACATAGATACAGGGAATACGATGATGGCTGCCAGAGGGGAGGAAGGGAAGTGGGGGAATAGGAATTTTTTTTAATTGTATTTTTAGGGTACATAAACGAATGAATTAATGAATGTAGAGCTCTTGGTCTCTGAAATCCACAACCCAGCCAGTTTTAGGACTGGGATGATAAGGGGTGAATGAAACAAAGAGGCATTGTTCCAAGAAGTGAGAATGTCTATTTGGTAAAAGCAAAATAAACAACCATTCACTGCTTCAAGGGCTCTAAGATCAACAATTACAAAGTCAAATTCCCAAGAGGCCAGGCAAGAACGTGGATGAGAGAAACGGGACGTGTAAAGACAGGGGAAAAAAGAGCTTGCGCATGATGGTGCTACTGGCAATCCTGTCTGAGAGTTGGAAGGGAAGCCTATGAGTCGGAATGTTTCGGTGAGTCCACTGGTTATCGTCATGTGTGAATGTGGGCCTAGTGCGGCCATCTTTTCTGACTTCTCACGAGAAGCCAGAAATCCAAATTCGTATGCAATGTGTCTCAATTGTTAAAGCCAACAGTTATTTCAAAACTTTTAAAGAAACAATCTACAGACCGAACATATCATATCTATGGAGGGGTGGCCACTCAGGATTGCCAGTTTGTAGAGTCGATGACATTTCTGGGTTTGAACAGAACGTAGCATTAAGATGCATGCATGGAAGACTCACTTGAGATAAGAGGACTTTGCAAATGTTTTTAATCCATACAGAAAACAGGCTCTCCATCCAAGTTCTGAGCAATGGGAAATAATCAAGCGAATACTGAAAGACAAGGTAAAGTTAGGTGTTTCTATTGTACAAGCGAATAAGCTGAGTATCTGCTTCGTAAGTAACTCAGAGGAGGGCACCTGGGAAGCTGGGCAGCAGAACTGGGAAGCGGATGACTCAGGTCCTCTAACTCCACTTTCAGAATCTTCCTGGCGCTTCCCAGACTCCCAGGCAGGAAGGTTCTAGTCCTGGCCACGCTCAGAACTGAGCTTGCTCCCTGTTGCCCTCCTGTGATCCACCGCTCTCCCCTCGTCTTCTCCTGCACATTTCCATACACCTGACACCTTCCTGTCCCCTCCACCACCCCCTTCCTTCCTGGTCTCTTGTGGAGTTTATTCCAATGTGGCTCTGTCGGCTAGAGGAATGTTCCTGAACTCCCAGTGCACCAACCCGGACCCACCCTTACCATGTGTTTGTCCAAAAATGTTGTCTATCTCCTCTATGTCTTCTACCTATTTGTCTCTGTAAGGTAAGAACCTCCCTTTTCAAAAATATTTGTATTGCTTTCAGAGAAGAAGGGAGAGGGAAAGAGAGATAGAAACATCAATGATGAGAGAGAATCATTGGTTGGCTGCCTCCTGCACGCCCCTCACTGGGGATGGAGCCTGCAACCTGGGCATGTGCCCTGACCAAATCAAACCGTGACCTCCTGGTTCCTAGGTCAACACTCAACCACTGAGCCACGCCGGCCGGGCCAAAACCTGTCTTAACCCATGGACAAAGCCACATGTGTGTATGCAGATCCACATACATACACACAAGAGTCAGTACTTGATGGGTGCACCATCAAGTCTTCCACTTCTTGGACTTTCCACTTGGCCGCAAGGCAGAGAGCCTGTCAACTGAGGCTCCCACTTCTCACGGTCGCCTGTCCTTCCTGCCGGGACTTTGCGCACTGACAGGAGCCAACTGGGTAGCCGGGGTTCCACACGTGCGACGCAGGAGACGCAGTAAAGAACGTGTGGTCTCTGTACTGCGGGCTCCTCAGTGCCCGTGTGGAGTGTGGCATTATTCTTTGGGCTGGCATGAGCCTTGTCTGGGAAGAACAAGACTGTGGAGAAATTGCTGGCTAAAAAAAACTTCCAAATAACTTAATTTGGCTAAAACATAGACTTTTTAAAATGTAAGCGCTGCCAAGGACGTTTTCTTGCTGACTCGTGGGCATATACCAAGTGCAGTGGTGTTTTCTAATGCACGTAGCTAAGCCTGTGCAGCAAATGGCATTCGGTGTGAAAGTAATTATTACAACTTGCATCTATCATCTAAAATCAAAGATAAAATGTGCAGAAAATGGAGAACACACATAGAAATAGGTAAAGGAGGAAAAAATCCCAAGAATGTCCTTCATTCCGCCAAGGAGGGCGCAGAATATGTGTGTGCTGTTCTGGCTGTTTTTGGGCGCCCAGCTGGTCAGGTGAGCCGTTAAGAATATTTCATAGTTAAGTTCCGACGCCCTAATCTCTCTAGACAAGGTTCATATTTGAGTGGGTTACTTATTCGCCCTTTGTTGACTAAGTCAATAATCAGAGTCAGCAGCTTTGGGGTCAGGTGGGCAGGGACCGGGGGCCTGGCCGGGGGGGGGAGTGGGTATAAAAGCCGCAGGCTCGCAGTGGCCGGCACAGAGGCCCGTGGTTCTTGCCGGGATGGCTGCCCTCCGTCTCCTGCTCCTCTGCCTGGCGGGACTGGTGTTTGTGGCGGAGGCCGGGCCTGCGGTGAGTGCCCGAGTCCCTTGCGTGCATTTCCCATGTGCACTAGATGAAGAAGCCACTGCCTCCAGCTTCGCCATCCGGCTTTTGTTCCTAGGACAGGGCACCGGAATCTATTTTTAAGCATTATTGATTCCAACTTCAAAAAGGATAGAGCTCATGGAACTGGGGCTTGGGTTCTGGGCGCTCTTCTCTACAGCTCTGGTGCATTGGGGTTGCCATGCCTGGTGCCTCAGTTTCCCCAGGTAGACAGTAGAAAGAAAGACAGGGTATTCATGAAGCTATTAATATTGAATTTTTAGAAACACATCCTCTTATAAAGTGTTTTCCCTTTAGCTAATCTAAATGTAGTATTCATTGGTTAATCTGTGAAAGGCTTGGAGACAGCGTTCTAGTCAGATACGTAGTTCTTAAGTCCTGCAGAAGAATGAGCTAATCCTATCCAATCGTGAGGTAGCCGGACGTGAATCTGCAACTGGTCAGAGGGATTTACTGCAGCAGCAACTGGCTAAAATGCTCTCAGGGAAAACGACTTGGCTCGATGGCACATGACATCTTTCCAGTAATTCCCCTCAAAATGATGAAGCTTAGCAAAGCACCTGTGCTCAGGGGCCTGCGTGCGCCCCTAAAATGCATTATGCACGCCCCCAGCTAACTGCAGCGTGTCTGGCGGCAGACACCGTCCTTGCTTTGGAAACAATCCCGTCCGTGTTACACTGAGTCGGGGAAGTTCACCAACTCATACATGTGCTGCTGGAATGGCATCAGCATGCACCGCCCGCCTTCCAGATCCCCAGCACCGGGGGGAACAGACCCTCTCATTCCTGCCAGTTCTGCTGACTTCTCACTTGTTCCCTCCATGCCCAGGACACTGGCGAGTCCAAGTGTCCCCTGATGGTCAAGGTCCTGGATGCTGTCCGAGGCAGCCCTGCTGTCAACGTGGCTGTGAAGGTGTTCAAGAAGGCTGCCGATGGGGCCTGGGAGCCCTTCGCCGAGGGGTAAGCTGCCCACACGCCCAGACGTGGAGCTTTGGTTTATCTTCCCATTCGCCTGCCACGTGTTGGAGAGGGGGGCTCACCTCATTCGCTTAACAATCTACAAATAGAATGACAATTCAGGCAGAGGTCAAGGGGCCCTGAGAAGGATGTCCTCCCTGGCTATGCATAGCTGGGAGTGAGCAGGGGCCTGAGCAGCACTTAGGGCTGATGGTGGGGAGGAGCCCACCACCTGCTCCACCCAGCAGTGGTTCGCCCCCCTTAGGGTCACTGATCATTTTAAGAAGGTGATGAAAACTAGGGACTCCGTGCCAGGAAAATACACACACACACACACACACACACACACACACACACACACACGTGCGAAAGTGCACATGGAACTTCAGGGGTTTCCTTGGTGACCGGACATAACACTCCAGCTGAGTCCTTGTCCTGGAATAGCAGGGAAGACATACAACTCGTGTTTGTTTATTCATGAAGAAAGGAACTGAGAGCCAGGGTGACCAGGCCTTACTGGACCACCCAGAACCCAGGGCCTTGGCTAGCAAAGCTTGTGGAGCACCTGCTCCTCACGGCTGGGGGCTGCCGGCTCAGTAAGAAAGGGGCCAGGAGAGAGAGGCGCATCACGCAAAGCCCAGCCACAGGCCAGGGGCAAAATGACCTTCATCGACCGCTTCACAATTGTTAGGGAGTTTTTCCACCTCCACTGGCAAGCCTTTTTTTTAAGTGCATATTCGTGACCCTATATCAACTAATTGAAAGAAAGGACCCTCTGAAGGAAGTAATCCTGCTGAGTGTTTGTCTCCAGGGAGGCAAGTTTCTGTGGGTTTTAACTGAATCCAAGGACCACATTATGAGTCTTCACCCATCACTGGCAAGGCCATTTTCTTTGGTGTGGTTCCAATTGAGTTTTTATTTCTTAATTCATTTACATTTATAAAGAATGCCAAGCATGATGTGGAAAGCAGTTAAGAGATTATTCTAAGCAAGACATAGAATGGATATTCAGATGTCCGTGTGAATCTTTTTTCTTATGACAAGACACAAAAAAAAAGGATACTGAAAGATTTACTTCCTGGGGGAAAAAGAACGGTGGGAGGGCAAAGGTCAGAGGCAATAAAGATACCTTCCAATTTATCTGTCTTAGTTTTTGCAGAATGATGGACAGCGATTTCAACAGCAGCTATTGAACTGAAACTTGTATGGAAATAGAAATTGCCCAATTTTTTAAAAAGTTAAAAGGAGTTGCCTAGTATTTGTTATTGGCAAAGAGTTACCAAAGAGATTAAATATATAAATGATGGAAGAGTCAGATACAGGTTTCTCATTGTATTTTGGGGTTCAACTATGTGTACAAATGATACCACCTCTAAAGACTCCCACATCACGAGTGAGACCCTGGTGTCATGGGGAACGGGAGTCAGAGTGACTTAGGGCCACTTCCAGGGGTTGTCACGAAGCTTTACCCAAACACCAACCCTGAATGGTGACGACTCTGTTTCAGGTGAAACATTATACTTCTCTCTTGTTCTCCTAAGAGGAAAACACCTATGATGAGCTTTTAGAAACATTTCTGACAAATTTCCTGTCAGTGAATTTCAGACAGTAGAATTTTCTCTATCCTGCCTGGTTGAGAAAATAGATATTCACATACACAGACTGCTCCTGTGTGTGTGTGTGAGTGTGAGAGTGTAACTGTGTGTGTGTGTACGAGTGAGTGTGTGTATGTGTGTGAGTGTGTGTGTATGTGTGTGTATATGTGTGTGTGTGTATGAGTGTGAGTGTGTGTGTGTGTGTGTGTGTGTGTGTGTGTGTGTATGTGTGTGTATATGTGTGAGTGTGTGAGTGTGTGAGTGTGTGTGTGTGTGTGTGTGTGTGTGTGGTGTCACCCTGCCCTTAAAGCCTAACTTAGCCTGGACCTTTGCCCCTTTTAGGAAAACCAGTGAATTTGGAGAGCTCCATGGGCTCACAACTCCTGAGAAGTTTGTGGAAGGGATATACAAAGTGGAATTAGACACCAAAGCCTACTGGAAGGAGCTGGGCATCTCCCCGTTCCATGAATATGCAGAGGTGAGTGTACAGACACTGGCGTTGCTTTTGATTTTGATTTCGTGGTGGTTGTTGCTAATCCCTGGAAATGCACATTTTGCACTGTATGACCCCTGGAAATGCATACCATAAAAATGGCATTGACATTTCCAGGTTCCCTTTCTCATTTCTACAGTCAGAAATCCACAAGCCCTGAAAAGCAAACTTTCTCACTGAGTTAGGTGAAAACTCACTTAGTGACATGACCTGAACTTACACAATGCTCTTTATAGTCTTCATTCATTCTACCAAATATGAATACTTGTTTGTTTGCTGAAGAAATATTAATATGTTGAATGATTAGGCAGCTCTCCAGGCCACTTAGGCTGTTATGTAACAAAAGATAGATGTATTATTTTACTTCTCTAAAATCTGGAACATTCTTCATTCCAAAACACATCTGGAACTCAGAGGTTTGAATAAGTGTTTTGGGCCAAAGCACATAGAGATGATGAAGTCAAAATAATAATGGCAACACAATAGA
Source organism: Ia io (assembly GCA_025583905.1). Classification (NCBI taxonomy): domain Eukaryota; kingdom Metazoa; phylum Chordata; class Mammalia; order Chiroptera; family Vespertilionidae; genus Ia; species Ia io. The sequence continues at coordinate 5,007,973 of JAJQQW010000013.1, forward strand.
AAACATTTATCAAGCATCTATCACAGGCCAGACACTGCTGTATTTTCTGTATTTAACCTATTTAATCTTCATAAACCACCCACTGGAGTCAGTCCCATTTTTATGCCCATTGTACAGATGAAGAAAACAAGGCTCAGGGAAGTTAATTAACTTGTCAAAGGTCACAGGGCTAGTAAGGGGAGAAACAGTAATATTTACCAACAGGGCCCACGCTGAATTTAGACTCAGGTGTGCCTCGGCTTTCTTCCTGTGAGAAGACAAGCTAATAATAATAAGAAGAATACCGCATTTGTAATCCCTGGTGCACACTCTGTTCCTCTACTTATGAGGTACTAGGAACCTCAGAGTTACACATGGGCCCATCTCTCTGCCTCCCCCTCGTCTGTAATTCCTTAAGTCATTTAAAACAGATGGTGGCCGTGGAAATAGAATCCACACATGGTGCTCAGAGTTAAAGATCAACTAATGCACCAAAATTAGCTCGGCATGAAAGGGAACCATTCTCTCTGGCTTAGTCATGGATGAGACTTTCCAAAGACAGACAACGGTTCTTTCAGTAGACAGTGTTGCCAGGGAAACCCGGGGCTTGACTCCCGGGGCCCACAAGTGAGGAAGATAACCCCATCTTCCAGAAGCCTGTCCCTGGCTACTCCTCAGCCAGGCGGCAAGCCCCGGAGACTGGTCGCCGTCGGGTGCAGGTTTAGATGGTGCCCACCACCGACACGTGTCCCTAGTCCCCGGCCCTACCCTGGAGCACCGGGTCCGCCTCCCTGCGACCCCTGTCTGCCCTAGATCTCAGCCTGATGGTTCCATGGTTCCGCCCTACTCATGACCTTGCTTCTAGTCATCAGGCCATGCTTCACCCTTTTAGTCTTCATTCAACAAACACTTAACAGTAAAAACCTATGTGTTGAGCACTCTGCTAGGCGCTAGAGATGCAAATCAGAAAACACATCTCTGCCCTTGGAATGCGTTAGGCAGGACCATGAGCCACTTGGATCCTGAATGGATATGGGGAACGAGAGAGAGTGCGAGTAGTCACGCATGAGCCCCGCTTCGGTGGGCCGGCCGGGAGTTCCTGTCCCGCCAGCTCCTTCTGATAAGGTCCCGGAACACCGTGTCCTTCAGCACCGTCACCTCCCCTTGGCCAGCCCCAGGTGGCCTTCTCAGACAGGGAAAGTTGGGAATTTCCTTCGGCGCTCTCTGTCCTCTTCGTTTCATGGAATTCTGAGCACAGATTATGCCCTTTATAATTTTAAGAAAGAATTAAATGGGAATGGAGGCCAATGTCACGCTGAGAAGATGTTTTCCTACCTGGGATGGGGGGTAGGGAGCCAAGGATGTGGGCTAGAAGGGATCAATGGGGGGACAAAGGGGGACATCTGTAATACTTTCAACAATAAAGGGTTTTTTTAATAAAAAATAAAAGTTGTACAAACAGGTCCTCCCCCCCCAAAAAAAAAAAAGAAGTATTTCTAATTTGATTCCAGGAACTTGGCCTTCAGGGACTGCCCTTTCTCCTTCAGAGAGTCTTCAGTGACTCTCACCCGCCCTTTCCCTGATGCTATTTTTGGTTTTGATGTGATTCAATCAGATCTTTTTTTCTCCTGTTCCCAAGTAATCAAGATTTCCTTTCTCCGCATTTGCAACAAAGCGTACTTTTCCAGGGTGTGTCCAAAGCTCAGCCCAGGGCCTGTACACAAAGTGAATTAAATCAAACTCCTCCCCGCTGACCTCTGTCTCCGGAACCCAAATCCGCCCCATGCGCCTCAGTCCAGGCCCCGAACTGCCCCGGCACCCGAGGCCCGACGCCCGGCCAGGTGCGCCCGGGGCACGTGACTAGCTTGGTCGGCCACCTGCCCGAGGACTAAGCCCCCACCAGCGCCCCCGGGCAGCTCAGCATTCCGGTGACCTCCCGCCGCCGCTGGGGCGCAGAGGCACACACACCGGGTTCGGGTGCAGCGTGCGGAGGAGAGCGGGAGCAAAGCCACCAGGAGCGAGCACCCCGATGCCGAGCCGGGGCGCTTACCTGTGAGCCCGGAGGGGCCCCTTCCGGCCCGACAGCCCAGGCCTCGGAGCCTGCGTCCTCCAGGCCTCCGCCAGTGAGCGCCAGTGTCTGCATTCTCTCCCCTCGCCTTCCCAAAACCCGCGGGGAGAGCCGCTGGGCATTCTGGGAGGGCCGCTAGGCACTCTGCGAGGGCCGCTAGGCATTCTGGGAGGGCCGCCAGGCATTCTTTCTGGGAGAGCCGCTAGGCACTCTGCGAGGGCCGCTAAGCATTCTGGGACAGCGCTAGGCATTCTGGGAGGGCCGCTAGGCATTCTCGGAGGACCGCTAGGCATTCTCGGAGGGCCGCTAGGCATTCTGGGAGGACCGCTAGGCATTCTCGGAGGGCCGCTAGGCATTCTGGGAGGACCGCTAGGCATTCTCGGAGGGCCGCTAGGCATTCTGGGAGGGCCGCTAGGCATTCTAGGAGGCCCGCTAGGCATTCTCGGAGGGCCGCTGGGCATTCTGGGAGAGCCGCTGGGCGTTCTGGGACGGCCGCTAGGCATTCTGGGAGGCCTGCTAGGCATTCTGGGACAGCCGCTAGGCATTCTGGGACAGCCGCTAGGCATTCTGGGACAGCCGCTAGGCATTCTGGGATAGCCGCTAGGCGTTCTTTCTGGGAGAGCCGCTAGGCATTCTGGGACAGCCGCTAAGCATTCTGGGACAGCCGCCAGGCGTTCTTTCTGGGACAGCCGCTAGGCACTCTGGGAGGGCCGCTAGGCACTCTGGGATTCCCTCCGGCAGGCAGGGCCACGTGACTCCCAGCGTGAATTTGCATAGAAAGCAGCTGAGGAGCCAGGCGGCTGAGAAGGCCTCTTCCGGGGGCTGCAGAGGCCGGACCATGAGCTTGTGGCCGCGTTTGGCTGTTCGCCCGCCGTCCGTCTGTCCGCAGAGGAAACAGTGCGGAAAGGCCTTTCCTGGGGCGCTGGGTCCCGGCCTCGGGCCTGCCGGGCGGGCCGCTGGAACCCGGTGCTGCTCTCTCCGCAGGTGGTGTTCGCGGCCAACGACTCGGGCCCGCGGCGGTACACGATCGCGGCGCTGCTGAGCCCCTACTCCTACTCCACCACCGCCCTGGTGGGCACCCCCAGGGAGTGAGGCGGCCGAAGGGACAGGAGCGGGCGGCCGGTCCCAGTTCCACTGGGCGGTGCCCTCACTCGGCAAGCTGTGCTGGGAGCCCAGGCAGAGGCAATAAAGGTTCTAATTAAAGCGCTCCTCCTCCGTGGCACTTGTGTTTGCGTTTCCCATTGTGCTCCAAACACTTCCCAGATGGTGCAGAGAAGCAAAGGCGCCCGCGAAAGTCTCTGGCGGGACTCTGAGGGATACCTGCATTTCCATTGTCTCCCTCCCTCCCTCCTTTCTGCCCCTGTTGTTTTGTAATCTTCATTGTGAAAGGATTACATAGTCCCCTCCCCCCGCATTGACCTCCCCTAACCTACCTGCCCCCAGGCCCTCACCACCCTCCGTCTGTGCCCATGGGTTATGCATATATGCAGGCAAGGTCTTTGGTTGATCTCTTCCCACCCCTCCACCCTCCCCATCTTCCCTCGGAGGTTCCACAGTCTGTTCCATGATTCCATGTCTCTGGATCTATTTTGTTCATCAGTTTATTGTCTTTCAAGCTAAGCACACACACAGCATGGTCAGCAGCCATCGTAATCAACACATCCCCAACATGAGAGGGCCGGACCGTCCTTCAGCCTCAGGTGAGCAGCGACAGACACATTCCCAGGGCCTGCTTTTCACTGGGCGCTTTTCCTTCCAGTGCGTCCTGGGTCCAGGAGTAGCTCAGCCCCACCCGGACAGACCAGCAGTGAGGGAGCCCTCTGGTCCATTCAGACCAACTGCACCCCCTCCCCGGCACTGAGGGATGCTCAGAGAGCCCTCTGCACGCCCTCCACTCAGGGGATCCAGCTCCGTGTACTGACAGGTGACTACAGAGGCCTCACTTAGGCTCTGCACATAGGGAGTAAGATGGAGTGCTTGCTTTGAGAGAGCTCCCATTCTTTTGCGAAGGTGGCTGTGTCAACAGGACCTGGCAGAGTCTGGCACAAGGCACAGCAGGGGTAGGAGAGGGAGCCGCCAACGGCATGAAGAAGTCGGACGCGGAATAAATGTCACTTCACCTGAATGCTGGCGGTTCTTCAGGTCAAAAAGCAAGGAGGTGCTCCAGGGAGAGAGAACAGATTCCGAGGCAAGGCCCGGGAAACATGGTGGTGAGCTGAGGCGACAGCTAGGGATTCAGGGTACTGAAGTGTAGGGTGGGGTAGGGTGGGCGAGGTGATGCTGCTAGAACAGCCCCATATCGCTGTGGCTCAGCGAACACCAAGCTCCCTTCTCACGCAGGCTGGTCCCAGCAGAGGTGCTTGGTCTGTGACTCTCGGCGTGGCTGTCCTCCAGGGGTGACTCAGGCCCCGTTTGGTTTACTCTGTGGCTTAGAGGGATTTGAATTTGTGCACAATCTCTAGCCAGGATGCGGCAGGAAAACTTGGGTCGGACCCCAGGCTTAGGCCTCAGCGTTCATAAACAAAACAATCTTTCCCTTTTCCTCCAAATTCAAATCTAAAGCCCCTGATCCGCAGACCGGAAGGAAGGAGACAGTGTACGACATCAGCCCTTCTTGCTGAAGCGCCACACGTGACTCCCCGTGACATTTCACTCGCCAGAAATAGGTACATGGTCTGGTTTCAGATGCGCCGAGCCATGTGGTCCCTGGCTGGGAGTCACTTCTCGGAACAGCCCCACATCCTGGGGAAAAGCACTCATCTGTGTTGGTCCACAGCATCTCCACCACCGGGGGGGCGGGGGGGCACGGAGAGGGGCTTTTCCTGCCCCTGTAAGAGCTGCAACATGGATCCCTGGATGGGGACCTTGTCAGTGGTCATCCCCCATCACGTCTCGTGCCTCCTCGCCAGCCAGGATGCAGCAGGCCCCAGGCTTAGGCCATAAACAGAACAATTTTCCCTTTTCCTCCAAGTTCACATCTAAAGTCTTCTTGTGCTCAGCCAGCTGTGGAGAGAGAGTAAGACGTTTCAAAAGCGTGGGATATGGGTTCGGACTCTTTAACCAAGCCTTCCAATGTAGGGAGTGAAATCAGTGCCTCTGATTCTGTTGCGTGAGGCTAGCAGGCCCTTCTCCCGTGTATACTGAGTGAGTGCATATCCAGTGGCCATTTTTGTAAATTAAATGATCAAATAATGGCACTTTCATAAGATTTAATCTAATACCTGCCGTGATTATATTGGTCTCTGACCTGCCTGTTTATAAAATGCTGCTTTTCCATGTGGCTGCTATTCAATAGCTAGGGACTTTTATTACCCAAGCAGTTTGAAAACATGAAGCTTTCATTTATCCATGTGTCAGAATTGAATTTAACTTCCCAACCTCCCCTTCCTGTCAGCAAACTTAATTGTTGTCCATTGAAATCAACTCAGTTTGAGTTCCAGTTTAATGCTCAGCCTCTCCCTCCTTCCTGCCCCTCCTCCGCCCTCTGCAAGCTGTGCCGCAGCATCTTGGCATCAAATGAAATGTGCTTTCTGGTTCCTGCTAGTTCTCTGTCCAGGCTGCTGCCACTGAGACGGTCCTTTTCTCCTTTGTCCTTGGTTGTTCCGTGATGATATCCTGGCTTATGCCCTTTCGTGGCCACTATTATGGGTTGAGTCGTGACCCCTAAAAAGATCTTTTGAAATCCCAACACCTCATACCTGTGATTGTGACATTATTCAGAAAGTGTCTTAGCGGATGTAGTTAGTGAACATGACGTCATGCGGGTGGGCTCTACTCCCATATGACTGGGTCCTCAAAGAGTGAAGGGCAGACACAGACACATCGGGAGAAGGCCACGTGATCGCAGAGGCAGAGGACGCAGCAACGAGCCAAGAACATCAAGATGGACAGAAGGACGCCCCCCTGCAAGTTTCAGAAGGAGTGTGGCTCTGCTGACACCTTGATGTTGAACTTCTAATTGCCAGAACAGCGGGACAATAAATTGCTGTTATTTTAAGCCACCTAACTTGTGGTACTTGCAGTCCTGGGAAACTAATAAACCTCCTATGGGAGTCTTCAACATTTAATCCTGGGTTTGTCTTCATTGACATCTCTTGCCATTCTGAATGTCAAATTTACATTTAATATTTATTTTTATTCCTTTTCTGTTTATTTAGCAATGCTGAACATATTGTCTTATGTTTATTGGCCAATTGAACCTCTTTTGGGAACGACATGTCCACATCAGTTAGCCATATTCTACAGGAGGGTTCTTTATTTAATACTTGAGGCCTGGTGCATGAAATTAGTGCAAGGGGCTCAGCCCTCGCAGCCCCTCTCAGCTCCTCGCAGCCTCGGCCGGCCCTCACAGCCCCGGCAACCTTTCAGATGGTCGTCCGGATGGTGGTTCTGCTGTTCAGTCTAATTAGCATATTAGCTCTTGATTATATAGGCTTGTAATCTTACAGATACCACAAGTTGTACTTGAAAAGTACATGTGACCGATGGAGGAATAGTTACGTTGTAGAAAACTACATCAGCCAAGATACCTTGGTGGAGGTTAGTGTGATTGCAAAACAGAGGGTAGGAACTAGGTTGTAAGAAGCTGAAAGTTGAAAAATCATGGGTGGGGCGGGGGGAGGGAGGGGAGAATTTGGGATGGGTACTTTAGGTTCAGGTTGTAGAATCAAACCACCCCCAACAGACAGGAAATGGGCCAGTGGTTGGGAATGTTGGGTTTGGGAGGCTTTGAGGGGATAAGAAAGCTGAGATACAGAAAGGGAAGTATTTGCTCAAAGCCATGCAGAAAGCGTTGGGAAGCCCGGAGAGGCAGAAGATAAACAGATTTGTCGCAGGAGTGTGTGGGCTCCTGGTTAATCTGGTCAGTGAGGAACTGCTCGCTAAAGCCTCCAGTGATGGATGCTAATAAGGAGATCCTGCCAGGAACACGAGCGGCCTTGGTGGCCTCCAGTCAGCTCTACTCTCTTTGCCCAGAAGATAAATATGTTCATTAAGCCCATTCAAGGCCTCTCACACTAATCAGAAACAGAGCATCTCTTCCTTCCTTCCCTGCAGCTAGAGGGATCTTCATCGCGTTTTATCCATTTCCCAGGGGCCTCAGGAGAAGAGAGTGGCTAAAATGTCACCCTTCGAGGGAGGGACAAATAGAGAAGAGCTGTGATGATTAGTGCTGCTTTAGCTTGGGTAGGCCATGGTACCCACGGTCAAACCCCAAGTCTAGGGATTGCTGTCATGGTCTTTTTAGGCATGAACACTTCCCCCCAGCTTTATTGAGATGTAAATGACATAAAATCAAACCAGTTTTCAACCTCATGCCTTGGAAGTTGACATTGTGTATACACAGACGGGTGGAACACAAAACTCACTAATACTAAAATTCTTCCTGGTATTTGGATACACCTGTGAAATAATGAAATCTGGAGCATTTATGCCTTAAATTGTATTCTGTCCAAGGAGGTAGCCCTTCCTAGGGATTTTTATTTCTCACCCAAACCCTCAGTTTTTGTTTTTAATGTATTTTTATTGATTTCAGAGAGGAAGGAAGAGGGAGAGAGAGAGAGAAACATCAATGATGAGAGAGATGCCTCTTGCACGCCCCCGCCTCCCCCCCTGCAGCCAGGGATCAAGCCTGCAACCCGGGCATGTGCCCTGACCTGGAATCGAACCATGACCTCCTGGTTCATAGGTCGGTGTTCAACCACTGACCACACCAGCCGGGCCAAATTCTCAGTTTTACAGCCTATTCCTTCCTGTTACCTCACAGTTCAGAGAACACCCCCTCCCACAGCACCATTACTTCTTACTGCCTTTCAACATGGAAATAAGCTTGGAATCAATTCCGTTTCCCCGGCTCTCCATTCTCTGTGGGTTAGAACTGCCCAGGTCATGTAAAGCCAAGGCAGATGGCCATGCATCCCTGACAGTCAACGCAGACACCGGAGGTCTGTTCCGCAGCCACTGTCAGCATCAAGGAGAGAGGGTGACAGGCAGGCTGCTCACATAACCACTTGAGATGGGGGGCTTCCCTGCTCAGCCGTCCCCACCCGCTGTCGCTTGGCGGATGTCACTCCCCAGAGGCCAGAGGCTGTGGGCTGGGTCTGAGCCTCGATGTGGCGATGAGGGGGGCTGAGGGAGAGCCCTCGAGGCTGGCATGATGAAGACTCAGCGGCGCTGAATGCACTTGATCCACCGCCCCCTCGGAATGTGCTTTTGGAAAAATGTTGGAATAAACTTCCCAGCATCTGGAAGGCAGTGTCAGCGCACAGGAGAGCTCAGTCAATGCTTTCTCAACGGGTGGAGGAGGGAGGCTCTGAGCAGGCCAGGGGTTCTCATCTGAGCCCTGGAAAGCCCTTGGGTTTGCTGGGGGGTGTTCCCCCACACAGAGGTGAGCCCTGGCCCCGGGACCCCCACAGACAGGAACCGGGCCAGGGGCTGGGGAGCACGGGAGCCTGCCAGCTCCTGGGCCCTGGAGCTGATTTCAAGACCTGAGTCACCCAGGATGCTTAAAAACAGAGTCTATTTAAAATGGCCTTCTGCCTAGGGCAGGGCCACAGAACAAAGGAGCCCCATCATTCAGTATGGCCACCAAGCCTCCTGGGGGGCTATGAAAGGCTGAGACCCTCCGCTGTCCCAGCCCTCCCCCCCCCTCCCCGCCCAGAGCAGCAGCAGGGGGTGGGAGCCCTACCTGGGCAGGCCCTGCTGGGGTCCTGGTCCTACACAGGGAGTGGGGGCCCCCTGGGAAGTTAGGGCTTTGCCAGCAGTCAAGGCCCTTCTTGCCCTGAGGTTTCTAGAGGAAAACACACAGTCCGTCCATGAAAGCTCTGTAAGGAGCATTGCAACCACGTTGCCAGCATCCTCTCCATCCCTTCTTCTCCCACCACGTGGCGAGTGGCCACGGAAATGCTCTCCCCTGAGCTCCAGGAGGGGGTGAGGCGTCCACTGCACACCAATAAGCCAGCGGTCTCCTCTCTGCCACAGTGTTCAGTTGAGGGGTGCCGGGGGTTCTATAGTGGCTCACCCAGAGGGAGCCCCAAGCTTCTCTCTCACGGTGGGATGCCATGTGGAGCCTCCTGAAGAACTGCAGCATCTTGTGGGGTCACGCACATCACCAGGGTCGCTCCGTCCCCCAGGGAACGCAGTGCGGGGCTCGGGGAGAGCTGCTGAGGCTCACCGGAGAGCCACATTGGCAAAGCTCCGGGCACAGGTTCGTTCCAGGCCGCGCACGGCGCTGGTGTTATTCACACACACTGTTGAGCACCTCTCTGCACCACGTGCTGAGCCACAAGAATGAATGGAGACACGGGGTCTCTTTTCAAGGAAATGATCTGAGCATTGGAGACAGACATAGAAAAGAGAGAGTGGGGGGAGAGAGAGAGAGAAGGAAAGGGAGAAAGAGAAGAAGAGGGGAGAGGGGAGGGAGAGGAAGGAGGGAAGGGAGAAGCAGCTACAAAAAATTGTTATTTCAACATTACTCAGTGATGTCCTCCACTGCATACGAATAAGCCACTGGACAGCTTTTAGTCCCTTACAAAAGCAGAGTCTGAAAGCAACACCTTCTTCTTTGCAACTTAGAAACAGCAAAAACCCTTCAAAGTGCAGTCTGTAGGACAACCAATGTTTGTTGTTCATTATTTAAAAACTTTAACCCTTTGCACTCGCTTGCTTTTTTCTCGATTCCTTTATTCTACTCGGGATTTAATTTTTTAAATACCCCAGATTTTACAAAGCGCGGCAGTAGAATAAAAAACTGGAGTTTCTTTTCATACAAACTTATTTATTTGGATTTTTTTATATTTCAAATTATTGATACATTCAATACAATTCGACATACGAGCTACTACCGATGCTAACCGTGTCAAGTCATACTCAACATCCGAGTGCAAAAGGTTAATAAATTGTTGAGTTTCTTTGAGATTAAAGTTTAAAGTCAAGAAATTATTTCCAGAAAAGTTTTTATGCAGCCTGTAAATTTCTAGGGTTTATAAAATTTCTCTTTACTGCTCCTTATTCCATAATCACCCCCATGTCCTGTTTTATCTGGAATGGGCAGCCGTGCCTAGCATTTAGTTTTTCTCTTTTGCCATTGAACCTCTTTTCTGTGGCTTCTCAAGTGGTCCTTACTGTCACTGTCACGCCTTCAGATGGCTGTGAGGACCAATCACGAGGTATTACATGGAAAGAGCTCAGAAAGTGCTTGATCCTGTCCCGCTGGCATGGCTCAGTGGTTGAGCCTCAAACCCCATGAACCAGGAGGTCATGCCCAGGTTGTGGGCTCGATCCCCAGTGTGGGGCATGCCTCTGATCAATGACTCTCATCATTGATGTTTCTATCTCTCTCTCCCTCTCCCTTCCTCTCTGAAATCAATAAATACATATATACTAGAGGACCGGTGCATGGAATTCATGCATCAGTGGGGTCCCTCAGCCTAGCCTGTAGGATCAGGCCGAAACCAGCTCTCCAACATACCCCAGGGGGTCCCGGATTGTGAGAGGGCACAGGCCAGGCCGAGGGACCCCACCAGTGCACGATCAGGGCCTGGGAGGGACACAGGAGGTTGGCCAGACAGGGAGGGACCATGGGAGGGCTCCAAGGCATGTCCGGCTCGCCTCGCTCAGTCCTGATCAGCTGGACCCCAGCAACAAGCTAACCTACTGGTTGGAGCATCTGCCCCATGGTGGTCACTGCACATTATAGCAACTGGTCGACCAGTTGACTATCTGTTCCCTGGTGGTCAGTACATGTCATAGTGAGCAGTTGAGCAGCCTTAACATATCATTAGTATACTAGAGGCCCGGTGCACGAAATTCGTGCATGTGGGGGAGGGGGTGTGTCAGGGCCAGCCTGCACCCTCTCCAATCTGGGACCCCTCGAAGGATTTCCTTTGGAATCAGGCCTAAACGGGCAGTCAGACATCCCTCTCATAATCCAGGATTGCTGGCTCCCAACCGCTCACCTGCCTGCTTGCCTAATTGCCCCTAACCGCTTCTGCCTGCCAGCCTGATCACCTCCTAACCACTCCCCTGCCAGCTTGATTGACGCCTAACTGGTCCCCTGCTGGCCTGATTGCCCCTAACTGCCCTCCCCTGCTGGCCTGGTCACCCCTAACTGCCCTCCCTTGCCAGCCTGGTCGCCCCTAACTGCCCTCCCTTGCCAGCCTGGTTGCCCCTAACTGCCCTCCCCTGCCAGCCTGATTGCCCATCACTGCCCTCCCCTGCCGGCCTGGTCATCCCTAACTGTCCTCCCCTACAGGCCTGGTTGCCCCAACTGCCCTCCTCTTCTGGCCTGGTTGCCCCTAATTGCCCTCCCTTGCCAGCCTGATCGTCCCTAACTGCCCTCCCCTGCCGGCCTGGTTGCCCCCAACTGCCCTCCCCTGCAGGCCTGGTCACCCCCAACTGCCCTCTCCTGCAGGCCTGGTCCCCCCAACTTCCCACCCCTGCAGGCCTGATTGTCCCTAACTGCCCTCCCCTGCAGGCCTGGTTGCCCCTAACTGCCCTCCCCTGCAGGCCTGGTCCCCCCAACTGCCCACCCCTGCAGGCCTGGTTGCCCCTAACTGCCCTCCCCTGCAGGCCTGGTTGCCCCTAACTGCCCTCCCCTGCAGGCCTGGTCCCCCCCCAACTGTCCTCGCCTGCAGGCCTGGTCCCTCCCAACTGCCCTCCCCTGCAGGACTGGTCCCCCCCAACTGCCCTCCCATGCTGGCCTGATCGCCCACAACTGCCCTCCCCTGCTGGCCACCTTTGGTGGCCATCTTTGACCACATGGGGGCGGCCATCTTGTGTGTTGGAGTGATGGTCAATTTGCATATTGCCTATTTATTATATAGGATTATGCTTTGATTGGTTGAATGGATGACCAGACACTTAGCATATTAGGTTTTTATTATATAGGATATTTTATAAGTGCTTGGTCCATTGTGGACATGTAATAGGTACAATATTTTATCTAGTGAAACTCTATGAACTGACCACTTATCCTACAAAATATATTTTTAAAAAACAAACTTGTGAGAATAACTGATTAAATGGTCTGTTATTAGTCTTCACCTTTTTCACTGAAACTACAATTAATGAGCCCACACGGGAAGGATGAGAGGCATGGACCAAGGCCAACTCCACAGGTTCCACCAGAGCCTGCTTTGGACTCCAGCAGTGGCTGCCAGAATGTAGTATGCGTTCGAGTCAGCTGGAGAGCTTGTGGGCAGGCAGATCCCTGGGCCGCACGCAGAGTTTCTGATACAGGCGCCTGGCCAGGGCCTGAGAACGGGCATTCACCACGCTCCCTGGAGACGCTGCTTCCACTGGCCCCACACACTTTGAGAACCAGGGACTCAAATAACCAGGCCTGGACCAAGCTCTGCATCTGTTTGAAAAGTCCCGGGAATCTGCACCAGCTACGTGGCCACCTGGAAGGCGTGGGCAGTATCTACTGCTGTGGTTTTCCATCTTAGCTACATTTTATTTTAATTTATTTTTTAGCTGCATTTTAGAGTCGGTTGGAAATATTTTGAAGAATACCCATACCCGGGCCCCAACCCACACCAATGAGCTCAGTTCTCTGGAGGTGTAACTCAAGTGGGGTTATAGTTTAACAAGCTCCCAAGTGTTTCCAATGTCAGGCAGCCCCGAAACCCAAGTGCTGAGAATGTCCTGCATTTACCGGTTCCCAAACCCGAACGGCCCCTGAGTCAGCCTCCCAGGACCTCCGCACAGGGACGAGGATGGCCAGGTCTCTGGGAGACTGTTCCAGAACACCCACAGCTCCTCCAATCCAACTCACACTGAAACTGGACCCCCTGAGAGTCTGCACTCTATTGTCTCAGAGAAAAGCAATTTAAAAACAACAACAACAAAACAAAGAAATAGAAGCCATGCTCTAAGGGTTACAACGGAAAAAGCTTCATTTAACAAAGGCTTGAACTCCCAGTAAGAATGCCCGATAAGGGGTTAATTTCCAAAATATACAGGGAACTCATACCACTTAACAAAAGGAAGACAAGCAATCCAATTAAAAAATGGGCAAAGGACCTAAATAAACACTTCTCCAAAGTGGACATACAAAAGGCCAAGAGACATATGAAAACATGCTCAAAGTCACTAATCATCCGAGAGATGCAAATCAAAACGACAATGAGATACACCTGTCAGAATGGCTACCATCAATAAATCAACAAACAAGTGCTGGCGAGGATGCAGAGAAAAAGGAACCCTCGTGCCCTGCTGGTGGGAATGCAGACTGGTGCAGCCACTGTGGAGACCGGTATGGAGTTTCCTCAAAAAACTGAAAATGGAACTCCCATTTCACCCAGTGATCCCACTGCTAGGAATAGATCCTAAGAAATCTGAAACACCAATCAGAAAGGATATATGCACCCCTATGTTCATAGCAGCACAATTCACCATAGCTAAGATTTGGAAACAGCCTAAGTGCCCATCAGCAGATGACTGGATTAGAAAACTGTGGTACATCTACACAATGGAATACTATGCTGCCATAAAAAAGAAGGAATTCTTACCATTTGCAACAGCATGGATGAACCTGGAGAGCATTATGCTAAGCGAAATAAACCAATCACAGAAAGATAAGTATCACATGATCTCACTCATATGTGGAATCTAATGAACAAAATAAACTGATAAACAAAATAGATCCAGAGACATATAAGCATGGAACAGACTTTCGAACCTCAGAGGGAAGGTGGGGGAGGGTGGGTGGGAAGAGATCAACCAAAGAACTTGTCTGCATATATGCATCACCCATGGGCACAGACAACAGGGTTGTGAAGGCCTGGAGCAGGGGGAGGGGCGGGCTCGAAGAGGTCAATGGGGGAAAAGGTGTATTACGTTCAGCAATGGAGTTTTTTAATTAAAAATAAATAAACATTTTAAAAAGGAGTGCCTGCTGAAGATGAAAAAGAGATGGTTCTTGCCCTCAAAGTCACCTCACCCCAGTCAGGCGACTTTTATGCTTGAACACGATTGATTATCGTTTGTAACTTTGATCGACATAATCAAAATTGACTTTAATGAGGTCAAAATTCTTTCTAAAAGGGACATGAAGTGTCTCAACTGGGGGCCCTTGGCTTTAAGATTGCGTGCTCAGGCCAGCTAACTGGAGGGGCCAGGGGTTCCTTTAAGGGTGTGGACGTCCCTCCCGGGACCTGAAGGGCAGGGCCACGCTGGGCCCCGGAGCTGGGTCTGGAGAGCCGGCAGGACCTAAGTCACGGCCTCTCTCTGTCTGGGCTGCATGATCCTCCAGGTGAGCCCTCCCGTTCTCTTGGCGGGTTCTCTGCTCACTGAACCCTAAGAGGGGGAGCCTCGGTTCGGCTCCTCCCGCCCCCACCCCAGAAGGGAGCCCCTCAGCCCGGGCCCTCCACGTTGCTGAGAACCTGGCCCGCTCCGTGGGCCTCTGTGCCCCCGGCGGCCCTGTGGCCAGGAAGGCAGGCTGTGCGGGAGGGGCCGCGGGCAGGGCTGCCACCGAGGGTGGCCATTACCTTCCCCCGTCAACCATACGGAGTGAACTGGTGAAAACACAGTAAAAACACGCAGACACGGGATTAGGGACCTTTATATGATTCGGCAAGAAAGTGACCACACGGGAATCGTATCCTTTCTGCTTGCTGAAGTTCATCATTAGGGAATGAAGAACAAACGCACTAAACATGGTTCCCTTTCGTCCAAACAATGTAAAATCGTGTTTAAAATCGATGTTAGGGTTCGTTTAAAATTTTCATTTGAAACATTGACACGGTTCCAGTTCCTAACTACTGCCCCCCACTCACACACCTCTACACACCTCCCCGCTCCCTACTCACACACCCTACACACCTCCCTCCCTCCCCCACTCATCCACCCCTACACACCTTCCCTCTTCCCCCCACACACCCCTACACACCTCCCCGCTCCCCACTCACACACCCCTACACACCTTCCCCCTTCCCCCCCCACACCCCTACACACCTCCCCACCTCCCCCACACACACACCCCTACACACCACCCCCTCCCACTCACACACCCCTACACACCACCCCCCCATACACACCCCTACACACCTCCCCACCTCCCCCACTCACGCACCCCTACACACCTCCCCCCCACTCACACACCCCTACACACCTCCCTCCCTCCCCCCACTCATCCACCCTTACACACCTTCCCCCCACACACCCCTACACACCTCCCTCCCTCCCCCACTCACACACCCCTACACACCTCCCTCCCTCCCCCACTCATCCACCCCTACACACCTTCCCCCCTCCCCCCCCCACACACCCCTACACACCTCCCCGCTCCCCACTCACACACCCCTACACACCTCCCTCCCTCTCCCACTCATCCACCCCTACACACCTCCCCCCTCCCCACACACACACCCCTACACACCTCCCCCCCCCCCCCCTCCCCCCCTACACACCTCCCCCCTCCCCACTCACACACCCCTACATACCACCCCCTTCCCCCCATACACACCCCTACACACCTCCCCCCTCCCCCCATACACACACCCTTACACACCTTCCCCTCTCCCCACTCACACACCCCTACACACCTTCCCCCCACCCCCAAGGCCACCATTTGCATTTGTTTCTGGCTTGGCCTGCTAGTCACTCTTCCGTAAAAAAGAAGCAAATACACGTGTATTTCCACTTCTTTCATTCACAGGAAGCAGCACTTTATACAGTGTGTGCACCTTCTTTCCCCACAGGCCAGCAGCAGCCTGGAAGCTAATGGGAGCATGGAGTTCATGCATGGCCGTGGCGGGCCCCCCATAGTGTGGGGGTCTCCCCAGAGTGTGGGGGTGACCAGAGCCCATTCAACCAGTTCCCCTAGACCAGTGATGGGCAACCTTTTGAGCTTGGTGTGTCAAACTTCGCCAAAAAACTGAGCATAACTCGGGTAGTGTGTCACTTTGAGGAAAAAACTAACTCCAAGACTCTAGTCGCAAATGTTTCATCCTCAGGAGCAGCAAATGTTTCATCCTCGGCATGCGGCCGCGTGTCATCAGAAATGGCTACGCGTGTCAGTGCTGACACGCGTGTCATAGGTTCGCCATCACTGTCCTAGACACTCAGGAGCTTCCATTTGTTGCTCCTGTAAACAAAGCCCCGGTGAAGAAACGTGAGCCCGTGGTGTTTCAGATCTGTAGAGACGTGCTGTGAGGGTAGCAGCCCACGGAAGGACTTCTGGGACGGAGCATACATGCTTTGGTCATCTTGTGACTATTGCTCAATCCCTCCCTTGGCATGAGCACCTGAGCTGGACAACCTCGCCGGGAGTCGCGGTGAAATTCTGGGGTTTTTGCTGATCTGATGAGCCAGAACGGGTACTTTGATTTTCATCTGCATGTCTCTCACTGTGAGTGGAGCTGGTTACCTTTCATACTGGACTCTTTGCCTCTTTTAAAAATATATATTTTATTGATTTCAGAGAGGGAGACAGAAACATCAATGATGAGAGAGAATTATTGATCAGCTGCCTCCTGCACGCCCCGCATTGGGGATGGAGCCTGCAACCCGGGCATGTGCCCTGACCAGGAATCAAACCGTGACCTCCTGGTTTATAGGTGGATGCTCAACCACTGAGCCACACTGCTGGCCGGGCTCTTGGCCTCTTTTTATTATTTTTTATTTTTTTTAAATATATTTTATTGATTTTTTTTGCAGAGAGGAAGGGAGAGGGATAGAGAGCTAGAAACATCGATGAGAGAGAAACATCTATCAGCTGCCTCCTGCACACCTCCCACTGGGGATGTGCCCGCAACCAAGGCACATGCCCTTGACCGGAATCGAACCTGGGACCCTTACAGTCCGCAGGCCAATGCTCTATCCACTGAGCCAAACCGGTTTCGGCCTCTTGGCCTCTTTTTAAATGAAATGTTTCCAGTTGAAGGAATGTAGCCTCACATGCTGTTGTAAGAAATAATTCAGAGATCCCTGTACCCGTTTCCCAGCCCTCGTCCCCAAGGTAACATCATACAATGTTATAGTGCGACGTCACACCCACCAGAGGAAGATCGATAATCGGCATACAGCACAGTTCCTTACCTTTCTTTTTGTGGGACCTTTTTTATGTGGAAAACATAAACACAACAACAATGGAAAACCCAGATAACCCAAAAAAAGTTCCCAAGAGAAAATGAGTTCACCATCACACAAAGTCTTCAGAATATTATATTTCATAAAAGACAATGATAAAAAAGTACAAACATTTCCATGAGAAGCAAAAAAAAAAAAAAAAAGAAGAAGAAGAATACAAGAAAAGACTAGCATTTAATTCAGTGCATTTTATGTAAAAGCCTTTTGGATCTTAATAAATAAACAAATCTTAGGCATACTTTCTCTTTCTGATAAACACCACTATGGCCATTTTAGTTCTCTCAACTGGCATACTTGCAAATACAAGACAATAAATCTTGAGTGCTAATATGAAAAAAGATACATAAAGAAATATAAGAAAGACAAGCAAACACCAAACAAAACAACACAAACTCTGCTTTCTCTCATATGTAGCCTGCAAAAGAGGGAGAATATTGTATTGCATATTTTTCCATTTTGTTTTAAAGTGGATATTAATCTCTTGGCTGGGGAAGAAGTATAAGCTAGTTTCTAATGCATAATTTTGTATTTACATAATATTGTAAGTAAGGTTTTCTTGCTGAACACCTTTTCACAAAATACTAACAAAAATTTAGATTTTTTAAAAAATATTCATTGAACCCTAATTTTTGGCAAGATTTAAATTACTATCTTCATTATGAATTTGAAACAATGTTACAGCAAACGTGGACACTTTTCCTTTTTCTACAAATAGACCCATTAGCCCGGCCAGTGTGGCTCAATGGTTGAGCATCGACCTATGAACCAGGAGTTCACAGTTCAATTGTTGGTCAGAGCACATGCCGGGTTGGAGACTGGATCCCCAGTAGGGGGCGTGCAGGAGGCAGCTGATCAATGATCCTCTCTCATCATTGATGTTTCTCTCCCTCTTCCTTCCTCTCTCTGAAATCAATAAAAATATATCTTAAGAAAACAGGCTCATTAATCACTGTTACTTTCTCTAGTTGAAGACACTGTTCCTTTCCCAGCAGTGCCAGAGGGACCTTGTAATAACTCGTATGTCCACATATGAATGCTTCTCGATGTTGAGATAAAGAAATACAATGATGAAGTTATCAGAGGATGTCTTCATCTTAGAAAGGGTTGCACTTGCCTGACTTGATTTGTTTAGAAATGAAGTAGTGCTTTTCCGTAGGCACACCTAGCATCCCACCTGACAGCGTAGGTAAGAACACATTTCACTAATATAGCCACCAAACAAAGCTATAAAGAAGATTGTTTGCATTTGCAAGATATTTGTTAGTCTTGTGGAATAGATTTACTAGTATTTTCCAATAATAAAGATAATTGGGCAAAACTCTGTCACTTTTGTTGAAACATATAAATGATTACAGGCAAAAATCAATTTTAAGTCTGCAGTGAAAAAGCAAAAAAAAAAAAAAAGACAAAAAGACAACTAATAAAGATGTTTTTCACAGAATGACATGCCATATTCAAAACTGAAAAAAGCAAAATATTCATGGCCCACTCCTAAAACAAAAATTACTATTAGAACTTAATCCAAAAAAATAAGGCAGATACTAGTAGAACTGAGTTCTCTTGAAACTATAAAATATATACCAAAATAAAAAGATTTCAAAATGTGGGCAGCTCCACATTAAAAAAATATATGATTTCCTAATATGACTCAGAAACAGTTCTAATTTCCCCCACAACGAAAATATTTTTAATTATTTTATGGATTAATTATGTTCCTATGCCCCAACTATCTTGTTAGTGATCAACAAATGGTAACTTCCTAATTTACTTTCCTCCATTTCATTGAATTAAACTACATTGACTATGAGAGACAGAAAATGAACAGATAGGCAAATTAAGAACAAATTTACTTTCAGCAGTTTGATTATTCACTATTTTCAGCACAAGCAAAAAAAAAAAATTAGAGACCAATATTTTGGAAATACTTCAAAGAAAAAAAATGTGGGAAAACTCTGTTTTGTATCATAACAGAGAGCTATCCGTTTTCTAAAAGTGCAAGAAATTCACTTACTTTGTGATTTGGTTGGTAATCATTTGTGTTACCAATATTGCCATAGAAAATGCCAACTTCAAAAATTAAACTTACAACCTGAGATAAATACCATATTTCTCTTTTAGGTGAGCAATCTCTGAGTCAACTGTTATCCAAACATCTCTCAAATACAGATTTCCATTGTTCCTCGTTGTTGTTAAAGATTCACTGTATAGATAAACAACTTTTGTTTTGAATTTGTGAAAATACCTTAAGATATTTAACGAATCTTTGGTTAACAATAATTGATAATTTCCAAAGTAAAAATATTGTTTGATTTTGCCCTAAAAACTTCATCCAAATTTAAGATAAAGTAATATACTTGATGTCAGGTAATAAGGCCTGTTTTCTGAGACGTGCCTTATAACATCAACATATTTAAATAGCTGACTATGAGTTAGAATATAATTCTATTAAATTATGCTTTTAGTGAGGAAATTTTAATAATTAACACCAGAGATGTAATTTCTTAAAAGTGAAAAAAAATATATACAGTTTGAATGAAACTGGGCAAGATGAAAAAGAATGCCTTCCAAACTTGAATTCTATGAGTCTGAGAATTGAACTTACAATTTATTTTCTACCTACTAAGCATTTATCTTCATAAAAATATAACATTTCATTTCTTATCTAATAGTATAATTCATTTGTATATTATAGGTACTATTGGGTTTTCCATATAACACATTCTTTTAAAAAATTGTTTTGATTTTTTTTTTTAAACTAAAAAAATTTTTGGCTCTTCTGAACTAGAAATAATAAAAGTGCTATTCACTATGAACCAAAACAAACAAACAAACAAAAAAGTGTGCAAACACACACAACACTGGGCACATTTTCTGAGGCACAAAATCCCTGACACTTACACCAGAGGTACATGGAAAGCATTTAACATGAAGAGGTCCTGGATCTCATGTCACACCACAACTTTTAAGATTTTTCTTGGCATTAGTCATGCAATATGCATCAACATTATGGTTGTGATTTAGCAAAATCTGATGAGATTGCAAGCAATATTTTTTCCCCTAAAAACACGGGCAATCCTGGCAGGAAGAAAGGCAGCCGAAGCCGATTCTTCCGCCCTCAGGACCCGAGGAAAGCTGGCTTCTCCCCGCACGGAGGCTGAAGGTCGAAAGCTCAAAACCAGGATAACAGTTTACTGCAGTCGTCGGCTGTCAATTATTGACAGTTCCTTCATGTCACCCAAGGGCTAACCTTTGTTCAGTTTCATAAATGTACACTGTTTGTTCCATGCAAATAAAAAATGTTTATAAAAGTCCAATAAAGGCATAAGCCATTACATGCAAAACTGCAACACATCTTATTGTTGTTCAACAAGTTAAACACATCCATGTACATCCCCTATATACAAAGTATGTTTCGACAGAAATAAAGCATTCTCTTGAGTTAAATTATAGATTTCAGTATAAAAATGTCTTTCTTTGCAGGGCGCTCTCAACCTCCAGCCTTAGCGATGGCACCTGGTCTCTGCAGCGCTCAATGGGGGGGTACGGGGGGCCTCTCGGGATGGGAGGGAGGAGGCTGCTGTAGACAACCCCACACTGTGGTCCCCGAGGACTGCCGGCTCCTCTGCACGACGGGCCCGGGACACGTCCACCCACTGACCCCCTGTAAGAGTGCACCCCGCGCTTATGATCAGCAGCGCCGTCTAGGCTGCCGTGGAGCGACTCCTTCAATAGTCCTCGATCGGCGCCAACGCTGGCGTGAGGTTTACGGAGATGTTTGTATACAGCCTGTCCACCAGGATGTTGGGCACGTAGATTAAATTGTTCAGCCCGTCGATGTACTGGCGCTCCTTCGAATACCTCAGCAGCTTGTACCTAGGGTGTTGGAGAGGAAAAGGGAAAGTAAGAGAAACACGTCCAAAAGAGAAAAGCTGATGGGGAAAATGCTCAAGGTCATCCCCATGAATGAACGCACTTAATGCGCTATACCATCGTTCTCAAACCTAATGAAACACCTCTTACACCATCGTTCTAAGTGAGCATTATTACGAGGCTCAAAATGCTACCTGAAAAAATGATTCTGCACCCTTATGCCCTAGACACCCTTAAGGGAAAAAATGTGTTGTGTTTTTTTGCTAAGAAAATGCTTTTTTAGTATAACTAGTGAACTGGGTTCTTTAATAGAACAGAAATAGATGTGTGTGAGCAGATATATGTATATCTCTTCAAAACAAGCACAAGAATGCTTTGCTTCTATATAAAAAGTGGCATCGACAGGAAATGCCCCTCGGAAGGTTTTTTGGGTGCAGCGTGTATTTTAAAGCTTTCACACATTAAATAATTTGGGCACGTGGTCTCTGAAGAGGATGTTAAACTTACCGTCCTAAAAACTGGACTTCACCCCGATGATGGTGAGGAATCGATTTGTATTTTCCCAAGTCTCCCTCTGGCCTCGTTACATTATACCCAGCATAGTGAACCCTGCAACAGCACACATGCAAATGAAACATAGAATCTGACATAAACACTGATGATATGAGTTCAATTTAAAACGCAAAAGAATGCTCTAAGGCAGTGGTCGGCAAACTCATTAGTCACCAGAGCCAAATATCAACAGGACAACGATTGAAATTTCTTTGGAGAGCCAAATGTTTTAAACTTAAACTTCTTCTAACGCCACTTCTTCAACATAGACTTGCCCAGGCCGTGGTGTTTTGTGGAAGAGCCACACTCAAGGGGCCAAAGAGCCGCATGTGGCTCGCGAGCCGCAGTTTGCAGACCACGGCTCTAATGGGTGTGTTGTCAATAATTTCAGAAGGTCCTCTTGCGGGGCGGGGGGGTGGGGGAGGGGGTTAGAAACACGAAGTAGGATTTAGGAATCTCAAAACTTTTCCATCCCAAAGCATCTTGTCTTGGGATAGCCAAGTACAAGCTCCGTATACGAAGACAAGTTATAGGAACACTCTGCTATGAAACTGTTCGTACCGCCACATACCTGTTCCAAAGGTCATCGTCTTCTCCTCCCCACCCCCAGAAGGCGTTAGGAAAGCCGTTGATCTTCCTAAACTGCGCCACGGTCAGTCCACTGACACCACCAAAAAACTCTTTATACGGAAGACTGAAAAGAAAGCAGAGCAGAGCACCCTAAAAATGAAACCAGGACAGTGTGCCGCCTGAAATCAAGTCTTCGGACTTCTATGTGCCGTGTGGAAAGGACCGCAGCTTCCCAATAAATGACGAGGTTGCTTAAATCATATTCCACGAAACGGAAAGTAGCCCTAGATACACAACACTTTTACATTCTAGTGAAACAAATACACCTGAATGCGTTTGTTCTGGAAGACACTTGTGGGAACTGACATTTAATGTTTAGTATCGTTACTTTATAATACTCAAAATCCGGTGTTCAAAAATTATTTTTACAGCAAAGTGAACTTAATTAAACCCACCAAGAGCTGTCGATGGGATGTTAGATGTTGCTAATAAAATTTTCTAAATCAATAAACTGTAACTCTAAATGCATTATTTATTGTATAGACCACGACACATGTATATTATACATGTAAAGACAGGTCTAGTATTTAATTTTTAAAATGACAAGCTGCCTATACCTATAATATATCTGCTTGGATTATAGCCCCCAAATACTCATTAATACTTACAAACACATTTATTTTTAATGCACTAATATTTAGAGAAATTACATTTTATTAAGATACTAGAGGCCTGGTGCACAAAATTTGTGCGGGGCAGGGGGAGGGGGGGTTTTCCTCAACCCAGCCTGCACCCTCTCCAATCAGGATCCCTCTCACAATCTGGGACCACTGGCTCCTAACTGCTCACCTGCCTGCCTACCTGATCGCCCCTAACTGCCCCCCCCTGCTGGCCTGGTCACCCCCAACTGCCCCCGCATAGTCACCCCCAACAGCTCCCCCTGGCGGCCTGGTTGCCCCCAACTGCTCCCCCTGCGAGCCTGGTAGCCCCACGCAGCCTGCTACTCAGTCATTTGGTCGCCCCTCACTAATTCCCCTGCCGGCCTGGTCGCCTCACACAGCCTGTTCGGTAGTCCATTTGGTTGTTTTGGATGCAATGGTTGCTTAGCCTTTTATATATATAAACTAGAGGCCCAGTGCATGAAATTCGTGCACGGGGGCGGGGGGAGGGGGTGTCCCTCAGCCCAGCTTGCACACTCTCCAATCTGGGACCCCTCGAGGGATGTCCGACTGCCCGTTTAGGCCCGATCCCACCAGACATCCCTCTGACAATCCAGGACTGCTGGCTCCCAACTGCTCGCCTGCCTGCCTTCCTGATTTCCCCTAACCGCTTCTGCCTGCCAGCCTGATCACCCCCTAACCACTCCCCTACCAGCCTGATTGATGCCTATCTGCTCCCCTGCCAGCCTGTTTGCCCCAAACTTCCCTCCTCTGCTGGCCTGGTCACCCCTAACTGCCCTCCTCTGCAGGGTTGATCACCTCCAACTGCCCTCCCTTACAGGCCTGGTCCCTCCCAACTGCCCTCCCCTGCTGGCCATCTTGTGGTAGCCATCTTGTGTCTACATGGGGGCAGGATCTTTGATCACATAGGGGCAGCTATCTTGATCTTGTGTGTTGGAGTGATGGTCAATCTGCATATTACTCTTTTATTATATAGGACTAGAGGCCCAGTGCACAAAATTTGTGCACGGAGGGGGGTTGTCCCTCAGCCCAGCCTGTACCCTCTCCAATATGAGACCCCTCAAGGGATGTCCGACTGCCCGTTTAGGCCCGATCCCACCAGGCAGTCGGACATCCCTCTCACAATCCAGGACTGCTGGCTCCCAACTGCTTGCCTGCCTGCCTTCCTGATTGCCCCTAACCGCTTCTGCCTGCCAGCCTGATCACCCCCTAACCACTCTGCTGCCAGCCTGTTTGCCCTCAACTTCCCTCCTCTGCCGGCCTGGTTACCCCTAACTGCCCTCTCCTGCAGGGCTGATCACCTCCAACTGCCCTCCCTTGCAGGCCTGGTCCTTCTCAACTGCCCTCCCTTGCAGGCCGGGTGCCTCCCAACTGCCCTCTCCTGCTGGCCATCTTGTGGTGGCCATCCTGTGTCCACATGGGGGCAGGATCTTTGACCACATGGGGGCAGCTATATTGTGTGTTGCAGTGATGATCAATCTGCATATTACTCTTTTATTAGATAGGATAGAGGCCTGGTACAGGGGTGGGGGCCAGCTGGTTTGCTCTGAAGGGTGTCCCTGATCAGGGTGGGGTTCCCTTGGGGCGTTGGGCGGCCTGAGCGAGGGGCCTGTGGTGGTTTGCAGGCCAGCCACACCCCTGGCGACACAAGCAGAGGCCCTGGTATCTGGAATTTATTTTCCTTCTACAATTGAAACTTTGTAGCCTGGAGCGGAGCCAAGCCTCCGGCTCGATCAGTGGCTGCCGCCATTTCTGTTTGGATTTGTTTACCTT
The DNA here is from genome assembly GCA_025583905.1 of Ia io. Taxonomy (NCBI): domain Eukaryota; kingdom Metazoa; phylum Chordata; class Mammalia; order Chiroptera; family Vespertilionidae; genus Ia; species Ia io. The sequence continues at coordinate 5,032,555 of JAJQQW010000013.1, forward strand.
CTATAATTGAAACTTTGTATCCCTGAGTGGAGGCCTAGGCCCACCAGAGTGTGTGGAAAGCTTGGCTTCCTCTGTTGCCGGGGAAACCCAAGCCTCCCTTCTGGTAGCCATCTTGGTTGGGGTTAATTTGCATACTCAACCTGATTGGCTGGTGGGCATGGCTTGGCTGGTGGGCATGGTTTGTGTAGCTGAGTGATGGTTAATTTGCATATTACTCTTTTATTAGAGAGGATAACTGACATATAACATGGCATTACTTTTAGGTGTTTAACAGATATCTACACTAATAAAAGAGAAACATGTTAACTGACTGTACATTCACGACACCCACCAGCCAATCAGGAGTGAATATGCAAATTAACCCAACAAAGCTGGTGGGTTAATTTGTATACGCAAGCGCTGAGCGGCCGGGGTAGGGTGGGACGCTTGCGTCGTCGTTGCCA